>OY294044.1:84697377-84922860 GCA_958510825.1 Brachypterus glaber
TGATGGACCCACTAGGTGGGTTGTCGGCAGGAAACGTGTTAAGCAAGAAATTTAAACTGATTTTTATAATTTCTTCTAGAAAGACCAAAGAACTAGTTCATCTTTAGGATGCTATAACCAATCCCTAACAAGTCACTGTAAACCTCATATAGAGTTGAATTCGGCTTGAACCAGCTTCCTGGTGCAAAATCCTCGGCAAAATACCAGCAAAAGCCACTCATGTTTTTATGTGATGGATTTAATACACAACACACTAAAAGCTGTTAAATAGAAAGAAGGCATCCTGTTACTATGTAACATTGTTATGTTACCAAAATAGGAAAATGGGACCCAGCATTTTATTGAACCAAAGCATCTTGGGCTGTTCAACAATTATGTCACCACTCTAGAGGGGCAGGGGGCAGAGGTCGAGTGACAAAACGTGACATGGGGTGAGGGAGGATCAGGTAAAAGTTAAGTTACATTTTTATAGTTTAACCTAAACCGGAATTTCGTTTTTTTACTTTTCCTAAAAAAAGTCTGGCCTTATTAAAGAAAAATATAACATTGATCTGTCTGGGAAATATGTGACCAGGATAACTCAAGAATGCTCTAAGCTAATTATCATTGGTTCCCTATTCAAAGTTCTCAACTGGGATTGTTTTTGGTGAAAATCGGGGTGGAGTAAAAGGGTCAATGGGAGTAATAACTATTTAAAAAAATATACATTCTTCAATTTTTCTTTTTAAATGTTCATTAACAATTTTTTTCCAAATAAATATATTTGTTTAATATTTGAGTGGGTCAGGGGTGTGCTTAATGCATCGGTGACGTCACTTCTTGAGTTTTTAGGGGATTGAAGCAAAAGTAAAAGAGTGACACAGGTGGGGGGTATAAAATTTGTCTAAATTGCGGTGACACTAAATTGTTGAATAGCCCCTCCCCAGAGGGAAACTACCATTGTCTAGATGTATTACAATTTAATATGCATTTAAGATATTTTAAAATGTGTTAAATAGATTAAGTGATTAATAATCACTGATTATAGAGCTAATAAGCTATAAAAAAAGAATTCAGATGCAGCTTTTAAAAAATACCAAAAAATATAAAAATATATCTCAAGACAATAATATATGAGATATATTTTTATTTTTTGTAGCGATATAATTATTATGCTTATTTTTTAAAATATTTTTTTAATAACACCTGCCAAAAAGCAAAATTACACAGACTCACAAAAAAGTGGTTTCACCATGGATATGAATAGATATTCCTATGTATTTTTGCCTGCTGAAACCAAAGCTAAACTCAGTTTAAGCCCTACATGTCTACAGCCGCAATTATGGTACCAAATGGAAAAAAGTGACAATTATTTTATTGTGTATTTCAACTAAACTGAGTTCAGATTCGGTTTCAGCGGGCGAAAATACAATTCAATATCATGGGCAAAATTCAATATACAATTCAATATCATGCGCGAAAATACAATTCAAAATCCATGGTGAAGACCACTTTTTTGTGGGCCTGTGTAATTTTTTCCATTTTTATTTTTTCACATTTTAATAATAATAAAGCTTTAAGTCCTCTCGAGAACTCTCGATTTTTTCAAATTCTGACATGTTTAGAAAATGCGTATCCCTGAAAGTTCAAAAGTTTTTGCCTGGGGCTCTGATTAATGTATTAGCGAAATTTTTATTAATAGATTTCATAAAATTAATATCCACCAAACTGGCAAATGTGAAACATGATAAGTCGTGTTTTTCTAAATGTAAGCAATTTTAGCGCCGCAGGCAGGATTTTCAGGGAAAGCTATTTAAAACAATTCAAAAGGCAAATTATTTCATAAAACTTCAAATCACAAACTTGGAATAATAAATCGATATGGAAAAACTATAGAAATACTAAATCTAGGTCTTATTAGGACTTAAAGTTAGCAAGATGCCTTCCTTACTTGCTGAAAGTTTGCAAGTTTCTTGGTAAGACCTAGATCTAGCGTCCCAAGAAACCTCTTAAGAGTTGAAGTTTTATAAAATAATTTGCCTTTTGAATTATTATAAATCACATGTCCTGAAAAACTTTAAAAATTTTCGCCAGCGGCGCTAAACTTTATTGCAATTACTATTTTAAATACTGAATTTTCTAAAATTTGCATCTAAAATTCTGAGGTGCGAGAACATAAAATTTCTAAAAAAAATCAGCTGCAGCGCTAAATGTGCATTTTACAAGGCTTCTGTCTGTTTAATTTTTTTTTGATAAATTGTTTTTTTTTTAATTTTATAAAAAAATTCTGTAACAATGCAGGACCTTAAAAATTTTAAAAAAAATCTGCGGCGCTAAATTTGATTACCACCAATGTAAAAAGGTCTAGCTATGCCCTTGTTTGTGACTTGGCAAAAAGTTTTTATCAGTAATGTTAAAAAGCCTATAAGCTTTTCACCCTATAAAAAATTATTTGGCCATCCCTGGCTTAGTCCCCCAAATAAAAATCCTATAGTTAAAAACTACTTCTGTAATCAGGGTGGCCACAGAATTTTATTTGGAAAATTCCCTGACTTACCCGATTTTGAAAAAAAATTTCCCTGACAAATTTTCATATTTTACTGACTTTTTTGTTTTTTAGGTAAACAATATATGAAAAAAAAAGTATAAAATAAAATTCCAGGGTTTTCAATAAAATTCCCTGATTTTTAAATAAAATTTTCTGACATTTTCCTGGCAAATTAAATTCCCTGACTTCCCTGACATGTGGCCACCCCGGTAATACAAATTTAAATATAAATAAAATAAAAGCTGAATGTAATACACCTTTATAAAAAAAAAACGTTTTAAAATATCATATAAAAAATTTATTTATATTAATCAAATAAATGTAATTATATTGTATTTATTGTTCATAGAAATAGATTACTCGAGAGGAAAGTGTTTTCCATACTTGTGTGGACTTTTCCACACTTGGCTTGCGCCTTGTGGTGCATTTTTTACGAAAATTTGTACATTCCTCTACATTTATCTAAAAAACTTTTTTTTATTCAATTTTCTTTATAATAAATCTGCAAGAAAAGTTTGATTTTTATTTTATTCAATTTAACGGAAAATCTGTTAAATACAGAGATTTTTATTATAAATTCTGTATCATAGCGTTCATATTAGTCAGTAATTAATTTAAAAATGGCTTTTGATTAACCAACGATTTGGCTTTTTTATTTTCCTTATGTTTTTTCGTAGTCCGGTTTTTTGACACATGAAAAGTCCAAACCTGCAAAAATATAAAATTATAAATAATAAATCCGCAAAAACACTGGCTTAGTTTACACCATAGGGACTATATTTTAAGTTCAGTTACTTTTTATCTACCTATCTCTGTTTATCGCGTTCTCTAAACGGAGATAGATAGATAAATAGTACATGAACTTAAAATATAGTTCCCATGGTGTAAACTAAGCCACCGTAAGTAAGACAGGGGCCAACTTTTCCTTAAAGAGCATATCAGTGCATATAATCATCTCCCCAGTTAGAGAACTAGATAGTTATGTGTGTTAGAGTAGGTGGGTATCTTATATGTTGTACCGTAATTAATACGTTCACTGCCAACGGCTAGTTTTGACAGCGGAGCAATGGGTATGGGCAAGGGAAAAATAGAAAGAATTGATTAATGTTGTTAGGGGCGCCAGTTACTTTAGCTTTTACTCCTTTAGGTAAGTAACAACCTAGTGTAAATACTTAAGCTTTTCAGTTTGAGAAAATATAACCCTTAAATAAAATAAGATAATTCATTTGAGAAATTTATTATAAATAAACTTAATGAAAGCACATCAAGTAATGTATTAATATATATAAAAAATATGTGTAATTATATTAAGATATAATTAAAGAAATCTTAATAAAAATTACTAAATTCAGAAATCATTCGACTTAAATGTATAAAGAAAACATGAAGTTCAGCAAGCACCAAGAAATGTATGTAAACAGCAATCATTTCTTGCAGTGTATAAAAGTCATGCTTAAATTAGAAATCATTTAATCAAAAGTATGATATTTAATAATTAATAAATGAGATTAAATGTTTTTAAAAAAAAATAAGTACCTAAAAATGAACAAAAGCCAGAAGGGCATATAGTATTAAACAATACTATATCAGATCTGATAAAGTTTACAGTTATAAGAATATTGAAATAAAAGAATTTAAAAATATGAAATATTGCTTTCAAAAGTTTTCAGAATGAGTACTTAGCTGGTTTCTGCAAAATCCATGAGGTATGAATTCCATCGTCTCCATCTGTACAAGTCTCCCCTATGCTGATGAATTCATTTCTCGAATGAAAGAAAAAAAATATAGGCTGTCCCATCTACTTTGGAAAAATCATCTTCCAGGATAAAATGTATTATTAAAAATGTTGTCCGGGATAAAATATACTTTTGAAAATTATGTCCAATATAAAATTGTCTGCTAGACGGTCATATAGAATTTATCTATGCCGAAAAATACAGAACCATGTTCCAACAGAACATCACTCCATGCGGAGAACTTGTATATCAAATATACCAAAATAAACTTCAACTTAAATTAATGTAATTCCATATTAATGGTATAGAAATGGTGAGTAATGGTATAGAAATAGTAATTAATTAATTAATTAATTAATGGTGCTAAAACAATAATTATATCTCAGAAATATTCTAAGAAACAGAAAAACTTAACTTACATGTCATACTAAGTCTTCGATGTCCATCGAAACGTTATAAATGCGTAATTGTAGAAAATAACAGTTACAATATCTTCCGCATTATTTAAATATTCATTTTCACTAACTTTAAATAAAAATACATGAAGGATTACTTCGATGATTACAGAAAATAAACACTCGTCAAAATGACACCACCATTTTGTAACAGAGTTGCTTCAAGAAGAAGGAAAATCGACCTTATTCACTAGTATGAACCCTTCAGGTAAATAAAATCCTATTTCTGAACTATTAGCGACATCTATGCAAGTCATTATCAACTACAGTTTTACCGTATAGGATTCCTAATAAAGGTAACGGAAACTACACCAAAAATAATAACTAAAAAGAATATTTCCTAATAAATCCGTATTAGTGATATCTAACCTCAAAATATTACTCTAAGAAACAAATATAAACAATACTTATTGTTTATCAGCAAAACTAATAAAAATACGAACAGAGTACTAAGTGTCCTTTGAACTAAGTATAAACAAAATACTGAATCTAAGTGAGCAGTTCCAGCAAACTATTTTCAACAAATTCTGGATTATCCCGAAGGAATAAGCATACGAAACTTTCCAGGAGAGACAAGCTACAGATGAAAGCCAGTGAAATCCAACCCTCAATAGACTCTGAAACATATAAAAACCAGGTAAGTCCATAGACAAATGTATTATAGAGAAATAAGTCATATGATTCTTTATTATTAAAAATCATATTCTAATTATGTTTTCTTTATGTTATTTTCAGGTAGAACTATGGAATAGAGACTTATATGGTTAGAATTCAGTTCCTGCTACAAAATAGTCCCAGATACAAAATAGTTCTGTACGTACGTAACTATTTATATACAAAATAAACATAAATTATAACGTAAGTAAACGAATAGTTTAATTAACCCTTGCTATATTACAAAGTGACGATTTATATCGTTACAATGTTCAGCCTTGATTACACAATAAAATAACTTCAACCTGCCTTATCTAGGTAACTTTTTTTTGTTATTTTTTAGTGCCTTTGCCATTAAATTTTGATAAAAAATAATAGTTTTATAGTGAAGTATATTATACTAAAAATACAAATATTTTGCAGTCTTTTTGCACAAAATCATTTTTTTTTTAATTGGACAACAGGATTTTTAAATTATTTTTAACTTTTGGTGAGTTTGTTTAATACATCCCTATGCCGAATTACATTATTAGTCTGTGTACAGACATATAATCTTACTCGGCATAGGTATGTATTAAACAAGCTCACCAAAAATTAGAAATAATTTAAAATTCCTGTTGTCCGACCCCTTTATTGTAATGAAAGTATCAATTCTGTACAAAATGATCTTTCAGAATAAAAAAAAAGAATTTAAAACTTACTTTTGATTATATTTATGGTATGCACTTAGTTCCCAGTCAAATTTCCAAAACTTTTATGTAGCACAAGACCAAAATCACTTTATTTTGAAATGAAAACACAATTTTTCTGAGCTATGAAACTTCTCTATGCTTTTATGACGCCTAGGTGTCATATTATGAAACCATTAATACCAACAATACTTTTCTAGGGGTCTGCTAAATTGCTATCTATTCTACATTCATGATTGCTATTGTGTGTAAAATAGAGATGCTATTGGTTTTCACTCAAATTTTGTATTTAATACTAGGTATTCCATTTTCAAAATTAAATGTTATAATATTATGTCTTCTTTTCCTCCATAGTTTTTATTTAAATTTTATATAAATTGTATCTACTTCAATTTTTTAAAAATCAATGTTTTGCATTCTCGTGAACATTACAAGTATTATAGAACTCTAAAATATAGATAAAGACACTTTAGTTTTACAAATATAGATGTTATAAATCTTGATTTTGAAAATATTATAAACTATATATTATATACCTACCTATTATTTTGGGATCGTGCTGAGGGGTAGTTTTCAACAAACAAATGCTCGATGATGGCATGCTTTTAAAAATATACTCAAATTTCACATTTTTCTTCAAAAAGTCCTATTTATTATAACCTAACTTTCTCAAGGTGACATAAGTGGCCGGCGAGATGATCTGTGGTACTCTCTGCGCCTGCGTCGGGAAATATCGGACGACGTATAGTTCTGTCTTTGTCTTTTCCATAGTAAAGGGCAAAAACAATGCGTGAACGTTCCACTTAGCTAGTCCACTCATCTTGCACTCGCAGAAAACCAACTTGCACTTAAAAACGCATTTAAAAAGGCCGCCACTTTGAGCCACGATAGGGGAAGGTTTAAAAAAAGATCTGGCACCGCGGCAGTGACGTCAGAAATTCTTTTTTTATTTAATTCCACGGCTTCCAGTGCATAAAATCGAAAGTGTTATACACCGTTTTAAAGGAAATTTATACCCATGTGCTCCACGAAATTGACTTCAGGTCCCCATTGACCACTTACGACTTAAATATCAAGATATTTACTACTATATATACCTTAGGGGTCGAATATCGAAAAATCCTGAAACATGCATATTTGCAATTTCGATAAAGAATATTGTTGCCAAATATAGAGATTTTAGATTAAAAGATTCCTGACATACGCATTGACCACTTACGACTTAAATATCAAGATATTTACTACTATATATACCTTAGGGGTCGAATATCGAAAAATCCTGAAACATGCATATTTGCAATTTCGATAAAGAATATTCTTGCCAAATATAGAGATTTTAGATTAAAAGATTCCTGACATACGCACGCTTTAAAAAAAAGGTCAATCTTTAAATAATTTATGACTTGCTACTTAAATATCGCGATTTTTACCACCTTAGGGGTCGAATATCGAAAATTCCTGAAACAGTTGTCTTTTTGATTTTCGTAAAGAAAATTTTTTCCAAATATCGAGAATCTAGATTAGGAGTTCGCTGAGAAACGTAGACTTTTAAAAAAGGTCTAATATTTAAATAATTTATCCCTTATGACTTAATTATCTCGATTTTTACCACCTTAGGGGTCGAATCGAAAAATCCTGAAACACGTATCATTTTGATTTTAATAAAGAATATTTTTGCCAAATATCGTGATTCAAGATTAGGAGGTCTCTGAGATACGCACACTTTTTAAGAAATGTTAATATTTATAATTGACCACTTAGGACTTAAACATCACTATTTTAACCATATCAGGGGTCGAATATCGAAAATTCCTGCGACACGTGCCTTTTCAATTTCGATAAAGAATATTTTTGCCGAATATTGAGATTCTAGATTAAAAGATGTTTGAGATACTAATACTTTTCAAAAAGGGTAATATTTACATAATTTACCACTTACGACTTAAATATCATGATTTTTACCACCTTGGACTTTTTCGAATATCGAAAATTCCTGAAGTACATGTCTTTTCGATTTCAATAAAGAATATTTTTGCCAAATATTGAGATTCTAGATTAACATGTCTTTGAGCTACGCACACTTTTCAAAAAAGGGTTATATTTATAAAATTTACCACTTACGACTTAAATATCACGATTTTTAACACCTTGGGGGTCGAATATCGAAAAATCCTGAAACACTTATCTTTTCGATTTCGATAAAGAACATTTTTGCCAAATATGAAGATTCTAGATTAAGGGGCCCCTGAGACACGAACACTTTTTAAAAACCTTTCCACCCCAGTTTCACTCCCTTAAGGGTTGAATTTCGAAAAACCCCTTGTTAGTGAGAGGACCACATTATAAACTTTAAACTACAGTCCTAATATTTAAGGACGGACATGAAATTTTGCGTGTTTTTAACAGTCTTAAACGTATAGAAATTTTTGTCTCGTCTGGTGAATAAAACTTTTTTTTCGTGCAAAAAAAGGTCTGCTTCCCCAGACGAGACAAACATTTCTATGCGTTTTCGGGGTTCCTGAATCCGAATCTGAAGTTGGTTTGACTAGATCAGGTCGCATTAAACCAACCCCAGATTCAGATTCAATGACCCAAAAAAAACGTATAGAAATATTCGTCCCGTCCCATCCGGACGCCTCAGGTAAAAAATTTAAATTTTTGGAAAAAATTCAGATTTGATTTCTTTTGTATATTTTTAGGTTTAAAACAATTAAATAAACCTAAACAATAGAAAACTACTAAAATATTCAAATTTTTCAATTTTTTTAAATGGCGTTTTTTTTTATTTTAGTTTTTTTTAACAACCTTATTTGAGGTTGAAAAAAAAAACTTCGGTCAATTATGTAATTTTTTATACTGAATTTGAATCTAAATAAAAAACAACCCCATTCCATTTAAAAAATTTAAGTTACCCCCTTTCCCGCCTAAGCGTGTGGATGAAAAAAAAATCTGCTTTGATAAAAAGGCGTCCCCCTTGATATTGAAGCTTAGTATTAAATTTCAAAAATCTTAGACGGTTTCTGAGATATAGACTTTTAACCGTTTAAATGGCCCACCCGGTATGCAGAGTGCCACTTAAATTTATTTTTTTAAGCAAGACCGCAAACATTTTCAAAAAAATGTATTGAAATCATTTAGAGGACACTATAAGGTTAACAAATATTCAACATTGGACGCTTCATGATTTTTTCCCTTTTTTTTTGGTATTTTTTACCTGTGTGCGTCTGGGAAACAGAACTTTTTTTTTGTGCCTGTGTTATTATTATTAAAAACAACAATTTAAACAAGACTGACACATGCTATATACCTCATTTGATAGCCCTTAAAATGCAGATTTAATGGTATTAAAACTAATTTTTGAAAAATTTAGACTTATTGATCTTAGCTCCATGCATCATTTGTCTATTTTTTCTCAGTCTACGATAAAAATTTTCTGTGCGTTTTATCATGAGGAAGATTAGAAAAAATACTGTTACTCCAACAAAACGGAACGGTTTTATCAGAAAACTGGCAGGATTTCTTGATTCATGCCGACATATCCCGGAAGCAGTTAAAGTTGTGCTACATTTCCTCTAGAAGGGCGTTTAAACTTCCTTTAAAAATGGGAGAGCTTGATGTACGATTCTAGAATGCGTAAATTGTAATTAAAACTTTTAAGCAACTACTTAAGAAATAATTTTTTAATTTTTTAAACAAATAAATAAAAACAAGTACTATTTCATGATTATTTTTTGATTAATAAAACTAAAATTTTCACACTCACTTGTTATTATACTTTGTGTAATTTTAATTTACAGCGCTTTACAAAATATTACCAGTCTTTTACATTATTATACTATTCACAGCGCCTGCGCTAGAATAGTAATATACAGTAGTTTCGAATTTCCCAAAATCTACAAAAAACGTACTAGATAAAAAATTCTTGGATAAAAATGTGTTTCATGAAAAAATAAAAAACTTTGAAAATGTCGATCTGATGTTGCGTTTTTTGTAAACATGAACGAATAATCCGAATTCTCAGGAAAAATCAAGTTCTATGAGGGGAAGATTCCTACACTCAGAAAAATCTCATCTTGTAAAATCAATAAGAAATTATTTTAATTAAAAAAAATTGCCTTTTAAAATATCAAAAGTAAAAACTTTACGATTTAGTACTGTCCCTTACATTCTTATTTTAATGTTTTCTAAATGAAATTATAATATTTCCCTTTATATTGTTGAAAAATATCAATATATTTTAAGAATTCTTTTTAAAATAACCAGTTTTTGTATTCAATTCATTTCTAGTTTACAAATGATTTAAAAGTAAACATTTTTCAGATTACAATGAATATTTTTATTTTTACAATGGCTTATAAAATTTAAAAATATCTTTTTGAATCAACAAAAAACACTGTCGGAGCAAAAAAATATTGGTTTTCTTTTAAATCATATGAATTTTGTTTGATTTTACAACGATTTTTCTATGAGTGTATTGTTTTTTAGAGTAATCCCCCCAAAACAAGAACGTTATGGGGGCTTAAAGTTTTTAAAAAATTAAAAATATCATTTTCAAAATTTTGAAAATGAAAATTTTTGCAAAAAGAAAATAAAAGAAATAAAAAAAAATTTTTTTCGAATTTTTTTTTAATTTTTTTTTTAAATTTTTCGTTTTACAAAAAAAGATATTTTGAATAAAATATTATTTATATTTATTTTATTTTTGAAAATATTTAGGAAACTTCAATATACCATTTACATATAATGGAATGCATATGCATATCTTCACAGCTTGTTTTACATTATATTAAATTTATTTACACACATGAATGAAGAGCACTGGAGATCTGCTATTTCATTCAAGGACATTGACTTTGTTTCAAAGAAATCTAGCCTTAAAGCAAGAGAATAGGGTTTGAACATGTATATTGGGAAATATGATTTTTTATATCAAGTTTTTATAAGGCACACACTTAGATATGTTTTTAATGTAGCAGCCGCCTCGGCGATTTCAGCATTGTATAGACAGTAAGCAATATAAATGTAAATTTAGTTGTGTGTTTAATTATTTAAATTAATAATTAACAACCCAAAATTAATTGTTGTTATTTGGATAGCACCCAAATTAACACTGGCGACGAGGATGGTATCCTAACCCACGCGGGCAAGGCCCGAAAGAAACGTGTCCTTCATTCAAGGAATCCTTTTTTTTAGTTCATTATTAAAACATTGTTTTTGTATTGTAAGTAATTTTATTACAGATTATGAATAAAAAAATAATCATGGCGACAGATTTTTTAATTAAAATACATACTAGCACAATTGTGTCACGCCTGATATGTTACACAAGATACAAAGAAATTATTATTTCTTTAAATATTGAAATATATTTTAAGCTAACCAAATACATCAGGTGTCGACATCATATCTATACAATGTGTATACAATTTTTTAACTCTGAAGAAATATGAAAAGGTGTCGAATGATGGGCGTACTAAGAAAACTTTTATCAGCTTTACAATGTTACTTGACATGAGGAAAGTAGTTCCTATTGCAAGTAATATACATTAAATAGTAGATTACAGGTCCACTGGGAAAATAGTACTTTTCCGAGACCTTATTAATGGACGAGGACCATTTTTAGGTCGAGGAAAAGTACCATTTTTCGGGAGACCTGTATACTATTTTATTCGCAACTTTTTTTATTTAAAAATAAAGTAATCATTTTTTTGAAACCTAGATGTTTGAATTCAAATGAAGAAAATAATAATATAATACTTTTTTAGTTCTTTTTATATTTACCACAAATATTTTTTCCTGCATTTCACAAGAAAAGCACATATCGTATAAAAAGTTCCACATACGCGTAACCCAAATAAACAACCACAAAAAAATATTTATTGATAACTAGCTAGGCACCGTTTATAACATTTATTATCCTTCTCAGTCTCAAAAGTAAAAAATTTTGACTAAAACTGTAGATTTAGATTTTTTAAATGAAATGTATTAGATTATATTCGTGTTTATCATGACAACAGCAGTTAAGCCATCTTGCTTTAAGCATTAATAATGATATTTTAATCGGTGACGCCATCTAGCGGAAATTAATGATTTAAATTGCAGACCAGTAATAATTAGTTTACTGGTCTCTATTTTTCATTACAGGTCAGGTCCAGGCTTGAAACAGTGGGACAAGAAACCACGTACTTCCCAAACTTTATTAATACATGTTATGTATGTATTACATATACAGTTGCTAATAATAGTTATTTATGGTACTAGTGGGTAAAGTAAGATATTTCCCATGAGAAAATTAACCAGGCGTCAGCCAAGCAAGTTAATTTTCGAGAGGGCAATATCGGTTTACCCATGAGTGCCATGCAAGGTTTTATCCAATAAATAGCGTAGAAATTCATATTTGTATTAAAAATTTTAATGACATTTACAAGAAAATAATTTGACAAGTGACAGTTGAGTGGGTAAAATAAATAATTATCCACTCAATAAAGTAAAAGCCACGCGGGGGTTATTATTGAGTTTATCTATTTAAAATGAAGCTGGTAATTGTCTTATTATCTGGATGTATTGGATAAAAGAATTTTAAATATATTTTTAGATTGGTAGATATTTGCTTTTCAAGTGTAAAAATGTCACGCCCGGTTCAAAAAGAATGGCTGATATATTAGTTTGTTTTGTTTAAAAGCAGGAAGGTTTTTATTCAATATTTCAAACAATTTTTCTTTAAATCTGTGAAAACTAGAATAACACACCGAGTAACGATGTTTAACGACCCGAAGAAGATGTGCATAAATTTGTTAAACAAATTTATTTCGCGAAGTATTTCCGCTGAAAATTTTTCATTTTTATTTTGATTCTAGTGTTAAAAATTATATGAATCGTGGCACGGTGGGGAATTTTTAAAATCTAGCAAGACAAAAATTCTAAATTCAACTGTGACGGTTGAATGAACCGCCCCTATTTTATTAAGTATCGACTTCATAAAAAATAACTTAAATCTCCATTTTCATTCTTTTTTTAACCATACCTGAACTGCCACTTGTATATCCATTGTCCATTGTTATTTCACAATCCCATCCATATTACTATAAAAAATAATTGAATTTCCAACTAATTTAGATTTTATGACTTGTTCCACTTGTGATCGCAGATTCAGTTTCATATAAGAATCGTTATAACACATTTTACACTCCTTTTTCATCAAAACTATTAATTAGTATCATTATTTAACCCTTCGTTAGGCGCGCCTCTTTTTGTAACGTGTTTAGGCGCGCGGTCTACACTTGTAGACCATTTTATTTTTTGTTTAAAAAAAAAACACATTTATATATTTAAAAACCAAATATATTATGTTATTTATTTGGTTGTATTTAAAAGTTATTTACATATTTTTTTCAAATTATTATTGTTTTAGTAAGTGTTAAGGGTAAAAGAAAAATGATATACAATTCTAACATATATTTTACATCTGTACGGTAATTTGTAAAAAAAAATAAAAATAACTTAAAAAACTTTCTGAAACTAAAACATTTGTTTTCTTTAACATGTACGATTATAAAAAAATAAAAAACACCTAAATTAAAAGAAAAAAATACTATAAAATTTGACTCGAAATCATGCAATATTTTAGGAACTCATGCGCCTTGTACATGTGCTCTTTGCAATCGTAGTTATGATATTTTGAGCATTTTTTTTTCGATTTATATTCCCTTCTTAGGCACAAAGTAATTTTTAGTTTTATAGAACAGAAAATTACCTTATTTATCAAAAACATTACGTATGAGCTCTTTCATGACCAAAAAGAATAGTGCCAGTATCTTCCTATAAACCGCTATTTTTTTTGGTGGTAAAGACATATTGTATCTTTAATTTATTTAAGGGTTAAACTAATAAACTAACTTTGAAAAACAATATTCACAAAAAGAAACCATAAAAACTTACACATAATAAAAAAATGCAAAAATAAAAAAGGTAACGTGGTTAGTCGCGCGGTCTACAATTGTAGACCAGGCAGGTTTCAATATGAATAAAAATAATATTATACCCATTCAAAGTGTGAATTATTACTGATCTAATAGATTGATGCATAATGCGCAGCTACTAGAAGGGGCACAAGCGTAAACAATCCGTGTAAAAAATTACCCAGCTAAAAGAAAGCATGGTCTACGATCGTAGACCGCCCGCCTAACGAAGGGTTAACCATATTAGAAGTAAGAAAAAGGTTATTCATAAAATTAAATATTCGTTTTAACCTACGTTGCCCTTCAAGGGCAATATAGGTCAATATAGGTCAATATAGGTCAATATAGGTCATAAACAATAGAGTGCTGCCAAACCGAAATAAAATATCTCTAAACTAATTATTAAAATTAGTATTTCTATAGAATAAGTTAAGGTAAATGTCCCAATTATCGTCCACTTAAGCACTAAATCAGACTTTGGTATGCCACAAAAAGTTAGTTTAAAGAGTATCAAAATTAAAATGGTACTAACTGAATCAACATTTATTGAATTTTACTAAATTATATTTAAAATTAACGTATATATCATCAAAAATATATAAATAATTGCTATTTATAAGAATAACAATAGAGTGCTGCCAACCCGAAATAAAATATCTCTTAACTAATTATTAAAATTAGTATTTCTATAGAATAAGTTAAGGTAAAAGTCCCAATTATCGTCCACTTAAGCACTAAATCAGACTTTGGTAAGCCACAAAAAGTTAGTTTAAAAGAGTATCAAAATTAAAATGGTACTAACTGAATCAACATTTATTGAATTTTACTAAATTATATTTAAAATTAACGTATATATCATCAAAAATATATAAATAATTGCTATTTATAAGAATAACAATAGAGTGCTGCCAACCCGAAATAAAATATCTCTTCACTAATTATTAAAATTAGTATTTCTATAGAATAAGTTAAGGTAAAAGTCCCAATTATCGTTCACTTAAGCACTAAATCAGACTTTGGTAAGCCACAAAAAGTTAGTTTAAAAGAGTATCAAAATTAAAATGGTACTAACTGAATCAACATTTATTGAATTTTACTAAATTATATTTATAATTAACGTATATATCATCAAAAATATATAAATAATTGCTATTTATAAGAAAAAAAAAAAGTCCAAACGAAAAATATTTTTTCGCAAAAGATAGATAATGGTTTGCGCATGTTAAATATGCAATAATTTTCCTTTCGGAGTACTAGGACCGCTAGTCTGAGCATTTTAGTGAAACATTACACTAGTAAACTACCTCTAATTTAGGGGCGGTGAGGCTGAAATTTTTATAAAAAATATAATCATAAGTAATTTTTAGATATGTAATAAGAATCAGGCAGAAGTCCAAACGAATATCGGGGCATTTAAGTCAGTAAATTAGATTTCCCCCATTCTTGCGCCTGTAAGACAAAAACGAAAAGCCGACCCACTCTTCTATCTGGACTATTGAGCTATACAATAGGAATAGTAGTAGTAGTTTATTTACGGAAATTCCATTTTAACAATAATAAATATAAAAAATATCAATACATATCACAATATAAATCACAAGTTATACATATCTAAAACTAACCTATTCAGGTCCCGAGAACTAAGTTGCTTTATAATACTATAAACTTAAATTAAGCCAATTTAAAAAAAATCGAAGGGGGTATTTTTATATTTTGATAAAAATGTTAAGTTATGTTTTTTGGTTGGCCAAAAATCATAGCATATTTAATTTTTTTAAATCGATCAATATTTCTAGGAGATATGGGCTGTTATATACATACATTGTTATGGTACTCGGCGAAATTGACCACCCTGTATATGTTAAACGGTTAGATGGATTTGAAAAATATGATGCCATGGTTTTTTTTCCAAACCTACTAGTAGCACTAAAAAGTCCAAACTAATCCAAGTTTGGTCAAAATCCATGAGATGAGTGCAGAGTCTTTACACGCTAGGCGCTAAATGTCTCTATACTGATAACATTTACACACGTGTATTGGAAAATTACAAAACATATGTATGTATCGTATTTTTTTAAATATTTTTTACAGTGTACTTATAATTAGCAAAAAACAGCGCTAATGGAATATTTAAATGAAAGATATTTGCCATAAGGTTTTTGTGGGGTCCTTTGTACAAAGTAAAATAATAAAGTTTAACCACGTGAAAACACGAGTAAATACAAAATTGGTGAACAAATTTAGATTCCATAATTTTCCGAAAATTGCCCGTGGTAAATTCCTATCTTCATTGTGATTCTAGCGTGGAAAATTTATAGGTCATGGAATTCATTTGAAATCGCGTATTGATATTCCAGAGAGAAGCTTAAGGTGTAAAACAAGTCTTGAAGATATAAAACGCAGCATTATTGTTGCTTCGCATTTTACACTATTCGCATTTTTATAAATTTTTCTTTATAGTTTTTGAGTTAGGATTAACTGTCTCACTAAGAAAGTTCATTAAGGATGGACTGATTATTATTTAACTAGCGCTAGAATAGTAAATAAAAAAATGTATTGCAGTTTATGTAATTTTTTATGTATCACCCGGTAAAAGTATCAAGAGTGTTCTGTTGCCATCGACCACTACCCTTTAAAATATCAGCCCGTGTACATTTACTACAATTTACATTTATTATTTGACAGGACTAATAGGGTATATTTCATAAACTGCCCGTTATAAAACCATACAACATATATTTAATAAAAATTTTCTCTAAAACTATCAGTTTTGGGATTTTGGGATTTTGATCGTTGCTTCCCACTGTGAGACAGGTGCCTAACACCCACTTTTATACATTTTCCTAGCGGTTTATGATATTCTGAATGATTTTAATAGTGGGTGTTACCACCCGTAAAATACACTGCCCAGTAAAAGAGCTTTCCCATTTTACGCCTACGCGCGAGAAATGGATGTTTTATTATCAGTTTCTCTTTGAGCAACCTTAAAAACCCCAATACACCAATTTTTACGAAAACTACCCCCGCTCCTCGGGGGGTAAAATTAGAACAACCCCAATATATAAATTTTCAAGAGAACTGCCCCCTGTCCCTCAGTTGGTGGAATACATGTTTTCACAAAAACTACCTCCCACCCCTTAGGGGGTAAAAAACCCCTATATACCAATTTTGAAGAAAATATTGAAAATATTTAAAAATATTTACAACCTCACCCCCTCGGGGGTGGAGTTAGAAAAAATGTATTATCAGATTTAATTCTAGCAACCTGAAGAACCCCTATATATAGTAATTTTCAAATTTTTCTAAAAAAATGTATTTTTCCCCATTTGCCCCCTTGCCTCACCCCAATGTTCACCAAAAACAATCCCGAGCGAGAACTTTTGGTAACATACCTGTGTGCCAAATTTCAAGTTTCTAGCTTAAAGCGTTTTTAAGTTATCGTGCCCACGAGATTTCCCGGACAGACCGATCGGCCGATCGACCGACCGACCTATCGACCTAACGACAATTTTTGTTTTGCTTGAAATTGATTTATATTGACATAAAACGTAATAAAACGCAAAAAAAATTATTGCATGAATACAAGGCTTTCCGAAATTTTGAAAATTTTTAAAATGAGAAAGAAAAACAACAAATTAGGTAGAAACTAAAAATGTATACTTCCACTTTTGGGCCTGTCAAGAGTGTAATAGCTAAATGGATACTCGAGTGATTTTCAGATGCCGGCAAATAGTCTACTAATTGAATTCTCAATCCTAATTAATATTTAGCCTTGTCATGCTATTCTCTTGAGACTGATATCCGACATTTTAACGTAGGTATACATTTTTTCCTACGCCTCCCTTAGATAGCCAACCTTTTCGCACAATTAGGTCACCTTATGTAGGTGATTAAGAAAGTTAGGTTAACTTGGTCAGCTGTTTCAGTCATGCCTTGAAAACAATTGAATTTTGACAGTTCTGTACAGGAACTTCACATTGCGTTACAGTTTTCGAATTAATTATTTTGACATATTTAATATACCAACCGCTTACGTTTCTAAAAAAAACTGCTTTCAATTACTAAAAACCCCTTTCATTTCCCAAAATACCACATACGGTTACCGTTATGTCAACCGAAATGACTTCTGACTCAATTTCTTATCTGGGAATCTTCAAAAATAATAAAATAATAGTTATTTATGGTACTAGTGGGTAAAGTAAGATATTGCCCATGAGAAAATGCGAGGCGTCAGCCAAGCAGGTTAATTTTCGAGAGGGCAATATCGGTTTACCCATGAATGCCATACAAGGTTTTAACCAATAAACAGCTTAGGAATTCATATTTTTATTAAAAATTTTAATGACATTTACAAGAAAATAATTTGACAAGTGACAGTTGAGTGGGTAAAATAAATAATTATCCACTCAATAAAGTAAAAGCCACGCGGGGGTTATTATTGAGTTTATCTATTTAAAATAAAGCTGGTAATTGTCTTATTATCTGTATGTATTGGATAAAATGTATTATTCAAACCAAGCACTTTTTAACGGACTTCCAAAAAAGGAGGAGGTTATCAATTCGACGTGTGACTTTGTTTTTTTTATGTTTGTTCCTGCATAACTTTGGAACGAATGAACGGAATTTGATGAGAGTTTTTGCATCTTAAAGAGGGCATTCATGAGGTAGTTCCGTTTTAATTTGACGCTCGGATAATGCCGGGTAAGCCGGATAATTAAGATAAATCATTTTAACGCAATTTCACTTAAAAACGGCTTAATTTTGTTCTACTACCAGCCAAATTTTTAGAGAAATATCGGATAACTCGGATAAGCCGGATAACTTGATTAATCACTTAAATATTACGGCACACTGAAAATCTTTTAAATGCCGCTAAAGTTGATTCTCAGGACCTGTAATATTAAAATACCAAGAGAAAATGATAAATGTTGTGATTTTACCAAAAGGCTTTGTTTGATTATTACTTAATGCCTAAATTTTAAGATTTTCTTTGGTATTTCGTTTAAAATAAGGTTTGTTGGACTCTTGGCCGCTGAAATAAAAATATTACTTTTATTTTTTAGAAAGTTATCTTTAAGATAATGACGTCACAACTCACTGTTAGTGCGTTGTGACGTCATCAGCTTGCCGAGATGGAAGGACAACTATAATTTAGCTTAGATAATGTTACAAATCCAGAAGTTCTGTGTCTCTAAAAAGTAAAAAATAAAAACTTTTCGCAAAAAAAAATGAACCGACTTCTATGTTTCTAAAAAGTAAAAAATAAAAAATACTTAAGTCGGTGCCAACAAACAATAATAAAATAATAAAAAAATAATTGTTAGTAATTAATTTAGGGAATGGTGAAATTGGCACCGACTTGAGTATTTTTTATTTTTTACTTTTTAGAAACATAGAAGTCGGTTCATTTTTTTTTGCGAAAAGTTTTTATAGTTGATTCATTTTAACCTATTTGCCTAAGTAATACAATGTGTCAAAAGAAGTATTGGCTACGAATTATCTCCGTAACTATAAAAGATAACTTTTTAAAATTTACAGAGCTTGTATGCACCGTAAATGTCCCCATTTTGTCATGGTCAGTATAAAAAATATCACTTCCTGTCTAAGTGGAAGTGATACCAACTTTTCATTTTTAAATAGAACCCTATAAATTTGTTTATATTTTTGGAGTCGCCTTTAAATTCTCTTTTCATTGATATATTACAAGTCGATATTTGCATTAAAGATGGCGCCACAGGGCCATTTTTCATAAAAGGAACATGGCGGTCCTATGACTTCCATATTGGAATATTTCTGAAACTTGACATTTCAACTATTTTAGTAGTAGGCTAAGAATTTACTGTTTATGTGCAACTGATTTTCTTTTGTTTTTGTGAAAATGGTGCTTGTGTGCTTAATTTTCAAATGGAACGATCTATTTTTGATTTCGTTAAATTAAAAACTCAAGTATATTCTACAAGATAAACGTACAAAGACCCTAATAGGGTTGGCCCTTTTCGAGGAAAATGGCCATATTCATACATTCAATATAGCTCCCAGCAGAATATGGTTATTTTTCCCAAAAAAGGCCAACCCTATTAGGGTTTTGTACGTTTTTCTTGTAGAGTATACTTAATTTAACGAAATCAAAAATAGGTCGTTACGTTTGAAACTTTAGCACAAAACGGCTTTAAATGGCTTTAAAAACATCACGCCATTTTCATAAAAACAAAAGAAAATCAGTTTCAAATAAACAGTAAATTCTTAGCCTACTAGTAAAAGATTTGAAATTCCAAGTTTCAGATATATTCCAATATGGACGTCATAGGACCTACATGTTGTTTTTATGAAAAATGGCTTCTGTGGCGCCATGTTTAATGCAAATATCGACTTGTGATATACCAATAAAAAGAGAATTTAAAGGTGAATCCAAAAATATAAAGAAATATACAGGGTTCTATTTAAAAATAAAAATATTTTTAATGGTGACCATGGGATATTTACGTTTCATACAAGCTCTGTAAATGTTAAAAAGTTATCTTTTATAGTTACGTAGATAATTCGTAGGCAATACTTCTTTTGAATAATTTTTAAATAATTTTTCGTAAAAACAAAATAAAAAAAAATATACTGAATCTTTTTATAGTATTTGGGAAAATTACTGTGAATAGGATATAATGGAATGCGTAACATTACATATCTTCGCGGCTTGTTTAACTTTAGTCAAGTAAAATACTGAGTACTTAACATGCTTGCAGATATACAAAATATTAAGCTACTTGATTTGATATTACCTACTTGTTTTTAGTAATAATTTTACTTTGTGTAACTGCAATACATTTGGTAATGATTTCTACATGTTTGGTAACATTTACTTACACAATCTTCTCCGTGTATAAAACAGAAAAGCAATTAACAAAGCAAACTTTATATATAACCATAGTTTTGGACATTGAAAGTGAATCGATAATATGTACCTATAAATCATGAAGTTAGCGTAGGGAACAAACAAATTGATTTTCGTTATTGGAATTCGAATATTATCGAACATACTTGATGAAATTAGAAAACAAGACGTGAAGTTATTTAATGCTTCGCACTTCATTATATACTATTCACAGTAGATACTATATTACTTTTTCTAAATAACCTAAGTTAAAATTATAATTATTTAAAATGCAAAATAAAATATTGTTATCAACAAAAGAATATATTCTCTGTACACATGTAGGCAACTGGAGTTCTAATAAGAAAAAGTTAATATGCAAAAAGATATAGGCATATCAGGCAAGACTACCACTGTAAAAATATACTGTCCAGTAAAAGAGCTTTCCCATTTTTCACCTCCGCACATAAAATAATTTTTTTTATTATCAGATTCACTTTTAGCAACCTTAAAAATATAACAGTTTTCACGAAAACTACCCCCGCCTCTTAGGGGGTGGAGTTAGAATTTTTTTATTATCAGATTCTCTTTCAGCAACCCTAAAAATTCCAATATTCAAATTTTCACAAAACTACCCCCATCCCTCAGGGGATAAAATTTTATTATAATATTCAGTTTTAGCGACCTCAAAAACCCCAATATATAAATTTTCCCCCTCAGGGGGTGGAGTAAGATTTTTTTATTATCAGATTCACTTTCAGCATCCTGAAAAACCAAAATATACCAATTTCCAAGAAAACTACCCCTCCCTTTGGGATGGAATTTTTTATAATCAGATTCACTTTCAGCAACCTCAAAAACCCCAATACCAGTTTTCAGGAAAACTACCCCCCACCCTTCAGGGGGTTAAAATTAGAAAAAAATATTATCAGATTCATATTCGTTGACCTAAACCCATTTTGACGAAAATATTGAAAATATTTAAAAATATTTACCCCCTCCCCTTGCGGGGGTGGAGTTAGAATATTTTCATTAGATTCATTTTTAGCAATATATAGCAATTTTCAAATTTTTGTAAAAAAATGTATTTTTCCCCATTTTCCAAATTTCAAGTGTCTAGCTTAAAGCGTTCTTAAGTTATCGTGCCCACAAGATTTTTCCGGAAAGACTGATCGACGGAGCGACAATTATTGTTTGCTTAAAATTGATTTATATCGACATAAAACGTCACAAAACTCAAAAATACTCAAAAAAAAATGAAAATTAAAATGGGAAAGTAATATATCATGATAAATAACTTTATATATTTTGACAAATTTATAACTAGAATAATATATTCTATAACTAGTATGGAATAGACAATATTCCGCGCGAGCGGAAAGTTTGTCATACGATCCGGCAGGCGAATAAGACGGTCCCGCGAGCGCAGAATGACTATTCCATACATGTTGTAGACTATACTTTTTCTTCGACTGCAAATATGAAACACTGTATGGCTTTAAACTGCGGACAAGGTTAAAAACAATGTTTTCTGTGACTCAACATTGTAAATGCAACAAAACACATATTTTTAAATAAAGCAATTAATGTTATTTAATAATTTTATCAAATCGATACTTAAAAAAGATTTTTATTTAATTTTAGCACATATTTACAAATTATAGTGCAAAAATTGAAGGTTATGTCAGATTTTTGTGACATATCAGGTTTAAATATGTAACAGTACATGGAGCAGTTTTAATTTTTTGAACTAAATTGATAAAAAACTGGTCAAATATTAAGAAAAACTAATAAACTTTATGTAATTTTAATGCAAAACTATAAATTGCATTAAAATATTCAATATTTCATGGTAAAACATATATATTTTTGCTAATTTTGCTACAGTTTTCTTTACTTTTATAAACAAGAGATGGCACTACATGTGCTCATTCTAACACTTGATACGGAATATTCATACCGTATCTAGAGCTAGAATGGATTCATTCTGTGTTGAAAAGTGTGTGTATTTGCTTACATTCTAAAGCAGACTTAGAAAAAAGAAACATATCCGGAAAAGACTAAAAGCACGTTTGCTGATTTATTCATTTCCTATATATTTTTTAAAGTCTCCACTCTTTTTCTTGACAGAAAACGTCACATTTAGGAACTATTGGACACGATCATATAATACACTTCCGGCATCTGGTGCTGTAAAGAGTATAACAACTTTTAGTTTAACTTTATGTTGCAGTTTAGCATGTTTGTAATAAAACGATCAAAATAATTTGGCTAAATCAATAAAACTTAATTTCCTTGAAATTAATGTCAAACTTCATGTAAACCGCAATAATTTATGAGAAAATAACACAATTCTACAATATTTTTGAAAAGAATTAACAATTAATTCCTATGGTAATTAAAATTTTAATATTTTGTATTTCTGTGACTGAAAGCATAAAAATAATTTTTTTGCAAGACCAAAGACTAAAACTAAATTTTACGCTTTCATTTTCGGGACTAAGCTTGCCGTTTTTCTCCCAAGGGAAAAAATCACGGCAACCTTGATAATATTAAAATATTATACATACTATGTGCTTTACTGGTACAAAAATTAGGTTTGTTGATGTTTAAAAAAGAAAATTTTTTCGAACTGACTTTGTGTCAACCATATTAAAAAACAATTGAAATCGCGATAGCCGTGAAACTGACTTTTCGCAATTCACAGGCATCTTGATTAAATTAAGAAAATAAAACACCCGATTTTATACGTATGGTTTTTAATTTTATCTACCTACCTGCATTATCTTTGGTCGTGCAAAAAACAGTGTATATAACTCAGGACTAAACGTGGCTGTTTTAGTCCCATGCAAGGGTGTTTACATGAACCAAATATTTATTTGACTCAAATAAAATTTGATACAACCAAATAATTTAATTGGCCATATCCAAATAAATCCTTTTTATCAGTGTATCTAATTTAAAATATTGTTTATTTGAGAAATCTGTATATTCAAATGTAAGTTTGAGGCATAGCGTAGTGTCTAGCGCCTTTGCATAGCAAGCCTACTAGCGTAAGTTCGATTTTCACTGGAGCCGATTTGCCTTTTTCAGTAAATTAATAATTGAAATTTGGAGAAGGCGATAAGTAAAACTGATACTCCATAGAAACTGGTTCGAAAGTCAGTATAGGCCTGTGGTTCCCTCTACTACTAGCCCATACAAGTCCTGGACTTAGGGGATGCTTAATTAAGTAGAATAGTACGAGGTTAAACAAACATGTAATGTAACATGTAAAATGCGTAATTTCTCTACCTATAATATAGGGGGTCGGTCAAGTTAGCCCAGTTAAAACTTAGGGTCGAAAAATACATAGGTAGTTTGCACACAACTTGCACAACCTTGCACAACCAAAAAAAAAGCTTGCGCACTAACCATTGGTTAATTATATGAAAAAAACCGTGGGGGGGGGGCTAACTTGACCTTAGCCCCCCCCAGTAAAAAAGTTAAAATTTTTCACTACAATCTAATAGTAAATAGCTTGCACAAGCTTGCACAACCAAAATAAAAGCTTGCGCACCCTTAACAAGAGCGGTGAGGGGTAAATAATGTTTACCGTCAGCCCCCCCAGAACTAAAATTAAACGAAAAATGTTGTAGTATGTTAAAAAAAAGCTTGCACAACCTTGCACAACCAAAATAAAAGCTTGCGCACCCTTAACAAGAGCGGTGAGGGGTAAATAATGTTTACCGTCAGCCCCCCCTCAGAACTAAAATTGAACGAAAAATGTTGTAGTATGTTAAAAAAAGCTTGCACAAGCTTGCACAACCAAAATAAAAGCTTGCGCACCCTTAACAAGAGCGGTGAGGGGTAAATAATGTTTACCGTCAGCCCCCCCCAGAACTAAAATTGAACGAAAAATGTTGTAGTATGTTAAAAAAAAGCTTGCACAACGTTGCACAACCAAAATAAAAGCTTGCGCACCCTTAACACGAGCGGTGAGGGGTAAATAATGTTTACCGTCAGCCCCCCCCCAGAACTAAAATTGAACGAAAAATGTTGTACAACCTTGCACAACCTTGCACAACCAAAATAAAAGCTTACGCACCCTTAACAAGAGCGGTGAGTGGTAAATAATGTTTACCGTCAGCCCCCCCCCCAGAACTAAATTTGACCAAAAAATGTAATATATTAAAAAAAAAAACTTGCACAACCTTGCACAATCAAAATAAAAGGTTGGGCAAGAGCAATAAGGTGTAAATAATGTTTATCTTCAGCCCCGCGCAGAACTATTATTTAATAAAAGAGTTAAAAAAAATATTACTATCTAATAGTAAGTCTCTAGCACAACCAAAATAAAACCATGCGCACCCTTAACAAGAGCGGTGAGGGGTAAATAGTGTTTGGACTTTTTGTGGGGGGGCTCCACAATTAAAATTGAAATTTTTCTCGAAAACGGTTAATCCTACAGTATTACAACAAGAGCACCTTTTTATGTGAGAAATCATCTTCTGAAAATAAAATGACAAAAAAATTACACAGAAAAAAGTAGGGGCAAAAAACGAATAAGGCCACCCGTTTCGCACGTCCCTGGTTAAAATAAGTACCCGAAAATAATATACGAAGATGGGCCTTATTAAGTTTAGTTTATATGCAAAACCCCGTTTCTGTAACTGAAAGGGTTCCTGAGTTAATAAATAAAAACCGAATTTTTTAGCCATTTTCAAAGGGGCGTATCTCCCTTAGGACGCATTTTAGACAAAATGTTTATATCAACTTTTTTGATTATTTTGGTGAGTAAAATATGGCTATGTGTAGCCAGCCCACCTTTTTTGTTACACCCTGTATACTGTAAAAAAAATAAAACATTAAATTTAAAAATACATTTTTTATGATTTTTTTTGCCTTAGGGTGACCACTATACCCCGGTCTCCCCTATATGGCTTATTAAGGCTGCTGAAATTGAATCTGATGATAATTTTTTTAACTTCCCCCCGCGGGGATGAGCGGATAAATATTTTTAAATATTTTCAATATTTTCGTCAAAATTAGTATATAGGGGTTTTTGGGGTCGACGAATATGAATCTAATTTTTTTTTCGAATTTCACACCCTGAGTGGGAGGGTAGTTTTTGTAAAAATTGTTATATTGGGGTTTTTGAGGTTTCTGGAAGTGAATCTGATAATAAAAAAATCTAACTGCACCCCCTGAGGGGCGGGGGTAGTTTTCTTGAAAATTTATATATTCGGGTTTTTGAGGTCGCTAAAGCAGAATCTTAAAATATTTTTTTTCTAAATACACCCCCTGAGCGGCGGGGGGTAGTTATCGTAAAATTGGTATATTGGGGTTTTCAAGGTTGCTAAAATTGAATCTGATAATAAAAAATCCATTTTACGCGCGGAGGTGAAACATGGGAAAGCTCTTTTACTGGCAGTATATTTTTTATCTTCAACAACAAAATCAATAAAATGAAAATTTTATTAGAAAGAACTTTTTAATAAAAAAACTTTTAAGTCACTAAAAAAAATAAATTAAGTACCTACCCACTGCCGCCAACAAATGATTGATTTACGTAAACAAAGTATTGTAGGCTACTTAAAAAGTGCATTTGCTTTTATTTTATACTACAACATTTTTTGGTCAATTTTAGTTCTGAGGGGGCTGACGGTAAACATTATTTACCACCCCTCTTGTTAAGGGTGCGCAAGGTTTTATTTTGGTTGTTCAAAGTTGTGCAAGCTTTTTTTTTAATATACTACAACATTTTTTTGTCAATTTTAGTTCTGGGGGGGCTGACCGTAAACATTATTTACTCCCCACTGCTCTTGTTCAGGGTGCGCAAGCTTTTATTTTGGTTGTTCAAAGATGTGCAAGCTTTTTTTTAATATACTATAACATTGTTTGGTCAATTTAGGTTCTGGGGGGCTGACGGTAAACATTATTTACTCCCCACCGCTCTTGTTAAGGGTGCTCAAGCTTTTATTTTGGTAGTGAAACCTTTTTTTAATATATTGCAATAGTTTTTAGACAAATTTAGTTCTGGGGGGGGGGATATGGTAAACATTATTTACCCCTCACCGCTCTTGTTAAGGGTGCGCAAGCTTTTATTTTGGTTGTGCAAGGTTGTGCAAGCTTTTTTTTTAAATACTACAACAGTTTTCGGTCAATTTTCGTTCTGGGGGGGCTGACGGTAAACATTATTTACCCCTCACCGCTCTTGTTAAGGGTGCGCAAGCTTTTATTTTGATTGTGCAAGGTTGTGCAAGCTTTTTTTAACATACTACAACATTTTTCGTTCAAATTTAGTTCTGGGGGGGGGCTGACGGTAAACATTATTTACCCATCACCGCTCTTGTTAAGGGTGCGCAAGCTTTTATTTTGGTTGTGCAAGGTTGTGCAAGCTTTTTTTAACATACTACAACATTTTTCGTTCAATTTTAGTTCTGGGGGGGGCTGACGGTAAACATTATTTACCCCTCACCGCTCTTGTTAAGGGTGCGCAAGCTTTTATTTTGGTTGTGCAAGGTTGTGCAAGCTTTTTTTTAACATACTACAACATTTTTCGTTTAATTTTCGTTCTGGGGGGGGCTGACGGTAAACAATATTTACCCCTCACCGCTCTTGTTAAGGGTGCGCAAGCTTTTAGTTTGGTTGTGCAAGGTTGTGCAAGCTTTTTTTAACATACTACAACATTTTTCGTTCAATTTTAGTTCTGGGGGGGGGATGACGGTAAACATTATTTACCCCTCACCGCTCTTGTTAAGGGTGCGCAAGCTTTTATTTTGGTTGTGCAAGCTTTTTTTAACATACTACAACATTTTTCGGTAAATTTTAGTTCTGGGGGGGCGCTGACGGTAAACATTATTTACCCGTTACCGTTAAGGGTGCGCAAGCTTTTATTTTGGTTGTGCAAGGTTGTGCAAGCTTTTTTTTAAAATACTACAACATTTTTCGGTAAATTTTAGTTCTGGGGGGGCTGAGGGTAAACATTATTTACCCCTCACCGCTCTTGTCAAGGGTGCGCAAGCTTTTATTTTGGTTGTGCAAGGTTGTGCAACCTTTTTTTAACATACTACTACATTTTTCGTTCAATTTTAGTTCTGGGGGGGGCTGACGGTAAACATTATTTACCCCTCACCGCTCTTGTTAAGGGTGCGCAAGCTTTTATTTTGGTTGTGCAAGGTTGTGCAAGCTTTTTTTTAACATACTACAACATTTTTCGTTCAATTTTAGTTCTGGGGGGGGGCTGACGGTAAACATTATTTACCCCTCACCGCTCTTGTTAAGGGTGCGCAAGCTTTTATTTTGGTTGTGCAAGGTTGTGCAAGCTTTTTTTAACATACTACAACATTTTTCGTTCAATTTTAGTTCTGGGGGGGGCTGACGGTAAACATTATTTACCCCTCACCGCTCTTGTTAAGGGTGCGCAAGCTTTTATTTTGGTTGTGCAAGCTTGTGCAAGCTATTTACTATTAGATTGTAGTGAAAAATTTTAACTTTTTTACTGGGGGGGGCTAAGGTCAAGTTAGCCCCCCCACGGTTTTTTTCATATAATTAACCAATGGTTAGTGCGCAAGCTTTTTTTCTGGTTGTGCAAGGTTGTGCAAGTTGTGTGCAAACTACCTATGTATTTTTCGACCCTAAGTTTTAACTGGGGGGGCTAACTTGACCGACCCTAATATAGGTATAATGGTATATTCAGCTGTTAAAAAACTTTTTTTTTTAATTTTTCATTTTTTTTTATTAAAATTTTCTTTTTTAAAAAAATAAAAAAAACTCAAAAATATATTTAAAAAAAAACTTTTTTAATTTCTTTTAGTAGAATTGATCCTTGATTGATTAATAATAAAAGTTAATTTTTCTAAAAAAAAAAATACGGTTTTAAAAAATCGAAAAAAGCTGAAAGAAAATCCGATTAACGTAACTTTTTTAGGAAAAGTTACTTTTACTATAAGGATAAATTCTACCAATTTTAAAAGCAATCCAAGCAAAATACGTTTTTAAAAAATCGAAAAAAGCTGAAAGAAAATTCCGATTAACTTAACTTTTTTAGGAAAAATTACTTTTACTATAAGGATAAATTCTAACAATTTTAAAAGCAATCCCCCGAAAAACAAAGAAGTTTTGGGGGGTTAAACTTTTTAAAAATATTAAGAAAACTATCATTTTTATTTATTTTTTAAATTTTTTTTCAAAAACGCTTTGACCCAGTGACTTTAAATTTGGAACAAAGATTTTCTAAGTAGTAAAAAAAATTTGATCTAAATTTCAAGTCTCTATGTCAAAGATTTCTTGAAATATGGTAGTGTAAAGTTGTTTTGCAAACGACTTTTTCTCTACTATACCCGATTTGGTATTACTAGCAAGTTTTGCAAAAACTTATTTATTAGGGCTACTCCATTTAGCGATAGTTCCTTCATAAGAAAATGTACAGAAATATATTAAAAACAAGTCGTGAAGATATTCAATGCTACGCATTCCATTATATATTATTCACAGTAAGTGGTAGGTATATTGCATAATAATAAAAAACTTTTGAATATTTTTTAACAATTTTTTTTATTTATTTGAGAAAAAATATATTAAAAAAAAAAATAAAAAAAACAAGATTTTTTTTTTGAAAAAATAAACAAGATTTTTTTTTGAAAAAATAAACAAAATTTTTTTTTTCAAAAAAAAAATAATAAAAAAAAACTTTCTAATACTCTCAATTATTTACAAGCACTTGAACAAAATCTCAAAACGACCCTAGTTTTCCGCACATAATGAAAAATCCTTAATCTCAAGAAACAAAATTCTCCTGAAATGTGCAACCAGGCATGTAAACAAATTATAAAGGAAGGAAAATAGTTTAAGTTTGATTTATGGTTAAATAAAAGCGGTGCTGAAAAGAATGACTATTATTTTGACTAAGAAAACTTAAATATTTTACTAAATAAACTTTATGAAAATAATACCTCATATTTACTAAAATTTAGCATGTGCTTAATAAGCACTGCTTAGATGTTTTAATTAACCAAAACTTACAAGGTTGATACCGGTATCTCATGTAGGTATATTATAAATTGGTTCATTTTACAATAACCTGATCCCCTATAAATTATCAATTATAATTATTAGACAGCAGAGCTGCGTTTGTAGTATAAACAATTCTTATTAGTGTAGGTACTTTTTGCACATATTTACATTATTTCCATTTATCTACAAGGTGTCAGGAAATGAGGAGCAAAAAACTCGGGGTGCACTGTAAATGAAAATATGGTAATTTCACAGCAAATAAAGTAGGTCATATGTTACCAGCAAAGAAAGTGTTATCTGTTTTCTATAAAAATGTGAATTTTTACCTGTGATTTCACAGTAATTTAAGCAGCGAATTTAATGAATATTTCAATTTTCATCTACGTGCTCTTGCAATTTTCAGGACTGTCTGTAAAAGTGCCGGGTTTTTGGACCACATGCATGAATTTTAATGCAAAATTATTGTACCGACAGGAAAAGAGCTGAGATTTTACTAAACCGAGTAATATTCAGATTAATTTAATAAATTTTTGTAAATTCACACTCTGACATGCTAAATTTGCTTTAATTATTACAGTTAATACTACTAGAGTGCGACAGGAAAAGAGCTGAGATTTTACTAAACCAAGGAATATTGAGGTTAATTTTAATAAATATTGTAAATTTACCTTCTGACATGGTGAATTCGCTTTAATTATTACAGTTATTACTACTGAAAGATTGACTGACAGATTTAGAGTGTGATTTAGGGGGTGGTTCCAGTACCTGTAACTCCGCCATTTTTGAGTTTTTGAAAAAAAATTATCGGAACCTATGCCACAGCTACGGCAATAATTTTTCAAGTAGAATCACCGCAAGATTTTTTTGCTAATAATTTTCGGACACCCTGTATATCCGATTTTTTTTTAATTCAGCAAACTTTTAAAAATGTCTGATATCTCGATTTTTGGTATACTGTTTATATAACATATTATCAATAATGGTCCTTCTTCTTCTTTTTCTTAATTTTCTTCTTTCTCTTATTATTATTCTCAGGGTCTTAGGGTCTAAACAAGACCAAAAACATCAAAACAAAATTCAAAAGACAAGTAGTTTTTTCTTCTTTTTCTTAATTTTCTTCTTTCTCTTATTATTATTCTCAGGGTCTTAGGGTCTAAACAAGACCAAAAACATCAAAACAAAATTCAAAAGACAAGTAGTTTTTGTATTATCTATGGGTAATATTGGTCCTCAGTTATTATCAGAGTTGATAATTTCTTTACAATAACAGTCGGACAACAGAAATTTTAAATTTTTTCTAATTTTTGGTCAGTTTCTTTAATACTAACCTATGAGGAATAAGATTATATGTCTGTATAGAGGCATAGGCATGTATTAAAAAAAAACTCACAAAAAATTAGTCTGTATACAGACATATAATCATTCGGCATAGGTATGTATTAAACAAACTCACCAAAAATTAGAAATAATGTAAAATTCCTGTTGTCCGACCCTGTTATTGTAATAAAAGTATCAACTCTGGTTACTATAAAAAGCACATAATTTTAAATTACGTTTAAGAAAAGTAAATTATTTTAAATAATACTAAACCAAACTATAAATATGCAAGCAACTTTCTTTATTTTCGTTAGGTATCTTACGTGGGTTTTACCCTAATAGATAATTTATTAGGGTTTCTCATAGGCTCTATATAGTATGCTGAACTAACTTTTGATTATTAATCTCTCCTTACCCAAATATAATATTTGATAGCAAACAGTATTCGGATTAGCGGAAATCCTTAAACCCTCATTTAAATTAATGGAATGAATATAAGTGTAAGTGTACTATTTCATAATATACACTTATGTATCTTTATTTTATCTGTCTGAATATTTGTCATTAAATAGGTGTTTTTTTTATTTTTGACCAAACCACCTTTTGCAAGGCAACAATTTTTTACCATTTTTTTTTTCATGGCGTGACCCACTAGTAAAATATTTTTTCCAAGCCCCCCTTAAAAAGCCAACAATTGAATTTCGATAGTTCTGTGCCCAAATTAATACTTTTCTGTAAAGAAACGACACATTTCGTAACAGTTTTCGAATAACTCATATTTTATTAAATATTTTTCCTTTTTTAGCCTGTTTTTATTTATTCATATATATATTTTTACGGATTTTAAGAAATACAACTATTTTAAAACAACTGTATCTATCCGACAAAATAATAAACAAACTCTTTCACACACTCATAAAACAGTTTATTTATGTGTACAAAATATTTTGTTGGATATGGACAATTAAATTATTTAGTTGTGACAAAAAAATTATTTCTGTCAAATAAACTATTTTGTTCCCATTAATAAATCATTTTGAAATTAAAATATTTATTAACATGAACTAAATATTTATTTGACACAAATAAGATTTATTACTCACAATCAAATAATTTAATTAGCCATATCCAAATAAATCTAAATTATCTTTTTTATTAGTGCACTGCTAGTAACCTAACTTTGGTAACTTTTGTTTAAAATCTTCCTCTAAAATAATAAAAATTTCCCGAATTTGAATAAAAATTACCTAATCTTACCGAAACTGGCATATTAATGTACAGAGCTTGTCAAAAGTCCGCCCCCTTTAACTTTTGAACGGCTTAAGATATGAATTTGAAATTTAAATACTTAAGTACTTAAATAACATAACCCAAATATTTTTTTCGTATATATTTAATATGCATAATGGAGACAGGGGGGCAAGAAGGACATTTTTTTAAATGGGAAGGGGGCTCGTGTGATGCATAATTTTAAAGCTTATAAAATTATCTATTCGCTTATATAATTTTTAATTTTTTAAAACTTTTTTTTAAGATTTTTTTTGTAAAACATTTTGTATATCATTGAAAATTAATTTAAAAGTATAACTGATGTATTTTCATGATGAAATAAACCATTTTTCAAAAACTCTTTGATTTTTTAAAGAAACTTTGACCAAAAGTACAATTTTTGGGGGTGTAAAATAACCTCAAAATTTTCTCCGAAAAAATTAAAAAAATATGTTGGCAAATGTCCCCCCTTGCTCCACTGTCTGCATCTTTCCCCCTGCAGAAATTGATCTTTTTGTTTTTTAATTTTTAACAAAAATACACTGAAATTCAAGAAATTTTAACCTTAATAAATTTTTTCATATATATTATATGTTATTAATTTATTAATATATTTTTTTGGGGCAGGGAGCGTAGGAAAAATAGTGTACCTAACTTGCTAAGAAAGTGTAATTTCCTGGCTCGTTTGCTATACACTCACTCGGCTTCCATATCGTGCATCTATATCAAACTCGCTACGAAATGACTTACTTTCTTAGTTCGTTAGGTAATATACTACTGCGATCCCCCGGTAAATCGATCCGAGCTCTGATTATGACAAACACACAAAAACTAGCTTTCACAAACTGGCGACCATTTCTAAGTGAAACTTTTTACATTATAAGGCAACCTTTGTACATAGCCGTAATGAAGAAAATTTAGTGGGGGGGGGGGGAGAAGGTCGAAAATCACAATTTATTTTTAGTCTAAAATCAGAACTTTTATCACATCGACAAAAAAAAAATATCCCATAACTAAAAAAAGAAAAAAAAAACGTTCCCACTACTGCTAAAATTACAACTTTTATTCCCTCAACAAAAAGTTGACGACTAAAAAGGAGAAAAAGAAAACGTTTCCACTACTGATAAATGTACAACTATTATCTTTTGACAAAAAGGTTAATAACTAAGAAAAAAACTTGCCCACTACCGCTATCTTGTATTGAGGGCTGCAAATTTGGCAATACACAAAAAAGTTGGGAATTTCATGAAAAATAACTAAAAATACAAAAGTTAAGTTAACTTTATAACTAAATTATTTATATCTTTACCCAACATTTATCGTTTTTTACTTTACAAAAACTACGAAATATTTATAATTATAAGTTGTAAATTTTACACAGATATTTATTTTCCCAACAGCAGCAATTCTTAACTTTATTAGTTTTAAAAAATTTAAGAAATCAAAAATCAAAAAGTCGTCAATTTTAAATTATAAAATTTGTAGCCATTGGCATGTAAATTTATTAAATTTTTTACTCCAGATTTGAAATTACGAAACAGTTACGAATAAGGTAAAAAATTTATAAATACAAAAGTTGTAAATTTTACACCTTTTCCCAATACATTTTTAGTTTTTCGTCATGAAAAGGTTGTTAAACGAATTAATAATACAAAAGTAGTGAATTTACGAAAAAGTTGTATATTTCACAAAAAGTTTATATTTTTTATAAATAAAAATTATAAAAGTTGTCAATGGCGATTTCTCCCGTTAGATTAGACAGGGACAAAAGTTCTACCCAAAGGGGATAAAAAGCCATACATACACTCCCACATCCACCCAACCATACAAATTCTGTATTTGTTCTTTGTTGAACAAATACAATATTTACTTGGCCGGGCGAAGAGTATTATTTTTATTGAAGAAATTACTGGCGCCATCTAAATTTTAGTAGAATTATCTTATTCTACAGATCCACATTAACTATGTTCGTTCGTGGCGCTTAGTGCTACACTTTCCGGCCAACCAAATAAATACTGTATTTGTTGTATGAAAAACAAATACAGTATTTATTTGGTTTGCTGGAAAGTGTAGCACAAATGAGATAGAGATAGGGTAGACGTCTTTTGTTTCATAATTCTAGTTGTAGAGAGCTCCATTAATACCTTCTGGTTATTTTTGACACGTTCTGTATAGAGGGTTTTGAGGTCGAATAAAAAAATAAAAATAAAAATTTTCTAACTTCATCCTCTTGGGGCGGGGAAATAATTTGGTAACCTGACTGATTAAATATATTATGTAATAAGTATTCGAATTTTCGTTTGCAATAAATTATTATTATTGATATTTTTTTCTTTCCCGTATATATCCACAGTGCGACCCTGCATTTTATAAGTTTTAAGAGATGTGCACCAAAAGTTTTTTTTAGATTAATAAAATAGGTTTAATGGTTATTAAAAATCACTATGTTTAAAAATCGCAACAGATCCTTTTGATAATTTAAAGCCTATTATAATATTTTTTTTTATTTTCATTTTTTTTAAAACTCTTTTAAACGTATTATCTCGCCTAATAAACTTATTTAAAAAAAATTACGCTGCGAATAGACTCCCCAGCCTGTTCTGACCAAATTCCTAAGCCACTCTCTAAATAGGAAACACTGTCTTTATGGTGATGCAATATGCAATTAATTTTAGGAGTTTTTGATACCCCGGAATCATTAAAAACTGCTTCCAGATGTTTTTTTTTTAAACTTTTTTAAACGTATTATCTCGCCTAATAAACTTATTTAAAAAAAATTACGCTAGTGAGCCCTTCAGTGAACCTTAAAAAAAGTTTAAACAATTATAAATCCTATTAAATACCATTTATTGCGCGTTAATAGCTGAATTAAATTGCAAATTAGTATTGTATTTTTCTTAAACATCTAAAAACTAAAAACTTTTAAAAAACGTTACCTTAAAAACTAAATTAAATCCTATTAGATGAAAATTCTGCCTTTAAAAGTTACTGACCATAGCGTGGGTCGTTAAAATTATTCATTTTGTGTTTATTCCAGACAGTAAGGAATTCTCTGCGAATAGACTCCCCAGCCTGTTCTGACCAAATTCCTAAGCCACTCTCTAAATAGGAAACACTGTCTTTATGGTGATGCAATATGCAATTAATTTTAGGAGTTTTTGATACCCCGGAATCATTTAAAACTGCTTCCAGATGTTTGAGATCTGATTCGAGTTGTACTTCAGTTTTTGTTGTACCGAAACATTTATCGACGATTTTGTTCATTATATTGAATGACGCAACAAATGGCATAACCAGAACTTGATTCACATTTCCCAGTACTTCTTTTGATTTTAATTCATTGGCATGCTTTAGGAGGTTTCTACAAGCATTGCAACGTCAACCTATCCTTGGCCCTATTGTCATTTTTCTCTGCAAGAAATGACAGCGTATAAATCTGCTGCCAAGGAGCTAAGAACCTATGGTAATTTGGAAATTAATTTTAATAAATTTAGTTTATCATTAGATAAGAACATTAAAAGAGCCAAAGAGTCTTTTAGTATTGTCAATAAACCTTTGAAGAGAACGAAAATGTGCGAGTTTTTCAGAAGTGCATCATACCTGAATTACCTTTGCTGCAAGGATTTGTGAATCACCTCTTTTGGAAAGGCCTGGTACCATTACTGGGAAGAGAGAACGCTCCTTAATGGCCCAAGAATTTAAATATAATTGCCAAGAACTATCAAGGAGAAATTTTCGATGGCAATGATTGTAGAAAGCTCCTAAAGCATGCCAATGAATTAACATCAAAAGAAGTACTGGGAAATGTGAATCAAGTTCTGGTTATGCCATTTGTTGCGTTATTCAATGTGATGAACAAAATCGTCGATAAATGTTTCGGTACAACAAAAACTGAAGTACAACTCGAATCAGATCTCAAACATCTGGAAGCAGTTTTAAATGATTCCGGGGTATCAAAAACTCTTAAAATTAATTGCATGTTGCATCACTTTAAAGACAGTGTTTCCTATTTAGAGAGTGGCTTAGGAATTTGGTCAGAACAGGCTGGGGAGTCTATTCACAGAGAATTCCTTACTGTCTGGAATAAATACAAAATGAATAATGTTAACGACCCACGCAATGGTCAGCAACTTTTAAAGGCAGTTATTTAATTTTCATCTAATAGGATTTAATTTAGTTTTTAAGGTAACGTTTTTTAAAAGTTTTTAGTTTTTAGATGTTTAAGAAAAATACAATACTAATTTGCAATTTAATTCAGCTATTAACGCGCAATAAATGGTATTTAATAGGATTTATAATAGTTTAAACTTTTTTTAAGGTTCACTGAAGGGCTCACTAGTGTAATTTTTTTTAAAATAAGTTTATTAGGCGAGATAATACGTTTAAAAGAGTTTAAAAAAATTAAAATAAAAAAAAATATTAAAATAGGCCCTAAATTATGAAAAGGATCTGTTGCGATTTTTAAACATAGTGATTTTTAATAACCAATAAACCTATTTTATTAATCTAAAAAAAACTTTTGGTACACATCTCTTAAAACTATAAAATTGCAGGGTCGCACTGTGTATCTATTTAAAAAAATACGGCTTTTTAAGCTTTTTTGTCTATTTTTAGGTTTTAGGCTTTTTTGTACAAAAGAAATATGATATCCATTAAAAAAGTTTAAAACAGGTGGGGGGCAACTCCCCCCATCCTCTCCATAGCTACGGCCCTTCCTGTGTATTTTTGTTACGTTAATTAGAAAGTACTGGGAAATGTGAATCAAGTTCTGGTTATACCATTTGTTGCGTTATTCAATGTGATGAACAAAATCGTCGATAAATGTTTCGGTACAACAAAAACTGAAGTACAACTCGAATCAGATCTCAAACATCTGGAAGCAGTTTTAAATGATTCCGGGGTATCAAAAACTCTTAAAATTAATTGCATGTTGCATCACTTTAAAGACAGTGTTTCCTATTTAGAGAGTGGCTTAGGAATTTGGTCAGAACAGGCTGGGGAGTCTATTCACAGAGAATTCCTTACTGTCTGGAATAAATACAAAATGAATAATGTTAACGACCCACGCAATGGTCAGCAACTTTTAAAGGCAGTTATTGAATTTTCATCTAATAGGATTTAATTTAGTTTTTAAGGTAACGTTTTTTAAAAGTTTTTAGTTTTTAGATGTTTAAGAAAAATACAATACTAATTTGCAATTTAATTCAGCTATTAACGCGCAATAAATGGTATTTAATAGGATTTATAATTGTTTAAACTTTTTTTAAGGTTCACTGAAGGGCTCACTAGTGTAATTTTTTTTAAAATAAGTTTATTAGGCGAGATAATACGTTTAAAAGAGTTTAAAAAAATTAAAATAAAAAAAATATTAAAATAGGCCCTAAATTATGAAAAGGATCTGTTGCTATTTTTAAACATAGTGATTTTTAATAACCAATAAACCTATTTTATTAATCTAAAAAAAACTTTTGGTGCACATCTCTTAAAACTATAAAATTGCAGGGTCGCACTGTGTATCTATTTAAAAAAATACGGCTTTTTAAGTTTTTTTGTCTATTTTTAGGTTTTAGGCTTTTTTGTACAAAAGAAATATGATATCCATTAAAAAAGTTTAAAACAGGTGGGGGGCAACTCCCCCCATCCTCTCCATAGCTACGGCCCTGCCTGTGTATTTTTGTTACGTTAATTAGAAAGTTGGCTATTCCATGTTCGAATCATCCATTTCGTTTCCTACAGAAACTTTCAGAACACCTGTGCAGTTTTTATTAAAAATTTAACAACCTTGTAAGTATTTGAACTCGTCCGTGTTCCTTAATGTTTAATCTAAACTTTAGGCACCTAGTTTCCAAAATTTATGTTTAGATTTGTACAAAGCGCGACGTGATAACAAAAAGGTTACAATTGATATTTTTTTATTCAATGTTTTTTACATCGGCTCCTAAGAGCCGATGTATTGAAATCTTCTCCGAAAAGTCAAAATTTGAGTCGAAATCAGTAAAAAAAAATTTTGCGTCCATCTGCCTGTCTGTCACTCTCTAACTCCATTTCTACATGAGATATCGATTTGCGGTTTTTTGCATTATGTTTCTTATCGTATTCCGAAGAGCTGATTAGATTTTGGGGGTAAACGATTGGGGGTAAGGGGGTAAAAATAGGGTAAAACTTCTATTTTTAGCGTTTTTTGTTTATAATTAAGGCAATTATTATTGTATTGGTTAATTTAGCACTTATATAAAAGATAATTTTAAATTGGTCAAAAAATTTTATAAACAACGTTTTCCTAAAACGCATTGTTTTCGAGATATTGGCGTTTAAAGCAGTAAAAGGTTTTTTTAGCATATCTCACATATTTATAACCCGATTTCAAAAAATTATATTTTAAATAAAAGCTCTTTTTAAGCCCTATAAAAAATGTTAAATACAGTTTTTTGCTAGAATATAATGTTTTAAAGATACATAATTTAAAATCAAACTAAACACCTAGTTTGAAATATGCAAACTAGATGGCTCTAGTGTACAATAGTGTACAATTGACAGGGTGCTTGCAACGTTTCATCTAGTTTGTAGATGAATATGCTAGCAAAATTTTTTCCAGCGAAAAATAAATTTGGATTCAGAGCTCAGTGTTGCCTTATAACTTTATGATCAGCATTTTTTTTTCAGTTTTTTGTTAAATTTATGACCGTAAACTTAAGCTTAAAATAAAAAAAAATTGCCAGCGGCGTTACAGTTTGCTATTTTTCTGTGAAATTTTAAATTGTAAAGCATTTAAAATTAAAGTGGACCATCTGGGGCTTTTTAGTTTTTTTTTTTAAATTTATTTAGGGTTGTAAAACTTAAGCATGAAATTTGTAAAAAAAATCACTGCTGCGCTAGAGATTTCTAAAACTTTTGTGAAATTTTAAATAGTAAACAAACTTAAATAAAAAAATACTGCTGCCAACAAAATAATACTTTACTCTGTAGGTTTAGGTTCATTAAAAACAACAACAACAAAAAAAAAAACATTTTTTTTGCAAAACTTAAAAAAAAATAAAAAGTTCTTTTTTTAAAAAAAGTTTATTTTTTCGAGAAACAAAAAAAAAATGTTTTTGAAAAAAAATTGTTCTTACCCCATTACTTTACCCCAATTTTAACCAAAAACAATCCTAGCCTATAACTTTATAATATCAATAATTATTGATATAATAATAATCAACCTATGGTCCAAATTTGTCTATAGCTCAAGCCTTTCTCAAATTATTGTGTTCACAAATGTCACGGACAGACAGACAGACAGACAGACAGGCCGACAGCTTTTTTTACGAAAACCATATTTTTTGGAAATAAAACGTCAAGAAACGTAACAAAAAAGCAATAACATTTTTCAAATATTTGTTACTAACGCAAGACTTTTCTCAGGGAAAGTAAAATAAGTAAGAAATTGAAATTTTAACAACCTTTGTAATAATATTCGCCTGTGCGAAAATCTGAAATTACGCCCCTGGTGTAGTCCTTTTAAATTGAGGTCCTTGAATAGAATGTAACACTCCTTATTAGACCGTTTCCCGTTTAGTGTTCCTGACAGCGGAGGATAATTGATAATACCAAACCAATAGCGACTAAATAATTCAAGCTTAAACTGTAATGTCCTTAGCACTAGTGCATTTAATAAGTAGTTGGAGATTTGGTGAACATTTTCAAGAATTTGCTTTCTCCCGGCTGAATTTTAAATATCGACTTTTATATTTCGAAACCTGTACCTCAAAAAATAAATTTTCGGTTCCTCAATATTTAACTCTGTACATGGTGAATGATAACATACACAAACTCCAAATCCAAAAAGTCGATATATCTTAAAGTGCATTCTAATTAATAATAAGCCCAAAAAGAGGTACTATGCTCGCCAAAAAGAAGTAGGGTAGCGGCGTTTTTAATGGTATAAACATTTATTTCTTCTTCTACTTATATATAATATTATTAAATTACTATGGGAACGTTAAAGTATTACGTAACGCAAATTGTACCAAAATTCATACACTTCATACCCCGGTTCTCGCGTTATTATAAATTATACAGATTTCATATTGTGGCTACCCCCCCTAATAGGGGGTGTGTTAGGGGGGGTAGCCAAAATATGAAATCTCTACAGCCTTAAATAACGCGAGAACCGAGGTATGAAGTGTATGAATTTTGGTACATTTTGCGTTACGTAATACTTGAACGTTCCCTATAATAATTATTATTATATTACTATAGTAATAAATCAGCTATATGCAGCGATGTCAGTAGCAATTTTCATTAGATTTGCGTCGATTATAATTAATAATAATAATTATTATTATTATTACCCCTTGGCCCTTAAATTATTGTGTCTAAATATGAAAATAGCTTAATCTGAAAGTATTAAATAAATTGGCTATGCTGGATGGGATAGGGAGAGGAGGGATGTGCAGGAGGAGTGAGACTATCTCACTGATGCTGGGAATGCATCTGTCCTGTATTAGTGGGTACCATTACTGGTTGAGGACGTTTTTAATCTTTTTGTGAGTGTTGTGTATTTCGTGATCGTAATCTAGAAAGTTTGAAATGAGGGGGTTTGGGTGATCTAAATTGTCTTGTATAAAAGACGTGCTGTAGCGGATGATTTCCGTTTTTAGGAGGGGCATTTCGAGATCTCTGTGTATCTGGTTGTTCCTCATGAACCAGGGGGCATCGAGGCATATTCTGAGTGCCTTGTTTTGGAAGGCCTGAAGTTTTGCTGAGAGCGCTTTGTTAAGGGTGATTTTGTTCCAGGCTGGGGCTCCGTAAAGAAGTACCGGCTTTAGGGTTTGGTTGTAAAGAAGAAGTTTGTTTTTAATGGATAGGGGACTCTTTCTACCTATTAAGGGGTAGAGTTTGGAGAGGCGGCAATTTGTTATTTGGAGGGTGTTTTTGACGTGCTGATCCCACGTCAAGTTTTTGGAGATTGTAATGCCGAGGTATTTGGCATGGTTTTCCCAGTTAATGGGTTGGCCATTTATCTGAATGGGTTGGGGGTGGGCCTCTTCTAATCCTAGAGATTAGGATGCCTTTGGTTTTATTGGCGTTTACTTTGATTTTCCATTTGGAGAACCATTTGATTAGGGAATCCATTTGGCGCTGGAGGGCGATATGGATGCGCTGGGGGTTTCTGGCTTTTGCTAGGATGCCGGTGTCATCGGCGAACAGGGCTAGTTCAGTGCCCTGTGTTTTTGGAATATCTGCCGTAAAGAGGTTGTACAGAAGGGGGGATAGTGGGGAACCTTGTGGAACGCCAGCTTTGATGCGGCGGGTGTTAGACTTACAGTCGCCTATTTTTATCTGAAAATCTCTGCCTTTGAGGAAGGAGGCTGTGAGTTTGGGAGGCTGAGAAAGTGGAGTTTGGCCACAAGACCTTTGTGCCAAACTTTATCGAAGGCTTTTGCGATGTCCTGTCGGAAACGTATTCCTCCTCTTTAAATATGTTTGCCACGCCCCCCATTATTACCAAAAACCCTAAATCTATGAAAAAAAAAAGAAGTTTTTTATGTATATATGTTGTATATATTTATAGATATACAACAATCACGATCCATTTAATTCAGCCAGGAGAAAATAATTTGTTAAAAACATTCACTAGCTCTTAGACAAAAGGTACCCTTATAAGCTACTAAATATCAAATTTGATAATAAATCATCTGTTTAATCCGTTTACATCAATACTTAAGATAAAATCGACACAATTACACTGATAAAACAAATCTATAATTAAGACAATAAATTTACTATTAATTACAATTTGTAGTTGTTGTATATGCGACAATCATTACTTATTGTAAGACATACAAAATACACTGCCCAGTAAATCGCTTTCCCATTTTTTACCTCCACGCATTAAATGGATTTTTTATTATTAGATTCACTTTCAGCAACCTCAAAAACTCCTATATACTAATTTTCACGAAAACTACTCCTCGCGCCTCAGGGGATGGAGTTGGACTTTTTTTATTATCAGATTTACTTTCAGCAACCCCAAAAACCCCTATATACCATTTTTCACGAAAACTACCCTCCACCCCTTAGGTGGTGAAACTGGAAAAATTTTATTATCAAATTCAGTTTTGTCGTCCCCAAAAACCTCTATATACCAATTTTGAAGAAAATATTGAGAATATTTAAAAATATTTGCCACCTCACCCCCATGGGGGTGGAGTAAAAAAATTTTATTATCATATTTAATTTCAGCAACCTCAAAAACCCCTATATAGCAATTTTCAAATTTTAGTGAAAAATTATTGTTTTACCCCATTTGCCCTCCTTGCCCCATCCCAATGTTTACCAAAAACAATCCCGAGCAAGAACTTTTGGTAACATACCTGTATGCCAAATTTTAAGTCTCTAGCTTAAAGCGTTCTTAAGTTATCGTGGATAAAAGATTTCCCGGACAGAACGAACAAACGACCAATTGACCAATCGACCGACGACAATTTTTGTTTCTTGAAATGGATTTATATCGACAAAAAACATCATAAAACTCAAAAATAAGCAAAAAAATTAAAATTTTTGCTTTCTAAAATTTTGCTAATTTTCAATATGGGAAAGTAAAGTCAAAAAAAAAAAAATAAAAAAATCGGATTCTTACGTAAAAAACTTTTCTACATAAGAATCCAACAAAAAAAGAAATACGTTAATTTGAAAACTAACTAAGTTTCTTTGTGCAGGGTCACATAAAGTGTTTGTAAGCTGCAAAAATATATCCCATTAGTAACTTATAGTTAGGTATTGATATCCCTTGATATCAAGATTGGACTATAAAATACTAAAATGTCCCTGTTCTGTGCATTTTAAATGTTCTTTTTGGCTATAGGATTTTTTGAACATCTGCTGGGACATATATGTCCCTACAGGAGCGAAAGGGGTAAGTTAAATCTAATCTAATCTCTAGGAAGAGGCCCACCTCAACCCATTCAGATAAATGGCCAAGCCATTAACTGGGAAAACCATGCCAAATACCTTGTTCTTACTATATCTTATTTTAAATGTTTTTATTTCTGTTTAGATTATAATGCATAGTTTAATATAATTAATCAATGCCTTTTTTGTCTGCAAAACAATTTTAAACATGTTTTTATTATATAAAAAAAATCATATTTTATTATTTTATTAACGAATTTTTAAACTTATATTGTTTTCTTTCTGGCTCTTTGAATTGTTAAAAAGTTAAAACATAATTGTTACATTTCTTGTAGTGAACCTTTTGAAGAAGTTGGAATAAAGCCAACAAAACGTCTGCAGTTTTAGTAAAAAAAACGTTTTTTAATATAAATAAACCTAATCCAGCCATTTACTATCTAATATTTGCATAGTTATACACAGTAATTCTTGGGCGAAGGGGTAAAAACAGTCTTTAAAAAATGCCTTTGACATAAGACATTTGGTTAAGATATTTAAATAAATGGAAAAATTATTCATATTTATGTATTGCGTTTTGGTTTAAATAAAAATTTGAGGCCTTTTATAGATCTTAAATTAACTTTATGAAGACTGTTTTAACCCTTGTAACCCTTGGCCTACTAAATAATTGTCTATAACTGTGAAAATAGCATAATTTGAATGCAATAAATGTAACGTGCTTGACTCGGTAAGTTAAAAATGGGTACCTACCTCATTTCATCACCTTTATGGGGATTCTAAAATCCAAAGGAACCAGAACCAGAGCCTGGCGATTTTCAAATATAATATAATGTCCCAGCCAAGACGAAGTAGACGTTATTATTAAAGCTATCAAAACAATATTTAAACAGTTAATAGGGACCCAGTAACCTATTATTACGTCCAAAGAAACTGTCTTTCGTTTTTAAGTCATTTATAATTAATTTTTGTTGGCAACTGTAGGTTAAAAATGATAAAATATAAAAATTTACGATTTTTTCTTCATCGTGTATAATTTGTTTTAACCAAATAACTAATATTATTTATCATATTTAACTTTTAAAAACGACAAAATAATTAAACATTTCTTTTTGTGTAGTGTTAATTTAAAGCATACTAGATACGATTAATAAGGTCTGATAAAAAGTATACCTTTGTGAAAATCTGACTTTAGTCAAATTTTGACAATTTCTTCTGGTCTGTTACGAAAAGGAAAAAGAATTGATTACACTTTAAAAGACAGAAGAAGTAGCCGTTATCCATGAGAACGTATTTTTTATGAAAGATTTTCAGACGTCTATTGATACTAAACATTAAGAAAAGATGTTAACAATTTTACAAGGGTTCCAATAATTGGGAATCCGAAAATAATAATTGAATATGCATTGCAGAAAAATTTAACTGTGTCCTTAAAACAAAAGGGTTGTTGGGAAACCTCCAATTCATAAAGAAGCGGAATAGTATTCCGCACAATGGACAAGAGTGGCATTTGCAAATTTGCTTTAGTACTATACTACATAACGCCCGAAGAAATTTAGCATCGGCGTTTAACGTGTTTAGAATAAAATGTAACTACCTTTAGGTATTTAATAAACAAATTAAATAGCACACTTTCTTTTAATTATATTTTTATTAAAAAAATAAAATTTTAAAACAAATATTTCTACTTTATTTCATTTCATTTTAATTTAGACCATAGAATTCCAATTGGTTTGCAGAACTTTCATTTTATCAGAAGAACTTTTGCTCATTTTTAGGTTCGAACAGAAAAGCATTTTAATGAACATAATAGAACGTAATTTTCTTGAAACATCCAATTTTTATTTCCACGAGGATAGTCTTGCTTTAGTTATTTTCCAATTGTAACTGTTTTTAATTATTAAGTAATAATATAATTAATATTATTTATTTAAAAAAGTCAGAAACTTATTTGTCTAGAAAGAAATGTCAATACTAAAAGTCAGTTTTATTAATTTTTATCTTTAATACACCGAGAAAAATGTATCAATTACAAAAACATTTATTTTATATTTTTTTTTTTACAAAAGAGTGTATTTTAATTAAAAAAAAGTAGTATACCATAAAGAAAAGAACATACCTTTTTATATTTTATAATTTAAAATTTACCTATGCTAATAAAATGTATCTATGAATAATTGTAACTCGGAAACAAAAGATAGTGCCACAGTTTTCTTTAAATGAAATAATAGCTTACTGGGTCTCTAATAACTGTTACAAATTACATTTTGATAGCTTTAATAATAACGCCAAAAACCGCCTGGTTTGTCTTGGCTGGGACACCCGGTATAAAAGAGAGGGGCGAGAATATAATGAAAAAGAAATAATCACCAGCTCTCATACTATAAACCCAGATAAAGTGGATAATTTAGAAATTCCAGAAATCTTGAATTTATATTGTTTAGAGTTTAGTAAGCCCTCTAGACGTGTCAACGCGTTTTTCAGGTATTTAGAATGTCTCCTAGAATTTTTAAAAATATTTCCTTCTGTAAGGTTTGTAGCAATAATTAATGAGAACAAGCCGTGAAGATATACAGATAAAAGGATCCCTTGAACCAAGGACACGTATCTTTCAATCAAGTCACATTCTCTCTCACATGTTTCAAGGCAAGCATTTGTTTGAATCAAACTCAATGTCCTTAAATGTCGAGCGCGGATCTTCATTCAAAAACCCGTGCTCTTTATTTAAGGACATTGATTTTGGTTTAAAGAAATGCTAGCCTTGAAACAAGAGAATATAGTTTTTACTCGGAAAGTTTAAAAACGACGCTCCTCTTAAAATGTAAAGATAGGGGAAGTTTGGGAACCTTCCTACGCTTTTTACAGATTTCGTTGTAAAATCTTTCAAATATTTTTAATTCTATTTTTTTTTTCGGTCAATCAAACAAACATTTATTTAGCTATAGAAAAAATATATTAAAGAAATCAAAATGCAAACGAAAAAATGTGTTTTTAAAACCTTATGCAAACTGTATGAATGTGCCCTTCTGTGGGGTACCTTCGTACAATTAAAAAAAAAATTGCTAGTACGTTTATTATTATCCGAGTTATTATCACATTAATGGAAAATGAAGGTAAAATTAACAAAAAAAAAAAAATAACAATTTTAAATTTAAATTAAATTCGAGTGGTTGATTGCTCGTCAGAACTTTCCCCCTCTCCTTCTCTTTTAGCTACTTTCATCGAGTTTTCGTCTACAGCGCCACTTCTTATAATTTTTGTCTTATGTTTCTTTACCTTGATTCTAAAAATATTAACATATTAAATTTATATCGCCAGCAACACATTACCTACGGGCCATCACTGGACCATCAACCTGTGTGATGGCCTAGTGATGACCCGTCGGTAAAGTTTTACTGAGTCTGAAGGAGGCACATGTATACAGACCTGTATGAATGTACCCCTTCAACACTGTATGATTCTGGCCCTTATGCAGTTATTTATCTTTTCTAACAATAATCAAGGTTCAAGTATAAATACTATAAATATTAAAATATAATTTTGACTATGTTTACTTACCATAAAAAAAACTGTAACAAAAAGCACTTTGTATCCGACATACACCAATTAAAATGCGGGCGCTAAAGTAATTTTAAGAGCGTTAAAACAGGTTTTTTACTGTACTACTTCTCGATGGCGGCTAAGGACACCTGCCACTTACTGGCAGATCTGGCACGAAAAGAGCTATGTGTGGACGCAAACGCGAGTAATAAAACCTTTTGGTTTTCACGTAAGATGAGATTTATGAATGTGCCCGGTGTACGAATGATGCCAAACTTCCCTACTCAATAATTGTCAATAATTACATACAATCTAAAGATAACATCAAAACTAGTACTTGAATGTCACCTATCATTACAGGATATGGGAGCAGAAAACACTCTTACACTGTCATGGGTAAAAGGAAATGCGGGAAATGAGGAAGCTGACAGATTGGCATGGATGGGATCGGCAACGGCACCAGTTGGTCCGGAACCTATAGTCCAACTGTCATAATCATACGGGTTAACGAGTAGACCACACGGCGTTACCCCTTGAAGCCATGATCAAGGCACCCAATTCCACGTACGTGGGTAACGGGCCCGGGGTCATGGTGGGAGATGTGTGATAGAGGAAGTGCGACAACGCGCTAAATGCGCGCGAACGCGCCCTCGACTGTTACATCCAAAGTTGCTTTAGAAATTTAGCTAACATGAGTATTCAGGGGCGCTGTGGATCTTCCACGCGTTCACGTAGGCCTTGAGTGGGTGTAAAAACCTCGTGAGGGTGGTATACGCCAGTCCACGCTGCGTATACCCCTGGTAGCGGCTGCAAACCTGCAGAGTTTGTAGAGATTTTAGATGGGTCTCGGGCCAAATTCAGGTCGCGATATTTAAAATGCCTGTCACATCATAGTAATTGTTAGCTCTGACAGATAGTGTCTGAAGGAGTAACGTTGGCTGGGCGGATTCGCAGCTCCTACCCATGGGGGTAGGAACTGTCCTATAATCATGTCACCTCACTTATAAACCAAGATACCCGCATAAAACATAGTTACAGCTGGACCACTCTTGACAATTGCAGACATGCTACAGCAGCCTTTTCCATTCCTTGTGAAAGGAAGGCGCGCTTCTGCCTGCAACTTAAGAGAACCAATTTAAGGTTACCTGTAGCCATTATATCGGGCCACTGCAAACTAAATAAACACCTCCATGCAATGAGACTTGTCGATAGCCCACTTTGCAGAGGATGTAACCTAGAAGACGAAACAATGGAACACGTGCTCTGTCACTGTCCAGCGTCAGCTTCAAAACGAGGGTCCATGCTAGAAGAGTACTGGCTCGCATGGCTGGTATAAGCAACATCACCCCTAATTCCTTACTGAGGTACATTCAAAGGGTTGTATGGTTAGGGGATTAGATGTTGCTACCAAAGGAAGGTAGTACAATGGCCCCAACAAGGCGGTCTAAGTGCATGTGCTGTGCATGAATATGTCAGCACCCTTTACCCCAATTATCCAGTATCCTGTACATACAATCTATTAAGATTATCAAAAAATAAAATTTATTTGACTGTGAAGACTTTTTTCCCGTTTATTATCTGAATCCATGATTTCGCCCAATTTAAAATAACATTTTTGCACGACCCTTTTCATTTTTCTTAAAGTTTTTCTGGTTCTACTTTTTGTATGTGTAGTATATTGAAAACACCTTATATACACTGCCCAATAAAAAATCTTTCCCATTTCTCACCTCCGAGCGTAAAATGGATTTTTTATTATCAGATTCACTTTTAGCAACCTTAAAAATATACCAATTTTCACGAAAAATACCCATGCCCTTTAGGTGTTGGAGTTAGATTTTTTTTTATTATCAGATTCACTTTCAGCAACCTCAAAAACCCCAATATACCAACTTTCACGAAAACTATCCGCCGCCCCTCAGGATGTGGAGTTGGAAATTTTTTATTATCACATTATCTTTCAGCAATCATAAAAACCCCAATATACCAATTTTCACAAAAAATACCCACGCTCCTCAGTGGGTGGATTTAGAATTTTTATTAGCAGATTCACTATCAGAAACCTCAAAAACCCCAATATACCAGTTTTCAAAAGAACAACCCCCCTCCCAAAAGAGGGTAAAATTAGAAAAATGTTATTATCAGATTCATATTCGTCGAACCCAAAAACCCCTATACACCAATATTGACGAAAATATTGAAAATATTTAAAAATATTTATCCCCTCGTCCCTGCAGGGGTGGAGTTAGAAAAAATTTATTATCAGATGCAGTTTCAGCAACCTAAAAACCACTATATAACAATTTTCAAATGTTTGTAAAAAAAATGTTGTTTACCAATGTGCCCCATTGCCGCACCCCAATGTTCACCAAAAACAATCCCGAGCGAGAACTTTTGGTAACATACCTGTATGCTAAATTTCAAGTATCTAGCTCAAAGTGATCTTAAGTTATTGTGCCCACAAGATTTCCTCAACAGACCAATCGACCGACCGACCGACGGACAGATGGACCGCATTTTTTTTTGCTTGAAATTAATTTATATCGACATAAAACACAAAAAAAAAATGTTTGTCTATCGGTCTGTCCGGGAAATATTGTGGGCATGATAACTTAAGAACGCTTTAAGCTACAGACTTGAAATTTGTCATACAGGTCTGCTACCAAAAGTTCTCGCTCGGGATTGTTTTTGGTGAACATTTGGGTGAGGCAAGGGGGGGAAAATACATTTTTTTAGAAACATTTGAAAATTGCTATATAGGGGTTTTTGTTTTGAGATTGCTGAAATTGAACCTGACCCGCGTGGGTGAGGGCGTAAATATTTTCAAATATTTTCAATATTTTCATCCACATTGGTATATAGAAGATTTTGGGGTTGACGAAGGTGAATCTGATAATATTTTTTTTCCAATTTCACCCCCTGAGGGGCGGGGGTAGTTTTCCTGAAAATTGGTATATTGGGGTTTTTAAGGTTGCTGAAAGTTAATCTCATACTAAAAAAATTCTAACTCCACCCCCTGAGGGGCGGGGGTAATTTTCGCAAAAATTGGTATATTGCGGTTTTTGAGGTTGCTGAAAATGAATCTAATAACAAAAAAAATCCTACTCCACCCCCTGAGGGGAGGGGGTAGTTTTCGTGAAATTTGGTACATTGGTATTTTTCATGTTTCTGAAAGTGAATCTAATGATAAAAAAAATTTACTCCACCCCCTGAGGGGCAGGGGGTAGTTTTCTTGATAATTTATTTATCGGGGTAGCTAAAACTTAATCTTTTAATAATTTTTTCTAATTTCACCCCCTGAGGGGTGGGGGGTAATTCTTGTGAAAATTGGTGTATTGGGGTTTTGCTGAAAGAGAATCTGTTAATAAAAAGTTCTAACGGCACCCCCTAAGAGGCGGAGGTAGGTTCGTGAAAATTGGTATATTTTTAAGGTTGCTAAAAGTAAATCTTGTAATAAAAAATGCATTTTATGAGCGGAGGTGTAAAATGGGAAAGCTCTTTTACTGGGCAGTGTATTTTTAACGGTTTTAAAATTATAAAAACCATCGTACATTATTCTTCCAGCTAGCGAAGTAACCAGTAAGTACAATAAAGTAAATTTGTAATGAAAATAAATATCATTATTTTTATTTAAACTTTAATCAGATTCTTTTAAAAAGTAGGTGTCAAATAAAGTAAAAAGTTTTAAATTGTATTTATAAAAATCGTTTTACAGGTATTATTACTAATAATAATATAATAATATAATTTATATAAACATATTTTCCTTTTCTTACATTGTTAAAAAAATATACATAGGGTTATTCACGGAAGCTTATGGAGGAACAATAATTTTAATAATCTGATATTTTGCATTTTGGGATTTTTGAATATGGACAATCGATTAAAAATATTTTCACGCTTGTGTCACTTCCGTTTTTACCGGAAGTGGCACCCAAATTTAAAAAGTCCAAAATGATCAAAATTTGCGTTACGTAATACTTGAACTTTCTCTAAAACGCAAAAATACGCAAAATTGAAAATTTTTTGCACGAATACAAGGCTTTGTGAAATTTTCAAAATGGGAAAGCAATATATAGGTTGCTATTAAAAAAAAAATGAGTTATGTCTATTTTAAATTTGCTAGATTTGACCTGCTTTCTGAGACACCCTGTATAAATTTTGGGTTCTGTTTCGGCTTAGGATAATTCGTTTAAGTATTATTGAGTAAACTGCAAAACAACTTTTCTCCAATTTAAAAAATCAAGGGGAAAATTATTTTTTTAGGAGGGCTTAAATTTGCTAATTTTTCGTTAAAAACTTGAATAACTCAAAAACTACCAGAGATAGACATAAAGTTTTAAACATTAAAATGAAGCAAATTCAATGCAAATTGTAAAAATTAAAAAATATATAGTGTGTTCCATTTATAAAATACAAAGTTGAGTTTTACTTCCGGTACTACGGGAAGTGGCACAAGCATGAAACTATTTTAAATCGATTGGCCATATTCAAAAACCCAAAAGTGCAAAATATCATATTTTTAAAATTATTGGTTTCCATAAACTTTTAATAGACCACTTCCGTGATTAACCCTGTATAATATTGCGTTTTAAATACAAAAAGTTAAATTCCGTAAAAAATTCTGCCTGCCTCTCTGTCTGTCTGAAACATTTGTCACCACGATGAAGAACACTTTAAGATAAACACTTCCTTGCATCCTAGCTTTCTTACCCAAAGTTCTTGGGTCGGATTGTTTTTGGTCCAAATTATGAAGTGTTAAACTTTTTATCGACTAGCTTAATTTATTTATTTTTTTAATTTAACTATTTTTTTGTTTTTAACTGTTTTACAATTTTTTTTTATTTTTTCGCAAAAAAATAATGTATAATTTAGATAAGTTTAGGGGATAATTAAAGAACTTTTACCTCAAGAAGTAATTTCAGACCAATGTTTATGAAGGTGTTATCTTTTTGTTTGTTTATTTACTAACAGAAACGCGATACAGCTTTGTGGTGTAAAATGTAGATGGAGCTAGTCGACTTTCTGGCTACCTAGTAGCGATGTTGCGTAGTTTCCGCCTTATCATGAATTCAAATCAATATACTTAAATTAAAAATGTAAAAACTTTATTGTGTATACTATAATTATGTTTAGTAATATAGTATATTTAAATCGGAAGTGGCACCCAAATTTAAAAAGTCCAAAATGATCAAAATTTGCGTTACGTAATACTTGAACTTTCTCTAAAACGCAAAAATACGCAAAACTGAAAATTTTTTGCACGAATACAAGGCTTTGTGAAATTTTCAAAATGGGAAAGCAATATATAGGTTGCTATTAAAAAAAAATGAGTTATGTCTATTTTAAATTTGCTAGATTACCTGCTTTCTGAGACACCCTGTATAAATTTTGGGTTCTGTTTCGGCTTAGGATAATTCGTTTAAGTATTATTGAGTAAACTGCAAAACAACTTTTCTCCAATTTAAAAAATCAAGGGGAAAATTATTTTTTTAGGAGTGCTTAAATTTGCTAATTTTTCGTTAAAAACTTGAATAACTCAAAAACTACCAGAGATAGACATAAAGTTTTAAACATTAAAATGAAGCAAATTCAATGCAAATTGTAAAAATTAAAAAATATATAGTGTGTTCCATTTATAAAATACAAAGTTGAGTTTTACTTCCGGTACTACGGGAAGTGGCACAAGCATGAAACTATTTTAAATCGATTGGCCATATTCAAAAACCCAAAAGTGCAAAATATCATATTTTTAAAATTATTGGTTTCCATAAACTTTTAATAGACCACTTCCGTGATTAACCCTGTATAATATTGCGTTTTAAATACAAAAAGTTAAATTCCGTAAAAAAATCTGCCTGCCTCTCTGTCTGTCTGTCTGAAACATTTGTCACCACGATGAAGAACACTTTAAGATAAACACTTCCTTGCATCATAGCTTTCTTACCCAAAGTTCTTGGGTCGGATTGTTTTTGGTCCAAATTATGAAGTGTTAAACTTTTTATCGACTAGCTTAATTTATTTATTTTTTTAATTTAACTATTTTTTTGTTTTTAACTGTTTTACAATTTTTTTTTATTTTTTCGCAAAAAAATAATGTATAATTTAGATAAGTTTAGGGGATAATTAAAGAACTTTTACCTCAAGAAGTAATTTCAGACCAATGTTTATGAAGGTGTTATCTTTTTGTTTGTTTATTTACTAACAGAAACGCGATACAGCTTTGTGGTGTAAAATGTAGATGGAGCTAGTCGACTTTCTGGCTACCTAGTAGCGATGTTGCGTAGTTTCCACCTTATCATGAATTCAAATCAATATACTTAAATTAAAAATGTAAAAACTTTATTGTGTATACTATAATTATGTTTAGTAATATATTATATTTAAATCTATTAAAATTAAACTACTAGTTCATATAAAACTCATACAGAACTAATGTTTCTTAATTTTACAACAAATTATCCAAAGTATATGTTTCCAATCGGCAACACTGTACCCGTCAGTCATTTTACGACATTAGACTGTGAGTTTACACATTCTTTCTCTCTCTTTACGCGTACTAAGTGTAAACAATAGTCACTCCTCACCAGCCCCTCGCCGTAGTTGGTTCACGCTTCAAACAAAGCATACGGTAGATTTCATCATGTTCCTTCTTGAGGTAAAAGTTCTTTGGAGATAATATACTAGTAGGTACTGTTTTGTTAAAATATTTTTTTTTTCTAAACTTTTGTAAAAATGCACTAATGCATTTCTGTTTAACTCCCGCTAAAAGGTCCTTAAAAGCCTAAGGTATTTGGTTTAATAGAATTACATCAATCACTTCGACGTTTAAAAAGTCCGTGTGATTTTTAAGCGAATAAATAAAAACATCCATTATGGAAATAAGCATGCTGGTAAAAAACAATATATCCACTAAAAACATTCTGTGAAAAAATGTGAACTGCACTCGACCAAAATTTTACTTAACCCTAGGATGCATACTCTAAAAAATATACACATTTACATACCCTGGGCCTGGGAGGCCCGAATATAAATACACTGCCCAGTAAAAGAGCTTTCCCATTTTACACCTTCAAGCGTAAAATGGATTTTTTATTATAAGATTTACTTTTATTTAGCAACCTAAACAATATACCAATTTTCACGAAAATTACCCCCCGCCTCTTAGGGGGTGCAGTTAGAACTTTTTTATTACCAGATTCTCTTTCAGCAACCCTAAAAACCCCAATACACTCATTTTTACAAAAACTACCCCCCACCCCTCAGGGGGTGAAATTTTATTAAAAGATTCAGTTTTTGCGATTTTAAAAACCCCAATATATAGATTTTCAAAAAAACTACCCCCTGCCCCTCAGGGGGAGAAGTAAGAATTTATTTATTATCAGGCTTCAGCAACCTGAAAAACCCCAATATACCAATTTTGACGAAAATACCCCCCACCCCTTTGGAGGTAGAGTTAGAATTTTGTTATAATCAGATTCACTTTCAGCAACCTCAAAAACCCCAATATACTAATTTTCACGAAAACTACCCCCCACCTCTCAGGGGGTGGATTTTGAATTTTGTTGTTGTGAGATTCACTTTCAGCAACCTCGAAAACCCCAATACACCATCATATAAACTACCCTCTACCCCTCAGGGCGTGAAATTAGAAAAAAATTATTATCAGATTCATATTCGCCAACCCCAAAAACCCCTATATACCAATTTTGAAGAAAATATTGAAAATATTTAAAAATATTTAAAAATATTTACCCTCTCACCCCCTCGGGTGTGGAGTTAGAAAAAATTTATTATCAGATGCAATTTCAGTAATGTCAAAAACCCCTATATAGCAATTTTTGAATTTTTCTAAAAAAAATGTTTTTTCCCCATTTGCCCTCCTTTGCAGCACCATTTGCCCCCCCCCCCCTTGCCGCACCTCCAAAAACAATCCCGAGCTAGAACCCGTATGTTAAATGTCAAGTCTCCAGCTTATGCGTTCTTAAGTTATCGTGCCCACAAGATTTCCCGACCGACTGACTGACATTTTTTTTTTTGCTTGAAATTGATTTATATCGACATAAAACGTCATAAAACGCAAAAACGCAAAAAAAATTAAAAATTTTTGCACGAATACAAGGCTTTCCGAAATTTTGAAAATTTTCAAAATGGGGAAGCAATTAGAGGCTTAATAGGTATTTTATAAAATTAATCTATTATATTTAAGTTTTAATATATTTTTGTTTCTTTATAAATTAAAAATTCATACGCTCTCGATACAGATTTTTTTTATGCTATAACTATCGACCCTTTTCAACAATCGATGCGAAAGCCACCATACCAATATATGCCACTGATGATCGCAAATTAGCGTGAAATAGCAGCTATATCTCATTTTGGTAGGAATTTTCTCACTGATTGTGAAAATTATGTAGTAGAGCAGTGCAATTTTTTATATAGATTGATATAGTTTGTAGTCTACAAGGCACTAAACTTTATTTCACTAATAATTAAGTCGGGAGCGAAAGATAATTATCTTTACCTTACTTAATAACTCGACCACATTAATACGCGCTCTATTAAAATTAAGAATTTTTCTGATACCAAGTTACTGAAAAGTTACCATACATGGGTTAATTACTTTTAATAAATATGGAAAATTTAACATAAATGAAACTATTATAAAGTATCTATTGTATAGATCCATCGTAGGGATAACTAAATTATTAATTAAAACAAAAGTCCTATTTCCCTATATTTATTATATTGTTTTACCAACCTAGGTTTCGATCTTTTCTATAACTAAGACCATCTTCAGGGTTCACCTAAAAAATTACAGGAGGGGTTTAACATTTTTTTACATAACCCTACTTTCAAATCAAAATTACAAGATATAAACTACTTACATTACAATATTAAATAAATCTGAGTTGCCTCGTCAATATTTGTGTGAAACATTACACATGTATACAATTAAAATCTTTAAAATTATAAAATTTATTTTTTAAAAAAACACATCTGTCTGACAGAATGCACATTTGATACCAACCTAACTATATAATATTAGAAATAACCCTAAATTTTATGGGGCCAGGTTTAAAACTACGGAAAATAGGCCATTGTTTGTATAATTTATTTGTTGATTGAGTGTGTAAGTATCCTTATTTTTTATTGACTTTAAAATTTCTAACTCTTCCAAACGATTAAGCCTAATTCCGAAGTTTTCTACCTGTAATACCTTAAAATCCACTTCAGGATAAAAATAATGTCCTGAAGTTCTGATATGTTTTGAAAAATTATAGCTATTATCATTCTGATCGTCCATCTTTTTAATATGTTCTTCTACCCTTAATTTAAACGCCCTTAAAGTTCTACCCACGTACTCCGCGGAGCATTCATGACACTTTAATAAATATACCCCACTCTTATCCCACTTATCTATTTTGTCCTTATTGTTTATTAAACTTTTACCTGTGTTATTAATAGTTTTGAAAGAAACTTTTAAATTTGAATCTACCCCAGTTAATATATTTTTAATAGTTAAGGACGGTTTCCCTATATAGCAGAGTGACGTATATTTATTAGAATTATCAGAATTACAACCATTATTTAAGCTCGTTGCTGTTCTACAATTAATTTTTGATTAGCAACGAGCTTATCAACAACTGTAGTCTCATATTATAAAGTAGTCAAAGATATTGACCTCCACTTGAATTTTATTAACAAAACATTTTCCTATAATTAAAAAACGATTTTCTTATAAATTAAAAAGCTATAATTGATCAAAATTAACGTACATGTTATTTCTTAAATTGGCGGCCTTCTTGTATATTTAAGAAAATGACTAAATCACAAAATAAATTAAATTTTGATATATTATTTTTTCTAATTTTTGAGCAGATCTTTTCTTATATATGGACTTATATGGTTTTTACAGGGTTAGCCTAATATCTTGAAAAGTTTGGAGTCAAAACCGATTTTCAAAGATCAGCAATTTGGATATTTTATAACAAGTTTGTAAACTTTAGTTCTTGGCATTCCAACCACGTGCAAAGTTGATTTTTCTTATTTTATTACTTCTAAAAAAACCCACTTTTTATCCTTTTATATATCTTTTATAACCGCATAAATCATTTTATAACATTGATTTAGGATTTTTGTAAAGTTTATTTTATTTATACAAGTTGATTTATGATTCCGTTTACAGTGCTGTATTAATTTTCACAAGTTTAAAGTTGTATTTTAAACAACCGCATAATACATACTATAAACTTGATTTTATATGGTATAAAGGAAGTGGGGTGGAACGGGGTACTTTTAGGGTTTTAGTTAAGGTCTTACTTTTTAATTTACTTTTTAATTCTTTAATAATATACTACTGGAAAGAATTAAGGGAACAAAAAAAAATCCCAAATTTTTTTGTGATTTTTGAAAGGCTGTATCTCAGTGAAAAATGGTCGTATGGAGATTAAAAAAAAAAGAATTTTGAAGCTTTAAGTTTCTAGTTTTGAGATCTTTTGGCAATTTTTTTTTTGTGAGATACGGTTATCGCGCAACCGTAGGAAATAGAGTGAGATAAAAAATTTCCATTTTTTTCTTTTTTTTTTTTTGGTCCCCAGTCTTAAAAATAATTTTTTCAATTAAACCAATACAAAGGTCAGGTAGCTTGTTTATTCAGTTCTAATTTGATTTTTTACTATTTTCTCTACATCGATTTTTTGCTGAGATATTCGACTTTTAATGAAAAAGGATCCTTTTATTTTTGATCATCGATATCTCAGCAACTAATGACCGCACAGTAAATTCAAGAGCGGTTTTAAAAACTTGAATGAATTGTCTATAAGCACCCACTATGGTTTTTAAAGAAAAAAAATTTTTTTTTCATCCTTTACATTAATTTAAAAAAACTGAAAAAAATGACTTTTTACTGTTTTTTAGAAAATCTACGGATTATTTACAAATTTTGATGAATCGACTAATGTTGAGTGTAATTTTTACAGCTTAGGGTACCCACAATAACCCTTTAAATTTACAAGTTGATCCATGGAACCGATTTTCTGTTCCAAATGATCAAACTTTTAAAAAGAATTAAAGGAACACTAAACACTCCGTAATCATTATCAAAATGAAAAAAAAAAGATTTTTACTTCAACTTTTCCCAAAATTTTACATCAGATATCGCTTAAATTTAAGGAAAAAAAATAAAAAATTAAAAAAATAAATAAAAAATAAAAAAAAATCAAATTTTTTTGAAAAATTTTTTTATGTGCGGTCATTAGTTGCTGAGATATCGATGATCAAAAATGAAAGGATCCTTTTTCATTAAAAGTCGAATATCTCAGCAAAAAATCGATGTAGACAAAATAGTAAAAAATCAAATTAGAACTGAATAAACAAGCTACCTGACCTTTGTATTGGTTTAATTGAAAAAATTATTTTTAAGACTGGGGACCAAAAAAAAAAAAGAAAAAAATGGAAATTTTTTATCTCACTCTATTTCCTATGGTTGCACGATAACCGTATCTCACAAAAAAAAATTGCCAAAAGATCTCAAAACTAGAAAAAAAATTTTTTTTTTAATCTCCATACGACCATTTTTCACTGAGATACAGCCTTTCAAAAATCACAAAAAAATTTGGGATTTTTTTTTGTTCCCTTAATTCTTTCCAGTAGTGTATTAAATATATTTTAATCGATATGTACGTAAAGAGTGGTGGGGCTTAGTAAAAACGACAAATTGTTATTTAAGTTGATCCAAATCGTACCTAAAAACTTTTAAAAAATAGAAAAAAGCTGAAAGAAATTTCCGATTAAAGTAACTTTATCCGGAAAAATAACTTTTAAAATAAGAATCAATTCTACCAATTTTGAAAGTAACCCCTCAAAAACAAAAAAGTTATGGGGGCTTAAACCTTTTAAAAGCTTAAAAAAAACTATAATTTTGAAAGAACTACTTATGCAATATACCATTTATTGTGAATGCGTAGCATTAAGGCCTATCCAGAAGCTTGAATAAGAACATAAAACATAAGAATGCGATACAGTGATTGGCTTACAAGATACCTGGCGGCACATCAAGCCAATCACGGAATCGCATTCTTATGTTTTATGTTCTTATGCAAACTTCTTGATAGGCCTTTAGATGTCTTTACTGCTTGTTTATGATTTAGAATTATTTTTTATGAAGCAACTATGATATGTTTGACACATAATAGATACCTAGTTAATGTGGATAAGTAATTTGGTTTTCCCCATAGAATCCCTGTTCTACTCAATATCTATCCATGGGTATGCATATTAATTAAACACATCATCTAGCAGATTATTAACAATTTGACGTACACATAGAGACAGTTGTATTGTAATGTATGTATATGTTTAAAGCCACTCTATCTAGCGGTAGAGTTCTGTGAGTAAAACAATCATTCCGTAACTATTCAAAAAGGCCATAACACGGTATTTGCAGTCTTTTGGCATTAAATAAAGGTGACGATTCTACATCAAAAAATTTAAAATGCCAGCCTAGGAACATAGTTCCGGAAAAAAGCCCTTAGGGAGCTACGGCTCTTCGAAGATGGACTTATTATTATAATAAAAACTTTGTTAAAGTGACCTATGTCATGTTAAGTTGTAAATAAATAAATAAATAGTTATTGAATGGGGATAATCGCACCAATAAAATTTTAATGCTTCAGCGAAAAATTAGCAAATTCAAACACCCATAAAAAAATTATTTCTCCTTGGAGAAAAGTTGTTTTGTGGTTTAATCAATAATACTTAACCGAATTATCCTAAGCCGAAACAGAACCCAACATTTATACAGGGTGTCTCAGAAAGCAGGCCAAATCTAACAAATTTAAAATAGACATAACTCATTTTTTTTCTAAACATCCAAACCCTATATATTTTTTTATTAGGTTAAATAGAGAATTAAATTTTTATTTAAAATGAATATGGATACCCTATACCTAAAATTGACCGTTTTCGAGTTATTTTCTATATATTGTGAAAAAATGCGTATTTCTATAAATGTTTTAAGTTGTATTTAATCAGGTAGACCGGTAAATGACATTTCTTTAACTTAAATATTATGGTAATTATCGTTATAAGTTAGAGTAAAATAATGGCAGAGGCCTATTCTTACCCTGTTATTTTGGATTTATTTGCTAACTTTAGTGAAAATTATAAAATAATTAGTAAAACCTGCGGAAAATTTAATACAAAATATCCTGATTTAACAAGACTGACATTTAAAAAATTTATAAGAATTCACAGTTTTTTTCCCAATTTGGGAAAGAAAACACAGTGAAATTTCTAACAAAACCAATGAGAAACAACAAAGATAATGAAGTCAATGTTTTGTTACTTTTATGCTCATCCACATGCCTAAATTCCTACAGCTAGTCACGACTTGGGAATTTTCTATTCAAGCATCCAAAGAATCTTAAAAAAACACAAGATGCACGATTACATAAAGCAAAAAGTACAGGCCTTAAAACCTGATGATTTTCAAAAATATTTTAGCTAACATCAAAAGGGACTTTACTTTTAAGGTTAATATTAATGGTCCTTAAGGTAAATACCTAAATACAAATCGATTAATATTACTGGCCTACTAGATTAACAAATAATATTTGTTATAATAAATATAACAGATTTTAACAGAAATACGGCTTTTTTATAATAATTTGCAAATAGCTCGAAAACGGTTAATTTTAGGTATCCTATTAATTTTAAAGAAAATTTAATTTTTTATTTAACTAAATAAAAAAATATATAGGGTTCCATTAAAAAAATGAGTTATGCTATTTTATATTTGTTAGATTTGACCTGCTTTCTGAGACACTCTGTATAAATTTTGGGTTCTGCTTTGGCTTAGGATAATTTGGTTAAGTATTAAGTAAACCATTAAACACATTTTCTCAAATTTAAAAAAAATCAAGGAGAATTTATTTTTTTTAGGGGTGCTTGAGTTTTCTAATTTTCTAATTTTTCACTAAAAACTTGAATAACTTAAAAACTATTAGAGATAGACATAAAGTCCATCCGTCTTTCTGATGACACAATTTTTGTAGACACGATAACTCAAGAACGAATAATCCGATCGTATTGAAATTTTCAGGAAAAATCAAGTTCTTTCGCAAAAAGAAAATTTAACAAAATAATAATTGAAAAATGGTAATTTCAAGTTTTAAAAAATTCAATAATTTTTTGTTTTTGGGGATTTTGGGAAATTGGAATGGTAGGTATATTACGCACCGAGTTCGCGAACCTAGTTTTACTTTTTATGTAATTTATGTAAGTTATAATTGTGTATTTTTTTGACCTTTTAGGTGGTTTTTAAACTTTTCTTATATTCTGAGTAATAAAATTATGCCCAGAAACTAATTTTTGCATTTTGGGAGACAGAGGGGGCCATAGAAAAAAATGTAATAACATCCAAACTCCCCTTTCGCCCTCCTCCCCCTTAACCGATTTTGCTCAAATACGACAAGTTTGTCCAATATAATATAAAAATATATCTGCATACCAAATTTCAAGTCTCTATCTCAAAGCGTTCTTAAGTTATCGTGGATACAGACAGACCCACCGACTGACAGACAGACATAATTTTTTCTGTTGCTTATTATTATTTTTCTCGACGTTTTAGGAAAAAGTGGTTGCTAAAGTACACTAAGAATAGCTACTGTAAAATTTATAATAGACAGACGTACAGGCGGACAGATGGAAGTACAGGCGGACGGACAGACGGACGGACAGATAGACAGACAGACGAACAGATTCTTAAAGGGCTAAAAACACCGCTGGATAGGGTAACTCTAAATTATGATGTATATATGTATGTATGTTATTGTTAGTTAATGGAATAACTAGAAATTTAATTCTTGCTCTTGACGCTTTAGAGATGATTGACAGTCTATTCAGGAGTTTAATTTACAGACTGACTATATACGCGAAAAAAGCTGTAAATCATAAACTTCTTGGCATATTAAAATTTCATATTTATGGAATTCAGTAAATTCAATTTACATATTATGTATTCTATTGAATTTATTTGTTTGCTGACAGAAAGAATAATTTTCTAAAAAACCTTGTACTATTCTACCTAATTAAGCATCCCCTAAGTCCAGGACTTGTGTGGGCTAGTAGTAGAGGGAACCACCGGCTTTAATTGACTTTCGAACCAATTTATAGGGAGTGTCCGCTTCACTTACGCCTTCGCCAAATTTCAATTATTAATTAACTGAAAAAGGCAAATCGGCGCCGGTGAGAATCGAACTCACGCTATTTGTGTAGTAAACTCGCCAAGAACGACGCGGTAGTCCACTACACCAATCCTCCCATACCTCCCATTACCTATAAGTAACTTTAATTATTTTATTGATGTGTAATTGAAAGAGTCTGAAAGTGTTTATTAATATCACTAGTTTACAAGATTTTGGGGCACACTCAGATCTCCACATTTTCCAAACCTAAATAGGCTTGCAAAATTGAGATACTTCAAAGATTTAAAATAATTTGAAATAAGCTTAACGTTATCTACAAATTTTATATTATAAATATATATTGTAAAATAGCCTAAAGAGAATAAATACATCGATCTATATATCTATCTATCTATTAGAAAATTGCTCTAAGCGGTAGAACAAAAAATCGGTGCAATAGCATTAAATTGGCGTTAGTTACAGCTCTTTTTATTGAAATAAACATACAAATAACATTCAATGAAAAAAAAAAATAAGAACAAATTAAAACTGATTCTCTGAAAAAACACCCTATAGAGGGATGTACCTAAAACAATATAATGGGAGAATTAGCTCATCGGTCTAAGGCATCGATATAGCATTGACACTGAGCTAATGATCTTGAGTTCAAACCTCACTGGCGCCGATTGCCTTTTTCAGTTAATTAATAATTTAAATTTGGCGGAGGCGTACTCCCTAGATATATTGGTTCGAAAGTCAATTAAAGCCGGTGGTTCCCTGTACTACTAGCACACACAAGTCCTGGACTTAGGGAATGCTTAATTAAGTAGAATTATTATTATTATTATTATTAACAACAATTATGGGGTGAAGGAATCAATCCTATAAGACCCCGTACGGGTATAAAACAACAATAAAAATACAATATTAATTAAAGACTAAATGTTCTCAAAATACATAATTTAAAAGTTATTTTCCGCCCATAGGTCATAACCATTTTTAAAACCATTTACAGTTGGAGCGTGAACCACTTCTCTGGGTAAACTATTCCACGTTTGAAAAACTCGGTTGGATAAAAAGTTTTGACGAGCACTGGTAATAAAGTCCTGTTTTAATTTTAGACCATGACCTCTCAATCTAACGTAATTAAGTAATGATTTAAGATTAACACCAAAAAGATTGTGTAAAGCACGAAACGTTACTATAAGATCTCCCCTACTACGCCTATTTTTAATGGTTGGGAGTTGAAGTATAGAAAGTCTGTTTTCATAGGAAGCTCGAACACGACCGTATGGCAAACGAGTGGCCAATTTCTGCACTGATTCAAGAAGTCTTTTTTCACGAACAAGGTCTACATTAAAAACCGGTCCACAATATTCCAAAATAGGCCGAACATAAATTTTATAAAGTTTTGTAAAAGTTATTGGAGAACAGGATAAAAAACTTTTCTTTAAAACATAGAGCAGGGACTTGGACCTCTTGCAAATTGAAGAAATGTGCTCCGACCATGACAAATTTTAATTTATTATCAGTCCTAAATCACTCTGCGAGGCAACAGACTTTATAAGATTACCATTTAGGAAATATTGCATTCGAGGGTTGTTTTTCCCAATATGCAGCACAACACACTTTTCCGGATTCAGTGGAAGCATCCATTCTTCGCACCAATTTAAAAGAGCCTGAATTATGGTAACGGGTTACAATAGATCTTGGTATCATCTGCATAGAAGGAAGAAATGCATTCCAGAATAAATGCCAATTCTGCGACATACACAAGGAATAAGAGTGGACCAAGTACTGAGCCCTGTGGGACTCCACTAAGAATTTTGTAAACACGGGACCTGCAATCGCCCACTCTGACTGATGAGTACCTTTCAGTTAAATAATCTTCAATCCACTTCAAAAGATCCCCTCGAATGCCGTAATGTTCTTAAATAAATAATAGTTGCTTATGTGGTACCCTATCAAAGGCACTTTGAAAATCTAGATAGATAACATCTGTTGGTATTTTTAAATCCAATGCATGAGACCAGTCATTTACGCACATTAGAAGATTGGTTAAAGTAGACCGCCCAGGCACAAATCCATGCTGTGAAGCTGGAATAACATTTTCACTTAAAAGAAATGACATCATCTCCTCGTTGATTATAGACTCCATTGTTTTACAGGCTATAGATGTGAGACTTATTTGCCTATAGTTTTTAGCTTTCAATTTATCTCCTTTTTTGAATACAGGAGTGACTAGCGCATGTTTCCATATGACTGGAAGTTTATTTTTATTAAAAGAGTGGGTCATAATTATGGATAATGGAACACTAATTGATTGAGCACACTTTTTGAAGAAAGATGACGACAAATTATCCGGACCTGGAGAAGAAAGGTCCTTTAGCTTTTTCAAATGTTTTGTGACGTTTTCAGGCCAGAAGTTAATGAAGTCTAATGAGGTTAAAAAACTGGGATGAGAGAACTTTTGTTTGATTGATTAACAAAACATGTACATTATCTAAATTTTTAATAATATAACAAACTGGATTTTTAATAGTATGTACAACAAATTGTTATTGTTATTTCTGTACCAATGCCCAAAAGAACCTCTTTAGGGTCATTCCGTCGTTATGTATGTTAGGTTCGTACACCTCAATTTAGGTCTCAGAAAGTTACTCGATAGTTCATTTATTTGTGTTTGAGATTATAATCCTTACAGAAACTTTTTTACATCTTTTAGTTTACTTATAAGCTTAATAATTAATTACACTAGGCAACAAATCGCAACTTTTTTTTTTGCCCCGATCGGAAAGTAAATTTTTCTTACTAATTCGAGGGCCTAGAATCCGAATCTGACCTTAGAAAAATTCCAGCACCTAAACTTTTTGAGATATAAGTTCAGGTAATATTTACGTTTTTTTTCAAAATTTTTAAAAAAAATAGTAGAATTTTTAAAATTTTAGTGTATATTAAAAAAAATACGAGGAGTTCAAAAATCTATATGTCAAGAACCTACTGTCAGAGTAAGTACGCGAAAAAAAAATAAAAAGGTTAAAATGAAAGTGCAGAGTTTACTTAATTGCTCATTTGTGGCAAAACTATCAAATTTTTTTAAAAACTTTATAGAACTTAATTTGTAGATTATAAAATTCTCTACAAAAATATTTATACAAATATTTTTTTATTTTGCTTAGTTTGTTCCTAAAAAGTAAATAAATGAAAAAGATATAAAATCAATTTAAAGGCGCAGAATCCAAATTTGACCTTAAAAAAAATCAGCACGTCTTATTTTTTAAATTTTAGTACATGCAATTATGCCAATTTAAAAATAATTTATAAAACAAAATATTGTGTATTTTTTTTTGTTTTTTTTTAATGGTTCTACATCATAAAAATGTTACTTTATTACATAAGAACCATAATACGTAACATTTTTTTCGTTCATTTTTGACCCCCAATTAAGATTTTTGACAATTTTTAGCATGAGTACGTGGCGATAAGCTTGTCCCCTTATGCACCCTTCTGCTTACCCTCCACCCCTACTTAGTTTTGTCACATTATCCATTTTTTTTAATATTTTTTTTTCATAATATCCCTATTTATTCTACCTATGAATTTAAAGTTTCTATGTTTTAAGTTGGGTATTTTTTAACTAATATTGAGTCGCCGAATCCAAATTTGTCCTTGGAATATTTTGGTCTCCCATGATTTTAGAACAAAAGAGGGATAAAATAATGATTTTTTAACATTTTTATCTTATTTTTCTCAGAAAACTTAGGTAATAGAAATATTCTGAGGCCAGATTCGGTTTCAGCGACCCAAAATTAGTTAAAAAACATATGACTCCAATCGGGGCAAGAAACCGTGTTGCCTAGTGTTATTATTAGGCAATGCTAATCTGCTAATGTTATTTATTTATTTTTTTAATTATGTTTGCTTATATAGGCATATAAGACAATAAAAAAAATAAATATGAATTTTAGAAATTATTACAGTTGTTACGTACGTTACAAAAAAGTTACGTATGTTACCTGAGGGTGGTCACCAAAACTACCTATACGTTCAATTATCTATCTATAAGGCAACATACAAAAAAAAAAACAGTTGATCGCGGTTCGTTTAGGGGTCGTTAAAGGCCCTTAACTTTGAATATTAAATGTTTTGCAACTTTCTTTTGACTTATTTCATCACCACCATCAGTTTTGGAAATGCTGGATAAATTTTAAACTATAACCTTAACCAATATCTAAATAAATAAATTTTGTTTGTTTGCTTAACCTAGTACTATTCTACTGAATTAAGCATCCTCTAAGCCCATCCCACTTGTGTGGGCTAGTAGTAGAGGGAACAACCGGCTTTAAATGACCTTCTAGCCAGTTTATAGGGAGTATCCGCTTCACTTATCGCCTTCGCCAAATTTCAACTAGTAATTTACTGAGAAAGGCAAATAGGCGCGCCAGTGAGAATCGAGCTCACACTAGCCGGCTTGTCATGTAGACGCGCTAGCCCACAATATTTTTTAGGCGGCCAAACAAAAACTATTGGTTGCTTTTAAAATTAAATATTACCCTTTAATTAAGACTTATATTAAGTAAATTTTAAAATTCATTTGATTTAAAGAGATTTTTTTTTATTATATTGGCGAAAATTTAACTGAACCTTTAAATATACACCCTTTAGATTTACAATGACGACGTAATATTCTAAAATCAAGTTCTAAAATTACCATATTATTTTAAAATTACTGTATGAAATTCGTCAAAAGTTTACAGTTTACTCTTAAAATTCTGGTGACAATCTCTGCTAATTAAATTTCAGGATATTTTTTACGGTGTACAGGGTGATTGAAACTTGAGTACTTATGCTGTATCTCAGTAACGGTAAGAGCAATTTCAACAATTATTTTGTTATTTTAAATCTTCCTACATACTCTTAAAATAGTAATTAAGCAATAGCATGGTTTTCTTTTTGGTTTTCTCTGTTTAAAAAAAAAACATAGAGTAACGATACCAACTGAAATTATAATTATTATTCCAGATAACATTGGCACACCCAAGATTTTTCTTGAAGGAGGGGCTGAGCCAGGGACGACCACAGTATTTTTTATGGTCTTTATGGCCTATTTAACTTTTTAACAGTGAAGGGTGCAGGGTGTAGCCAGACTTTTTTGCAATGTTGGTAAGCAAGTTTAGCGCCGCAGTCAATTATGATTAAAATTTTTAGGGTCCGCACTTTCAAGTCGAAATTTGAAAAACAATTTATTAAAAAAAACTTCTAATAGATAGAGGAAATAAGAAAATCCTAAACTTTCGTATTTCCCAGACACATCAGAACTTGCAGACATGTAAATAATTTTATAAAATATATTAATTAAAATTGTAATTACAATATTAATATCACATTATTGCTTAACAAGTTTAGCGAAGCAGGCAATTTTTTTTACAGTTCACAGTTTTACAGGATAAGCTATTTGCAAGAATTCAAAAAGCAAACTTTTATAAAATTTCAAATGAGTAGAAAAAACCTCAAAAACTTATATTTTTTAGCGCCGCAGGCAAAATTTTTTATAAATCTTAATTTTTTTACATTTTTCAGAGACCTCGGAATTTAAATGTAAATAATCTTATAAATCTATTAATTAAAATTGTAATATCACATCATTGGTAATCAAGTTTAGCGCCATAGGCGAATATTTTTACAGTTTATAGTCTTCAGGACAAACAATTTCTAAGAATTCGAAAAGCAAATTATTTTTATAAATTTTCAAATAAGTAAGTGAAACCTCTTAAAACACAACTTATTATGCTTAGCGCCGAAGGCAAAAACTTTTAGAAATCTTAAGTTTTTGCATTTCCCAGACACCTCAAAATTTGACATGTAAATAATTTTACAAAATCTATTAATTAAAATGGTAATATCACATTATTGCTTATCAAGAAAATTTTAAGATTTTGTAGTTTTTCCGGATAAGCAAATTATTTTATAAAACTTCAAATGCATTAATAAATAAATAAAAAAAATTAATTAATGGGTAGGTAAAAACCTCTTAAAATATAACTAGTCATGTTTAACACTACAGGCAAAGATCTTTAGAAATATTGATGCTTCACATTTTCCAGTTTGATGAATCATATTATTTTATAAAATCTATTATAAATGTAACATAAATCGAGATATTAGCAAAAAAAATTTAAAAAGCTATTACAAATGTAACAAAAATCGAGATATTAGCAAAAATTTTTAAAAAGCTAACAAGCAAAAAAGTCATTTTAAAAACATTAAATTTGAGGGCTTGGGGGGGCTGCCGCCCGCCTGCCCATCCCTGGGTGCACCACTGCCAGATACAGTAACATTTTATTAGTTAATTTTTAGGAAAAAGTTACTTAAAAATAAATTATATATTCAGAATTGCTTTTGTCATTTCATTTTGGATTAAAATACACTTCTTTTAATTAATTTTCTCATTTTAATACTATATTAACTCGAGAGAATAAAGATACCATAGCAACTTTACAATGTCATTATTTGACAATAATTTTATTTAAAAAGTCTAAGCAATTTCCGCCGATAAATATTAATTTGAAGATTTTTTTTGGAAATTTGAAGTAAAGTTGCCAGCTATATTTTTGAATTTATTTTTTTTTTTTGCAAAATTAATGGAGGGCCCCTAGCACAAGCCAAAAGCTTATTTGGGGCTCTCCATGATTCTATATGATGCTAAAATAAATAAATAAATAAATAAATAAATAAAAATAAATTACATTTTAAATTACCTTGTAGGGTAACTGTGACAACCTTATTGTCTCGAGTTAATAAACTTAGTATTTAGATAATATAATTACTAAAAAAAAGTATCTTTTCCTGAAAAATTGAATAAAATAATTGGATATTAATCAATAAGTATGTAAGGAAATTGTGTTCTAAAAATAAACTAATTAAAATTTACTGTTTCTGGAATAATAAATTAAGTTGGGATCGCTATACCATATTACTAAAGAAAATGATGATCTTGCTTTATCACAATTTCTAAAGTAAGTAAGCAGACTTAAAATAATAGCTATTTTCCTAACAAGTGTGGAAAGATCCTCTTTTCCGCACTAGATTGCATAGCGCAGCGGAGTTCAGCCAAACAATCAAGTGCGAAAAGCCTCTTTGCACATGAGTTAGGAACAAGATTTTTCTACGAGTGAGTTAAAATTAAAATATGCTTTTATATATCGATGGTCTAGCTTTCAAATGTGCTAAGTACATAAGGTTACCCTATGTGAATAAATATAGCAAGAATAACACGACAGAATTTAGATATTAACAGTTATAACAATTGTAATTATTGAAAAGAATCTAACATTAGTTATTACCAATTCTATTTTGGTTGAATATTAATGATAAATTTGTTGAAGTTTTCATTTGCATTTGCCATTTTTATTATTCCTTCAGGTAACTTTCATCTCCTTCTTTAATGTTCATCATTTTCTTTTATAAAAACTTTATAATTAAAATTGGCAACACCACTGACAGGAACAAACTGTCTTAAGACGCTATCATGTTGATCAGTCACCATGGAATCAAGTTTCTTAGCCAATAATGTTACGGAAAGAGACATATTTCCGCACGCTTGTAGAAAAAAGAAATTTCTAAATTGCTCTTACCATTACTAAGAAAGAGCAGTAAGTACTCAAGTTTTAATCGCCCTGTACTTTCCCACTTATTTCCCTAATGCTAGGGGACAGTAAAATTTGAGGTAAAACCGAATTGAATTGCATTGTAGCGGATAAAATGTAAATTTAGTCAACAAGTCACGTAGAAATATTAAATAAACAAAAAAGGGGAAATTGAACTGAAAAAATAAATAAATTTCAGTTTAACAGCCTAACGATAAAAAAATATGCTGAGTATTCAAACTGAAGTTTTTTTTCATATATTTTCACCACCGAAATTTAAATCTGAACATAAAAACTTTCAGATTATGTATATTTAGTCACTTTAAATATACACACTTTAGAGATTATCTAAAGCTTTTTTATGTTAGCGAATATTAAAAAGTTTCCTAACAAAAGAGAATAAAGGATCCAGCACAAAACTGGACAATTTTCTTGAGCTTACTTTGCTTAAAATTTTGATGCCGTCCATTTATGATTTTTGACCCCTCATAACACTTTGTCAAGCTACACAGTGGCTGAATATTCGAAAAAGCTGGCCAAAATTCAATTTAGCTCTATGCGGGGATTTTTGAGGTCGCTAGTTACGAAAATGATATTTATTTATTTTTTAGGAAAATGGTGGATCCAATATATCGGACATAATTGTTAAAAGTTAAAAAAAAATGTTTAAAATTATGAATATAAGATTGAGGTCTCTAATTACAAAAATAATATTATTTTTTTTTAATAAAATGGCGGATCCAATATGGCCCCATCAATGTCAAAAATAAAAAGAGTTTAAAATTATGAATAAGGGATCTTTAGGGTAGCTTATTATGAAAATATTATTATTTTTTTTTTAAGAAAATGGCGGATCCAATATGGTGGACATAAATATCAAATTACATGAATACATATTTTATAATTTAAAATGAAGGAATCTCCAGAATTTTAAACTTAACAAAAGAGAATGGCTAGCCATTACAATATATTGTAACATATAAATACACTTGCTGTAGATTTTCCACTGTGGTACAATTACTTAAATATTTAAAAACACTCTCGAAAAACTACTTTAAAATGTCTCACTCTCCTTTAGTGAAGCTCACTTTATAAATATTAGAAATTGTGTCAATTTATAACCCTGTCGAATTAAAAATTATTAATACCAGGTAATTTTAGTCTATTAACCCTAGAACAAGTGTACACAGCTTATTATGGAAAAATACAGAAAATTTAAAAGGCTATATAATCCCTTAATCTGGGATGATTTACCTGTGCGCTCTAGGAAGACTTTTTTTTACAGAAATCATCTTGAGTTATCGTGTTAACAAAAAGCGTACGTACATACGTGATGTCATTTGTTGGCTTTGGGTGCACTATACAAATAAAAACTGGTAGCGAAAGTGTTAAGAAAAATAACTTTTCAATACATCGCTTTAAAGTATAAACATTCCTCTACAAAATAAAATTAAATTCAGTTTTCTATCTCTACTAATAAAGCGGGAAATTAATTTTCAACGCGACAGCTACATTCTATACCACTGTGCGTCGGCAGCGAATGTGTTAAATCATTTATGAGCTATTTCGAAGATATGATTGGGATTTCGTCACTTTTTAATAATTATTGTTAAAAAAATATTGTTTCAAAAAATGCATCATTACAGTTTTTATTTTTTTTTTCAAAATGGGAGCAAAACGGGGTGAAGGCTTTTGTGCCACAAGCTAGCTAAAAGTTTAGGCTTTCTAACAGTGCCTATGTCTTAGCTTAATCAGGGTTAATCAGCAACCAAATCTCTGTTCGTAAATAAAAGACTTTAAAAAAACTCATTTAATTTAAATTGCCCTAGACTAAAAACTATTACACATATATTAATCCTTTTTTCACGAAAACATAGCTTAATACATCTAGAATGAACATGAAGTATAACATTTAGTAATTATTCTTGGAAGAGGTTAAAGTTTTAGCTTAAAAAAAAAGTCAAAGTTTAAGGTACTAGCAAAAATTAATTATGCCTTTAGGGAGACTAAGAACATGATTTTTACATGCACTGAAGTGTTATATAAACGATCTACTATTCGTTTTTTCGATTGCTCTATTTTGGCCATCAATCTAGGCAAATCCGCCACTGTGCGCTAGAGAAAATTCTTATCCCCCTAGTAATTGACGTAATTAATATATCGGTACCTTAATTATAAAGAAGGGGAGTCAGGGGTTAGTGGTCCCACTTTTTATTCGGTCAGTGTTTTCCTTAATTTTTGTTTTGTTTTTAATTGACCATTGGTTAGAGTTATACAGTACAGAAATCCATGTTTAGAGTAAATCGAAAAAGAAAATATCTCTTTCTATTTTTCTTACACTAAATAAATATATGTATGTTATCTTTTTATTTCAGATTTTTTTAGGTAAACTTTATTGTGTTTTTATTGAAAAATCTTAAAACACATATTTATTTCCCAAGTTAAATAAATATTAAGAAATAACATACAACTGTCAATCTATTAAAATTATTTTTTGATAAACGCATGCAGCTTTTTAATTGTGTAAGAAAATAATACCGTTAAATGGGAGCAGCTAGGTGCTAATGTGGTTGAATATACATTGAACATATTCAATAGTAGGTACCTAGAGGGTGCCCGTTTTTCGACCTCAAGCATGGGTATCTCGGTTATTATAAGAGATAAAAGATCGGTTAAATTAGAAAAAAGTTGGGCAATTTTATGCTGATCAATAATCTGAAAGATTGAACTGTTATTTTTTGTTTTTGAGGTATTCCAAACAAATTAAGTTGTTTTATTTTTTTTTGAGCGAAAACAGACAAATCTAGACGTTTTTATCTGAAAGATTGTCAAGGAACATTTTTGCAAGGAATTTAAATCTGTTGTCATACATATTCTCCATGGCATTTTAGATGCAAGAGTTAACAACCTTAACTTCGTTTTTTCTAATGGGCGCCATTTTGGATTTTTATATTTTAATTTTTTTTTTCTGATTACGATGACATGACATAATTGAGTGAAACTAAAAAAAAACATTTTGCGCATTAGTTCTTTAAAGTGGTATCAATGATTTCAGAAAAATCTGCAGATTTCAAAAACGTAAGGCATTTAGATGTCGCACTTAAAATCTGAAAGTTGGCAGCACTTCCAGTAAAACAGGAAAACCGGAAAAATGTTGTTTTATATGTCAATAGTTGAGGTAACTCGAGAGTTAACTTAAGTAAATTATAGGTAGCAAATTTTTAAATTTTATCTTTACAAATACGGAAGTTAAGGGGATGTACATATGATCTGTGACACCCGATACACCATAAATTATTCACAATATATTGATATAACTTTGTATAATCTTAGTTAGTTTAGCGTTAATTGTTGGGTAAACCAACCTTCAATACATTATACTAAATTTTCTATAATATCAAAACTGATATCCATTTATTAAAATTTCTTTATAAATTGACACTGAGGGCACTTTCAAAGGCTCGCATAACAAGCATACTACAAAAGAATGCGATGCCGTAATTGGCTTGATGTGCCGTCATGAATCTTAAAAGCCAATCAAAGTATCGCATTCTTATGTATTATGCTTGTTATGCGAGGCTCTGGATATGCCTTGACCTAACTTATTTGGGATTTCTCTTTAAATGTTTTTATATAACAACGTTGACATATTTATCTAGGGAATTTAAATCTTTACTTTTATGGCTAGACGTAAGAAGAAGAAAGTTTTTTATTTGTCTGGTCGTGAATACCTGTAACTTTTTATTCTCTAAATTAAAAAATAACCAAGAAAAATATTTTTTTATATAAGGGGTTAAACTACATGGAAACGCTTGCCCCAGCCCACTGTTTCGAGTTTTTTAAGGAGTCTTTCCACATTAAAAATTATAAAATAATTTTTTTAAACATTTTTTTTTATAGGGAAATAAAAAATATATCATTGTGAAATTTTATAGGTATGTTTATTTATATTCAAAGAATTAAAAAAAATGTGGTGGTGGTGGCCATGATTTCGGCCGTCTAGATCGACTGAAATAAAAAAAAAATGGGATATTATTCAGTATTAAAGTCGCTATAGCCCGTACTAGAAGAAAAATTTTCGGTCAGAAGTAACAAAATAGCGGACGTTTTTGTTTGAAAATGTTTGAAAAATTTGAAAAACTTCCGCCATTTTGTTATTTTTTGGCCAAAATGTTTTCTTCTAGTACGGGCTATAGTGACTTTGATGCTGAATAATGTCCCGGTTTTTCTTTTTCAGTCGATCCAAACGGCCGGAATCATGGCGACCAACGTTTTTTTTATTGTTTTTTTCAAAAAAAAATTATGGCCAGAAAAAAGAAATATTATTTGTATTCTTTGAATATAAATAAACATACCTACAAAACTTCACCATAATATATTTGTTCATTCTATATAAAAAAAGATTATTTTTTTATTTTCTAAGTTAGAAAGCCACTTAATGAATTGAGTCCATAAAGTGAATAAATAAATAAATAAAGAAAAATAGTACACATGTGGAAATGTAAGTACCTATATTTTTTAATTTAAATGTTTCCAGGCACGATTTCTAGTATAGCAGTTTAAAAGTTTTTCTCTATATAAAATAGCTTGAAAATCATAGCATATTTTATACGTAAAATAAGCAAATAAATCGGAAAAAAAAGTTTTACGGCACGTGTTAACTATATTGGATTGGGCTTTAATTTTCTCTTCATACCGGAGGTACACCTAAATGGGTATCAAATACTGCTGCGAACCAAATAATACTTTTCCCTTTTTTTACTCAAAAAACTTTTTTGTCTTAAAACTTATACCTTTAATTTTTTCCAAACATTTAAAAAAAAATATCAAAAGTTTTTTTTTCAAAAAAGCTTTATTTATATTTAAAGAATTAAAAAAAAATGTGGTGGTGGTGGCCATGATTCCGGCCGTCTAGATCGACTGAAATAAAAAACAAAATGGGATATTATTCAGTATTAAAGTCGCTATAGTCCGTACTAGAAGAAAAATTTTCGGTTAAAAGTAACAAAATGTCGGATGTTTTTGTTTGAAAATGTTTGAAAAATTTGAAAAACTTCCGCCATTTTGTTATTTTTTGGCCAAAATGTTTTCTTCTAGTACGGGCTATAGTGGCTTTAATGCTGAATAATGTCCCGTTTTGTTTTTCTTTTTCAGTCGATCCAAACGGCCGGAATCCTGGCGACCAAAGTTTTTTGATTTTTTTTTCAAAAAAAAATTATGGCCAGAAAAAAGAAATATTATTTGTATTCTTTGAATATAAATAAACATACCTACAAAACTTCAGCATAATATATTTGTTCATTCTATATAAAAAAAGATTATTTTTTTATTTTCTAAGTTAGAAAGCCACTTAATGAATTGAGTCCACGTCAGCTTAATTTTTTAAACTTTCTGAACATTTTACTCATTTTTACCAGTTTTTATTTTATTTATTATTATTTGAAGATTTACATACACTTTTATGGATGGTGGAGAATCCAATGTTATTAAAAACAGCTTCAACGAAAACTCCAACTCGAAAACCTGTGATAAATGTTCGTGTAACTTTTCATGCAACTGTAATCGGAAAACGAAGAAGTCGAGGAACAATAAATGGATTAATTGCCAATCTTGCAAAAAATGGTTTCATTTTACATGTGTGGGTATAACCAAAAAACCCAAAAAGTTCATCTGCGAAGAATGTTCAAAAGTTAATTCCGTTGAAGACCCTAACTGTAGTAACATTTTAGAACTTCTTTTAAAATTAAAAAGCAGAGGCAAAATTTTATCAAAAATTCCAAAAGGATCACGAGTTCTAGCTGCAGAAATTTACCTATATTGTATCAATGAAGTATTAGAAGACAATACAATTTTAGCTTGGAAAAAATTATTTTGTTTCGCTCATCTATGTTTAAAGATACCGTATAGAAGCAAAAAATATGATACCACCTTAGCAAGTAAAGTCAACAACTTATTAAAAGATTTTCTGAACAATGATTTTCTTAATATTGAATTTAATAAAGAATGTTTTTCCAAAAAAGTAAAAAAGGTAATTTATCTGACAGTGAAGATATTATTAAAGTTAATAAAGAAGATCTTAAAATAGCAAAATTGGTTTCAATGAAGCTTTCCGAATGTGATTTAAGTGGAGCTATAAAAATAGCTTGCACAGATGATAACCTTGCTACACCAAGTGAAGAAAGTTTAGCTATTATGAGAGATAAACATCCCAGAAGAAGTGAAACCCTAATTTTACCAACAAATATAAACACCTGTAAGCCGTTACAAGTTAATGAAGAAAATGTTTTGTCTGCCATTAAAAGTTTTTCAAAAGGATCTAGTGCTGGTATCGATGGAATTCGTCCACAACATTTAATTGATTTGGTTGACTCAAGAAACGGGGATATTGCCCAAAAATTGCTGCGCGGTTTAACTAAATTCGTAAACAAAATTCTAAAAGGAGATATACCTGGTTTCATTAAACCAATATTTTTTGGTGCTAATCTTTGTTCCTTAAAAAAGAAGGATGGAGGTTTAAGACCTATTGCTGTAGGAATAACAGTTCGTAGACTAGTCTCAAAATGTGCCATTGGGGGATCAATTAGATCACGTGCCGTTGACATTTTAAGTCCAACTCAAGTCGGTTTTGGCGTATCAGGAGGAGCAGAAGCAGCTGTACATTCTTTGAGATCTATTATCAACTCCATAAAATCTAATAAGAGAGAAGTTATTCTAAAGGTAGATTTTAAAAACGCGTTTAATTTAATCAAGAGAGATGTCATATTAGATACTATAAATGAAACGTTTCCAGAATTATCCGAATATGTTTCTGCAAGTTACGGAGAAATTTCAAATTTAATCTATGGCGATTCGATAATATTTTCAGAAGAAGGCATACAACAGGGTGACCCTATGGGGTCTTTTTTATTTTGTATGACATCCAAAAGTCTTTTTTTAAATTTAAAATCCGATTTTAATGTATGGTTCCTAGATGACGGAACTCTAGTGGGAAGTCTGGATTCTGTAGCTGAGGACCTCTCTTTTTTAGAAAAAGAAGGTCCAAAATATGGTCTATACCTGAATAGAAGTAAATGTGAAATTTATAACCTGAACACTGAGCAAGAAAATATTTTCAGCCTCTTTAATGATTTGAAACTTGTCTCCGAGGGAAATTTGGATTTACTAGGCGCCCCTATTGGCCCTTATTCGGAAAACATTATTTTACAAAAGAAAATCAATTCATTAGAATCTATGAGTAAAAGACTACTTTTGTTAGAGCCCCACCAAGCATTTTTTCTTTTAAAAAATTGTATTTCAATTCCAAGACTTCAGTACCTTCTAAGAGCATCCCCTATCTATTATCACTCTCTTTTAATGCAATTTGATAATACTCTTCGCAAAAATCTTTCTGAAATTACCAATGTTAACTTTTCTGATATTCAGTGGTCTCAAGCCTCACTTCCCTGTCGACTTGGTGGCCTTGGTCTTCGCCTTTCAAGTGACCTAGCTCTACCAAGCTATATTTCCTCATTTAATTCTTGTCTGAATCTCATAAATTCTCAATTAATAAAATTTAATGACCTCAATTTAAATCTCGTGGATGACGCAATAAATATATGGAAAATAAAAACCAACGCTGATATTCCTACTACATCAAACCAATCTGCTTGGGACACTCCTCTTTTAGAAATAGCATCAAAACAAATAATTGAGTCCGCTTGTACTGAAAAGGATAAATCCCGAATGCACGCAGTATGTCAAAAGGAAGCAAGCTACTGGTTGAATACTTTACCATCATCAAATCTGGGTTTACTTTTAAATAGAAACTTACTTAGAATAGCTATTAATTTGAGAATGGGATCTACCAAAACTGTTGTATTTGTGGTGAAAATGTTGATACATCTGGAACACATGGCCTCTCTTGTAGATATAGCAAAGGCAGATTATCTAGACACAAAGAAGTAAACAACCTAATAAAGAGAGCCTTAGCTATTATTGATCTACAACCTGTTTTAGAACCTCCAGGTTTAATGGCACGAATCGATGGCAAAAGACCAGACGGAATGACTTTGGTTCCATTTAAAAGAGGGAAATGCTTGGTGTGGGACTTTACCTGTGTGGATACTGTGGCTCCCTCTTATCTTCATATTAACTCTGAAAAGGCTGGCTCTGCTGCAGAACGAGCAGAAAACATTAAGATCAAGAGATACAAATTTTTATCAACAGACTATGAATTTGTTCCCATAGCTATTGAAACTTATGGTTCATATGGTCCAATCACTAAGGCCTTTCTTAAAGACATTTGTAGACGCTTGATAGATTCCACCGGCAACCCTTTGGAAGGTCTTTACTTTCTACAACGCATAAGTATGGCCATCCAAAGAAGTAATGCTATAAGTGTCTTGGGAACATTTGATAATGATTCTGAAATGAACGATGATAAATTATACAACACCAACAACAGTTTAAATTACAGTGATATTGATGATAACAGCGAGAAAAACTATATCACAAACAATAAGCCAGAGGTCGGAAGTCCAGTCAAAACTCTGGGTCTTAAAGGGTTAAAAAATATCGGGAATACCTGTTTCATGAACTCGGTCATTACATGCCTTTCGAACACGAAACTTTTGTTGGAATACTTAAAGAAGGACAGCTATATGCAGGACATCAACACCAATATATCAAGTATGCATGGAGCTTTAATTAAGACATTTGCCGATGTTATAAAACAGTTGTGGTCAGAAGATTCATCTGAACGGGTAGTAAACACGGTTTCTTTCAAGAGCCAAATCCAGATTTTCGCCCCCCAATTTACAGACTACAAACAACAGGACGCACAAGAATATCTGCGGTACCTTTTAGAGGGACTTCACGAGGACGTTAACAGGGTAACGGAAAAACCTAAACCTATTTTTACCAAAATAGATGAAAAATTAACTGATAATGAAAAATCTGCCGAATCATGGTCCAGATACCTCCGGATGGACGACTCTCGCATTTTGGACCTCTTCGTCGGACAACTGAAATCCACCCTCAAATGCACCTATTGCAGCCATTGTTCCGTCACATTCGAACCATTCTGGGACCTTTCTCTCTCTCTTCCACAACACACCGGTCAATTAAGTTTATCACATTGTTTGGAATCCTTCACACGGGAAGAATCGTTGGACGGTGATGAAAAACCTACATGTTCAAAATGCAAAAAGCGCAGAAAATGCACAAAATTCTTTAGAATTCAAAAATTCCCAAAAATATTAGTAATTCACCTTAAACGCTTCTCCCCGATGACACAGTTTCAAAGTAAGCTCAAAGTCACCGTAGACTTCCCCCTAGAAGAATTAGATATGAGCAATTATGCAGCAGAGTCCGTTGCACCCTCCAAATACAACTTATACGCCATTTCAAATCACAGTGGTACCACGTATAGCGGACACTACACCGCCTATTGTAAACATCCCTATAATCATACGTGGCACGAATACAACGACTCTAGGGTATCTTCAATTTCACCAACATCCATCGTATCAGGGAATGCTTACATATTATTGTACGAACAAGAAAGTCAAAAATCATATACTTGAGTTTATTTATTTCTTTTTTTTTTTACTTATTTGTTACTATTATTTGTTACTTGATTGTTAATTATTTTTTTTTTAATTAACATGTATATTTCTATACTATTAATATAAAAATAAAATTTAAAAAAAAAAAAAAAAAAAAGTCCATAAAGTGAATAAATAAATAAATAAAGAAAAATAGTACACACGTGGAAATGTAAGTACCTATATTTTTTAATTTAAATGTTTCCAGACACGATTTCTAGTATAGCAGGTTAAAAGTTTTTCTAAAAATTCCCTATATAAAATAGCTTGAAAATCATAGCATATTTTATACGTAAAATAAGCGAATAAATTGGAAAAAAAAGTTTTACGGCACGTGTTAACTATATTGGATTAGGCTTAAATTTTCTCTGAGTTAATTTTCTCTTCATAGCGGAGGTACACCTAAATGGGTATCAAATACTGCTGCGAACCAAATAATACTTTCCCCTTTTTTTACTCAAAAAACTTTTTTGTCTTAAAACTTATACCTTTAATTTTTTCCAAACATTTAAAAAAAAAATATCAAAAGTTTTTTTTCCAAAAAAGCTTTATTTATATTTAAAGAATTAAAAAAAGGACAGCTATATTCAGGACATCAACACCAATATATCAAGTATGCATGGAGCTTTAATTAAGACATTTGCCGATGTTATAAAACAGTTGTGGTCAGAAGATTCATCTGAACGGGTAGTAAACACGGTTTCTTTCAAGAGCCAAATCCAGATTTTCGCCCCCCAATTTACAGACTACAAACAACAGGACGCACAAGAATTTCTGCGGTACCTTTTAGAGGGACTTCACGAGGACGTTAACAGGGTAACGGAAAAACCTAAACCTATTTTTACCAAAATAGATGAAAAATTAACTGATAATGAAAAATCTGCCGAATCATGGTCCAGATACCTCCGGATGGACGACTCTCGCATTTTGGACCTCTTCGTCGGACAACTGAAATCCACCCTCAAATGCACCTATTGCAGCCATTGTTCCGTCACATTCGAACCATTCTGGGACCTTTCTCTCTCTCTTCCACAACACACCGGTCAATTAAGTTTATCACATTGTTTGGAATCCTTCACACGGGAAGAATCGTTGGACGGTGATGAAAAACCTACATGTTCAAAATGCAAAAAGCGCAGAAAATGCACAAAATTCTTTAGAATTCAAAAATTCCCAAAAATATTAGTAATTCACCTTAAACGCTTCTCCCCGATGACACAGTTTCAAAGTAAGCTCAAAGTCACCGTAGACTTCCCCCTAGAAGAATTAGATATGAGCAATTATGCAGCAGAGTCCGTTGCACCCTCCAAATACAACTTATACGCCATTTCAAATCACAGTGGTACCACGTATAGCGGACACTACACCGCCTATTGTAAACATCCCTATAATCATACGTGGCACGAATACAACGACTCTAGGGTATCTTCAATTTCACCAACATCCATCGTATCAGGGAATGCTTACATATTATTGTACGAACAAGAAAGTCAAAAATCATATACTTGAGTTTATTTATTTCTTTTTTTTTTTACTTATTTGTTACTATTATTTGTTACTTGATTGTTAATTATTTTTTTTTTAATTAACATGTATATTTCTATACTATTAATATAAAAATAAAATTAAAAAAAAAAAAAAAAAAAAAAAAAAGTCCATAAAGTGAATAAATAAATAAATAAATAAAAATAGTACACACGTGGAAATGTAAGTACCTATATTTTTTAATTTAAATGTTTCCAGACACGATTTCTAGTATAGCAGGTTAAAAGTTTTTCTAAAAATTCCCTATATAAAATAGCTTGAAAATCATAGCATATTTTATACGTAAAATAAGCGAATAAATTGGAAAAAAAAGTTTTACGGCACGTGTTAACTATATTGGATTAGGCTTAAATTTTCTCTGAGTTAATTTTCTCTTCATAGCGGAGGTACACCTAAATGGGTATCAAATACTGCTGCGAACCAAATAATACTTTCCCCTTTTTTTACTCAAAAAACTTTTTTGTCTTAAAACTTATACCTTTAATTTTTTCCAAACATTTAAAAAAAAAATATCAAAAGTTTTTTTTCCAAAAAAGCTTTATTTATATTTAAAGAATTAAAAAAAAATATGAAAATATGTATATGTATGTATATTATATTATGTATATGAAAATTACTTATCTTGGGATTTAATGTAGACATAATTTATTATATAATACAATGATTGTACAAATAAATAAATAAACTTAACACAAGATAAATGGAAAAAATACAAGTGACATTCTCATTTTTAATTATAACTTTAAATAATAGTGCTAGTACATGTTCCCTGCAGGATTGGCACCGAAATTTAAAATCCAAATTCGCTGACTTTTACCTGACTTGATCATCTGCAACAAAATAAGTACTGTTAGTATTAATTTACATACAAAAATATTTATTAGTGATCCTCCAAATTTTATGGTTTTATGCCAACTCATTCTTAAGCTATAGCTTATAGTTACTCAGTTTATTGTCTTTCTGGGAAAAAGTTTTCCATACAAAAACGTACATTTTTACAGTTAATTTTTATAAAAATTGTTTCATAATATGCAAAAATGCATAACTTAGCTAAAATATTTAAAAAAAAAAAATTATTTTATTCGACCTGCCAGCCGCCAAATTCGCGCCAAATACCTCTCTCAGATAAACGAGAGGACTTTCTACTAAAAATGAAAAATAAAATTGAAAAAAAAAACAACTTTTTTTGAAAAGAATTTAAAATATAAAATACAGATACCCAATATTTACGTTTTTTCAAACACATTAACCCCCCAAAACCCCTATATTATCCATATACAATCCCTGGTGAGATTTTCATACACAGCGTGTCAAAAGTCTGCCCCCCCTTTAACTTTTAAATATCAACTTTAAATTGGGAACACTTAAATAACATAACCCAAATATTTTTTTAGTATATATTTGATTTGCTTAGGGGGCACAATTGAGATAGGGGGGCAAGGAAAACTTTTTTTAAATGAAAAGGGGTGTATTGTGATACATCATTTTAAAGCTTATAAAATTTTCAAATTGATATTTTAAGCAATTCAAAAGTTAAGGGGAGGGGGGGGGCGGACTTTTGACACGCTCTGTATAAACAAGCTCTGGTAAAAATTGAGCCCTTTAGGTTAAAAGGATTAAAAGTTACCTCAAAAGTTATAGACTCCATAAAGAGACAGAAAAAAAAATGTTAAAATCTTTTTTTTTTACCTATCTCGACTAGGTACTTAATTATAAAAAAAAAAACAAGTAAAATAAAATTTTAAGTCAGTCGCAAAACTTGTTTTAGGTGAAAGTAAAAAAAATCGACAAGTGCAACTTTGCTTGTGGCTGGCAAATTTAAGAAAAATGGCGCGCCGAAAAATGCCTCGTCGGCGGCATAGGCGTAACTGGGGGGCGGGGGGCTTAGCTCCCCAAATTTTGTTAAACCCCCCCAAAATCAAACTATAATAAAAAAATATGCATATTTTTTTTACATATACATACCGCCCGTTTGAAAGTAAACAAAACCTATGAAACAAAGATCAAGGCTAACGTGTGTTTTTTTTTTAATAAAATACAGAGCGTCGCACGGACCGTCTCCCCATGTCAGCCTTGATCTGGTCGTTCTAACTTCGTTTTCTGTTTTGTATAATCTGAAATGCTAATGTTTTGTTCTCGAATAAAAAGTAATAGTCGTATTTTAGTAAATATATATTTTTTAAACTTACTTCAAAATGGTCCTCGCAGCAAAACAACCCACCTACAGATTTGTTGGGCACCCAAGGTTGTTGAAGAACAGATATCCATAACTTCCTCACAGCATCTGCTTTTGGGACAGTAAAAAATACTTTTTTGCAGTTTTTTGAGGAATTTCTGCAACTTGGCAAAAAACAGTTTTTGACATCCATGCCTAAAAGTTAAACACAAGAGTAACTAATTTAGTTCTATAAATAAAAAACTAAACATTATTCTTGAAACATTTGGTATGTATTTTTTTAATGTTTCGAGTAGGGATTAAGCCCTTGATATAAAATTTGTTAAATTCTTTTTAGAATTAACAAATGTATTAATATTTTTATATTATTATTGTGCATAGTATGCATATTATGCACTGTGAACACGTTGTCTGCGGATGCATATTTTGAATATATTCTTGAGTACTATACATACATACATGTATAATATGGTCCATTTACTTGTCTGCGGATAATGCCCTTAGGGACTTGTACAGTTTTTTAATCTAATTATTACTCAATTATAAATGAGAAATTTATAAAGCTATTTGTGGCATTAAAATATGTTAAAAAATTACATATGACATTTTCTCGTCATAGAGAAACTTCCATTATGGTCTGTATAAAGCTGAAAGTCCTTTAAACATAAGTTTACTATATTTCAAGAATGCTTTCACAAAAACTTCAGATTTTAACCAAAAGTTTTCTATATGGTAAAAAATCTTTGGTTCAATGTCAAGGCCTCAAATCGTACTGTAAAATTGTTATAATATAGCTAGTATGTATTATAAAAAAACAACATTACATTTAGTTTCTTTGCTTACCTTTTTAATGCACTATACACTGTCTTGAAATATAAAAAGTCCAGAAAACACACACCAAATATGACTAAAAGTGAATAAAACACAAAACTAGAAAAACATCTAACCTCACTCGATGACAGACGAAACAATCAGAGTAGCCAACGTATAAAATCGAAACTGAGTTGAACTGCGCAAACTCTGTCTGTTACGTTTTCAGTGGAGCGGGAAAAAATAATTCAAATTTTATAATTTTTTTTCTCCTGTTTAAGTGGACTAAAAAATAAATAAATAGCATATATATTATAATTAGAATATCTAGTTTTTAAAAATATTTAAAACCAAAAATCGAAGAAGACCCTATCCTGGCGACCAAAGTTTTTTGATTTTTTTTTTCAAAAAAACATTATGGGTAGAAAAAAGAAATATTATTCGTATTCTTTGAATATAAATAAACATACCTACAAAACTTCACCATAATATATTTGTTCTTTCTATATAAAAAAAGATATTTTTTTTATTTTCTAACTTAGAAAGCCACTTAATTAATTGAGTCCATAAAATGAATAAATAAATAAATAAAGAAAAATAGAACAAATGTGGAAATGTAAGTACCTATATTTTTTAATTTAAATGTTTCCAGACACGATTTCTAGTATAGCAGGTTAAAAGTTTTTCTAAAAATTCTCTATATAAAATAGCTTGAAAATCATAGCATATTTTATAGGTAAAATAAGCGAATAAATTGGAAAAAAAAGTTTTACGGCACGTGTTAACTATATTGGATTGGGTTTAAATTTTCTCTTCATACCGGAGGTACACCTAAATGGGTATCAAATACTGCTGCGAACCAAATAATACTTTCCCCTCTTTTTACTCAAAAAACTTTTTTGTCGTAAAACTTATACCTTTATTTTTTTCCAAACATTTAAAAAAAAATATATCAAAAGTTTTTTTTCCAAAAAAGCTTCTTTTTTCGAAAAAAAAATCAAATAAAGTTTAAAAAACAATATTTTTACCCATTTACTCTTACACCACTCCGAATTTTACCAAAAACAATCCCAGCCTAGAACTTTGGATAAGCAACCTATGGAAATCTTTAGCTTAGAGAGATCTTGAGTTACCGTGGTCACAAATTTTCCGGACAGACCGAAAGACAGATAGGCAGATCGAATGACGGATTTTTTTGTGACGGAAATCAACTTTTATGGATATAAAACGTCGAGACACGTAAAAAACAACTTATGTCAAAAGCAAAGAGCGTCACGTTTGGAAATTTTGTACTTACGCCTTTGGGAACGTTCAAGTATTACGTAACGTAAAATGTACCAAAATTCATACACTTCATACCTCGGTTCTCGAGTTATTGGGTAGCCAAAATATGAAATCTCTATAATCTATAATAGCGGAAGAACCGGGTATGAATTGTATGAATTTTGGTAAAATTTGCCTTACGTAATACTAGAACTTTCCCTTTTCTAAAAAAAAAAATTTATAAAATGAAAGAAATTAAATAATTTAGTACTCTAAATGAAGCAGCTATGGAGCAACGTTAAATTGACTTCCAGAAAAGTCAAGAATGTTTCTTAAAAAATGTCATTTTATTAAAAAAAATATTTTCCTTTAGCTAGGGTTTACAGTTCTTTTTGGCCATAGGGTTAAAAAGAGAGGCTTTACTCCTGTCAAATCGAGCATATACTGTCATTTTACACTCGGTTGTACAAAAATAGCTATTTTATGAATTTCATGAATTCAGTGCATGTACATCTATCTAAAGATGAATTTTTGAATGAAAATACGCTACTCAAAACAATTATGGCATATTTTTAACCCCATCCGCTCCATTGTATCCACATATGGATATTTTAGGCATTCCTTACCCTTTCGAGACTAAACTAATGATAATTTTTTGATTTAATCGTGTTTTTTTCTTTGCTATGCCTAAAAAGAAGAAAATAAAAATAAAAAATAAAGCATTTTTTTTTAGTTTTTGCTCGAGTTTTTGTTTCCTTAGAGTTTCAGGAGAGCTGTATTATACTGAATTAAATTTGCATATTTGTTTGCGTACATAAAAATTCTATAAAAGTATTTTGGATTAATATTGCATTAAAGAAAAAATAAAGAAGTAAAGTCACAATTGTGACACCCTGGAGGGTAAGGGGCAAAATTGACCATTATATCCACAGTTGGATATTTGTATACGGGATAAGAGAGCATTTTGTTTTAGTGGTATTAAACTTAGCCTGTAGGAGCCTGCATATTCCCGCGTAAATATATTGCTTATTAAGCATTTTAACCTGTATCTTTCTCAAATTAATTTTACAAAAAAAAGTTACTCTGGTGAAGTGGAAGGGGTTAAAACAACGTGTAGCTATTTAACTAAATTGTGTTTAAGTAGTCTTTTTCTTGCAAAAAATATTGGTTACTTTTTCGAAAGTTCTTTAAAAATATTTAAAAAAATTAATTAAAAACGTATTTCAATAAAGTCAATACTCACTGCTGTTTAAAATAAATAATTGTAAAAAAACATGCTATAATTGTTTTAACCTTCGAGAACTCGGGTGAAAAAAGTTACGAGTTAACTCGGATACGGTGTCAGAAACAGAAAATTAAAAAAAGATAAAAACCATACTTAAAATAAAATATTTATTTAAATTGTGCTAATACATGTTACAAATACTTATAAACTATTGTTTTATACAAAAAACAAGTTAAAACTTAAAAGTCCAAACAAAATACAGAACATTTATTGGTAAGAAACAGAACTATAATTTTATATAGAATACAAGAAACTTGTAAATACAAAAAAATTAAAATATCAGAATATTTCTCAATATCAATAAATATATATAGCTATGTATAAAAAGAATTTTTTTATCGTTTTTCAAAAAAAAAATCGGACAATTATAGCACAGAAGTCCTAAGAATATTCTAAGAAGTTTCTAAGAATATTCTGTCCTTCTTAGAATGTTCTGAGAATATTCTTAGAAGAAAGTGTGCTATTAGGGATGCGAAACAGTGCTCCAATAAGACCACATTTTTAACTTAAAAAGAGAATAACGGTATTAAATATAGGAGATATAAATATAAATAACTTACCTTCCTATAAAAACGATATTTTTAAATTTAAAAAGAAAAAAAATTGGTATTAAAAAAAAGCTTGTGCTCACAGTCTAACGATCGAGATCGTAACACATGAAGGTACACGAAATGACGTGGCTCTCCTACCTCCACCTTCAATTTTATCTCAGCAAAACCAAGTCGCCGGAATGAGGGACCGCACCCGAGTTCCGGAAGGTAGTGCAGCTCGACCCACACAATAACAAATTACAGTATTAGATACAATTTTAAAAGAAATTTGAATTATTTTCTCTCTATTTCCAGAACAATTTCTAAAGTAACCATTATACATAAATGAAGTTCTTGTGGTAATTTGTTAATTTCGAAAATTAAATAGTTGAAAAATTATGCGATAAACGGATTTACGACTGGATTGTTGTATTTTCTTAAGATTATGTTTTGCAAACAATATTAACAGGATTAAAAGTTTTAATTAAACTTTAGCGAACTTAAATTTAGTTCTCTTTTTACATAACTCAAACTTTAATTGTAATTAAGGGATCAAAAAATAGGTGTAAAGGTCTACTTATGTAATAATTTAACTAAAAAAAACTGTAAGTGTACCTGAGAATTTAACCAATAAAATGCATCATGTGTAAATTTACACTCTAAGTTAGAGGAAATATGTTGCCAAGCAAATGCACTTAAAATTTACCAGATTTAACTTTTAATTTTACAATATACAAAATATTACATCTATATAATATTTCTATAAAATTATAAAATTACAAGTTAAATCTCGTAAATTTAACGTGTACCTGCTTGGCAACATATTACCTCTGATTTAGCATGTAAATTTACACATTTTTTTTACAGTGTACGTAGCGCTAAGCTTGTCGATTTATGCATCCCTCTCCTCATCCGCCACCCCCACTTAGTTGTATCACAAGATCTTTTTATTTATATTTTTTCGTTAGTTATTTATACTACCTATGTATTTAAAGTTTCCACAATCTAAGTTGGATATTTTTAAACTAATATAATGTTGAGTCGCCGAATCCAAATTTGTCTTCAGTGTTTATCCCATTATTTTGGAACAAAACAGGGTTAAAATAACGATTTTTTTATCACTATTAACTCATTTTTGCATAACTAGACCTTAAACTACTGCTGCTGAAAGTAAGATATACCCATGGTTGTATTGTTTCTACAGTCCCATAGAACAATTTAACTCTCGCTGATCCCCCAGTTTTTCTGTCTGTCCATTACTATATCAACAGATATTATACAATAAAGAAGGTATTTTATTATATTAGCAAACTGTTTGCAAAATCAACTTTTTGTGTTAAATAATTTACAAGTTTTAGTTAGTTTTTGACACTTTTAGCATAATAGTGCACTTAAAAAGAGCTCTTGGACTGAGTTCAACGTCAGTTCAGGTAAATTTTTTAGTTGTATTTGGACAACATACCTTATTATTAAATAATTTTTATTAACTGAAATAATTTTACATAAAGGTAATAAATTTTTACCATTAATATCATGAAGCTTTCTGTGCATGAACAATTTTTATAGACGAAAGTTAATGTAATTTTAATTGATATTACTTAAACTTTGCGATCAGTGTATTACAGATTGTTAGTTCTAAATTACAGCTTGGTAATAAAGCTATGAAATTAATATTTATCATCCATAAAGAAGCTTTCATAAAAAGAACCCCATTTGTATCACTAATGGACAAAAATACGTCAACTTCCTAATAAAAAAAAGTTATATACGAGGCTAGAAATCTTACTGTATGTCATATTAAGCTAATCACGTTACATCAATCACGTGTATAAAAGAGGAGAGCACAAAAAATTGATCTGCCTATATTAAAAGCAACATGAACATATTAAGGTGTAACTACAAAAAAAAAATGTGTAGATTTACACGCTAAATCGGAGGTAATATGTTGCCAAGCAGGTGCACGTAATTTTACAATTTTATAGGAATATTACATGTTCGTGTAAATTATAGATACATGAAAAATAAATAATATCAGCCCTTTTCACATCCCGGAACATACTTTTTCTACGACTGCTTTAGAATGTAAGCAAATACACACACTTTTCAAACACAGAATGAATCCATTCTAGCTTTAGATACGGTATGAATATTCCGTATCAAGTGTTAGAATGAGCACATGTAGTGCCATCTCTTGTTTATAAAAGTAAAGAAAACTGTAGCAAAATTAGCAAATATATATATATATATATATATATATATATATATATATTTTACCATGAAATATTGAATAATTTAATGCAATTTAAAGTTTTGCGTTTAAATTACATAAAGTTTATTAGTTTTTCTTAATATTTGACCAGTTTTTTATCAATTTAGTTCAAAAAATTCAAACTGCTCCATCTATTGTTAAATATTTAAACCTGATATCTGTTACAACAATCTGACATAACTTAAAATTTTTGCATTATAATTTGTAAATATGTGCTAAAATTAAATAAAAATCTTTTTTAAGTACTGATTTGATAAAATTATTAAATAACATTAATTGCTTTATTTAAAAATATGTGTTTTGTTGCATTTACAATGTTGAGTCACAAAAAACATTGTCCGCAGTTTAAAGCCATACAGTGTTTCATATTTGCAGTCGAAGAAAAAGTATAGTTTACAACACGTATGGAATACCGCGCTCGCGGGACCGTCATACTCGCCTACCGGCTCGTATGACAAACTTTCCGCTCGCGCGGAATATTGTCTATTCCATACTAGTTATAGAATATACTATTAATTAATTATTTTAATTAGGAATTTTGACATATGTCAATGCACGAATTAGCAACATTGCACCTAACGATGGTTCATGTCAAGTGTCATGACATGTCAAAATAAAAATAACTTCTTCTGTTGGGTCAAGGGCTGTGTATTGTGATGTGTTGACTGCGCTTGACTGTAAAATTAAAATATTTTGTTGTTTTGTTGTTAATTTTTACGGATTTAACATGATGTAAAATACACATTGTGTATTAAACAATGTGCATTAGACTTATCAGACTAGTTTTTCAGTAAGATTATCGAGTTGTTTTAAAGCAATCGAGCAGCTCCAAGTTTATAGTATAGTATTAGTGTGACCTTAGACTAGTAATTTAATGTGGATTTCAACGTGTTAACTTTAAATAAGTTATTTTCATGAAAAAGTTTTAAGAGACTGTTAAGCTGTAGTGTCACATAAATACATTTAATTAATATTCTACAGGGTTTTTATTATACATTCCAAATGTTATGTTGATATTCAGATAAACAAAAAAAATGGTAAAGCAAAAACGTCACTTTTAAGATAATATAGAGGCATTTAGAACGTTAGCATTGTTGTCACGTTTACGATAACACAAAACTCGTTAACGAATAATTATTTTGATAAAAATAACAAATAAACTTAACAAACAGTGTTTCATTGATCTCTTCATCATTTTGCACTTTTTTTTAACAAAAAACATATGATTCTTATTTAGCCCAAAACTCACATTTTAAACAATATCCTTCTTTTCTGTAGGACAATGAAAATTCATTTTGAATAACATGAATTTTACAGTTAATTCCTATTATTAAACTCTAATTTTGCTCTCCCATTTTAAATTTTCGAACTTTTTTTAGTCAGTTTAAGCCAGTGGTTCCCTCTACTAAATTTTCAAACATTTTTTTTGCGTATTTTTGCGTTTTATGCGTTTTATGTCGATATAAATCAATTTCAAGCAAAAAAAAATGTCTGTCGATCGGTCTGTCCGGAAAATCTTTTGGGCACGATAACTTAATAAAGCTTTAATCTAGACTTGAAACTTAGCATAAGGTATCTTACCAAAAGTTCTAGCTCGGGATTGTTTCTGGGGAACATTGGGATGCGGCAAGGGTAGCAAATGGGGAAAAATACATTTTTTGTTGAAAACTTTGAAAATTGCTATATAGGGGTTTTTAAGATTGCTGAAATTGAATCTGATAATAAAACTTTTTTAACTCCACTCCCGTTAGGTGAGGGGGTAAATCTTTTTAAATATTACTTTCCTCAAAATTGGTATATAAAGGTTTTTGGGGTTAACGAATATGAATATTATAATTTTTTTTTTCTAATTTTACCTCCTGTGTGGTGGGGGTAGTTTTCGTGAAAATTGGTATATTGGGGTTTTTGAGGTTGGTGAAAGTGAATCTAATTATAAAAAAATTCTAACTCCACCCCCAAAGGGGCAGGGGATAGTTTTTGTGAAGATTGGTATATTGGTTTCAGGTTGCTGAAAGTAAATCTGACAAAAAAAATTCTTACTTCACCCCCTGAGGGGCAGCGGGTAGTTTTCTTGAAAATTTATATATTGGGGTTTTTGAGGTCGCTAAAACTGAATCTTATAATAAAATTTTTCTAATTTCACGCCCTGAGGGGTGGGGGTAGTTTTTGTGAAAATTGGTATATTGGGGATTTTAAGGTTGCTAAAAGAGGATCTGATAATAAAAAAGTTTTAACTCCACCCCTTAAGAGGCGGGGGTGTAGTTTACGTGAAAATTGGTATATTTTTAATGTTGCTAAAGGTATATCTAATAATAAAAAATCCATTTTAAGCGCGGAGGTGTAAAATGGGAAAGCTCTTTTACTGGGTAGTGTATTTTACAATGTAAGTACGCCTGATAGGTACGTTTGATCTTTTTACAGTTCTATGGCAGTGTAACACTTAGGGGCTATTTTTTCCTTTTTGCTGATTCCGGAACGTAATCCCAAAAGGATTAAATATTTTTCAGCCTAAACTTGTAAAAAATACAGCCAACAGTGTAAAGTTACAACCTTCCAAAAATATATCGATATGTAGATATAAAATACTTAAAAAGTTAGATTTTACATATTACTAACATTTTTTAACTTTTTATACCAATATAGCACCAAAAAGATATACTTGGTACAATAGTATACTTTAAAATTTACGAATCTTCTGGTGAATATCTAAAAATCCTCATTCAAATAAATTTCATTTAAGCCAGATATTATATTTTTAATATAAGGTTTATTAAAATACCTAATAATTTTTTGTAGCATACTGTAATTACGTAAAATAATTATTGTGACATAATTCCGTGTTGGTTTGTCAGAATTCAAATAAATTTCAAAGAAATGTAGTTTGTCAATAATAATGTTTTTTTTACGATTAATTTAGAATGTGGGCAAATACACAAACTTTTAAACAAAGAATGAATCTTTTCTAGCTATATGACTATTCCGTATCTAGATAGGATATCACTATACCGTATGTGGAGACTTCGTATTACTTTGACAAACATAAAACTTACGTATTTGCTGTCGGTGTAAGGATATAAGATGATAATCATCTTATGTTAACGGACTGTAATTAATTTTGCGTTCCAAGCCGCAAAACCCATAGTTGACGGCTTGCTTAACTTCTCATAGATCACAACATCACTTTTATTTAAATAGTTTGTGTACACAACAAAACATTAACAATAGTTTTCACATTCATAATAAAATGCTAACGCGGAAGCGCGAGAGAGGTATTTTGACCTATATATTTAACATGTCTTTTTCCTTTCGCCGATATATCGATACTCTCCCGCACACCTGTGAGCGCAGTTCCTCCCTCACTCTTTTCACTTGTCACCCTTGTCTTACATGAGCAGGACCGTAATGAGATCCAACACCGTATCTAGTGTTAGAATGAGCACATCTCTTGTTTATAAAAGTAAATAAAACTTAGTATAAACCTATTTTACTACTAAATAATTTAATGCAAAAAAGTTTTACGTTAATATTACATATACAGCCTGTTCCAGAACTCGCGTACCGAAATTTGAGGGTATATTAAAAACCCTCTGAAAAATATGAAAAAAATTTCAAAAAAAATCCATCTTCGTTCAATTCAAAAATAAGAACGCTTTAAGTGGACCAATACTGTTGCTGATTATAAATTACCATTAAAGGTTGAATTTGTAGCTATGGAAGCAAATTTAATTATTGCAGGTACATATTCTGTAGGTTGACATGGTGATGAATGTGACATAAATATTTATTAATGTCATAAAAAAATATCAAAACTTTCATGATGTTTACTTCAGAAGAGTATTGCGAAATGCTAATTTTATATGGCGAGTGTGGCCGGAGTGCTTCAGCTACATCTGTAGAATATTCTATTCGTTTTCCCAATAGAGAACATCCTAGCAGAAATGTTATTTTAAGATTGGTGCAAAGGGCAAGAAATTCTGGAAATTTAACTCCAATCAAAAGAGAGATTGGAGGCGCTCCGCGAACTGCAAGAACTGTTGATAATGAAGAAGCTGTCATTCAGGCTTTTGAAGAAGAACCTGAAACAAGCCTTAGTATCGTGGCTAGAAATCTTGACATGTCTAAGACCTCTGTTCGACGAATTCTAAAAGATGAAAAAATGCATCCCTTTCATTACACTCGAGTACAATGCTTGACACCGGAGGACTATCCTTTACGAGTCGAATTTTGCACATGGCTGTTGCAGAAACATCAAGAAAATGAAAACTTTGTAAAAAGCATTCTTTTTACGGATGAGTCTGGTTTTCAAAGAGATGGTTTTTTTAATTCAAGGAATTCTCATGTTTGGGGACAGGAAAATCCCCATGCCTTCAGGCAAGGAAATCCCCAACGAAGGTTTTCCTTGAATATTTGGGCCGGAATATTGGGAGATGCTATAGTAAGTTATTTTGAGAAATAAACCACCATAAAATGCTTAAAATATTTGTTTTTAGGTTGGACCCCATGAGTTTCCTGGCAGATTGAATGGCGAAACCTACACTAACTTCTTATGGGATGAAGTGGAAAATCTTATTGATGACATCCCACTTCAAAGGTTGGCAAATGTGGATAACATCTGGTTTCAACATGATGGCTGTCCTGTGCATTTCTCAGAAACGGCAAGAAGCCAACTCGACATCAGTTTTCCAAACAGTTGGATAGGCCGTGGGGGTCCCAGAAGGTGGCCTCCTAGATCCCCTGATCTCACTCCAATGGACTTGTTTTTATGGGGCCATGTAAAAAATTTAGTGTATAGAAATATGCCAGACACTGTAGAAGATCTAGGAGACCGAATAAATGAAGCGCTTGAATCAGTAACTCCAAATATGATTATTAATGCCAGGAGAAGTCTGTTAAAAAGAGCTGCTTTATGTGTTCAAGTTGGTGGAGGTCATTTTGAACATATTCTTTAGCATGCTTGAACGCGAGTTTGCTAAAAATAATGCGTTTCTTCATCTTTTAGGGTTCATTAAACACAGGACAGACATATCAAGATTTCTTGCCACGATACTAATGCTTGTTCCAGATTATTCTTCAAAAGTCTAAATGACAGCTTCTTTATTATCAACAGTTTTTGCATTTCGCGAAGTGTCCCCAACCACTTTTCTGTTTGCGTTTAAACTTCCAAAATTCCTTGCCCTCTGCACCAATCTTAAAATTACATTCTAGCTAGAATGTTCTCTTTTCGGAACACCGATAAAAATTTTGCCTATGTTCATTACTTTGAAATAAATAAATAAAATTCAGTTATTGTATTTTTATTTTATTAATTTGTATTAAGAATTTATAGCCAGTAAATCAATTAAAAGATCTGAGTTTCTAATAAAAAAAAACACTACATTCAGCGCGCTGAATGGAGTTGCAGCGGCAGTTTGTTGCTGCCGTCTAAGACGGGTATCATAAAACCACCGCCGGATGGAGTGATCCTATAAAAATAGAATATTTGATAGCCTCTGTCGGTTTTGTCAAAATATAATAACCTAAAAAGATTCTAAAGTTGAAAGTCTTAAACAATGCACGAGTCCACCATTAAAATGCAACCATAGTTACTAATAAGTAGGGAAAAACTAATTTTTAGGTAATTTAACATCAGCAACAGAATTGGTCAGATTAAATAGTTTCCTTTTTAATTAGTATTGAAGATGGATTTTTTTTTAATTTTTTTCATATTTTCCAGAGGGTTTTTAATATACCCTCAAATTTCGGTACGCGAGTTCTGGAACAAGCTGTAGTTTATTAGTTTTTTTATATTTTACTAGTTTTTAATTATTTTAACAGCAATCTGACATAACCTTTAATTTTTGCATTGTAATTTTTAAATAGTTGGTACAATTCAATCAAAATATTTCTAAGTACTTATTTGATAAAATAAGGCAAAACCTAAAGGTATTAAATATGTCCAAATAAATATTTTTTGTTGACTGAAAATATAAGTTTTGTGTGTGCTTAGGTTGGGTCAATATTATTTTGGATAATATTGAGATTTGGACTTCCTTGTGAGGTAATCAAAGCTTTAGATAAACACTCAGTTAAGCCATTGAAGTTTCCTTTGATAGACTGCACTTGGTCATTCAGGATAATCTAGGAATTAAAATACTTAAAGTATACACAAGTCAACAATTTTTTTTTAACCTTCCATAACTTTTTTGTTTTTGGGGGATTACTTTGAATTATAATAGGGATCTTTCCCCATAGATACTGAAAATTTCAAGTCCATCGGATTATTCTTTCTTGAGTTATCGTGTCTACAGTAAACGTGACATCAGACAGAAAAACGAACAGACGAACAGACGGATATTTTTAAAGTTTATTATTTTTTCATGAAACACATTTGTATTCAAGAATTATCTATAGGACGTTCTTTTAGCGATTTTGGGAAATTCAAAACTGCACTGATAAAAAAGATAGTTTAGATTTATTTGAATATGGCCAACTAAATTATTTGGTTGTGGGTAATAAATTTTATTTGAGTCAAATAAATATTTGTTTGATGTAAATAAATATTTTAATTTCAAAGTCATTTATTAATGGGAACTAAATTTTATTTGACAAAAATAAAATTTATTTATCACAACCAAATAATTTAATTGGCCATATCCAACCAAATATTTTGTACACACAAATAAACTGTTTTATCAGTGCACAGTATAATACCATTTTGGGAGATTTAGCTCAGTGGTCAATGGCATCGATATAGCCTAACACTGATCTAATGATCGTGAGTTCAAACCTCACTGGCGCCGATTGCCTTTTTCAGTTAATTAATAATTGAAATTTGGCGAAGGCGTACTCCCTAGATATATTGGTTCGAAAGTCAATTAAAGCCGGTGGTTCCCTCTACTACTAGCCCACACAAGTCCTGGACTTAGGGGATGCTTAATTAAGTAGAATAGTACGAGGTTAAAAACAAACATAAACATAAACATAAACATAAACATTCTAGCGCTACGCGCTGTGAATAGTATAATAAGAACGATATTCTATGCATTTTTTATAATACACAAAAAAGACATTTTACTGTATGATTGTGAATAAAAAATTATTCATGTCTCATTCCAAACCAACCGATAGGGTCAAAAGGCCCAGGATATCACTTGATGCGTAAAACAAAATTTTCATTTCAGTTATCTTTATGGATCAACTCTGCCATGTAATCGGCCATTTTACGTGATACAGCTTTTTTTATAATCATATCCTTTATCATAATATATAGCGAGGAAAGTGCGATAAGAACAAAAATGCTATAAAGAAATATACTTGTACCGAAAACAACAGTGGCGTACAAAAAAATTGTAGATACCTACTTTTTAAATATACAGAGTTTATCTATAAAGAAATTTTTCACTAGCATAGAATTCTTCTTATTCAATGATAAAAAGTCCAAAATGACATATAGCTGCTATTTCAAGCTTATTTGCAATCATAAGTGTCATATATTGGTTTGGTGGCTTTCGAATCGGTTGTTGAAAAGTCTTGAATTTTATTGAATCAAAGTTTCAAGTTCATCAGTAAACTACCCTTATTTTACAGAGTATAAAAACAATAAGAATAATATCTTGAGTTATGCCCCAAAAACCTTAAATTTAAAGTATGGTTATGATCTGTTAAACGGTATGGCCTGTAGACTTCTGGAGGGACGAACCGACAGACTGACGTAGAACGAAAAATCGTTTTTTCGGAACGTATTCACTTTAAAACGGATAAATATGTACATCAAAATCTGGAATTTTTCCATAAAAAACATTGTTCTCTCCGAGATCGGTTGAAAGTAAAAAACAATAAAAAAACGTTATTTAAACCTGACATTCTACTGTACAAGTATAGCTAAACCCTGATAACAATACGTTTTAAATTAATAAGGTTTTTGACTGTATACCAAAATATTGAATATAGGTTAAATTTTGTATATTTTGGTATAAAATAAATATAAAATTAGCAACCTAGCGCTTTCCGCACCATAATGGTACCATCCTCAGGGCAGACTCTAAAAGTAAGGGAAAAGGGGTTTTTTGTTAGGTTAACGTTTTTTAAGAAAAATATTTCTTAATATCTTAAGCGTAACATAAAATTAAAGTTCTCGGATGAGATCATAATTTTGGGACACTTCTGCGATACATAACAACAATGGTCCTAGCCCAGAACTTTATTGGTATCGTAAGCGTCACATATTTAGGGACACTTTTTGGTAACGGTTACAGCCCTCTACCCCACCGTCTAAAACATATTAATGTATGTTTTTTATTGCATTTTTAATAGTATATTAAAGTACTAGTTTTATAACATAGTACAAACGAGCCGCTTGCGGCGAGTTTTCTTAAGTACTAGTGCGCTAAAAACGTGTTATGAAACGAGCTTTATACAATTTTTTCTATTTTGCTCTAAAATTTAAAAATCTTACATTTAAATTGACGACTGAGTTAGGGATTTTTGTTTTGGATTGGCATTACAGTTTACACCATGTTCTAAGAACATGTGATATTTTGATATATTTTAGTCATCTCTTCTCTTTTTTACTGCATTTAACCAAGCCACAATTTTAACATGGTAAAAATAACAAAATTTTGTAGAAAATTCAACTTTAAAGCGACATTGACATTTGCACGGAAAACGTCAAGCGATAGGCCAGGTCTGTTGCCAACCGAAAATAACAAAAAGTACAGACCTCTTATGGGCCTATAAGAACACGCAAAATGCGTGTGATTATGAGCTTATAAGAGTCGCAAAATAGAAAAAAATTATAAATGGGTTAGAAAAAGAGAGAAACAAAAACAGGGGTAAAGTTCTTGCTATATCTTAAGTAATTTCCAATATAATTAAATTATTTAATCCAGACCTTCATACGTCAATAAATGTCAATTTGCAATGTTCATGATACTCTCTTGCAGAATTATACACGTGCAGGATAGATTTTCATTATCATTACTTGCTGTCTGATACAGCACATGTACATTTGCACCAGGTTTCCAATAAACTGGGTCAAAAAAAACTTTAGAATCAAATTCGTCAGACAGGACAAATATTTAACAGTAACAGCATAAGGACATCAAAAATATTAGTAAAATAAAAATTTTACAAAAACAATCTACCTAAAGATTTCTCTTATACAGAATTTTACCTAAGATAAAATAATTAACATCTAACTAATTATTTAAAAAAATAAAATTATCACACACGATATGCGAAATATTTATTCTGGCAAAGTTGACATTAAATGTATCTGTATCTGTATCTGTCTTAAACTATTTCGAGGTAATTTAATAGTATTTAGCGCACTAGTACTTTAGAAAACTCGCAGCAAGCGGCTTGTTTTCTAAACTTGTACTCGTGGGCTAAAAACGTATGTTATGAAACTAGTACTTTATACAATTTTTTCTATTTTGCTCTAAAATAAAAAAAAAAAAAACTTTTTAATTGACATTTGACATTTAAATTGATGACTGATTTAGGGATATTGTTTTGGATTAACACCATGTTTAAAATTCTAAGAACAAATGATATTTTGATATATTTTACAGTCATCTCTTCTCTTTTTTACTGCAATTAACCAAGCCACAATTTTAATAAATAATAAAAATAACCTAAACACAAAATTTTGTAGAAAATTCAACTTTAAATCGACTTTGAAATTTGCACGGAAAACGTCAAGCGATAGGCCAGGTCTGTTGCCAACCCAAAAGAACAAAAAGTACAGACCTCTTATGGGCCTATAAAAACACGCAAAATGCGTGTGATTATGAGCTTATAAGAGTCGCAAAATAAAAAAAAGTTATAAAAGCGGTAGAAAAAGAGAGAAACCGAAACAGGGGTAAAGTTCTTGCTATATCTTAAGTAATTTCCAATATAATTATGGGCTCTATACGGGCCTATAAGAACACGCAAAATGCGTGTGATTATGAGCTTATAAGTGTCGCAAAATAGATAAAAATTATAAATGGGTTAGAAAAAGAGAGTAACAGAAACAGGGGTAAAGTTCTTGCTATATCTTAAGTAATTTCCAATATAATTAAATTATTTAATCCAGACCTTCATACGTCAATAAATGTCAATTTGCAATGTTCATAATACTCTCTTGCAGAATTATCCACGTGCAGGATAGATTTTCATTATTATTACTTGCTGTCTAATACAGCACATGTACATTTGCACCAGGTTGCCAATAGACTGGGTCAAAAAATCTTTAGAATCAAATTCGTCAGACAAGACAAATATTTAACAGTAACAGTATAAGCACATCAAAAATATTAGTAAAATACAAATTTTACAAAAATAAAATCTACCTAAAGACTTCTCTTGTATAGAATTTTACCTAAGCTAGAATAATTAACATCTAACTAATTATTTAAAGAAATAAAATTATCACACACGATATACAATGGAGATTTATACGAAATAGTAACAGTATAAGCACATCAAAAATATTAGTAAAATACAAACTTTACAAAAATAAAATCTACCTAAAGACTTCTCTTGTATAGAATTTTACCTAAGCTAGAATAATTAACATCTAACTAATTATTTAAAGAAATAAAATTATCACACACTATATACAATGGAGATTTATACGAAATATTTGTTCTGGCAAAGTTGACATTAAATGTATCCCTCTGCTTTAAATTATTTCGAGGTAATTTAAAATTTATTTTGATATAGGTCGGTTAATTATGATAGATTGTTATGTCTCTCAGCTTTTTTTTCGTAAACTTAAAACGGGTGGGGGCCAAAAGTTGCATTTTAAAAATAAAGTTTGCAAAGTTTGGGTTTTATATGACGTCATCTTGAGGTGCCAGTTTTACCTCGAAAATTTACTTTTTTTTTAAATACGCATTTTTTGCCTTCATCGAAACTCGAAAAAATATATTAATATATTTTTGTTTGTTTGTTTGTTTTTAACCTCGTACTATTCTACTTAATTAAGCATCCCCTAAGTCCAGGACTTGTGTGGGCTAGTAGTAGAGGGAACCACCGGCTTTAATTGACTTTCGAACCAATATATCTAGGGAGTACGCCTTCGCCAAATTTCAATTATTAATTAACTGAAAAAGGCAATCGGCGCCAGTGAGGTTTGAACTCACGAATATTAGATCAGTGTCAGGCTATATCGATGCCATTGACCACTGAGCTAAATCTCCCATTAATATATATAGTATTAATTTAAAGTTTTGCACACTTACAGAGCTTAATCCATTGTTATACTTAGGTACAATGTTATCAAAATTCAGAACTTACATAAAGAAAAGAATTCGCTATTTTTTGTCCATACTAATATTTGATAAAGTTTGATGAGCCTGGAAATTAATGCAAACTTGCAGCTGCAGCTATCAGCTGCAAATGGGAATGCCGGATCACTTATTTATTTGTTCTTTAAGTTTTTTTTTTGTAAAATGGTGCTGAGAGGGCATTGTATTTCAATTAGTACGAAAGTATTAAATAAAACCCTATAAAATTGCAATTTTTAGAAAAAATAATAAATTTTTGAGAAGCTCTAAAGACCAACCCATTAATATTTAAACCTATGTACTCCATATTTTTGGAACCAGCTCGACGACTTCTAGAAGTGTGAAGAATTATAAACTGATCAATTATATATTTTTTAAGAGACCCCAAATTCATATTAAAAAAAAAAACTTTATTTAAAGCAAAACTGGTACCATATGAATCCAAGTTTTGCATACTTCATTTTTGTCTCGAAATGCAGTTTTCAAAAAAAAAACTTATTTTGCTCCACCTTACTAGCCAACTCGAAGTCTTTTAAATTTTTTAAAAATCTCGAAGAAATCGGTAATTTTTGATTTCAGAAATCTCAGAAATTTTAGGGCATACTTTAATTACGTAACGCAAATTATGCAAAATTAATACACTTTATATGCCTGTTGTTCCTCTTCTAAGGATGGTACAGATATTATTCTACGTTCGTGCTAGTGCCTACCTTCCTAATAGGGTGGTGTTAGGAAGGTTGGTGGCATGAAAAATATATACCACCGTTACAAGAGTAATAACAGGCAAAGTGTATGAGTTTTGCGTTACGTATTAAATATGAGCCCATGGTTCTTATTAAATAACAAAATAAATGAAAGAAATGTTTGTTTTCATAGAGTTAATCCTAGTCATACCCTGAGCCGCTCGCCCTCATTTTTACCAAATTATCGGCCTAGTAATCTTGATTTTATCTTATAACGTCCAAATATGAAGTAGACTTCTTTCAAAAAAAGATCTTTAACTCAAAGCGTTTACAATTTTGGTCGGACAGACCGACTGACCTAAAGATAAATCGAAAAAACAACAGAAAGTTTTTTTACGAAAATCAGCTTATAACATGTAAAACGTCGAGAAGAAATAAACAATATCAGAAGCAATAAAAAAAATCATTTTTGCACGACCAAGACTAAAACCTAATTTTACGCTTTCATTTTCGGGACTAAAATTGCCGTATTTCTCCCTAGGAAATAAAAATCACGGCAACCTTGATAATATTAAAATAGTATACTTACTATGTGCTTTGCTGGTTCAAAAATTAGGTTTGGTGGTGTTTTGTAATAAATAAGCGATTCAAACCAATTTATTTGATTTTAACAAAGAAAACCTTTAAAAATAACAATGTTATAACAATTTATACGTAACTTTTATCATCTTCGTCCATTTTTTTGACGTTTGTGTCAACCATATTAAAAAACAATTGAAATCGCGATAGCCATAAAACTGACTTTTCGAAATTTACAGGCATCTTGATTAAATTATAAAAAAAAATAGTGTATATACCTCAGGACTAAACTTGGCTGTTTTAGTCCCTTGCATTTCTGTTTCCCTCGCTCGCTACGCTCGCTCAGGAAACACTAATGCAGAGGAACTAAAACAGCCAGTTTAGTCCCTTGGTATATAAAAAACTATTATCCAACATCTTTATAGTAACACTTGTTTTTAGCACTATTTTAAATATCAAAAGTTGAGTTTTTTCCACTAGTGACCAAAAATTGTTTACTCACTCTTTGCGTAAAAGAGCACTATTTTAAATATAAAAAAAATAGTTTTTTTTAGTAATTTTTTGTTCACTCTTTTGCGTATTAAGAAAACTTAATCTTTTTGTTTTTTGCTAAATTATCGATTTTATTTAGAACTAAAGGGTGTTGGATAAAATTTAATTCTCAAATCGTGTATTTTGTGATTTTATCCACTTAATAAACTAGTTAAGTATATAACTATTTTTTTAACTAAAGGGATTTTCCTAAAAATAACTTTTGAAATTTTTATCTCCGTCAATTTAATAATTCGTCAGTAAAGTTAAGATAATATCACAAAGCTACGACTATGCAAAAATGTAAAACTTTAATCTAAAAATATCCAGCTGCCTTCATTCTAAATGCGATGTATTTTAGATAAATAAAACTTATTTTCATTTAAATATGCTGAAAAGTCAATGCGATTTCTATCTTTGTGTGGAGATTGCCTTGCCAAAGGGATCTAAATTTGTATATTTCAGCAATTTTATTTTTAAATAAGCCGTGAAGATATGTAATGCTTTGGAATGTATCATATAAACTGATCGAAAAAAGTTAAGGATATTTTGGTTTCTCTGAGAAAAAATAATCGAAAAAACGAAAAATGTTTCATTATTTTGTTTAACTGTATTTAACAGGTCTGGGATATGCTTCGTACAGCAGTAACTGATCGTCAACCACATTTCCATGACGTAAGGGAACTAGCAAGTTCTTCTGGATTTATGGGATGTCTTGGACCAAGCTCAGTTAAATCGCTTAATTTTAAGTATGCATAGACGAGTTGAAGCGCTTATAGCCTCGCTATTAATTAATTTTAAGTTTTCAAAAATAGAATAGAACAGAACAGAACAGAACAGAACAGAACAGAACAGAACAGAACAGAACAGAACAGAACAGAACAGAACAGAACAGAACAGAACAGAACAGAACAGAACAGAACAGAACAGAACAGAACAGAACAGAACAGAACAGAACAGAACAGAACAGAACAGAACAGAACAGAACAGAACAGAACAGAACAGAACAGAACAGAACAGAACAGAACAGAACAGAACAGAACAGAACAGAACAGAACAGAACAGAACAGAACAGAACAGAACAGAACAGAACAGAACAGAACAGAACAGAACAGAACAGAACAGAACAGAACAGAACAGAACAGAACAGAACAGAACAGAACAGAACAGAACAGAACAGAACAGAACAGAACAGAATGGAACTGAACTGAACTGAACTGAACGGAACGGAACGGAATGGAATCGATTCGAATCGAATCGAATCGAACGGAACGGAATAGAAAAGAATGTGGTTTATTGCTTAAAATAAATAATTATTTTATTTATTATAATACAATGTAATAATTATACAATAATAACAACTAAGCAAACTGTACACATTCGACTTCCATTAGAAAAAAAGAAAGCAGGCCTACAATGAAATACTTACGGCTCATAAAAAACACATATAAAGGTGAAATAAAGAATTATTTCGGGATAAAATGGGATGAAGGGCTGCCGTAAAATAGTCTTAAGATTAATGACTCTACCATTATTTCCTGGGATATCTATACTATTTTTTTAACTATTTACATAATAGTATATTACGCACCGAGGAAGAGCATATCCACAGACTTGCATAACAACATAGTACATAACAATGCGATGCCGTGATTGGCTTGATGTCGCGCCATGTATTTTGTAAGCGAATCACGGCATCGCATTCCTATGTTTTATGTTCTTATGCAAGCTTCTGGATAAAGCTAACCTAGTTTTTAGTGCTTTTTTTTACGAGGCGCAGCCCAGCACCGAGCACCTCGTACCTCTTGGTTACAAGACCAGAGTCTTCTCGACTGAGCCAATGAATACACTCTTCTTAAGACCACTTTACACGGAGCAATTTGTACGCAAGTTTGATGCTATGCAAGTTTGCTGCCAGATATAGCATGAGGACAATTGGACATCGATTTGCCTTTTCACGGAGCAAGTTGTACGCAAGTTTGGTGCTATATATTGCAAGGTAAACAGTGCTGCAACCAGAGAATTTTGACTTGTCTCTGCGTTTGTTGACAAAAACATAACCTAGTATTTGCTTTTTTAAGGAAGTTTTTTAGTTAGACAGACCGACCTATTATTAATAATATTAATTATTAACATGTGCAGTTGCTACTATATTAGTAAAATGAAATCGATTTGGTAACTTTTTTTCCAGGTTGGTACTACGAAAATAACCATAAAACTTGCGTGAAAATCGCCGAAAAATAGAACATGTTTTAAATAATTTGATGGCACGAAAATGGCCTCAAACTTGCTTGAAGGCATGCGCAGTGACTGAATTATTCTTGCAACAAACTTGCATAGCATCAAACTTGCGCACAAATTGCTCAGTGTAAAGTGGCTTTTAGAAGAGTAACAGTATATGTTCCCGCCAAAATAAGTGTTGCATGCGCACATTTCGAAGAGGTCGCTTCTGTACAGTAACTATTTTTTCTTTGTGTTGGCTACGCACAAATTTGGTTGGTAGAAAAAGAAAAAAAATTGAAAACATTTTTTCAAGTTTTTTTTTTTTTTTGAAAAAAATTTTTTTTTTGGTAAAGCAATATACTGTATATAATGTATATAATTTAATGCGTAGCATATTTTCACGGCTTTTTATATATCTTATTAGTTTGTATTTTATTATGTCTCACTGTCCTGACAATGAAAATAAATTTATTTATTGTGCTTTAACTACTGTTTAAAAACCTTGTTAAGTATGCTATAAAAATGCCTTTACGATATTTTTACTCCCTTAAGATTCAAGGTCGAAACATAAATATAACATTAAAACACAATGAAAAAACTTTGATTCAAATAAGATTATTCGATTTATGTGTAAAAATTTCTTGCACCTTTGCCAAATGTGATTGTCGTATACACTAGTAATATATGATGTGTTTAACATTCCAAATGTATAAATATCGCAATCCTATCAATGTAATAAAATAATTTAAATAGGTACCTAGGAGAATGGGGTTGTCTTGGAATCATTGGAGTATTAAGGAAAACACCCCAAGATGCTTTAGAGGTCCTACTGGGACTGCAATCACTCTCTATCTGGATCCAGAAGGAGGCAATGGCTAGCTTTCTCAGACTTAGGGACTCTGGTACTTGGGTGGGCGGGACTGTGAACTACAATCATGACAAAATCGCTGATATTTCTGAAAGGGATATCCCAATTGGTAATATCACAGTGATTGAGGCAGAGGACCGATTAATGTTCGATAAAACCTTCTCTCTCAGGATTTCAACAAAAGAAGAATGGGAGAAAAAATAAATAGAGTTCGAGCCAAGAAAAGTTAGCAAGGACCAAGAATGTTCAGCTGGTAAGGGTACCGGGTCATAGTGAAATTTCAGGAAACGAGAAAGTACATGAACTTGCAAGACATCAGGGATGGCCTGCATGGAAACGGAACCTATACTGGGTGTCACAATGAAACAGGTAAAGACCGCTCTCGATGAGTGGGCTTATGCTAAAGGCTAAAGGAGCAATGGAGAACGGTCAACGGGTTCCGGCAAGCTAAGGACTTCCTGACTGGACCAAGCAAGTCGAAGACTGACTGGTTGCTGGAAAAAGGAAGGATCCAAACTTTTAGGGGTCCTCATGGGCCACTGCAAGCTAAGGAAGCACCTGGCAATAATGCGGATTCTAGGGAGTCCGTGATGCCCAGAGTGCGGAGAGGATGAAACAGTGTTGAAACATCCTTTCATTACTTATCCGAGTGTGTCAGATACGACAGGATCAGGTTGCATTCTTTGAAACTCAAAAACTCAACCAAGAGGAACTAAGAGACCTTCCTTAGGCCAATACCTTGGTTGAAAGGACAGGCAGGTTCAAGGAGGACTCAAATTTGTAAATAGCTGGGATTGCCTGGGGTGACAAAAAGGGTCTAGTTGTCCGGCTTTGGCCAATCCAAAAATTTACTACTACTACTACTACTACTACTACTACTACTACTACTACTACTAGGAGAACGGGAAAGAATAGCACCCAGAGGGTATTTGGGTGCGTTTAAATATCTTAAATATTAAAAGTTATAAAAAAACAAACCAGTTGCGCCGTAATGTAACTGGACTTAGCATATTTAATAACGTAATTAGGTTATATTATACAACAATAAATAGTTTTATATGCGCCAACACTATATATTGCATAGAATACAACAACAAAAAAGTAAACGTGTTTGGTATTTACAAACGAGTCTAGTTGTTTGATTTACAACAACAGACTGCTAACCGATCAGGTTTTTCTTTGTCGCACAGAGAGGCCAGCAGAGCCTGGTAGGAAAATAAGTGGAAATGTGACGGACTGCTTACAAGAAAGAAAGAGAAAGTATTCGGAGGAAGAAAGATATGCCTTATGCGTACCTCTAACAACTGGTGAATTAAGCCGCGTGTTGGGGGGCGTGTCCATATTTAAAAAAACTCACGTCTCTTCCTACTTTTGAGGAGCTGTGATGTAGGTGTTCTGTGATTTATTTTAAATTCATTTATGTGCACATAGAAACTACAAATCACATGTTATTACATGTACATGTCCATGCTTATCGTTGGGTATACTTATGCACATAAAAATTTTAGCCCAAAATACCTACTTTCAATATTTTGGTAAAAAAATTATTAGAATCAGCTGTTTGTCGCCATCTTTATTAATCATCCTTCTTCAAAAAACTATTATAATGACAAGAACATGTTGTGTTAATTAATAATATGAATCTACAATTTCAATAGTGTATATAATATAACGTTATAATGTTTTAGAATTATAGTAAAAATGATATTATATACCTCAAACTTGTTACAACAACCTTTGGTTATACCATTTTTAGATTTTTCTATCAGTGTATGTCGTTTATTTCAGCTTGTAACCTGCTCTGATTGTAGTTAGCTTTTTTTGAAGTCACTGTGCATGGTTCCAATTAAATCGCTCTCTTAAAAACCTGTAAGTTAATTAGTATTATTTTTTTTTGGTTGACTTTTTATATCAATGTTTTTCTTTTTACCTACAGATTAATATTGTTTAATAACCAAATTAACAATGTTTATGTTTTAATTAATATCGTATTTTCATGTGGTGTATTTTTTAATTAAGGGTAACTTATGTTCTTCAGGGGGAATTTCGTTCCAAGATGATTAATTTGACGATATTGATCTTAACATTTGGTTGGTTTGTGTAGAATTGGAAGAAACAATGAAAAGTTTTCAGTAATTTTTGGAATATTTTTTTAAATTTTAATTTTATGTTTTGCAAATAGTTAATTTAACTTTTTTACACGCTTAACGCTATTTAGTTTATGCAGTTTTTATAATTTAGTCTTGAAATATGGGAGATTTAGCTCAGTGGTCAATGGCATCGATATAGCCTGACACTGATCTAATGATCGTGAGTTCAAACCTCACTGGCGCCGATTGCCTTTTTCAGTTAATTAATAATTGAAATTTGGCGAAGGCGTACTCCCTAGATATATTGGTTCGAAAGTCAATTAAAGCCGGTGGTTCCCTCTACTACTAGCCCACACAAGTCCTGGACTTAGGGGATGCTTAATTAAGTAGAATAGTACGAGGTTAAAAAACAAACATAAACATAAACATAAAACATAATATAGCTGTCTGACTTACCCACATTTTTTACAGTGTAGTTAGTATCTAGATTTCAACGTCATTTTATTGTCGAAAGGCTCCATTGTTTCTTTCTTGTGCAAATGTAGCAAACAAGCTACAGGATATTTAATTGCGGTTACATAGCTAGCAGCAGTTTAATCGCAAGTAAATTCCTCCAAATAAAAGTTGAGAAATCATTTTAGCATCATGAAAATAATCCCACTTAAATCTGAAATAATAAGGAAATGTTTGGTAGTTCTAAAACCTTTTGCTGTGGCTTTAATAAATTTATATTTTATTTCTCTAGGCGATTAAGATGAACTATTAGGGTGAACACTTTGACTATGAACCATAATTTTGTTAAAAGTTTTAACAGGCTTTGCTTTTCTTAGGAATAAGTTTAAAATGCCAAATAAAATCGAAATAAAGGTGTTTGCATAAAATATAAAAAATATCGAGTTTGTTAAAAAAAGACAATTTTTTAAGAAATAGTTCAATTTTTGGGGAATGGACCATTTTAATTACCTCAAAGCGACAAATTAGGCATTAACAATTATACTTATTGTTGTAAAAGATAAAATTTACCAATTACATATTAACAGTGTTTTTCGTATTTTTTTCGTTTTTTGTTATTTTTTTTACTTTGACTATTCCCTTTTCAAAATAAAATTTAGTTTATTAATAACTTTTTTAATCTTTATTAATTTTTGTTCAAATTTTAAGTAAACTTTAGAGGTGTCTCTTGTATATTCAGTTTATTCGTTTAAACCTTTTTTATGGGATATTTATCTTTCTTAAAACCCCATAAGGGGCAATAAAAAAAAAAATTTGAAATAAAAAAAATAATAATATTTTTTTACCACTAAACATATTATACAAGAAACTTCATACTACATATCAATACATAATACAAAAAAATTAAGTTTCTGCCTTTATGTTAAGTCCTAATTCTAACATGCTCTGTTTCTTAATACCCCGCCTGTTTCTTATTACCCCTTTCTTCCCTAGTTAAAAAAAATATTAACATTTTTTTAAAGTTTTTTTTTTTCAAGTATTTGGGAAAATGCAATATACCAGTTACTTGTTTTTGGTTTTAAATTAAGAGATTTATTACAAACAAAAAGATTTAAAAAATATAGTTGGAAAGAAGATGAATCTAAAGTTTGATCCGGCCCACCGTGATAAGCTATATTAATTTTAGCCACAAAATAAACACTTTCTGTCCAAAGCGTCCGGACGCGTCCTTAGGATAACATACTTTATTTTTTCACGTCACTGGCATATGGATTCTATTAGTTCGGCATGAAGATAAAAAAGGAAAAGGAATATGTATATGTATAAGGGTTAAATACTACTGCCAACAAAATAATACCTTTCCCTAAAGACCCAGGTTCATTTAAAAAAACCAAAAATATAAAAAGGGTTCAAAAAAAAACAAAAAATTAAAAAATATATATAAAAGTATATAAAGGTATAAAAAAGGCTCAAAAAATTTAGAACAGACAGGCAGGCACCTCAACCAATTTATTATATAGATTTGATTTCTATATAATTTTTGTCGTGTATAATTTTTTAAGATCGTATTTTTTTCTTTATGTGCCTTTTGCCTTCCGTTTGTACTTTTAAGCCCAACCTTTGGGGACTAAGAAAATAAGCTTGACAAAGTCCTAGTAGGCTTCAATGTAACTTTGCCGGATGACGGTCAGATTATATGGTAACACTGTCTAGATGACAAAGTGCATTTTTAGCGAGCTTTTAAAAGTATAGTATATTCTATAACTAGTATGGAATAGACAATATTCCGCGCGAGCGGAAAGTTTGTCATACGAGCCGGTAGGCGGGTATGACGGTCCTGCGAGCGCCGAATGACTATTCCATAGGTGTTGTAGACTATACTTTTTCTTCGACTGCAAATATGAAACACTGTATGGCTTTAAACTGCGGATAAGTTTATAAACGATGTTTTTTTTAACTCGACATTGTAAATGCAACAAAACACATATTTTTAAATAAAGCGATTAATGTTATTTAATAATTTTATCAAATCAGTACTTAAAAAAAAATTATTTAATTTTAGCACATATTTACAAATCATAATGAAAACATTGAAGGTTATGTCAGATTGTTGTGACAGATATCAGGTTTAAATATTTAACATTAGATGGAGCAGTTTTAATTTTTTGAACTAAATTGATAAAAAACTGGTCAAATATTAAGAAAAACTAATAAACTTTATGTAATTTTAACAAAAAACTTTAAATTGCATTAAATTATTTAATATTTCATGGTAAGATATATATATATATATATTTTTGCTAATTTTGCTACAGTTTACTTTACTTTTATAAAAAAGAGATGGCACTACATGTGCTCATTCTAACACTTGATACGGAATATTCATACTGTATATAGAGCTAGAATGGATTCATTCTGTGTTTGAAAAGTGTGTATAAAGCAGTCATAGAAAAAGTATATTTTATTTCTAATCTAATAAAATGTCATTAAACTCAAATTCTTCGTACAATTTAAAAATAAAATCGTAGAAACGTCCATAACTCATAAGAAAAATGTAAAAATTTGTTTACGAATAAATAGTATGTAATATACTATTAATAAATTTATATGATATTTAACTAAGGGCTGACTTATAATTTTTACAGCCATGGGAGCACACAAATACTACGCCCCTGATAAAAATCTTGATTTTATTTTAACCCTAAATGTTTACATTTTTTTATTTCTTATTACATTGAAAAATGTGTGACTATAAGTTAAACGGTCCCTGAGTTATGAAATAAGGAAATATTTTAAAAATGCCCTTTAAAAGGTCTTTAGCTCCTAAGGAAACGATTTAGCACAAAGTTCATATAAACTTTCGGTCTCATTTTTTAACGTTAAATCAGCTGTCAAAACTATTTTTTTAACTGTCTACAAAATAGTTATTTTTATTAAATTATTTTTATTATAAACCATGCGTCTAAAATCGGTTGTTTTATTTTCGTAATTTAATCAAGATGCCTGTAAATTGCGAAAAGTTAGTTTCACGGCTATCGCGATTTAAATTGTTTTTTAATATGGTTGACACAAACGTTAAAAAAATGGACAAAGATGATAAATTTTAAGTTAAAATCCGCGCATTATCTATCTGAGTTGATGGTCATTTGTTTCTTGTTATTTGGTTGGCAGAATATATTTAGTTCCTTATGTAAGGTTTTCATCTTGTTTAAAATTTATTGTCAATCAAGACATTATTTTGACATTTATAAAAAAATCCAAATACTTTGCTTTAGCAAGAAGAAATAACAAGAAAAGTGCATAAAAAGAAAACTAAAGCATCAATCTATAAATATTTTGTTTAAATGAAGTAATATAATGCAGTGCTCTATAAATTTTTGAAGTAAACACTATAGCAGAGGATTTTTTGGTTAAAATTACGGACCAGTATTATGGTCCGTAATTTTATTCAGGTAATGTTAAATTTAAGTTTATAATCGCACTTTATGAATAAAAACTTACTTTTATTATAATTTTGAACAAAGTTTTATTTTTTAAACAGATTTTGTTATTATTTGTAAGACGTAAAATGACAGTCAATTTAACTTAAATGTTAAAAATTATCAAAAGCACAATGGGCTACAAAAATATTACTAAAAGTCATTTTTAAACCACTAATCATAGATTCCTTGATCCAATTTGTTACTCAGATAGATAATGCGCCGAGTATATGTATAACTTGTTATAACAATGTTATTTTTAAAGGTTTTCTTTGTTAAAAACAAATAAATTGGTTTGAATCGCTAATTTATTACAAAACATCACCAAACCTAATTTTTGAACCAGCAAAGTACGTAGTAAGTATAATTCTATTAATTAAAACTTAAATAAGGGGGTTAAAATATTAATATATATTTTTTTAATTTAGTTTTATATTAAAAATAAAAGAGTTATTTAATATTTATGTGAAAAAAATTAAATTAAAACAAATAGGTAAATTATATAATAAATTTTATCAAAGAGAATAGAAAAAAAAAACTTTAAAAATTAAAGTTTTTTTAATTTAATTAAATACCTTATATTAAGGGAAAATAAATAAATTTCCATTAAAATAAACAAAAATTGATGAAGTATTTTTTGTTGTATAACTTGCATGCAAATATTTGGTAATATTTGCCACATGAAATTGTCAATATATCTTCTTGTAAATTCCGAAACATCGTATCTGAAAAATGGAAACTTGCCAGAGACTAGAAATTATTCTTTTTTATGGAATTGGTAGGGTAGTAATTTAATAATTAACTAATTTATATAAATAAGAACTTATTCTTGTTTATATGTAATTAATAAAGTTCCAAATAAATACCTTATAAATTGTTTAAAAAAGTATAATTTGTTATACCTGTCTGGTGGTCATTTTTCAGGTACAATGTTTCGGAATTTACAAGGCGATTCCAATTTGTTGCAAAAATATTTTTTACACAGAAACTAGAAAGCTTATTCAAAAAATAATTATAAAGTATTAAAGCCAATTAAATTATCCATATCCATATCCATAAAATAAAGTACCATATAAATATGAAGTGTCTGGTCTATGTAGTTTTCTAAAAATTGACTGTGAATACTTGCTCCTGGTAACACTTCCCCTACATATAAAATCTTAAATATGGTTGTATATTAAAACGTGCGCCTTGATTAGGAAAAAATTGGTTCAAGTCAAACACATATATTTTGCTTTTGAAAAAGCTCGCTAAAAATGAACCGTGATGAATCTGCGCTCAATGCTTAGATCCTTTAAAATTGGCCCTGTGCAAACACAAGTCCTAATCCGATTACCTTACAAACCAAATAAGTTTCTTTTTGCATTCAAATTGAGTATTTCGCTTAATATAAAGCCAGTGCAGTGGCAGTTCAATCTCGGAGTTTTTCAATTTCGTTTTATTTCTATGTAACTTTTAAGTAACTTAAAGGTGCAAAATGGGCACTGCACATATGCTTTTATAAAAAAAACTGCTGTCAATTTATACACTGCCGTCCAGAATTTATCCCCTGCTAACTTTTGGACGAGCTGAGATATCGAATTTACATTTGGAACACGTTAATAAGACATTTGACAACATCAACTTCAACTTTGAGTAAATATAGTTTTCAATTCATTATATTTTTTTATATGTATATTATTCACAGCGCCTGCTCTAGAATAAAATTATACGGTAAAAAATCTTGGATATAAATTTCAGTTTCATGAAAAAATAAACTTCTTTTTTTAATGTCCGTCGGTCTGTCTGTCCAATGTAACGATTTCTGGAAACATGATAACTCAAGAACAAATAATCTGACGAAATTTTCAGGAAAAATCAAGTTCTACGAGGGGAAAGTAATTACCGGAAAACAAAAAAGTTATGGGGGGGTTAAACTTAAAGAAAAACTAAAAAAGCTAAAAGAAATTTCCGATTAACGTAACTTTTTCAGGAAAAAATACTTTTGTTATGAGGATCAATAATACCACTTTTAAAAGTAATCCCCCCAAAAACAAAAAAGTTATAAACTTTTTATCCAAACTTTTTAAAAAATTGAAAAAAAGCTGAAAGAAAATTCCGATTACGTATCTTTTTCAGGAAAAATTAATTTTATTATAAAGACCAATTCTACCAATTTTGCATGTAATCCCCACAACAACAAAAAAGTTATGGGGGCTTAAACTTATTTTAAAAATATTTTTTTTTTTCGTTTTTTGCAAAATGAAAATAAACAATTTTTTGTTTTTTCAAAAAATGATCTTATTAACAATTTTTTTTTTTGAAAAAATTAGGTATTTTTTTCGCAAAAAGGAAATAAAAAATTGTTGAAATCTTTTTTTGTGTTGAGATAGAGATATGTTTCTTTGAGCAAAGTTTTATTTAATAACATAATCTACCTGCTGCAGCATGCTGGTGTAATTTTCTGAATACTATTACTTCCGGTTTAACCGGAAATAACTCTAACATTATTTTTTAACCCTGTATATTTTAGTATCATTTGATTGATACAATTCTGCAAAAAAAGTTAAATAGGACTGCCATTCCAAAATTAATAGTTTAAGAGTTATTAAAAAAAAAACAATGATGTACATGATCTTCAGTAATATCATTGTAACATTTTTGTTTCAAGAGATAGACATTTGCTCATTGATGAAATGTTTTATCTTTAGATGTAATTTACCTAATTATCAAATTTAGTAAACACTGTCGCTTCCGGTTTCACCGGAAATACTTCTAACTTTGATTTTCTTAATAATACACTGTGTATTTAAAATAGGGTCCGAAATTTTAAGGGATAATTCTACATCATAAAATATGTCTAAAAAAATCGGTTTTTATTTAATAACTCAGGAAACCTTTGAGATATAGCAACCAGGTTTTACACGTAAACTAATCTTAATAAGGCCCATCTTTGTATGTTATTTTCATATACTTAATTTAAGCAGGGTGTGCATATCAGTTTTTCAACACAACTTTTTTCTGTGTAAATTTTTTGTGATTTTATTTTTGGAATACGATTCCTCAGGTCAAAATACATACATAAAAAAGGTACTCTTGTACTGTAAGCTTAACCGTTTTCTAGAAAAAATCATTTGAAGGTGAAATTTCTCAGTTTGAGAACGAAAAATTAAATACTAAAATTTTGAAAACCAAAATTTAAATGGTGCAGGGTGAAAGTAAATCAAAAAGAAAAAAAAAACCTTTTATACAGGTACTTCTAAAAATCAATCCTAAGGGAGCTATGGTCTCCTAAAAATGCACCACCTACATATACAGAAACTATTTTCTTAGTTTTTAGTAGTAGTAGTTGTAAATTTTTGGATTGACCAAAGCCGGAGAACTAGGCCATGTATGGCCCTTTTTGTCACCCCAGGCAATTCCAGCCATTTACGAATTTCAGTACTCATCAACCTGTCCGTTCTTTCAATAAAAGTCAGGATATTGACCCAGGGGAGATCTCTTAGTTCCTCTTGGTTGAGTATTTGAGTTACAAAGACTGGCAACCTGATCCTGTCGTACCTGACACCCGGATAAGTGCTCTTAGTTTTTAATATAGAACAACCCTGCATTATTGAAATTTTGGTTTCCAACATTTTAGGATTTAATTTTTGGTTCTCGAACAGTTAAATGTCACCTTAAAATGAATTTTTCTCGAAAATGGTTAATTCTATAGTATTAAAACAAGAGTACCTTTTTTATGGATTTTGACCTAAGGAATCACATTCCAAAAATAAAATCACAAAAAAGTTAGACAGAAAAAAGTTTGGGACAAAAAACTGATAAGGCCCCGCCGTTTCTCACATCACTAATTAAAATAAGTACATGAAAATAGCATACGAAGATGGGCCTTATTAAGATTAGTTCACGTGCAAAACCTTATTGCTATATCTCGAAGGGTTCCTGAGTCATTAAATAAAAACCGATTTTTTTAGATACTTTCAAAGGGGTGTTACTTATTTACGACGCATTTTTAGACATATGTTTATAGAAACTTTTTGACATATTTTATGAAGTAGAATCGCCCCTTAAAATTTCGAATCCTATTTCTAATACATCCTGTATTTTAGTACTATAAAATGAAGAATTATATTTAAAAAAAAAAATAGGTTAAATAAAACTACCATTACAACATGTTGGAATGTTGAAGTGTTAACACTTATACTTTTTAAGTTATTCAAAAAACAAAAGTTTATCAATATTAGCCTAGAAGACCTTAACATTTTTTAAATACGGGGCTTGGTAGGAAATAAAGTCTGCGAATATTCAGCAATAACATTAATTATTAAAACAAATTTTATAAAAATCATTAAATTAACTAAAAAAGAACCCTTAATTAGTTCTTTGTTTTTACCGAAACGTACCAAATTATTTTTGATTATAAGTGCAGAGACGTATTTTGTATGATTTATCCCGTAATTACCCTATGCTTTATAAGTCTGTTATATCAAAGTAAGGAGACTAAATTAATGGTACTTTATAATAAATATTTCAATTTAGTTTTCACTGTCTTACAAACCGTAAGGGTCAATCAGACCTATCTAAACCATTTGACCTCTAAAGCCATTTGCTCCTAACAATATGTTATTAGGCTGTTAAAACAACACACATTTTAAAATAATTTTAAATAAACACGAAATAAATAAGTAGTATCTGATCAATCTACGTCGCTTGTAGCTTGTTTACTGATAGTTCATTATCACTCCTTTACGCTCGTGTTGCTTAAAGAAGTTTTTAACTTAAAAACAAGTGTCTATGTGTGTCCGATGTAAAAAAATGCAAATGCAAACTGATTTTAATGTTTATTATTAGTGTTTTACATATTACTTAATCCTATTTTAAGAAAATTGGAAAAATGTTGTGCTTTAGATAAGAAACAGTACTCTTTTATTGGCAGTAGTATTTTTTAATAAAATATTTCTATAACTATAGATTATAATCGGACCAAACCTTTTTTTTTGTGAAATAAATACTTAAACCTTCTTTGGTAAAGTAAGATTATTTATAACAAGTTTATCGAAGTGAGTATTTTTTTATAGCCAACTAGGTTGTGCTCAGTTAGGATTATAATCTTCTATTGAAAAAAAAATATTCAAACTAAATTTTAAGTATTAACCTTTAAAAAATTAAAGACATATTTTAACTTTAAACGTGAAGTTTTTTTGTCACACAAATTTTTGGTCTTAATATTTTTTACAACTTAATAACAATAATTAAAACAGCTATAGCTACGTAAATAACAATGATAAAAACATGATCTGTGCCCCTAGTTATATATTGCGTTTTAATTAATATATGTTTGTTTTCCTAAGTGCGGACCCGTTATAAGATAGAAGTTCATTTTAGTTTGAGGTTATGTATGAAAAGTTTGGCAGCAAACTGTTATATCGAGAATATTCAACAACCTATTTTTGGCCGTTACTTTAGTACATTTTTGAAGTACATACTTGTGTGGATAACTGGACCTGTGCTAATATGATCAGCGCCTTCGCCAAAATTATAAAAATATTCTAATTTCCGTTAGGGCCTTAGGACCGAATTATGTTGTTAAATTTAACTTAAAACTTAAAAATCTCCTTAATTACCGGCAGTCTAAATAGTACAGGATTTACACTTTTGCGACCACTTTTGTGTTGAGACAAATTCTGTTTATCAAGTATTTGAATTGGGACCTTATTCTTATAAGATTACCGTTACCATGGCACAGGTTTTGTTGACATTGGTAACAAGATGATGCTCTACAGCGAAATTTTCACATGTCTTAATTTGTATACACAGACCATCAAGGGAAGGTAACAGCAGAACCATGTAATCTTCATAGTTAAGGCAGTTAATTAGCACTCCATTGATATAGCAACCAACAGCATAAAGTTTTAGACGAAGGTGAAACTGTCGATGTAGGCATTAAAAATATCAGGTGAAAGGACAAACACCATTTCTGATACAGAACGGTGGAGATAAACTGGATATCCTGAGTACGTTACTGTTCCAATAAGACAGAAGCCGCAACAGAAGTTTTCAGTTATTACATGCCCATAACCACATATAAAATAAAACATCCCTTACGGGGATTTTTATGTTTTCATAAAGTGTATTATTTAAAATCTATCTATGGAGTATTTTTTTCTGCACAAAGGTATTTTTTATTCGATTAATTCTAAGGAGTCACTTTTTGTTCATATTTTGCGGGCGAAAAGCTACAATACAATACAATGGGAGGACTGGTGTAGTGGACTACCGCGTCGTATTTGACGAGTTTACTACCCAAATAGCGTGAGTTCGATGCTCACCGGCGCCGATTTGCCTTTTTCAGTTAATTAATAATTGAAATTTGGCGAAGGCGTAAGTAAAGCGGACATTCCCTATAAATTGGTTCGAAAGTCAATTAAGGCCGGTGGTTCCCTCTAGACTCTCTAGTCCCACACAAGTCCTGGACTTAGGGGATGCTTAATTAAGTAGAATAGTACGAGGTTAAACAAAAATGTAATGTAATGTAATGTAATACAACACAATACAAGTGGGGTTGTGAGGCAACTTAGTGCCTTTTATATCACTGCGACCAATGAGATATATTGTGAATCCCCTTTATAATTTAGTTCACATCAAACTTTAGGCTTCCAAAGAAGCTCAAGAGTTTTTTGGGTGCTACTTGGAATATATCTGGAATATATCTGAAGGTCTTGGATATACCTGTTCGAGATATTGTAGCCTTTTGCGAACAATGGCTTCGCAGAAGCAAATGATGTTTTCAGCTGTTTCTGGTGCTTCTGAGAATAGACGGCAGGTGTCAATTTCAGACTTGCCCATTTTTTTTTAAGATAATATCTTAAAGGGCAGTGTCCGGTTAACAGCCCTGTATAGGTCTTTGATTCCGGCTTGCTGAGATCGAGTATCTTTCTTGTTCGTTCAGGTTAATATTTTATGAATATTTTGGCTTGTCTTAAGTTTTGAGCTTTCCAATATCAAGTTTTAATTTTGGTTTCCCATTCTTTAATTGTCTCTACCTGATGGCTTTTGTTAAAGCTACAGAAAGGTTTAGGGACAGTAAATTGAGTGCCTGCTCCTTCTCTCACGAGAGAGTCTGTGGCCTCGTTTCCTTCAACACCCTCGTGTCCTGGCACCCACATTAAGGAAACCTTGTTTGTCAGCAGTTTGAGGGTTTCGAAGCATTCTCAGGCAAGCTTTGACCCAAATACACATTAACTTAGTGCTGCTTGACTATCCGAGAATATGCATATTTTTTGCCCTCTTTTGCCCTTATTCAGGCATTCTTGAGCGCAAATTTTTATGGCGTATATTTCCGCCAGTGGTTCGATAACTAAAACTTGTTATTTTTAAGCTTTTTTGTAATGCTCTACTGTAATATTTATAAAGAAATATGACCTCTTGGTCACTTTTAGTCTTGAACTATATGTTCTTTTGACCAGATAAAAGTATTACAATCGTTTTATATAAATAAAAAATCTTCTTTAATATAACCTCAAAACACATGTAGAGATTTCATGTTTTGTCTACCCCTCAAATATGGGGTGTGTTTGGGGGGGGGTAGCCAAAATATAAAATCCCTACAGCCTTTAATAACGCGGGAACCGGGGTATGAAGTGTATGAATTTTGGTAAAATTTGCGTTACGTAATACTTGAACATTCCCTTAATCATGAGTCATGCAGAGGTCATTTCAAAAAGAACAATATTTTAACTTCCACAGGTCTTTACATTTACGAACTTCTAATTTTCATACACAAGAACAATTCTTTATTTCATGATATGTTGGGCTCAAGCACAAGGAATATTTATTATAATTTTCCCATCCATAGACTTACACAGTTTGAAAAGGGGTGTTTATATTCCTTTGTATCGGTTTTAAACAATTATTATTATTATTATTATTAATCTATATTAATCCACTAAAATAAATCACAAACACAAAATTTCAATTGTAAAATCAATTTCAATATTTATAATATTTATATAACGGCTTCAGAAGTTTTAATATTTCTCTAACAAATACATTTTAACAGTAATTAATACTAAGATAATTTTAAAATGAAACCACACGAAAAAGAAACGATTTAGGGAACGTTCAAGTATTACGTAACGTAAATTTTACCAAAATTCATATACTTCATACACCGTTTCCGCGTTATTAAAGGCTCTAGAGATTTCGTATTTTGGCTACCCTTCAAATAGGGCGTATGTTAGGGGGGGTAGCCAAAATATAAAATCTCTACAGCCTTTAATAACGTGAGAAACGGGGTACTTCATACCCCTTTTGGATTTTGGTGCAATTTGCATTACGTAATACTTGAACATTCCCTTATTCCCTAATTGTTTTTTTTCTGGATAGCAATTTGTCATGGATAACTAGATAACTAGGTTATAAGACAGTAAAAGAAAATATTTTTTGAAATTTAAAATTAAATATATTTTAATAATTTATTATAATTAGTAACAATAGAATAAAACATATTGTATAATACATGGGCAAAAAGTTATATTTTGCAATCTAATAAAACATTGTATTGTATAATACATAGGCAAAAAGTTATATTACCCTCGGCATCTAAAAACCTACTGAATCGAAAAATTTACCTTTTTACCTTGTATTATAAATAACTATTATAACACATAAACAAGGCAGCAGAAGACAACTAATATTATATTTATTAACAAATATTCTTTCGGTGGCAATTATTTTTTCAACAAAAATCAATTTGACCGGCCGATCGAAACAATCGATTTTTTTATTTCAACGATTTTTTTTTCTACATTTGCATGATACCCAAAATAAATAACTCTTTTGAGTCGTTGGCTCAATCAGGTGAGAAGAAACTTTCTTATTTAGTTAAGAGAAAAATATTACAAAACATCTACAACCGAGTACTTAGCTGCAGGTATAAATTAAATATTAATTTATTAAAATTTAAATACGGGTGGGCACAAAGAAATTACTAAGAAAGTTGCTTTCTTAGGAAACTTGCTAGTAAAATATTTTAGTCAACAAAATCATAAGTTTAAATCCTGAGAATATATGAGTAGGTTGGAAATAATATTCATTTTTCCTACGCTAAATCCGAATTCTAGATCTAAAGTATTTTGGCCTATGTTATACAATATTTCATTTTATTTTTGATACCTGGTACTTTTAGTTTTTATGACTGGAATCAATATTAGTTATTTGACTAAAGTTGCAAGCATGCACAGTGTTTCGTATAGTGTATAGCTAGCTGGACAAAATTATTTTATTTATTTTAATTGCATAGAATTGTATATCATGCAATAACAAGGGCATATCAGAGAGAACAAAACATTATTTTCATAAAAAAAAAGATTTTATTTTTTACAATGAAATAATACGAGGATAAGAATAAATCTTGACATACTATATAAATTATTAGTTCTAAAACATTACAATTAAAACTAAAAATCATCCGATAATGACTCGTCATCATAATCAATTTCCGAAGAATCTGTGACGACTTGTTCTAAAAAAAACACATAATTTTAGTTGCGGGCACTTTCGGGCCAAAATGATTACTGGTAATTAAACATGAATATAGGGCATTACATTAAAAAAAAAGTAGCCTAAAGACAGGTCTAGATCAAAAGTTGTGGTCTTTTGAAAATTAGAGATTAAAAAAAATTCAACAGTATTTTCAGTTACATATTTTAAGTATAACTACCCAACAAAAACTGTATTTTTTTACATAAATATAATAAACATACCTTGAATAAAAGATTCCATCACTAAAACACTTTTCACTTTCACTAAAACTTTTGAAAGATGTTATCGAAACTGTGGCGAAATTGCAACTGTTACGAAATTGACCGCAACGCTTTGCTTATCACTTACCTTTAATCCAGGCTACCTAATTAGGGACCTTTATTTTTTGGATTTGGTACCTGGGAGGGGATGCTAGCTACGGCTAGTACGGTTAGTTTCATGTAATTAGGTCATGCATTTTGTCTTCTAGAAGAAACACAGTGGAATGGTATAAATTTTGATATTTCAAAATGATTTTTCCCAAGACTCATTCAACTTTTTCTATTTTGCGCTCATTGTTATTGTAAAAAAAAATTAAGAACAAGCTTCTATTTAAGTGCATTAAAAAGAAGAAAATAAACTTTATAGTAAATCAACCCATTATTTTGTTACATTATACAATTTTATATGATACATAAGCTTGTCGGGAGATTTTTTATAAAAGAAATTTACACATATAGTGCTCTTTAGGATTTCAAAGTTGGTGACTCCCAAGGTGGAGGAGTGAGTGTGAGGTGGTGGAGATATCATTAAAGGATGTATGCTTTAAAACAAAAATCGACCTGTCCGAGGATTTTTTCTAAAATCATTAAGTTTAAAAATTATTAAAGGTTGTACCTTTTATATGGGACACCCGGTATATACTTTAATGAAGAACTTCGGTATTTTTATTGGATTATAGAAAAAATATTGTTTGTATTACGACCGCAAAATATGATTTCTGCTTTTGCATGATTGCCTATCTCGGCTTCACGCGTCGATCAGCAAGTTCCACGCTCAAGCAGAAACAAGTAATTTAAAAACCACTTTTTTCTATTTTTCGGCACTTATAAGCTCATAAGCATAACACCGGCACACAAAAAAAAAAATTGTCTGTACACCGGACGCCACCTATCTACGGGCATGTTTTTCGACCCGCTGAATACGAATTTCAAGTCAGTTTAGGCCGTCCACCCTTCAATTTCGAGTAAAAAATTTTTTTCTTGCCAAAACATCGAATTTTCGCTATTTTTTGGGTTTTTTGCAATTTACTCGAAATTGAAGGGTGGACGGCCTAAACTGACTTGAAATTCGTATTCAGCGGGTCGAAAAACATGCCCGTAGATAGGTGGCGCCCGGAGTACAGACAATTTTTTTTTTGTGTGCCGGTGTAATCATTTTTCGTGTTCTTATAGGCCCATAAGAGGTTTGAACTTTTTTTCTTTTTTTGTCGGCAAGAGACAAAAGCCTATCGCTTGAGGTTTTCCGTGCATATATCAACGTCGCTTTAAAGTTTAATTTTTTACAAAATTTTGTGTTTAGGTTATTTTTTACCGTGTTAAAATTGTGGCTTGGTTACTTGGTTACTTTCAGTGAAAAAGAGAAGACATATCAAAATATCATTTGTTCTTTGAATTTTAAACATGGCAAAAACTGTAATGCCAACCCGAAACAAAAATCCCTAAATCATCAATTTAAATGTAAGTTTTTTAAAATTTTAGAGCAAAATAAAAAAAATGTACAAAGCAGTCGTTTCGTAACACGTTTTTAGCGCACAGGTACAAACGATAAATACGATTTTTCAGAATAGAAAAGTTTGTTTCTGCTATACATATAGAAAAATAGCCTATTCAGCGTACAGGAATTTTATATTAAAAACTGAATGTTTATCAATTTTACGTAGAAAATTCTGAATTTTATATTTCCCATTAAATTTTTGGGTATAAAATGTATTCCATTTATGCAATGCTAAAAAAATCCGGTATTCACGGTGTATTTGAAATAGGGTCGGAAATTTTAACAGATGGTTTTACATCATAAAAAATGACAAAAAGTTCCTATAAACATATGTCTAAAAATGCGTCATAAGGGAGCTACGCCCCTTTGAAAGTGGCTAAAAAAATCGGTTTTTATTTAATAACTCAGGAACCCTTTGAGATATATTAACGAGGTTTTGCACGTGAATTAATCCTAATAAGGCCCATCTTTGTATGTAATTTTCACGTACTTATTTAAACCAGGGGTGTGCGAAACGGGGGGGGCTTATCAGTTTTTTGTCCAAAACTTTTTTCTGTGTAACTTTTTTGCAATTTTATTTTTGAAATATGATTCTTCAGGTCAAAATACATAAAAAAGGTACTCTTGTTGTAATACTGTAGGATTAATCGTTTTCGAGAAAAATTCATTTGAAGGTGAAATTCCACGGTTCGAGGACGAAAAATTAAATACTAAAATGTTGAAAACCAAAATTTTAATGATGCAGGGCGAATGTATATTAAAAACTAAGAAAAAAACCTCATATACAGGTACTTCCAAAAATGAATCCTAATGGAGCTATGGTCTCCTAAATATGCACCATTTTTAAAGGGCTATGGTAGCTTTAAAAGCGTTTTTTCGACCTACATGTATGGAAACCTTTTTTCTTAGCTTTTGATGTAGAATAACATTGCATTATTAAAATTTTGGTTTTCGACATTTTAGTATTTAATTTTTCGTCCTCGAACAGTGAAATTTCACCTTCAAATTAACTTTTCTCGAAAACGGTTAATCCTACAGTATTACAACAAGAGTTCCTTTTTTATGTATTTTGACCTGAGGAATCATATTTTAAAAATAAAATTGCAAAAAAGTTACACACAAAAAAGTTTGGGACAAAAAACTGATAAGGACTCCCCTTTTCGCACACCCCTGGTTTAAATAAGTACGTGAAAATACAAAGATGGGCCTTATTAGGATTAATTCACGTGCAAAACCTCGTTAATATATCTCAAAGGGTTCCTGAGTTATTAAATAAAAACCGATTTTTTTAGCCAATTTCAAAGGGGCGTAGCTCCCTTATGACGCATTTTTAGACATATGTTTATAGGAACTTTTTGTCAAATTTTATCATGTAGAATCACCTGTTAAAATTTCCGACCCTATTTCAAATACACTCTGTATAAAAATAAATTTTATTTACTATCGCATGTTATTTTTTACACATTGAAAATTCTTTTTTTTATAATTTAGACCTAATGGTCATGTTTATAGGAACTTTTTGTCAAATTTTATCATGTAGAATCACCTGTTAAAATTTCCGACCCTATTTCAAATACACTCTGTATAAAAATAAATTTTATTTACTATCGCATGTTATTTTTTACACATTGAAAATTCTTTTTTTTATAATTTAGACCTAATGGTCACCGGATTATTTTTTTCAGTGTATAAGATGCATTAACTTTTGTATACCAATTTCCGTTAAAATATTTTAAGCATCCAACCTAATAAATACCATGTCAATAAGGAGTTTTACTTCAAATTGTGAGAAATACAAAGTTTTAATTTATTTGAAAATGCAAAAGTGATTAACAGACATGAGAATAGCAGTAACACTGTTTAAAAGGACAAAACCGAAGTTAAACCACTTTTATTTGGGGGTAAATTAACAAGAGGTATACAGGGCGGTTCAAAAGTAACTTCCCCTATCTTAACCCTTGAACGAGTTGAGATATCGACTTCAAGTTTGGAGTACGTAAATAAGACAAACTTATGCTATCTTTTGGCATAATATGCCATATTATATTTAATAGTTTTAGCTTTTAATGTGGTCAGGGGGCATAGGGGGAGTTTTTTTTAATAGAAAGTGGGGTCGTGTGATTCACCATTTTAAATACATAAAAATAAATCCCTATTGGCCAAATATTTTTTAGTTAAACAAGTTGTTGATTTTTAATTTGTTTGCTAAAAAATGAGATTTTTAAGATTTTTTTGTAATTTTTATTTATATTATTTAAAATTAGTTTAAAAGTATAATTTACTACCCGTTTCTGTTAAAAAAATCCCACTCTGCCCTCTGCCTATATTTTAATAGTTAAAAATATAAAATATATGCAAAAATATAGCTTAGGTAGTCTTATTCACGCGTCTTAAGTGTGAAGTGGCCGGAACTGTATATTTGAGGAGTGTTCGAACAAAAGGTAACATTTCCATCTTTGATTTTTTTTCCAGAAATCACTAAAATATGATTAAACGTGTTAGAATATTTTTTTTAATTGTTATGTTTATATAATTGAAAAAGTTACCTAACAATTGAAAAAATTACCTAACAATCACTGTTTTGCCATTTAGAAACTTTCATATTAATGGAGATAACTGAGTTTGAAATTTGAACATGTTACCTTTTGTCAGTAAATATTGGAAATGTCACTTTTGAATAATCAATCCTCCGTTATTCAAACACAAAACACTGTTATCATTCTCTGCCATTATGAAACATGAGATTCTTTCTCTTTGAAGATTTTGACTTTATCTGCTTGGGATATCCAGCCAAGTATTAAATAGGATCAATTTTTGTTAGAACTACAGAAACATTTTTATAATTTTCGAATAAAAGGAACATTTCCACTCCTTTATAATATAAAGGAGTGGAAGATGTTCCTTTTTGTTCGAAAATTGACATTTGCACTCGGGTTTTCTCGGGGAATTATTTCTATTTGATACACCAAACTCAACTAGAATATGAAGTTCATAGATTTACTTACGATTCTGCAAAAAAAAAGCAACAAGCCAAAAAGTGGAAATGTTACCTTTTGTTCGAACACTTCTCGTTTTATCTTCGTATCAAGATTCCTTTCGCGAAAGTTTGGTTACCCTGGTAAAAATTTAAAAAGCAAAACTGAAACAGCTTTTTCTATGCTCTTAATTTATTTTTTTTTTTTGAAAACAATTTGCTTTTTCGAAAAACGAAAATAATTTGTAAAACTTTGATTTCTACCGAAAAAAAAAATTATAATTCAAAAAATCAATATTTTTTTCCAGTTTTTTTTTAAGTAAATATTTTACTAACTAACCCAAGACTTTTATCGAGAAAATTAAAATGACTACGTCTCTGCATAGCTATGTAGTAACTACAATGTAGTTTCACGCAAAATAATCTTAAATTTCGCGTTATTGCAAAATTTAACTTGGGAAAAAGGAAATTGGAAGCTTATATGGAAAACCAAATACTCCTCATATATAGAGATAAAATGGCGTCATGATAAGCTCTCATGAGACTAGAGTGAAATTATACCTCCAATTCCCTAAGGAATTAAATTTACCTTTTGATTAAAACAAAATAAGTTAAACCAAAAATGGTTTAATATAATATATAAATAACTAAAGGCCGAATTAAGTCCAATCCAACATTTTAAACCTAATTCTATCAATTAAAAACTTCTAGATTAGCTTTTCTGCAGTCAAAAATGTTTGAAATTTTCTTCCTTAACACTTTTTTTATTTTAATGTATGTATTTTATTTTAAGTTTTAAAAGTTGGATTTTTACCCTAAAATAAAAATTCTCCAATTATCTCTTCACTATACTATGGGATCAGCAAAATGAGTTGCCTTGTAAATTCCAAATTGTCGTATTTGAAAAACAAGAACTTGCAGAGACAAGAAATTAATCTTTTTATATTATTTGTAGGTAAATACCATATAGGTTGCCAAACTTTGAATGTAATTTTCTGGTTTGTAAAAAAAAACTCGGATTTTTTGGCAGGTTTTAATGCGTCACTTTATTATAAAAAATTTGATATTATTAGTTTGGTAGTACTTTAATAATTCACTCGTTTATACACTGCCGCAAATTAAATTCCGGACACCTAAAAAATTTACATTTTTTAAATTCAAATATTTCGAAAACTAATTAATGGATTTGACTGATTCTTTTTTGTTTTAAAGCTTAAAACTTCTCTACTTTTGTTTGTTTTAAGAATGTTAATTTTTTTTTTCGTATTAACAGCAACAAATAATGTACAACTATATTTTTTACCCCATCTTCTAGGACTTGCATGGTACGCCACTGCAACTGTTTATCAAATTATTAAAATTTTTCTTATTGCCGCAGTTTTAATGAATATTTTCTTTTTTATTTTTTTACATTTTAACTTCTGGTTTAGGAGATATCAGGATTTTCCTGGAAGTTGTCATTTTTCCCGTTAACTTAAAAAGTACTACATAAATTTGATTGATGCCGTGCTTTAAATTTGAAGCTTAACCGAGTTACGTTTTTTTTTAATCAAGTTTATCAAAAATACAAATTTTGTTTAAAAAGCTTGAGTAGAAGAAAAACTAGGGTAACTCCGTCCGGCGGCAGTTCTGCGAAATCACCGTTAAGGCTCCCTCAGACGGCAATAAAAAGTTTCCCCGGGATGAAGAAACTGTAGAAGAAAAAGGAGTAAAAGACATGAGCGTAGAAGAAGAAGTAAAAGACACGAACTTCAAATAAGAAACTCTGCCGATTTAGTACTTTTTGAGTTTTGCTGAAAAAATTACAACTTTCAGGAAAATCCTGATATCTCCTAAACCAGAAGGAAAAAAGTAAAAAAATTAAAAAGAAAATATTCATTAAAACTGCGGCAATAAGAAAGACTTTAATAATTTGATAAACAGTTGCAGTGGCGTACCATGCAAGTCCTAGAAGATGGGGTAAGAAACATAGTTGTACATTATTTGTTGCTGTTAATATGAAAAAAAAAATTTAATCATTCTTAAAACAAACATAAGTAGATAATGTTTAAGCTTTAAAACTAAAAAAGAATTAGCCAAATCCATTAATTAGTTTTTGAAATATTTGAATTTAAAAAATGTCAATTTTTTAGGTGTCCGGAATGTAATGTGCGGCAGTGTATGAATATGAAGTTAATCTTGTTTGAAATAAAGTTTTTTTATATCGGTATAAATTATCTGCCAAGAGCTTGTAGCTTAAGTCATCATCAAAGGGATATTATAGCTATAATAGCTTTGTCAGAACTTCTCACTAGTAATAATAATACTTATCATGATACAGTTGTACATAAATAAAATGGCAGACGCTTTTATATTAGGGAGACTTTTCGTTTGGACTTTTTTTTATAATTGGAAAAAAATAATTTTTTTATATATTTTTTTTTTTTTGAAAAGAATATTGTATTTATTGAACTGATTTATTTTGGACATATTTATAAAACATATTAGAAGTATAAAAAAATATGTTTTCTTGCATTTTTAGTACATCCTGACCACTTCAGAGGGCGTCTTCCAAAAGACACTTCTTAAACGGCTCCACAGTTTTTGGGCTTCCTGTAATACAAAGAGTAAAAATTCCAACGGGATTTTATTCATAAGACTAAATACTATACCATAGTAACTAAACCTAAAAAATATTCTATTTTTAGTATTTTTATCATTTTATAAACATTTTTCTGAAAAATGAAAAAAAAAGCCATTAAAATTTTCAGAAAAATGTTTATAATATAATAATATAATATAATATTTTATTAAAAATAGAATCTTTTTTAGGTTTAGTTACTAGTATTTACATTGCTTGATTTTAGGTCTAATTACAGGCACAAAAAAATGTTTTTCATTGTCTTCAAACATTGTGCGTGTAGCCCAATATGTCCTCACATAAAAACAACTATAACGCATCATATCATAAAAAGTTCCCTTAGTTTGAAACCTACCCTGTCACTAAAAACCGAATTTATCTCTCAAAAATGTTAAAAAAATGTATATGTTATTTTTTTCGGTATACCCTGTATATCCGATAAAAAAATATAGTTGTTTTTATGTGAGGACATATTGGGCTACAGGCACAATGTCTGAAGACAATGAAAAATATTTTTTTGTAATTAGACCTAAAATCGAGCCATGTAGTGAATTTTCAAACTTTAAAGGTCACAGCTCCTCCATTTTGAAAGAAAATTTCAGATTTTTTTTGAGGTTAGCAATTTACTATCCCTTTATACCGTTTCGTGTTAAAAAGGTTTAAATAAAAAATCCTTGGGCCTTAAAAAAAAATAAAAAAAGCTAAGCAAACATATTTTTTGAAAAATGGCTGTGAGCGACCTATAAACAAATTTAAGGGGTGAGACCTCCAAACTTTTTAATTTGAATTTTTTTTGGGTCACATATATACTAATATACTAATTTTTGATGGAATAAAAAACGGCCATACCTACGATTTTGTTCTCAACGAACATGTAATTCTGAAAGCATTAGAAACAATATCCCGTTGTCAGTTATGGGGTGTTCGATTTTTTCATCTCCGTAAGCTTAAAGCCCACCATGATAGGCAAAAAAAACACTGTGGGCTATATCTCAAAAAACGAGCTGATCGAGAAAAACGGAAAAAGGTTTCGAAATCAGGGCATCAAATATAGCCAGATGAAACTAAAAGCTCCCAGGCAATTAAGAAAAAATCTTTTTTTTTTTAGAGCAGTGTTATTAAATACAATAACGGTCTGTGTAGCATGTTAGGCTGTATCTTACTAGTCCCACAATCCAACACCAGAATAAAAAGTTTTTCTTATTTGATTGATTCCAAAAGCGACACTTTTTGTTTAAGTTTTGCTGGCGAAAAGTTGGACTTTGTGGCTCTAGGGCCAAAAAGTTATTTTGGCCCGCTAAATAAAACTTGTAATTATAAAGCATTTTTTTTAAATAAGATACTTTACTGTAATATTTATAATGAAATATGACCTTTTGTTCACTTAGGGGCTGTCCATATATTACGTAACGCTAATTGGCCAAAATTCATACATTTCATGCCCCGTTTCTTGCGTTATTAAAGGCTGTAGAGATTTCATGTAACACCCCCCTATTTGAGGGGGGTAGCCAAAATATAAACTCCCTACAGCCTTTAATAACACGAGAACCGGGCTGTGAAGTTATGAATTTCGGTCAATTTGCGTTACGTAATATATGGACAGCCCCTTATGGTCTTAAAATTTATGTTCTGTTTGACAAGATACAAGTATTATAATCATTTTATATAAATAAAACTTTCTTTTATAAAATAATCTCAAAACACGGTTAACCGGATTTATCCACTAAAATATATCACGAACACAAAATTTCAATAATAAAATCAACAATAGATTTTTTTTTATCTCTCCGAAAGATTTTTTTCTGTGGTTTATTTAAACCAACTCCAATTCGAGGAAGGATCAATAATAATAATTATAATTTCTTAATTTAATTATAAAATCCATTTCAATATGTATAATATTTAAATATAATTATAAAACGGTTTCAGAATATATTTTTATAACAAACACAGTTTAACACAAATTAATCGAAACAATAAGCTAATTTGAAAACAAAACCGCAGAAAAAACGATTCAGTTGTTTTTTTAGCTATTTTGTTAGATAGCAGTTTGTCATGGATAACTAGATAGGTAATAATTTTTTTTATCTCTCCGAAAGATTTTTTTCTGTGGTTTATTTAAACCAACTCCAATTCGAGGAAGGATCAATAATAATAATTATAATTTCTTAATTTAATTATTAAATCCATTTCAATATGTATAATATTTAAATATAATTATAAAACGGTTTCAGAATATATTTTTATAACAAACACAGTTTAACACAAATTAATCGAAACAATAAGCTAATTTGAAAACAAAACCGCAGAAAAAACGATTCAGTTGTTTTTTTAGCGATTTTGTTAAATAGCAGTTTGTCATGGATAACTAGATAGGTAATAATGCAGCAAAAATAAATATTTTTTAACAATTTAAAATTAAATTTATTAATAACTACTATTTTAACAATTTTTCATAATTAGTAACAATCGAATAAAAAACATTTATAATACATTGGCGAAAAGGTAAATTTTGATTTCGTAGGTTTTTTACCCTCGGGCCCGGCCGGCCGGCTTCTAAAAACCTGCTCAATTGAAAAATTTAACTTTTCGCCCTTGTATTATGAATTACTATTATGTATGTGTGGTAAACCCTCTTACTAAAAAAGGACTTGGATATAGAATTAGACTTTAGCGTCTGAAGCCTTTGTGTGATATTTAACGCCAGCCTGAGGCAGGAAATTTAGTTTAGGTATTTTAACACCAAAATAGTTGAATATCAGCTTTAACTAGAGAGAAATATTTTATTTTATTTATTTTATTTTATAATAAATATATATTATACACACCTAAAATAACTTATTGGCTGCAATATTGGATTAAAATCGAAATTGTAATTTACTCTAAATTTTCTCACATTTGGTACAGTAAGATCACTGGTACTACACAATATGCAAAAGTTGTGCAAATCGGCTGCAATATTGGATTACTGATTATGTTAATATAGACCAAAATCCTTGTTGGCCTATGTAATCAAAGTGACTAAAAGAATTTTTATTCACTTGTACTCTAATGTGACATTTTTAGGTTAGAAATTTTAAGTTAGAACTGGGTGCAATAACAGTGTCGACATGACAGACACAGTAATATATAGCTTTAAATGTTTATTTTTTTTTAACTTAATTTTTGCTTGCCCCAATGAAGACGTCGATCCGACCAGTGATAGTAGCAAATACTTTATAATCTTATAATCATAAAAAGTAAAAAAAAAGGTTTTGTTCATTAATTTTTATCCTTAAGCTGAAGCTATTGTTTTAAATTAAACTTTTTTCAGCGTTTTTATCCCACTTTAATAATATAATTTTATAGCTCTATCATTTTTAATTAAAACTTTAACCCGTAATCGCAGACCTGTGGCCTGTTAGACGTACTCTGGAAGTCGATTTTTCGGAATATCCCTTCCAAGTGCACTTGGAGGTCTGCGCGTCTTAGTACCTTTTACACTATTAGTAGAGAGACAGGACTCACAGTCAGTTTGTGCGTAACTCAATGTTTTATACTATTTTTTACGTGAGCAAGTGTCCAGAGGACCTCAGGTCTATATTTTAAACATTATATGTTTTTTAATTGGACAAATTTTTGCAGTTTTTTTCTGGAAAATGCCCTATAATTATTTGTATTTATTACTAATAATATTAGGTTTTTATTATAGAAAATATAACATTTACCTGAACCTTCTAAATTACAGTTTATTACTCCTAAAAGGAGATTCAACAACCCTCGCATAAGTCGGGTGGTAAGATTATGCATAAGCTGAGTTTAGACATAAAATTAACTTGGAGTTAGCCTTAAGGAAGGCTTATTACTTACGCTCTGCCAATAAAAAATAATAATAATAATAATAATAATAAAAAAAACAGCCCATTTTTGTATAAGGCCAGTGTGTTTAGAATGCAATAGAAAAACATGTAAAAATTAACCAAAAAAGGTATTGTAGGTATTGTTTTTCATCCATGTGATTATTTTGAGAAAGTTATATTTTTTTAGACTGATATATGATTCATTAGTTTTTTCACATGTTTTTTTATTTTATTTTTTTGTTTTTTTTTTTGTATTTCATATTTTATGTAAGACATGTTTTATTTTTTACTTTTTGTACATTTATAAATAAAACCATTTATGCAATGGTTATGTTTTTACATTAAAGTCAAATAACCAATAAAACCGTGAAAAATAAAAAAATATTAAAAAACACAATTTTTATTATTTTTTTCTTACAAAGGCAAATAACCATCTAAGAGACGTCACGTCTATGACAGTGTGACTCAAATTTCAGGTCTGTAGTTACTGGTTAATCAGGATATTGATTATTTTTTGTTTGAGTTACCAGTTCACATCTGAAAGGAGTCTATCAGATTTTGGGCAAAACGTGCAAAATAATAACATTTTGCAAACTTATGGATAATTAAGAAAACTTTCTTAAAATTTCCCGAAACATACTTTTTTAAAACTTATTTAATTTTGAAATTTTTAGACCAAGAAATACAGGAAATTACCAGGGTTCGAACACAGAGGGTGGCATACTCGCGCAGGTGATACGGAAAAGGAAGTGAGGATTGGTCAGGACTTTCGAAGACGTATGCGTTTTTTGTTGCATTGTTGTCGGACGCATGCGCTGTATTGTTTGTTTAGAGACCTTTACATTTTTATAATTTTATTTGGTTTTTGTTTTTAATTCTTGTGCCCTTGTTTTTTATATTAAATTTTAATTATTGTGTGTGTTTTATTTGAGAGAAAAATTCTCGTTTAATTGTTAACTAAATGTAAACAAAGCTAAACTTGGCAACGTTGCGTAAGATAGCTATATAAAATTGATTGACTTGTAAGAGATGTAGAACCTAACAATGGCTGATTGGTGGAAAACAAAATTTTACGGAGTAGGTAACCCTCGGTGTTATATTCTTTACGAACCCTGGTAAATATCAACATCGCCAAATAAGAGTGTGATTGCTGAAAAAAAAATCGCGCTATTAATGAGCTGAGTGATGCGTTGTTGCCAAATTCGCGATAATAATACCTAGTAATCAGTTTTTCATTATTTATTTTCTTCATTTTGTATTTTTTTAAAACAAAAATATAATCATATATAACTATCAAAGACTGTCATTTTTTTCAAAAACAAAAATCGATACAGCAATTTAACTAGAATTGTTATATACATTCCTAAATTGTACCTAAAATTGTAAATAAATAGGGCCTTCACCAAGAACCTTTAATAGTATCTTCCAAAAACATTTTGCCATTTTACCAACATCCACTGCAGTGCACTGGTTGTTTGCTTTGGCCATTCTTTAAAATTTTAGATTCAGGACTACCGTGAAGAATACAGTGCGATTATAAAGTTTCGAACAGTTTGAAAAGAAAATACTCTTCGTTTGAAGCCACGCCTCTGTTAGAGTTGTGCGCGACAAGCCCATGTGATTGCTACGTACAACAGCTTCGTGGCCAGTAAAACGCACACAGCTTTATTGCATTTTACTCATCGCTAATGCCAGTTTTGCATTAAAAAGTGTTCGGCACTTTATAATCGCACGGTATATCCTCGCTCATCTGAGACAGATATTTTGTCTTGGCAATGTATTTTATAATTAGATCACCATCTTTTGTTATACTTTATTGATCAAATTTCTCAAGAATACTTCATACCGCAAATAGATTTATCTTGAAGGGCATTAGTTTCAAGGTGTGCCAAAATCAATAAATATGAATTAAACAGAAACTTTAAAGCAGCAGTGGCCAAACCATAAATGCCACAACGGGAAAACTAGATAAACAGTTACAAATTGTCACATTTACAGGTTGTAAATGGCCTTCACTTCTTTTTTTTTACTTTTATCCTGCATATCGTTTTGTAAATTTCAGGACGTCGTATCACAATTTTTTTCGATTTTGAGATTTTGGACTTAAACGCTTTATATTATCAATTTATATCTAAAAAATAAGTTTCACCTGCTATTTTTTTTTTAAATAACAAAAATATAAGCAAAATAGTAACGTCGTATCTTAGATGATTATAAATTAATAAATTTTTAAACCTCGTATCTCTTAATTCTAGTTAACTGACTATATTGGAACACACTTTTTGCATTTGGCGACGCTTTTTTAACATCTTATGCGCATGTTATAAAACTTTTTAAAGTTTAAATGTTTTAATAATTAATAATTAATTATATTTTGTTAAAATATTAATATAATACTGTTTCAAAGCTCGTATCTTAAAAAAAATTATTAATTTTGACCATCAAAATGTCGTACCTATAAAAATTAGGTTTTTATTTGTATTTATTTATTTTAAACACAATAAAATGATTTAAGGTAAGTTAATCATTAAAAATGTTTTAAGTTTATATTAAAAAAGTACATTTTCAACATATGAATAACGCGAGAAAGAGTTATTTCTCATTCCTGTAAAGTTTTTTTGAGATACTGAAATTTACAAGATGATATATAGAAATTTCTACGAATAAGTTAAGTAAGCCAAATATTGCGACGTTAAGACATTTTATTTTTACTTCTTTCAAATTTATTTGAAATCACCTTTATTTATCTTTATTTGTTTATTTATTAAGCAATATATTACAAAGTCAGGGGCAGCCCCAAATAAGCTTTAAGCTTGTGCTAGGGACTGCCCATTAATTTAGGCATACACAATTATCCAAAATAGTAATTATTATGTTTCCGACAGTAAATTTTAAATTTTCTTCTTTTTTCATTAGTTCTTAATAAATCTTTATGCTTCCCATATTATCTATCTTCTTATTAAGCAATTGTACCCATTTTCTTTATTTATTGTTACAATAAATATATGGGTAATAAATTAAAAAAAATCGGGAACTTAAAAAAAATTATTGCTATAAAAAAAATGCATGCTGTCAATATTAGGATCTCATGTCCCATATATTTCCACAGTACAAAAAAATTAACAAACTAATATAATAATATATTTATTTTCAGAAAAAGACTTTAATACCTAATAAGTACAATATAAATTCTTCTAATACAGCAAAAATTCTTCTAAAGTATACGGTTCGATTTCACAGACATAATCAAAATATTTCTTCCTAAATACTTTTAGATTATTATTTAAAAGTTTTATATATCGTGGAAGTTTATTGTAAAGTTGTATATACGAGTAATAGGAGCCTTTTTGATATGTAGCCAAAGAGTGCTTTTATTACTCTATTTGACTTAGGTTTAAGATTTAAAAATAAATGTGAATTTTTATAAAAGAACATTACACACTCAAACACCTATTACCTATATCTTTATTTTTGACAGACTAAAATTGATTCAAGATCACTCTGATTGGACTTTCAACAAAACATTATCCCATACCTCAGCAGGCTTTGAAAGTTGGAGAAAACCATCATCAAACAACTGTTATGAACATAACTCCTCAATACAAAAAGGGAGTTATTTACTATATGCAATATTAGGAGCATCGCAATAATTGATTCACCTACCTTACTAAAGTAGGTATTATTTTTATGTTATTAAATTTTGTATATCTAGCTCAAATCGTACTAAAATTATAGCAAAAATCCAGAAAATATAAGGTTAAGTTACTCCATATTAATTAACTTAGAGGCCTTACTTAAAATAAGTAAGGGGTATAAGGGTTGTGCTTAGCGTGACGATGAGTTACTAGGGGGGAGGCGGGACTGATGTAGAGTTACGATATATCCTTTATTATTTTTAAAGAAATAAAAGCAGTTTGTTTTTTTATCCAATTTTTTTTTATTTATTTATAGGGGGAGTATGTCCCAGCATTTCGAAGCATTACATGTGGGTAGCGGGAATTAAAATTGCTAAATTTTGTATTACGCATTTAAAGTATGACCCTGGACCTGGACCTGGACCTGCAGCAATAATAAATAAAAGTATACATTCTAAAATAGTTATTTTATATCTTTGCCTTGGTTCTCAAAGGGCGGATGTCACTTTGTCAATAGCAGTGTTTTCAAAATATTACATCAGAGTTGACTTGAAAACTCGAAGTTTGGTTAATCCTAGGACTGACGTGTTAAACCTGGGATTTACCAATTAGATGTGGTAAAACTACGAAAAAATGTATTATATATGTTACAGTAAAAGCAGGAAGTTTAGTTAATCCTAGGATTAACGTGTTAAACCTAGGATTTACCAATGTGGTAAAAGTACGAAAAAATGTATTATCTATATAGTTTCGGACTTCTACCACGTCATAACGGTCAATCTTAAAGCCACTTTACACGGAGCAATTTGTGCGCAAGTTCGATGCTTTGCAAGTTTGTTGCAAGAATGATTCAGTCACTGCGCATGCCTTCAGGCAAGTTTGAGGCCATTTTCGTGCCATCAAATTATTTAGAACATGTTCTATTTTTCGGCGATTTTCACGCAAGTTTTATGGTTATTTTCGTGATACCAACCTGGAAAAAAAAGTTACCAAATCGATTTCATTTTACTAATATAGTAGCAACTGCACAGTTAAAAATTATTATTATTATTAATAATAGGGCGGTCTTTCCAACTAAAAAACTTTCTTAAAAAGGCAAATGCTAGGTTATGTTTTTGTCAACAAACGCAGAGACCATTGCCTCAACCTCAATGGCAGAGATACGTCAAAATTGTCTGGTTGGCAGTACTGTTTACCTTGCAATATATGGCACCAAACTTGCGTACAACTTGCTCCGTGAAAAGACAAATCAATGTCCAATTGTCCTCATGCTATATCTGGCAGCAAACTTGCATAGCATCAAACTTGCGTATAAATTGCTCCGTGTAAAGTGGTCTTTACGATTTTCCATTTCATATTGGTAAAAGCTAGATTTGGTTTTTAAAGAATTTCTTGTTGACGGTTATATCTATTAACAAAGTACTGAAAAAAAAACATAAGCTACAAAAAGTAGATTTTTTATTTAAGACACTGTTATATTCTACATATTAATCAAGTAAAGTTATGAAGCTTTCAACATATTGTAAATTTATAAAAGCTTAGTTGTTAGTACATGATAAACTTCCATGACATTTTGAATGGACAGCAGTCCAATACGTTAGGCAACATAAATTTAGGTCTTCAATACCAACCTAAAAAGATAAATCCCTAAAAATATTATATTTGGATTTTATCACAGTGCAACAAAAAATGTGCATGATATGCAAAAATATTAAAGAATACATAAAACACCGGTGTTAATTAAGCTGTACCTTATTAAACACAAAAACAAGTACAAAATATTCACACACAACGGGGTATTATCAATGACTAAAATTAAGGAGTAGGTAGTAAGTTCTCTAGGAAACTTTAGACCTACTGTACACATAGCTGTGTTATAAAAATAAAAAAAAATAGTTTTTTACTTAAAAAAAAACAAATATTTTACCTTCTTGTAATTTAAAATATAATCTAAAATGTTATTTTTACCTAATATATGCATAATTTTATTTTAAAACAATAATAATTATCATTTTATCTCTTTTTGTAGAACTTCTCTTTTTATCTAATCTAAATAGGCGGCAGTCCATTGCATAGTGCCGCATAGCCGGATGATCTACATAAACGTCTCTTGGTAGAACATTTTCGAGTACAGTTATATCTTTGGAAGCCTTATCCGCCAGATAAAGACATTTTAGCACTACTTCTCTTACATTTATTTTATTAGCAGGAACATCCTCGAAAGTGATAAAAATGCGGAAAAATATGCAATTCAAAATGTCATGGAAGTTTTTCATGTACTAACAAGTAAGCTTTTATTAATTTATCTACAATAAACTTATGTACTATGTTACACTGATAAAAGAGTTTATTTGCGTCAACTAAATATTTGGTTGGATATGGTCAATTAAATTATTTGGTTGGGACAAATAAATTTTATTTGAGTCAAATAAATATTTAGTTCATGTAAACAAATATTTTAATTGCAAAACGATTTATTAATGGGAACAAAATAATTTATTTGGCAGAAATAAAATTTATTTGACTCACATAAAGTTTATTTGTCCCAACCAAATATTTAATTGGCCATATCCAACCAAATATTTAGTTGACGCAAATAAACAGTTTATCAGTGTAAATGATCCATAAATTTACTTGAATAATACGTAGAATATAACAATGTGTTAATAAAAATCAACTTTTTGTAGTTTTTGTTTTCTTTTTCAGTACTTACTTAATAGATAAAACCGCCATCTTTACAAACGAAAACTAGCTTTTAACAATATGACCGTTATTACGTGGTAGAAGTCCGAAATTATATAGACTATTTCACAAACAATATATAGGCCAATCAAAACGTTGCATCAGATCAAAATGAATCTGATAATTTTTTCACATATGCAATTATCACTTGGTAACTATGGAAACAAGAAACTGACATCTTAGTAAATGTTATATTTATGCAAAATGTGTTTTTAATTTGTAAAGCTTACCTTTAGTTTATTTATTTTTATTGATAAGCAATATAAATGCTTATTTTATTACCAAAACATTCTAGACATAAACCCTTATTAATTTCAGATAATATATTATATTTTATGCACTTTCCATCTTAAAAGCTTTAAATCACTGATTCATAAATTTTAATTTATTTAATGGAATCTTGGTATTAAAAACAGGCCACTAAAAACTAATTTAAACAATTATTAATTAAAAATATATTTGCAGTAAAGAATTACGGAAATAAAAACATCAAATGACTGCTCTGGTACCAGTACAGCGTTGCCAAAGTTTATTAGAAACCTATAGGAAATTGTTTTTTTTACGGGTGGAAACACTCGTTATTTTATTTCTTTTCAGCTGAAAACTAAACTTTTTAAACAAAAACAGCAATGATCTATTTTATTGGAATAATCTCAAGCATAAAATACTCTCAAGCAAAGTTTAGTTTTGGCAACATCGTGGATTTAAAAAGCGCGGCAAATTTGAGATTTAAATTTTTAATTATAGTTGTAAAGTAATATTGTTGTTTAGTTTTTAAATATTTAGTTTAAATATGAAACAACATAAAACATTGTAAAATTATATACTTCCTTATTTTGTTTGTGAAATAGTCTTTCAAAATACCATTCGTGCATGTTGAATTATACATAATTTTTTTTATTGTATATAAAAAAATATTTTGCTTAAGGAAATTGTTTTCGTGTATTTTTCGTGTTACAAAATTCCGAGACCGCAAGTCGAGGAATTTTGACGATTGCCAAGCAAAATATATTTTTAATACAGTAAAAAAATTATCGATAATTCAACATGCACTTATGATAATACATTTTTTTGTACTTTTACCACATCTAATTAGTAAATCCTAGGATTAATCAAACTTCGTCCTTTAACTGTAACATATATATAATTTCGGACTTCTAAAACGTCATAACGGTCAATCATAGGATTTTCCATTTAATATTGGTAAAAGCTAGTTTTTGTTTGTAAAAAAGTTCTGTCCGATGACAGAGTTTTTTTTCCGTGTTATGTAATGGTTTTTTAATATTCGCTTTATGTTTTAGTAAACGTTGATAATTAAAAAAAAAATCTATGTGGATAAAATAATATTTACAATTGGTTTAATGAAACCGCTGCATTAATAAGTTATGCCACCAAACTGTATGTTAATTTTATAAAGTGTTTACACAAAACACATAAATTCTAGGTTTAACACTAGTAATTCCATCAACATATGTTAATGTACAAAAGGCACCTCAAATATCTCGGTTTAATTTTGTTTGTTTTACATTGGATCTACTGCACAATTCACTTTTATACGTGGTAACATTTAAAGACGACACGGGAAAAAAGATTACAGCGCTATCTACAGCAATCTAAGCAAATATAACCCATAATAACAAAATTATGCAAGAACAAGAAGAAAAAGTGGCGCTTTTAGGTACAAAAATATATAGCTGCACTGTAACAGTACGGTCCGAAACTCACCTCCTCTTAACTTTTAAATGAGAACAGTCTAATGGAAAAAGCAGCACTTGCACGCAGGCCAAATGCCCATTATGCATACTACCTTTTGTGTACCACCAGCTTATAGTGACTTCCGAACCACTGTTTCTAGACAGAGATACAATTTTTGCCCAACAATTCTTTTTAGATAAACTGAACAAACTATTATTCCTGCCACTCACTTTAATCTAAGACAAGTACCCAAGTACCACAAGTAGCTTCAAAGTGTCTCTTACTACGTATCCGTTGTCAAATTAAAGCTAGCTTGGCTATAACAGCTTTTTGTAAACGAGATTTGAAGTGGTTTTAGCGATAGCATTTGGTCAAATTAGAAGAGTCATTATATGGTTGCTACGAGGATTTCACTTAAGCTGGAATATCGATTTTAAAAACATTCTAAAGATAGATAACAGCTATATTCTGTATTTTCTTGTTGCCAACATAAAACGATAAAAATATCTAAATTTTTTATTACAAAATTTAGGAAATTTAATAATATACGTAATATTGTCATAAAGTTTACTCTGTTCTCTGTTCACGAAATATCTTTGTTAAATAAAATAACAATTTAATATTTATTGTGATAACATATGCACTTTGACACATAATTTAAGTGCGAATAAGATAATATTGTGAAAAGTGATGATGAAAACTTGTTATATTTCATGCGCCTCAAAAATAGTGAATATTAGTTAAAATAAATTGATGTTAATAAAGTTTTTTTTTATTTAATTTTCTTTATACACCGTTCGAAAATTTTCAAAAAATTTTATTTACAGGATATTATGTTTTTAACAATAGTTTCATAAGTTAAGATTTTGTTTTAGATTTTCATCTTTTTTTTTACTAAGGAAAGCAAACAAATGGCGAAGCTATTACATCATGGCCATCTATTAGCCGGCTCTATAGGCTGTAAGTAAGACAAGCTTCCTGTATAAAATATACTATTTTATGCTACAGATTTCTGTAATGAATTAGGTTTGTTATTTACCGCCGCGGCGCGCCGGATGGATAACCATTTTGACAATAAGAGTGAGTGACTCTAGCAATAATGCCTAGCATTAAGCGGTTTTAAAATGTATTAAATTTTTATTATTTTTGATTGTTTTAAAATATTTTTAAAGTATATAAAAAAGAACACAAATAGCTGTGGTTTTATTTTGTACTATATATTTATTAAGTCGATTATGGCTATTACAGTAGATGTAAAGTGTTAAGAATTGCTTAATAAAAAATCCTAAATACAGCAAATTAAATTACCGAAATAAAGCTAAACGCTGGTTTAAAATGCGAGATACAGCCAATGGAGCTCTTTACAACTAGAATTATGAAACAAAAGACGTCTACCCTATCTCCATCTCATTTGTGCTACACTTTCCAGCCAACCAAATAAATACTGTATTTGTTTTTCATACAACAAATACAGTATTTATTTGGTTGGCCGGAAAGTGTAGCACTGAGCGGCACAACGAACATAGCTAATGTGAATCTATAGAATAAGATAATTCTACTAAAATTTAGATGGCGCCAGTAATTTCTTTAATAAAAATAATATAGTTACACTTTTCGCCCGGCCAAGTAAATATTGTATTTGTTCAACAAAGAACAAATACAGAATTTGTTTGGTTGGGTGGAAGTAGGAGTGTATGTATGTCTTCCATCCTTTTTGGGTAGAACTTTTGTCCGTGTCTAATCTAACAGGAGAAATCGCCATTTAAGCTGTAAAATCTAAGCGTGTTATTTGGGTAGAATCAAATTTAACAATTCAAGATAACACAGCAAAGAGAGCATACTTTCTGTATAGTCGGACACTATTCTTTATGTCACAAGGAGGGCAGCCATACTTTATAGTCGCCCACAATTCTCCATGCCTTATCGGATGAATGAAAAAGGACCACATATAATGGCCCCCGGTTAAATTTGGCGAAGTTTAGGTATGTTGGTGTTCTTAACTGACTGATTAAAAGTCTTCTTGGGCACAAAACTCTAAGTCTTATAGTTTTCTTGCTAAACAAAAATGACATTTTGCGGATACATCTTTTGATATAACTCCCGAACAAAACAAGATTTTTAGATGGAACTTGAACTGAGTTACTTAGAATAATAACAACTTTATTTTAGAAGTCAGTGGTCTCCACGGGAACAAAGCTCTAAGTCTTATAGTTTTTGTGCTAGAGCTTAACAAAAATAGTTTTCAACGGATCTACCCTTTTATATAATTGCCTAACGAAACAAGATATTTGGATAAAACTTAAACTGAGTTACTAAGAATAATAACCAAAATTTAATTTTAGAAGCCAGTAGCGTCCGAAAAAGGGGTTTATTTTAAAAAAATTCCGTTTTTACTTAATTTCTGAGACGCCACTGACTTTTATAAAGGTTAAATATTTTGTACAATTTGACATGATTTGATAAGTAGCGTCCTTACTTTATATTTTATTTAAAATGTTACCTTTTTGCCTATGGTACTTTTTAAACTGTAAGGACTTAGGTTTTTTAAATTCGTACAATTATATTACTTTAATTTAATTTATATTATAGCAGGTCCCTTTTCTCAAACAAAATGATTAATAAAGAAACATTTTTAATAATTAATTATTTAGAGGGGTTTTGGCTAGCCAAACGAAATGGAAAAAATAGGGTGGCATAATGAATGGATGGCCCCTTTTTTATTAAATAATTAAGTTTCTTTGTTTACCTTTTTGGTTGAAAAGGTTACCTGTGTCATTACAGTTTAAAAATTATGTAGGTAAAAGTGTAACTTTTTAAATGAAATATAAAGTAAGGACGCTACTTGCCAAATCATGTAAAGGATACGTATCCAAATCGCACAAAATATTTAACCTTTAGAAAAGTCAGTGGCATCTCAGTAAAAATGGAAAAATTAAAAAATAAATGATTTTTCCATTTTTTTTGTCAGTTTAGGCTTATAACTTTTTGTGCAAAATAAAAAAAATAAACTGAAGAGTCATTCGTTTTTACGTTTTAGATTACCTATTACATCTAAAAAATTATCAAAAAAGTCATCACAGTTTAAGCAGACAAAAAGAGTAAATTTTTAAATAAAATATAACGTAGGAAAGCCACTGGTTAAATTATGTAAATTATAAGTACCCTCAATATATTGAACCCTTAGAAAAGTCAGTGGTCTCTCAAAAATTATGTAAAAAGGAAAAATTAAAAAAAAAATAGTTTTTTTATCGTACTCCACTGTCTTCTAGAAAGAAGCTGTTATTATTCTAAGTAACACGGTTCAAGTTCCATCCAAAAATCTTGAATCGTTTAGCTGTTATATCAAAAGAACTATCCGCAAAATGCCATTTTTTTTAAGCTCTAGCACGAAAACTATAAGAGAGCTTTGTGCCCATGGAGACTTTTAATCAGTCAGTTCAGAACTCCAACATACTCAGCAAAAAGCGGGGGCTATTTACCATAAGAAATGTCTTCCACCGCGGGGACTTGAACTCAAGCTTTTGGCGTGAAGAATTAAGTATCAAACGCTTAAACCGCCACGGCCACCGCCTGACCTGGAAAAGAGCCTACTGGAGTTAAATTGAGAAGAGTTAATTGAAATATAAATTCATAATTTTAGTTCTGTCTGTCGCTTCCAAGATATAAAGCAGTAAACAAAGTAAAAACTTAAAAAAAAATAAACAAAACTTTCTCAAATTTGATTTACAGATTTACGGATGCAACGTAGAATATTTTGTAAGAGCAACTACTTTCATTTTTGAAAGTCCTCTATATAAAACGGATTTTTTTTTTAATTTTCAATTTTTTCCATTTTTAGATGACACTAAAAAAATTGATTAAAAAAAAAAGCTAACAGATAAATTTTTTTCTAATATACATATTTTTAATACAAAACGATAGAAAATCATGCCACAATTTCAGTTTTTGTGGACAATTTTTTTTCATGATTTTGCCTTTCAGACGAACTGTGATTTTATTTCTTTTTATCTTGATTTTTTTTAATGATTCCATTTAAACGAGTAAGGTGGGAAAAAAAGTTATCAATAAATAAAAATTAAAAACTTTTGTATTCCTAAAAGATAAAAATCGAATATCGTTTTTTTCTTTGAAAAACACCGATATATATGTATAGTCAATATTGTTGTGTGTAACAAATTAGTCATCAAAGGTTCCGATTTAGTAACCTTTATAAAAAATTCCCTCATAATTCGGCAAAATTATTCAGTAAGCCTATATTTCTGTGTTTATTTTCAACGTTGATGAATCATAACTGAGTTTACGCCGACTACTGCAGATAAGACAGGTTTTTACGGAAAAAGACACGTGTCACGGATTTTTTCCGAAATAAGTGTACTTTTCTACAGCCCTGTAAAAAAAGTTAGGCAGGCAGTCCCAGAATAAAATACTGCTCATAAATAACAAAAGGTGTGGAGTGTAAAAAATTTAGATAAATTAAACAATTTGCTAGAAATTGATTGTTAAAAAAAAATTATAATTATAATCAACATAATGAATAACAGTAATTTATATTTTATATAAATGATGAATAGCAGTAATTTATATAAAGTTGCTCACACTGTATTTTAGCTCTAAAAGCCAATTTCGAAGAAACGAAAAGTAAATTAGATAAACCAGACTTACAGCAATAGAAATTTCTTGTTCAAAGTTGCAACAAAGTTTTGTACTTATTTATATTGATAAAATTTGTCAATATAAAAGAACTCAACTTTGTCAAACTTGTGTGGCGGCTTTTAAAGGAGTGTTTTCTAAATTGATGAAAAAAAGGTTTTTGTTAAAAAATGCTAAAAAAGCATTATTTATTTTACAAAAAAATATATATAATAATTAAAACGAAGAAAACGCTTTACTCAATAAGAATAGGTACATATTTATATTTAATTGTTTAAAATAATAGTATATTGTTTTACGGACGACTCGAATCGGAGTCCGGAAACTACAGACGAGTAAAAAAAGCACTTTTCCTCTGAGTGAAACATAATATTTTTTCTTCAAGCATCGTATATATATTTTTTTAAATATTAATTTTTGAATTTAATTTATTCAGTAATAAAGTATGTTTTTTTTATTTAAATAGGCCAATAAAACCCTTTCGAAATAAACTTAGACCTTCCTCAACTCATATTAATTTTTTTTTTCGTAGGCTAAATCATACACTTTTCGCGATTTCAATGGTAACTTGTCTAATGTAGCATCTGCAATTTCGGAGAGATTTGTATGTGTATAAACCATATATTCTTCTTCAATCAATTTTAATCAATTTCACACAAGGTTTTTGCACATAATCTCGAGTAAACAAACAGTTAACATAATAAACAAACAAGTTTGAAGTATGGCTGTCATCAAAGTCAAAGAGTGCTGCCGCCAGTGGTGGTTTTGCTAACTAACTTTTTTTTTTACAGTACAACAATGAACTCATTTTTTTACTGTAAAAAAATAGATCAGTTCTAACTAGTGTGTTCAGTTATAAAATATGAACATTTTAGTACACTTGGAGAAAAAATATATATTATAATATTATAATTATAATAATAGATGAGGGAAAAAGTGTATTTCATAAAAGACCGAATTAGAAACAAGGATCAAATTGTGGCTCACCTACTAAGTGAGGACGGGGGAAAAATTATTTAAATTGGTTCAATAAGGGGTTATTTTAAAGTGCAGCTGGACAAAAAATTTGCAGTGGGAGATTCAAATGTGCAGTATTTTTTTTAAGGTTGTAGGTAGGTAGGTACATCCCGGTATTTATATATAGTTTAAAGCAGTAAGTAATAGCAATTTTAAAGACACCACTACACATCCATGCCCCAGGCGGGATTCGAACCCGCGATCTCGGCATTACAAAGCACAAAAAGTCCAAACCTGTTCCTCCTTACTCTACCGAGGTCGACAGTATAGAATAGTATTATATGGTAGTTTCGAATTTCACAAAATCGCCAAAAAACGTCCCAGACAAAACACTCTTGGATACAAATGAAAAAATAAGAAACTGTCCATACGTCTGTCCGTTTGTCCGTCTGTTCGTCTGTTCGTCTGTTCCTCTGTCCGTCTGTCCGTCTGTCCGTCTGTCCGTCTGTCCGTCTGTCCGTCTGTCCGTCTGTCCGTCTGTCCGTCTGTCCGTCTGTCCGTCTGTCCGTCTGTCCGTCTGTCCGTCTGTCCGTCTGTCCGTCTGTCCGTCTGTCCGTCTGTCCGTCTGTCCGTCTGTCCGTCTGTCCGTCTGTCCGTCTGTCCGTCTGTCCGTCTGTCCGTCTGTCCGTCTGTCCGTCTGTCCGTCTGTCCGTCTGTCCGTCTGTCCGTCTGTCCGTCTGTCCGTCTGTCCGTCTGTCCGTCTGTCCGTCTGTCCGTCTGTCCGTCTGTCCGTCTGTCCGTCTGTCCGTCTGTCCGTCTGTCCGTCTGTCCGTCTGTCCGTCTGTCCGTCTGTCCGTCTGTCCGTCTGTCCGTCTGTCCGTCTGTCCGTCTGTCCGTCTGTCCGTCTGTCCGTCTGTCCGTCTGTCCGTCTGTCCGTCTGTCCGTCTGTCCGTCTGTCCGTCTGTCCGTCTGTCCGTCTGTCCGTCTGTCCGTTTTTTTGTGGACGCGATAACTCAGGAACGAACAATCCGATCGGCTCGAAATTTTCAGGAAAATTACTTTTGTCATAGGACTATAATAATTAGGTATAATAACTATAATTACAGTGAAAAAATAGTTTAATAAGGACCAACTATTTTTCTGGTTTCTGAGACCAGAAATCTGATAAGGGAAACAATAAAAATAGTTATGGTTACCAGAAACAAAACTTAGATTTTAAGGATGTGGTATTACCGAAGGGTATATGACTGGGAAATTTTTGTACACCTACTGCAGAAAATGCACTGTACTGTACGATATTTTTACAAAAAATGCACGTACGGCACGATATTTTTAATGCAGAATAATGAAAAGTAATGCACGCATTCTTGCAGACAAATAAAAATTTTTGATGACTAAAAAAAGGTCCTCAGCTCAAAAAAAAATTCCCCGACAAAATTTTTGAAATTTTTGATGACAAAAGAAAAAAAATAAAAAATAATCCTCACCTCCAAAAAAATCTTTGTCCCTGACTGTTTTTACTGCACAATAATGCACAATAATTCAGAATAATGTACGTAATTTACAGATAATGCAGATAATGCAGATAATGCCTATTTTATGTTTTATATTCTCCCTTGCTAATTTGATGCAAGTAATGTAGGTACTGCAAGGGTCTGCATTATTAATGCAGATAATTTTGTACATCGAATGCAGGGCTCATTGATAGACCCCTCTGGTATTACCACAGTGTGGTAAGAACAAAAATCATTTTTTTTTTTGGTCTAAATAATCTTATTTTTTTCTGAAACGTCGAGGAGAATCAAAATAAGCAACAAAAAAATATGGCTGTCTATCTGTTGGTCTGTCTGACGGTATCTACGATAACTTAAGAATACTTTGAGCTAGAGTCTTAAGATTCGTTATGCAGATGTATTTTTATATGATCTTGCACAATTTCGTATTTGAGAAAAATCGGTTATGGGGGGGGAAAGGGGGGTTAAATTTTTCTTTTGCCCTTAAATTTTTTATTATTCACAATAGGACAAAAATTTAAAAACTACCTAAATGATAATTAAAAATAACTTGAAAAATGGTATTACCATTTTTGTCGAGGGGGCTGTCCCTCAAAATGTAAAAAATGTTTATGGGCATAAACAATAGAAGAATAATAATTTAAAAACCACCTAAAAGGTCAAAAAGTACCAACAAAATTATTATAATATTTTTCCATGACGGGATGAGGAAGCGGGCCTATAAAAAATTATTTGCAGTGATATCCATAGAAAATAAATTAACAAACATTATTAATCATATTAATCAACAATTTTTTTTATGAAAAAGTACTTTCGCTCTGCTATTGATCTGGTTAACCCAACTAGATATTTTTTTTCAGTGTATTTTCCGAGATATAGCAATTTAAAAATATTGCTACCCTTCCAGAAAGGGTGCACGTTATAGCTTTTATTTATTATTATATGAATTATATGCATGGAGGGTTAAGAATTAAATAAGCCTTTGAAATTTAATAATCTTGTTATACCATATAATCCTGTAAATTAAATTTCTTATCAGGATAAAAAAGACTGTATTTTCCCTTTTGGGTATTTATTTATTTTTGCACAAAAATAATTTTTACTTGGTTTAATGGAACTTTTTTTATTTGCATTTACATTAGAATTTCAAATAAAGGAAAATATGTTAGTTTGGAAAGTTAAGGTTTTCTCTAAAAAATCCTAAAAAAATGTTGTGAAGCGTAAAATATGGAGCGAAGTTTTAATATTTTTCATACCAACGTAAATTAATTTCTTGTGTTGAGAAAAAACATGACAAATACCTAAGACAGAAGTTATTAGATTTTTTACTCAAATTTAAATTACTTTCAGCTTTAAATTTGTTTTTAATTTATTTACACAGGGGAAAAGCGGCATTGTAAACTTGACCTTGTATCGGCGAAGTGATTGGAGTTTTTTACGCACCCTGTTATGTGGCGGACTGCATTAAGGGGCTGTCATATATTACGTAATGCGGCTAGAGGTTTATTACTACAATATTTCCATTAAAGGTATATATTTTTTAAACCTTACCGCTTGTAAACAATCTTTAAGTTAGTTTGGAAACGCAAGATGCGCGTGCGTCGTAAGCCAATTTGCAAGGTCCAGTTTACACAAACGTAAAAGAGTAATTCTTCATCAAGTGTTCCAACTTCTGACTTTCACCTCTCCGATTTTGCCCAATTTTGGCATACAGCCCTAAAATAGGCTTCTATTTAATATGAGCCTATTTGTTTTTTTTTGAAAAAAATGGTTTTCGGACATATTAGGGTGGACCATTTTATCAATTTTTTGTAGAGCGTTTGCAAGGGTTTTAAAAAAATTATATTACTTCATTTCTAGCAATGATATGAGGTTGGTTTTAATGTCGTTGGAAAGACAATAAAATTCTGAATTACGGAATATATATTTTAACGTTTTTTCTTAAAATAAAATGACGGACCTAGACCTCTAACCTAAAAATTTTCAATCCATTATAGCAAAAATACATATCCCCTAAATTTTCTTCATATTAACAGGGAATAGTCCTAAATAGTGATACGTTTAAACCTCAAAATATTTTGCTTGGAATCAAGTATTAGTGGAAGATACGGCATAAAATATTTAAAAAAAAATTTTTTTTTTTCGTAATTTTTCAGTATTAATAGAGGAAAGTCGCCTAATTTCGGATACCATTTACAATGTATTCAATATTTAATACTCGGTATTACTTTTTGATATTTTTTTTATATAACCAGATACAACTTATTATAGCGAACCATGATTTATTATAAAAGCAATTTTATTACAGTTTATTTTTTCCAAAAAACACGGTTAAAAAAAATCAGCGCATTTTTGTGCATTTGAAAAAGGGCTCCTAATTTCGGACTTATCCGAAAAATTTTTTTTAAGAGTAGATCTGGATCCCATTGCTTATGTTTCTTGTTATTCCTTCACATTTAAGACGTAATTTAATCATTAAGCGATTTTCTACGAAATACTATAGGAACTATAATTTTAGATTCCCAATTTCGAATATCTTAGTATCTTAGGTAATTTTCGTTTTTTCAAAATTGTTTATCTTAGTTTGTTGTATCATTATAAAAACAATAATTAATGGTTGGTTATCCTGAATAATAATTACCTTGCGGATATCCGAAATTGGGAATCAAATGCACAAAAATGGTCTATCCGAAATTAGGCAACTTTCTGCTTTTTAGATTAGAAATTTGTAGAATGTTTACGTTTTCAAATTGCTTAATTATGAATAGTGGATCAACTTAACTACCATCATAACTTACCCAAGACAGAATCACGAACTTTTATAACGATTATTTATAAAATAAACAAGCATAATAATGCAACTGAGCACAAAACTGCCATTTGCAATATAAACGATTTGTGCTGCCATTTAAAGGGGAGAAGCTCTACCGTTATCATATTACAGGACGGATTTAGTTTGACTTTTGGCTTCCCATAAAAGTAGGTTTCTGTTTACCTTTGCAGACAGTATCTTAAATACACTACTATCCGAAATTTGGAAACCATCCGAAATTAGGCGCATTTCCTCTAATAGTAGATCCTGAACTCTTTGATCTAGACATTTATTTACCATTTCGTTAGCTTAAAGCTCAAAGAAAATATATTCCAAAATGCAAGACTTTGGGTTAATGCGTTTTAAAGTTATTATTATGTATTATTTTAACCATATAAACATAATAAAAATTTGCTTTAGGTAAATTTTAACCGCTTATATTAAAGCATTAACCAATTAAGGACATCTATTTATTAGTTTATGTATTTTTTTTAATGTTACTATTTATTTTTTCATTTCAAATAAATAAATAAATAAATAAATAAAAAAAAATAGATAAATCCATGTTACTAAAAAGTATTTACATTAATTTAAAAAAAATAGTTATAAAAATTATAATTGTTCTTAATTGGTTTAAGTAACTAGTTACTTTTTTCTGTGTATACATGTAACGGATGAAAACATGTTTCCCGCCTTTTTCGTTCGAGCGGTATACGCCTTCTTTTGTTTCACGACGGCGCATAATGATCGAACATTTCCCGCCTTTTTTGAATTTAACCACATCAATTCGATTTTTGTGAGATATGTTCAGCGGTTCAGTGTTTTTAGCTATTATTAACCCGGCGTCTGACACGTGGGGTGTCACAAACCCCAGAGTCCAAATATTACTCCGTAACTATTTTATTTTCGCGCCAAGCGAAGACAGCGCCTCAGTACCTTTCAATCGCTTTTTAATTTGCACAGTGTAGCATGAACGGCAGTATAAATATTGAAGCATTAGAGGCCACGTCTTTTTGAAGTCGCCTGGGGTTTCTGACACCCCACGTGTCATAATAAGTAATATTTATTTTCCTACAACCTAGCTAGTAGTTAGTGCCTATTTTCCACCCGTTGCCTATGACAATGGTTGAAAAGTGAAAATTAGTTGATTTTTTACATCTGCTGTCAGAAAATGAGTAAACGTGAAACACATAACCTTAAATTGACAAATTAATATTTTAAGACAATTTTTGCGTCTTTTGGATGTTTAGGTCGTAGAAAAAATAATATACCGACCTCGACGCAAACTATTTCGGTGGACTTCGAAAGATTTTTTACTCGGCTGCGTCTCATAAAAAAATAAGCACTCTCTTGCACTGAAAACTAGGTTCGCGTACTCGGTGCGTAATATACTATTATCTTCCTGTTTCTCCTGTATTTTTCAGTCATATTACGATTACTTAAAGTAATTTATTTTAAACACTACCTATAATATTTAAAACTTTATAATTTATGTTATTCATTTAGATCTTTGTTTGGCAATTTTAAACGTTATTTTTTTTTTAGTTAATAGGGAACAAAAAGCTTTCCTATTTTTTTTTTTTAAATTTGATTTATTTTTGTTAACCGATTAAAAATAAACATATATGTATTTAAGATTTTTTAAATTATTTTTAGGTATATTGTATATTGTATAACTCGAATATTTTACTACATTTTATATAAAATTTATTAAATAAAGCAAAAACGGTCCCATTTATTGTTGGGGTTTATTACACCCCACCTGTCGTTACTTGTAAAACTAAACCACCTGTCAGACGCCGGGTTAAGTTTTTAAACTTGTTTTTCATAATTTTTGCTGTAGATTTTGTCCAGTATACTGTAAATTTTGTGATTTATTTGTTAAAATGTGCTCTATAGGAAAACACTTGAATATAAAATGCTCAGAGGATATTTTTTTAAAGAGAAGTGCTTTAAGTAATTTGAATTCAGTACTATTAAGACGAAGAACTGGTGTACCGCGGTTAGACACGGTTTTTATAAAACACAAAAAGAAGTTTTTAACATTTTTCGCTTCTGGGTATAAAACTTGTTGTAACCCGTGGAAAATGCACCAAAAAGGCATTAAAAATGCAGAAGAAATAACTTTGGATATGGCAAAGTATTATGAAGAAGTTGTTGATTTAATACCTGGTCAAAAAATTTGTTCTACTTGCAAAAAAATAGCAAAGCACAAGAAAAAAGAAATAAATAATAAGCCTAGTACTTCATATGTGGGCCCATCTTTATCAACTTCGAAGAAAGTCCAAAATAGTCAAACTATTAGTGAAAGCAGCATTAAAAGTGACCCCAACAATGATGGCAAAGATCAACTAGTGTTAACAGAAAATTATAAATTTGCTAAGTTTGAAAAAATTAAAAATAATATATCGGATAAAATGGGAAAAATATTGGAAGACAAAATTAATTTTGAAGTAGAATACACTGAACTCAAAGCAATGGTAGAAGAGCTAAAAAAAAGTTTTTTAGAAACAAATGACAGAAATAGGCAAATACAAATAGTCTGTTTTGCCAAAAGAATGGAGTGTTTCAAGAATAGAAAAGGAGTCTGAAACAAGTAAGCGAAACAGTAAGTTGCAGAACAAGGGATATTGCCAATAGTCTAACCAAAACAAGGAAAAACCTTGGACTTGTCTAAAATAAATTTGGTAAAAAGTTGGTTTAAAGATCCAGAAAATAGCAGAGTTATGCCAGGTATTAAAGACTATGTTAGTGTTGTAGGAGAAAATGGAAAAAGGGAACACAAACAGAAAAGATTAGTTCTTTGTAATTTAAAAGAATTATATTTTTCTTTTAAAAACCATTATCCTACCTTGTCGTGTCGTTTTCTAAGTTTGCCGATTTAAGACCAAAAGAGTGTCTATAGGAAATGACTCACCTGTTTTCAAAAAAAAAAAAAAAATTGGTAGTCCCTAGTTATCTAGAAAAAACACTTTAATAAAAAAAATAAATCATATTTCTTAATAACTTTTAAACGCGTTAACCTAAAGCCTTGAATTTTGGAGAATATTTTCTATATATTTTGGGCTAATAAAAAAACCAAATTGTAAGGATGTAGGTGAAAGTGTTCAGGATCTACTGCTAAAAAATTACGAAAATTTTTTTTTTAAATATTTTTGGCTGTATCTTCCACTAATATTTGATTCCAAGCTAAATATTTTGAGGTTTAAATGTACCACTATTTAGGACTATTTCCTGTTAATATGAAGAAAATTTAGGGGGTATGTATTTTTGCTATAATGGATTGAAAATCTTTAGGTTAGAGATCTAGGTCCGCCATTTTGTTTTAAGAAAAAACGTTAAAATATATATGCTCTAATCCAGAATTTTATTATCTTTCCAACGAAATTAAAACCAACCTCGTATCATTGCTAGAAACGAAGTTATATAATTTTTTTAAAACCCTTGCAAACGCTCTACAAAAAGTTGATAAAATGGTCCACCCTAATATCTCCGAAAACATTTTTTTTCAAAAAAAATAACTAAGCTTATGTTAAATAGGAGCCTATTTTAGGGCTGTATGCCAAAATTGAGCAAAATCGGGGAGATGAAAGTCAGAAGTTGGAACACTTGAGAAAGAATTACTCAAAAACGTTTACATGTGCTATTAACGAGAATATAAAATAATAATTTAAAAGCAATTTTATAAGCAAATTTGGTTTCTACAGGTGTTTTTAGTAAAAGGTTTATTAATTGTCCCTGTTTTCACATCAAAACATCGTGAAAAGATAAGGCGAGTTTGTTTATAAATTAAAAATACGATACTGTGTAAAATAAAGTGTTTTTAGGTATCCAGTGACATAACTTCTCAGTTTATGAGAAATAAATTATTTTGTGAGTGTACGACATTATATTGAAATGTCCGTATTGGGGGACCCTCAAGGCGGCTTAACGGTTGTGCATTAAACACAGCTAAGTATACATGAAATGAGAAGTATTTATTAGTTTGGTTTATACAAAATCATTGATATATTGTTTAAGGTACAGAATATAAAATTTTGGGTTGGTTATGTTGACGTGAAAACAAATCCAAATGCTTCAGTGTTAATCGGCGTTTGTAACGTATTTAGCGCAAAATTTAAAAAAATATAGCATATTTGGAAATAATTTATTAATAGTACCTAATAGAGAATTAAATAAAATTTGTTTGCAATAAACAAACTTATAAGCTGATTTACGGAAAAAATATTAAACTACTTTATTTAGTACTTTTTTCCGCCATAGTATCCTAGTTCTAACAATGAGTAGAGCTGTGTGTGAGTATAGATATGTGTGAGTAGAGATAAGTGTAAGTAGAGATATGTGTGAGTAGAGATGTGTGTGAATGGATATAGAATAGAATAGAATAGAATATTGTTTATTGTTAAAAAAAAAATACATTAACATATAGAATTATAAATAAATACAAAAAATGAATATATATTTTTTTTAACAAAAGGAACACATTCGACAAGTCGATCTTCCATGTGCCCTAGGCGCCCTAACCTTAAACCTTAAACTACCTATTTGCTCAATGTACAACAACGACCCTCCCTAGCGCGAAAAAAACCTATACCCAGAACGGAATCAGAACACAGCAGAACACCAAGTAGCAAGAAAAAGTAATGCTTAAGAGCAATTTATTTATTGGGACACAAGTAAAATATTAAAAATAAAAGACTTAAATTTTACTGGTGTAAATTCTTTTGCGTCTTTATTTATATTATTCCAGAGTTTAACGGCGAAAAATGTAAAAGACTTTTGATAAGAAGCGGTATTGTGCAAAGGAGTAGTAAAATTATTTTTATATCTTGTGTTGTATGAGTGAAGGTGACTCTTAAATTTATTTAACAAATAGACTGGCTCCTTATTTTTAAAAAGTTTATACAAAAGAAGGGACGTGTGTAAAAACCGTCTATTTTTCATATTTAAAGTATTATGCTGAACTAGAAAAGGTGTTACGTGATCTCTATAATTAATTGAGAATGAAAAGCGCATACAAGAGTTTTGTACCTTTTGGATAATATGTGAAGTTTTTTCGGTTATTGATGAATGATACACTACACTGCCGAAATCAAATAATGATAGTACAAGAGCATTGCAAAGTCTATGTTTTGTCTCACTTTTAATAACTTTTTTATAAGTATTTAACTTTTTTAAACGCATATATGCAATTTTCATTTTTGATATGACATGAGCCTCAAAGTTTAGTGCATCATCCATCAAAATTCCCAAATTTCTAGCACATGTTTTTATTGGTATAACTTCATCGTTTAGCTTAATTTCAAAGTTGTTTTCATTAATCAGATTTTTTGACCTAGTAGATCCAACAAGTAAAATTTGAGATTTTGAAGTATTCAGTTTTAAGTCATGATCCATAGCATATTTATGAATATTTTTTAAGTCTTCAGTAATACGTCTGTTTGCCAAAAAATGAGTGGCAGGGTCAAAAGAATGAAGAAGTTGGGAATCATCTGCAAATTGATGAAGTTCGCAAAAAGAGAGGCATTCTACCATGTCTGCCACATAAATACTAAAAAATAGAGGTCCCAAAATCGAGCCTTGAGGCACGCCATTACTAATAAACTTTTCTTCTGATATTATAACTTCACCATTAACTTCCAAACTGACACTTTGTTTGCGATTCAAAAAATAATTTTCCACCCACTCTATAAATTCAGCAGAAAACCCATAAAAGTGCAGTTTGGCAATGAGCATTTCTACATTTAGAGTGTCGAATGCCTTCGAAAAATCGAGTAAGCAAAGACATGTAATTAACCCTTTGTCTGTAGCATCCCTCATATAGTCAACCACATCAATCAGTGTCGTAGAAACACTGTGATTTTTCCTAAAACCGGATTGATTGGTAGGTAACAAATTCAAAGAGGTCAAGTGTTCATAAATTAAAGAATAAATATGCTTTTCGATTATTTTTGACAAACAGCTCAAAATACTAATTGGTCTTAGATCTTGCATACTTTGTGGTTTATTTATTTTACAAATGGGTTTTACGAGAGCCCATTTCCATAAGTCTGGTGTTTTCCCTTCACTGACAGATGCATTAACTATATGAGTGAGCGCAGGTATACAGTAAGGAAGACAAAGTTTAATATCTTTAATAGAAATTTGATCAATGCCGATTGCATTTGATTTTATATTAGAGATTAATTTAGTTATTTGCTCTTCTGAAATGTTTTTTAAGTTTAAAGTTGAAGTTGCATTTTTATGAGTGTTGCTTTTATAAAAATTAATTTTTTCTGCTGAAACTGTTGAATTCATTTGCCCTACAGATATAAAATAGTTGTTAAGATCTTCCGCATTACACAAATGTTCAGGGATGTTAAAATTTGATTTTTTTGTAAAATTTAATTTTTTTGAGGCTTCCCAAAGTTTTTTGTTATCTTTGCTAATAAGGTCAAAAAATGCTTGCTTTTCCCTTGTAATGGATTCATCTGTGTAATTTCTTAGATCTCTGTAGTAATTTAAATTAGTTTCAGTTTTATTTCTCAAATATTTACGTTTTGCGTTATCTCTTATTTTCATCATTTTTTTGATTACATGAGTAATCCAAGGGGTGTAGGGTTTTTCAATAACTTTTACTTTTTTAACCGGAGCATGTAAATCCATTAATCCCAAAATTAGATCATTAAAAAATTTAACTTTTACGTTTATATCTTGTATAAAAAAAACTTGATTCCAATTAGAGTTAGCACAGTCCATATTAAATCGATCAAAATCAATATTGTTATAATTCCTAAAAAAATTATATTTTGCATAAGATTTGACTTTTGGTGTACTTATAATTGAAAAAATTAGCCTATGATCAGTTATGTGATCAGGAAGATCAATACTGTCTTGACCAATTATATCAGTAGAATCATTTGTTACTATTATGTCAATAAGTGAGGAAGATTCTGCGTTAACTCTAGTAGGTTTATTTATAACTTGCTGAAGGCTAAAGGCTTGTAAAGTATTTAAAAAACTTGTAGAATGAGTTGAAACTTCGTTTAAATTGATATTTATGTCACCTAAGAGAAGAATATTTTTATACTGTAGATTAATAATTGCCATCAAATCATGAAAGCTGTCTATAAAAGGTTTTTTAGTTGCAGTAATTGGTGGCCTATATATTGCACAAATTAAATATTTTACTTTATTCGCCGTAATTTCAACACCTAAACTTTCGGCATGCTGTATATCGAGTGTTTTGACTTCGCTATACCTAATGCTATTTTTTAAATATATAAGAATACCCCCACCCCTTGTTACTCTGTCCTTTCTTATAACGTTGTAACCCGGTATGCCTATAGTGTCCAACTCAGAATCTTCATCCCCATCCGAACTTAACCAACTTTCAGTAATAGCTAATATATCAAAATTGTAGTCGCTGACATAGTTCACAAATTCATCGAAACCTGTATTTATTGATCGTATGTTAATATGCGCTACGGATAAATTACTTTTAAGTTTATTTGCATGTTCACCTGTGATTAGAGAAGAGTTACCTGGCCCCAATGCGCGCAAAGCATCGTTAACTCCTGCCATTATTTACAAATAGTGTCCCGCTGATGATCAAACAAAATATGTGCGTGTGTAGATATGTGATAAGTAGAGATGTGTGTCACTATTTATTATTATTATTATTATTATTATTATTATAACCGTCTACCAAAGAGGCGTCTACATATTCTCGCAAACAAGCCACTGAAAGCAAGTCACTGTAATCAATAATATAGATCAAACGGAAAACATTTTTACTTAGTTAATAATAATTTTTATCCACGGCCGTCATAAACAGACTTATAAATCACGGGTCTTTAAAAATAAACCGTTTGAACTTTGAAGCGGCCGTGAATAAAGTATAGTATTCTACTCGGGTATAATAGCTATTAATTATTCGGATTAAAACTCACTTTCATTTATTAATAGCAATTATTAAACTCTCGTTAAATAATATACTATTAATTTTCTAATAATAGCAATTATATACCAAGGTAGAGAAGATATTTTTTATGATTGAGCGCGATATAAGAGTACGAGGCTGTAATAGTCTTCTCTACCTTGCTTTATGTGCGGTCCAAAAGTTACATCCCCTCTTAACTTTTGAACCAGTTGAGATATCGACTTCAAATTTGAAACACTTAAATAAGACAATCCAAGCTATCTTTTCGCATAAACTTCTGCTCTTAAAATGTGGACAGGGGGCATAGGAGGACATTTTTTTATATGGAAAGGGGGCTTGTGTGATACATCATTTTAAAGCTTATAAAATTCTCTATTTAACTATAAGTTTTTTTAGTTTTTATTTTTTTTTAAGGTTTTAATTTTTCATTTTTTTTTTTGGTAAAAAATCGACTTTTGAAGTTTTTTTTTTATATCAATTAAAATTAGTTAAAATGTATAATTTACGTTTTTGCAACATAAATAATTATTTTTTCAAAAATTCCCAGTAAACACAGAAGTCTATTTTGTTTCGGAATGTCCGTCTATCTAACGTTTAGTTTACGTATATTTACGTCTACACGTATTAATATACGTTTAATAAGCGTACAGTCCGACGAAAAATAGACCTTTCTGGGATGTTTGATTTTTTTAAAGAAATTTTGATGAAAATACCCATTTTTAACCCTATTTTAAACCTCCAAGAAAATATTTAAAACTATAAACAAATATATGGTTGCATAGAGAATTTTATGATCTTTAAAATAATGTTTCCATTAAAAAAATACCCCCCATGCTCCCTTCCCACAATTTAAGAGCTGAAAATATCAAATATATGCAAAAAGATAGTTTGGATTCTCTTATTTAAGTTTAAATTAATTATAATAGAATATAACATTTTTCTGGTTTGTAAAAAAAAAAAACTCGGATTTTTTGGCAGGTTTTAATGCGTCACTTTATTATATCGCTAACGTTTCTCCCCTCTTTGGGGGCTTTATCAAAGCTAAAAATTATGTGAGCGTAGTGTAATGTAATTGGGTATTTACCATACTTTTAATTAAATTTGTTCGGTTCATATAGACCATTGTTTACCTTATGCACCAGAAGAGTGACCTTGGATTTACCATGTTCGCAACCTAAATAATTAGTTACCTTTTAGGGACTTAATATTTTAATTAGGGAATTTCTGATTGATTAGTTTGACATCTGTCAATCACTTCCATTTTTACTTTCACCTTTCGATAAGAAGCTTAGTTTTAAAATCTTTATTTATTTCTATCATCCTTTGGGATAATTTAGTTATTTAATGAATAAATAACATCCTGGTGTTAGGTAAGTCTTTTAACACCATTATTTTTATCTCAAGCTAATGCTTTAACTTATTTTTTAGATTTTTATATTGGTTTGATAAACCAGGTCACTCTTCCGATACTTCGATCACATTGAATAAACTTGCTATATTTGGTATAACTGTTTTACTCACGACCCCTGTACCATTTCGGCGCCCAATACAATTTTGGTACTACAACGTGTTTGCCCAACGTGAGAGCTATAGAGGCATACAATTAACCGTCCAGGCTTGGGCCAAGTTTTATATTCACATATAGCACAAAACAATATGCCGGTGGATCACAGTCCAACATCACACACCAAAAATACCAGAAGTGGCACAAGTTATGGTGGCACCAGCAGAGGTCCTCGTAGGGAGCTGCCCATGGCTGACATTAGTGTAGAAGGGGGTATCGAGTCACTAGCAACAGCATTGCCATCCTTAACCACCAGTGAAACAACCCACCACAGCTCGGAAAGACTGTTTCAACCAGTTTTAACTGCAGCAGGGGCGATTTCACAACATCGACCACCATCACTTTCACCACAGGTTTTTACACAAGCCATCCAACCAGGTATTTATGCTCCAAGTATAATCACAACAACAGAGCTAAATCCACCTGGGGATATGCAAGCTCAGGGTGCAGTGCCTAAGATTAGGAGGCCAACAGCATCAAACAACTTCCTAGAAAGAAATTATAATAGTAATATACATTATTCTCAAAGTAATATGAATTTACCAACATATACCCATAGTAACTTGAATTTTACTAGAAATAATGCAAATATACCAAATGTAAACATTGAACTACAAACCCCATCTTACAGTGATTTTAATTTAAATAACTTTAATACAGGGGGCTATAATTTCACAAGGGCACCTCATATTCCTAGTTTTCAGAATGCACCAAATATCCCTAACATCCCACCAATCCCTACACCTGAAACACTTGCTAGTATTAAAAAATTAATACCATTGTTCTCAGAAGGAGGTGAAATTCACCCTTGCGAATTTTTAGAAAGATTAGAGAGAACATTAAATAATTATAACGTACCTTTTAACCTATTTGCTCCAGAATTGTCAGACATTTTTTTAGGTCCAGCGAAGCACTGGTTATTAGCAATGTTAAATAGTTTTAGAAATTTTAACCAGTTTCGTGACGCATTTTTACAAAATTTCTGGGGTTATTCTCACCAATCAAAACTAAAGTTAGCATTGGAAACAGGTCGGTACAATCGAACTACCAACTACACACACTATTTTCTGGGTCAGCTTGCGAAATCTAAGTTTTTGAATCCACCTTACACAGAACAAGAACTTATTTTGATTATTAGTCGTCACTTTCCTCCTTCAATTAGTTGTGCACTAATTGGCAGTCGTAATATATCAGATGTACTTGACAGATTGCGTTTGGCTGACAACTTTGATAATTATAAACAATCTTCTTCTTCTTCCTCCACAACTTATACAACTCAGCCAGTGGTGGCAAATAGGCCAATGAACCATAATAATAATAATCATAACCTAAAAAATGGTCAGTCTTTCGTTAAAAAGCATATTTCAGCGATACAAGAGACCGAATGTGCAGAACCTTCGGAAAACTAATAGTTCCCGAGGATATAGGCAGTCTGTCCTCTATGGGAAATATTTCAAAAACTGCCCACGATAATAAAGGTAAGTTTACATTAGTAAACAACCCAAAAAAAGATCTCCAATGTGATTTTGATCATTTATCAGAGGTAAATGACTCGTTTCGTTCCCCTATAATTACCATTAAAATTAACAAAACGGAATTTCCGACTTTGGTCGACAGCGGTTCAGAATGTAGCGCTTTCTCAGCCAATGTCGAAAATATTTTGTCAATGACAGATGTTCCCATGTTCCCAGTAACAGGTGTGCGGGTAACGGGCGCCTTTAGAAATAAAGAACGTAAGGTTTCTCACCAAGCGTTAGTCCCATTTACTATCGAAGACCATGAATTTGAGTTTGAAATGTTACACATTCCAGACTTGGCCTATCCGATTATTTTGGGTTGTGACTTTTTGCGTTTTTTTCAGGCTAACATTAGTCTGGAACACAAAAGTATTTTTTTGAAATATCAAAATAAAATTCTACAAATTCCAGAGGCTAGAATTTTCCATGATTATTCAGCACCTGTAATTTCCCCTATAAAAAAAATATGTGCCGAGTCGAAAAGCCCGCCGATTCCCGGTGAACAAAATGATTCGTATTTAATAAATGATACGGATATAGAAAATGTGGTAAATTCTACTTTTCTGTCCGATCAACATAAACTTAAGTTTAAAAACTTATTAGAAAAACATAGAAATATATTTTCTGATAAACCTGGACTGACAAATGAGTACATTCATAATATTGTCTTATTCGATACAACCCCTTGGAATGTAAAGTCTTACCCCATCCCGGTACATCACAGACCCGCAGTGGCAAAAATAATTCAAGAAATGTTGAATGAAGGAATAATTGAAAGAACATCTTCTTCTGCCTATGCGAGCCCATTAGTAACGGTAGTCCGTAAAAACGGAACAGTGCGTGTCTGTTTGGATGCACGCCAATTGAACAGTCGAATGGAGCCCGATACTGAGCTCCCTAAACAAGTTCAGGACCTTTTAAAGACTTTACCCCCTGTAGTCAAGATTATGTCAACCCTTGATATGACTAACGGGTATTGGCAGATTAAATTACGTGCTAAGGACCGAAAATACACTGGTTTTCTGCACAATGGTCAGTCATATAAATTCAAAGTTTTGCCTTTCGGGCTTAAAACGGCAGTTTCTAGCTTTTCCCGAGCTATGACTGTTATTTTGGGCCCAGCTTTCGACGAATTCGTCCGAATCTACATCGATGATGTGCTAGTACTATCTCCTGATGTGGATACTCACTTAGAACATTTAGATCGAGTTTTGGGTCGCTTATCATCAGCTGGCCTAACCCTCCGTTTAAATAAATGCCATTTTTTCCGAAAAGAGCTAAACTTTTTAGGTTATGTCCTTTCAGAAAAAGGCCTACAAAGTGACCCATCCCGAGTTAGCGCCATCACCAATTTTCCAGAACCCAGGAACGTTAAGCAACTTCAAGCTTTTTTGGGCTTAACGAACTATGATCGTAGTTTCTGCAAACACTACGCAACAGTAGCTGAACCTCTTTTTTCACTTCTGCGCAAGAAAAATAAATGGACTTGGGGTTCCACTCAGGTAGAGGCTTTTAATAAATTGAAAGAAATGATTAAAGAGGAAGTACTACTATACCATCCCAGCCTATCCATTCCATTTTGGGTGCAATCCGACAGCTCCGATGTAGGGGTAGGGGCACAGCTCTTCCAAATGGTAGAGGGACACAAAAGAGTGGTCGCCTATGGTAGTAGGGTGTTGCTTCCCCGAGAACGTTCGTATTGCTCGGCGGAAAAGGAGGCTCTCGCTATGGTATGGGCCCTGGAAAAGTGGAGAGTTTTCCTGGTAGGAAAACCCTTTTACTGCCTTACTGATAACAAAGCGATAACCTATTTAAAAACATGTCGCATGTTAACACCTAGATTGGCTCGTTGGTGTTTATCATTACAAGACTATGATTTTAGTATTAAACACATTTCCGGTAAGGACAACATAATTTCAGATATTTTATCTCGAAACCCTATTCCGAGGTTACCGGTGCCCTCGGACCGTTGTTTTCAAATTTTATTTACAAAATTTGATACGATTTTCAGTCGTAGCCTAACTTCTATTGCCGAAGATCAAAAGAATGATCAAAAACTGGCCCGAATACGAGAAAATGTTCAGCGTTTTCCAGAAGAAAATAGCCGTTTTGTCATTCACAAAGATGTGCTTTTTATGCGCAAAACCCCAGAAGAAAATTGTCTGCTCTGTGTGCCGAAAAATCGCATTGACGATTTTATCACTGCCTATCATACCGGCCTAGGACACTTCGGGGTATTTAAAACGCATGCCACAATGCGCAGGGAGGTATGGTGGCAAAATATGGCCAAAGACATAAAAAGAATTATCAAGTCCTGTCTTATATGCCAGTTGGCCAAATCCGGCCCTATTCTTCACCCTCCACTGCAAGCCATTATCCCAGAGGCCCCAGGGGACCTGCTGGCCCTGGATATTTATGGTCCCTTACCAAAAAGTCGAGGGGGCGTGGAATATTTGTGTGTAACATTAGACGTGTTTACTAAATTTGTAACACTTTACCCCCTAAAAAGGGCCACTACAAAATCCATTCTTAAAAAATTAACTGAGGATTATTTTGTAAAATTTTCCACCCCTAAACGGCTACTGACGGATCACGGCACACAATTTGTTGCTGGGGCCTGGTCTGCAACCCTTGAAGCCCTCGGCATCAAGGTAATTAAATCCTCCGTCCGGCACCCGTCCAGCAACCCTTCAGAGCGAATTATGAAAGAACTATCTCGACTTTTTCGAACTTTCATCCACGACAAGCATAAAAAATGGGCTTCGGAAGTAAACCACTTGGCGCAACTGCTAAACAATGTAGTGCATGTGTCAACCGGGTATACCCCTTCCGAACTTCAAACTGGGTTTCCCGCTGAACTTCCCTTAAGAAGTATGATTGATTTCCCAGACCATCTGGAAAAAATAGAAAACCATGTTAAAATTTATTTTGCCAGAGAAAGCTTACTATCCCACGCAGTACGCCGCAACGCGTCTAGTAAGAAAAATCCATTGCCTACCTTCAAAGTTGGTGATCAAGTATTGCTAAAAGCCAACCCAATTTCGTCTGCAATTGAAGGAAGAATCAAAAAATGGATGCTTCTTTTTGAAGGTCCTTATAAAGTTAAAAAGACGGTGGATAAATTAACTTATATTTTGTATGAACCAGAAACAGATATTGAACGCGGAATGTTTCATGCATCACACTTGAAACATTTTAACCCTTAACCGTATACCCTTTCCTGCAACTGTGATTTTATATCTCGCTAAAATTTTGCTTTAATTATACCGAGCTAGGGGGGGTAGTTGTAATGTAATTGGGTATTTACCATACTTTTAATTAAATTTGTTCGGTTCATATAGACCATTGTTTACCTTATGCACCAGAAGAGTGACCTTGGATTTACCATGTTCGCAACCTAAATAATTAGTTACCTTTTAGGGACTTAATATTTTAATTAGGGAATTTCTGATTGATTAGTTTGACATCTGTCAATCACTTCCATTTTTACTTTCACCTTTCGATAAGAAGCTTAGTTTTAAAATCTTTATTTATTTCTATCATCCTTTGGGATAATTTAGTTATTTAATGAATAAATAACATCCTGGTGTTAGGTAAGTCTTTTAACACCATTATTTTTATCTCAAGCTAATGCTTTAACTTATTTTTTAGATTTTTATATTGGTTTGATAAACCAGGTCACTCTTCCGATACTTCGATCACATTGAATAAACTTGCTATATTTGGTATAACTGTTTTACTCACGACCCCTGTACCATTTCGGCGCCCAATACAATTTTGGTACTACAGTAGTTATATATATATATTATAAACTTGAACATTATGGAAAAGGAACCTTTTACAACATAAAAATAAATAAATTTTTCGACATGGTGTCAAAACCAATTTTTATATTGTAATGTAATATTTATTTATTTTTATGTTGTAAAAGGTTCCTTTTCCATAATGTTCAAGTTTATAATATATATATAACTCTCTCACATAATTTTTAGCTTTGATAAAGCCCCCAAAGAGGGGAGCGATATAATAAAGTGACGCATTAAAACCTGCCAAAAAATCCGAGTTTTTTTTACAAACCAGAAAATTACATTCAAAGTTTGGCAACCTATATGGTATTTACCTACAATAGAATATAACATATTATTTAGTAAATAAAAAACACATTTTAAAAATATCAAAATGCCACCCACTAGAACAGTCAACTTTCAGCGAATAAATAAATTTATTCATTTGTTTTCAGAAATGGTGATTTTAAATGCTACTTCTTTTTGCGTGGCTAATTAACTCTTCGGCACTAAGGTGAGGTGTCATAAAACCTAGACAGTCATCAATTAGAAAATGAAAAAATTCTACATTTTAGTTTTTTCTATATAAATAAAATAAATAACTCTATTTTCTGAAAAAAATGCTTAATTTACATTAAATATGTCTAAAAAAAGCAATAAAGTTATAAAAAGGAAAAAGTAACACTGTAAAAAAAAAATTATATAGATGTACTTTGAGGGGTTTATCAAAGCCCACCTAGATTTGTCCCAAAATTTCACCTTAGTGCCGAAGGGTTAAGATCCAGCAAACATTTTAGGTGATTATTGAATAAAAACATTAAATAATAAGAATAAATGCGCTAGTAATGAAAAAAATAATATATAAACTACGGTAGAGAAGACCATTATAGCCTCGCACTCTGAAATCCCTAGATGCTACGCAGCTCGGCTATAAAAAATCTCTTCTCTACCTTTGTATAATTACTATTACTAAAAGTTCTTCTAGTACGGAGCGTTTTTTTTTATTTTTAAAAAGTATGAGAACATATGGGTAAGTTATATTATATTATAATTAATTTATTTATATTATTTACCATGCTCATATTTATCCAATGAGAAATTTTTATATTTTATTTAACAGAAGTTAGTAAGCATTGTTATGTCTTTGTAATTCTAGGAAAATCAAGTGACAGTTATCATTTGCTTATAAAATAAACTCCTACTAGGACAGAAAAAATGATTATTGCTCTATGTGCAAAGAACTAATTTGTCGGGTTAAAAACATGATATATAACGTTATGTTCTAAAACTAGTAGTGAAAAGACTATAATTTCTATCATAATAGTTATTTATATACCAAGGGACTAAACTGGCTGTTTTAGTCCCGCTAAGAAATGCAAGGGACTAAAACAACCACATTTAGTCCTGAGGTATATACACTATTTTTCGCAAGACCAAACATAATTTACGTAGGTAAATAAAATTAAAATTAAAAACCATGCATCTAAAATCGGGTGTTTTATTTTCGTAATTTAATCAAGATGTCTATGAATTGCGAAAAGTAAGTTTCGCGGCTATGGCGATTTCAATTGTTTTTTAATATGGTTGACACAAATGTCAATTCGAAATAATGGACGAAGACGATAAATAGGTAGGTAATTTAAACAATGTTATCTTTAAAGGTTTTAGGTGTTTGTTACAATCAAACAAATTCGTTTGAAAGCATAAAATTAAGTTTTAGTCGTGGTCGTGGTCGTGCAAAAAAATATTTTCCGAAATATTGTGATATTTTACTCATTTCTATTCGTCTAGAAAGGGTACAATTTTTTTTATTACCTCACTTGGTATGTGTTCTTTATGTCCAGTCAAACAACTTCTTATACAAGAAAATTCTCGGTAGCGCGGCGTTTTTTTTTTGGAGACCTACCCTTAACTACTTTAGGGCGTCCAATAACGGTATTGCCCGAACATTTTTGTCGGACAAGGTTAACACTTGATTTTAAATATTTTTATTAAACGGTCCTAAAAAAATCAGCTTTGATGTGCTAAATACCATGACGTCATAACTTTACCATGTTAGGTTAGTTATGACGTCATAACATTAAGGCGAGGTAATAATAGTTATTTATATACTATACTAAACTGGCTGTTTTAGTCCCGCTGCATTAGTGGTTCCTGAGCGAGCGTAGCGAGCGAGGGAAACAGAAATGCAAGGGACTAAAACAGCCAAGTTTAGTCGTGAGGTATATACACTATTTTTTGCAGGACCAAACATAATTTAGGTAGGTATATAAAATAAAAATTAAAAACCACTCGTCTAAAATCGGTTGTTTTATTTTCGTAATTTAATCAAGATGCCTGTATATTGCGAAAAGTCAATTTCATGGCTATCGCGATTTCAATTGTTTTTTAATATGGTTGACACAAACGTCAAAAAAATGGAAGAAGATGATAAATTTTAAGTTATGTATAAATTGTTATAACAATTTTATTTTTAAAGGTTTTCTTTGTTAAAATCAAATAAATTGAATCGCTAATTTATTACAAGACACCACCAAACCTATTTTTTGAACCAGCAAAGCACATAGTAAGTATAATATTTTAATATTATCAAGGTTGTCGTGATTTTTATTCCCTAGGGAGAAAAACGGCAAGTTTAGTCCCGAAAATGAAAGCGTAAAATTAGGTTTTAGTCTTGGTCGTGCAAAAAAAAATTATACTGGGCTTGGGCTCCCGGACTATATCTGTTTCAGCTTCTTTATATATAGCTCAAAATTTAAGTCATATTAAACAATAGTAGTTTAGAATTAATCTAAGTAAAATAAATTGAGATAATTATAATTATTGTAATTTTCGGTGTTAACTTGATAATTTGGTGGTAATTAGCAAAACAAATTAAAAGTGCTTTTAATATTAAGCAGGCTCTAAATTGTGTTAACAAAGCGTCATTAACAGAGAACTTAATGAGTATAATTAAATTTCGGTCTTAACATAACATACCTATACGATGTTAGTAGTCTTTTGGCGGAAAACAAAGGGAACGATTCTACATCACAAAACATGAACAACCAGTATAAGAACATAGGTCCGGAAAAAAAAAGAAAGTTACGACCCTTTAAAATTTAAACAATGGATTTTTAATTAATAGCTAATAATTAAAATTCTTATTTTATAAGTATAGTTTATGTTAATAGTTTATGTTAATAAAATATGTATGGCTTAACACATTTTTGCCCAAACTATTTTATGTGTAATTTTTTGCAATTTTTGTAAAAAATATGAATTCCTTGAGTAAAAATACAACCGAAGTTTTTCGTTAAATATCGCTACTTATAGTAAGGTAACCAATGACTTTAAGGTAATGTCCAATTCTCTGTTTCCTAACAAATTTAAGAATTTTCTCCGGACTAATAAGTTTTAGAAAGTCTGTCAATGCTAACGTTAATTTTTTTTTTCAGCTTTTTTCATTTTTTTTTTAAGTCCAAACCTCCTATGACTTTTTTTTAGGGGGATTACTTCAAAAACAATAGGAAACTATCCCTCATAGAACTTGATTTTTTCTGAAAATTTCGAATCGATCGGATTATTCGTTCTTGAGTTATCTTGTCTACAAAAATGGTGAGATCAGAGACAGACGGATGGACATTTCTAAAAAAAAAGTTTGCTTATCTTTTCATGAAACTAATTTGTATCCACGAATTTTTGTCTAGGGCGATTTTTGAAATTTTTTAAAAATTCGAAACTACCGTATAATATTCTAGCGCAGGCGCTGTGAATAACATAATAATTAAAGAGCTCTATAAAGAACACGTTTAACGATAAATAAGTCATAATTTTAAAAAAATTGTTAGACTTTTAAATTGTTTATAGGGAGGGGTAATTTTTACTCCATGTCTGTAGTAACGTTTCATGAATTAGTTGTCTTATTTACGTGTTCAAATTTTTAATTGAATATTCAAAAGCTAACCCCCTGGTGATTTTTGGACTGCATTGTATAATGTCTGTAATATAATTATAAAATTACGCAGCAATTTAACACATTTTTGCATATAGTCCAGTCAATAATGAGAAAATCCTATGTTAAATTGCAATAAATGTACACGGGCTGATATTTTAAAGGGTAGAAGTGGATAGTAATAGAACACTAGTGTTAGTTTCTCACCAGGTAATTTGCTTAAGGGGTGTCCGCTATCTTAAATTTAAGGGTGAGTGCGGTTATCTCGCTAAATATGCATCTTACAATAAAAATGCATATTACCAATTTTGTTAAAAAGAAAATTTCCAACAACTTTTGTTTAAATCATTTTTTTTAATATATTAATAACAATCGAGTTATAAATATTTAAAAATGGCCATGTTGGGGGTGAAATTCGTTTTCTCGACTTTTCAGCCAAATATTCATCGGAGGATATTATGAGCGAACTTGAAGCTCTTGATATTCTCTATAAGTTTTATATATTATGCATTTTCATAAGTATTTTGTTACGTATACAGTGGGCTCTGAAAATGAAATCGCGCCCTCTGTAACCGTACCAAAGTACCTACGAAAATTTATAATATATGAAACTTATAGAGAATTTCAAGAGCTACAAGTTTTTTCATAACTACTTTCGTCCGATAAATAATTTGACTGAAAAATGAAAAAAAAAAACAATTTCACCTCCAACATGGATATTTATAAATTAACTCGATTGTTATTAATATATTAAAAAAAGGATCCAAGCAAAAATTGTTGGACATTTCCTTCTTAACAAAATTGCTTTTATGCATTTTTATCGTAAGATGCATATTAAGCAACTCACCCCTAAAATTCAAAATAGCGGACACCCCTTACGCCAATCACCCGGTAAAAAGTAACAGAAGTGTTCTGTTACTCTTTAAAATATCAGGGAGGAGTAATTTTTACGCCATTAATGTCTGTAGTAACGTTTCATGAATAAGTTGTCTTATTTACTTATTTAAAATTTTAATTGAATATTTTCGCTCATTCAAAACTCCCTGGTGATTTTTGGACTGAATTGTATAACGTATACAGTCTGTAATATAATTATAAAATTAAGCAGCAATTTAACACATTTTTGCATAAAGTCCAGTCAAATAACGAGACATTCCTATGTTAAATTGCAATAAATGTACACGGGCTGATATTTTAAAGGGTAGAAGTGGATAGTAATAAAACACTACTGTTAGTTTTTTACCAGGTGATTTGCGTAAGGGGTGTCCGCTATCTTAAATTTAAGGGTGAGTGCGGTTATCTCGCTAAATATGCATCTTACAATAAAAAATGCATATAACCAATTTTGCTAAGGAGAAAATTTCCAACAACTTTTGTTTAGATCCTTTTTTTAATATATTAATAACAATCGAGTTATAAATATTTAAAAATTGCCATGTTGGGGGTGAAATTCTTTTTTTCCATTTTTCAGCCAAATACTCATCGGAGGATATTATGACCGAACTTGTAGCTCTTGAAATTCTCTATAAGTTTTAAATTTTATGTATTTTGTTACGTATACAGTGGGCGCTGAAAGTGAAGTCGCACAAAATTGCTATTATGCATTTTTATCGTAAGATGCATATTAAGCAACTCACCCCTAAAATTCAAAATAGCGGACACCCCTTACGCCAATCACCCGATAAAAACGAACAGAAGTGTTAGGTTACCGTCCACTACTACTCTTTAAAATATCAGGGAGGGGCGTAATTTTTAGGCCATGTCTGTAGTAACGTTTCATGAATCTTATTTACCTATTTAAAATTTTAATTGAATATTTCCACTCATTCAAAACTCCCTGGTGATTTTTGGACTGAATTGTATAATGTATAAAGTCTGTAATATAGTTATAAAATTACTTAGCAATTTAACAAATTTTTGCATATAGTCCAGTCAAATAAGGAGAAATTACTATGTTAAATTGCAATAAATGTTCACGGGCTGATATTTTAAAGGGTAGTAGTGGATAGTAATAGAACACTGTTAGTTTTTCACCAGGTGATTTGCTTAAGGGATGTCCGCTATCTTAAATTTAAGGGTGAGTGGGGTATTTCGCTAAATATGCATCTTACAATAAAAATGCATATAGCCAATTTTTTTAAGAAGAAAATTTCCAACAACTTTTGTTTAGATCATTTTTTTAATATATTAATAACAATCAAGTTATAAATATTTAAAAATGGCCATGTTGGGGTGAAATTCGTTTTTTCGATTTTTCAGCCAAATACTAATCGGAGAATATTATGTAACAACTTGTAGCTCTTGAAATTCGCTATAAGTTTTATATTTTATGTATTTTGTTACGTATACAGTGGGCGCTGAAAGTGAAGTCGCGGCCTCTGTAACCGTACCAAAGTCCCTATGAAAATTTATAATATATGAAACTTATAGAGAAGTTCAAGATTTACAAGTTTTTTCATAACCACTTTTATCATCCAATGAATAATTTGATTCAAAATTAAAAAAAAACAATTTCACCTCCAACATGGCTATTTATAAATTAACTCGATTGTTATTAATATAAAAAAATGATCCAAAAAAAAATTATTGGAAATTTCCTTCTTAACAAAATTGCTTATATGCATTTTTATCGTAAGATGCATATTAAGCAACTCACCCCTAAAATTTAACATAGCGGACACCCCTTACGCCAATCACCGGGTAAAAACTAACAGAAGTGTTCTGTTTCCGTCCACTACTACTCTTTAAAATATCAGCCCATATACATTTATTACATTTTACATTAATTATTTGACTGCACTACACAGTGCGACCCTGCATTTTATAAGTTTTAAGAGATGTGCACCAAAAGTTTTTTTTAGATTAATAAAATAGGTTTATTGGTTATTAAAAATCACTATGTTTAAAAATCGCAACAGATCCTTTTGATAATTTAAAGCCTATTTTAATTTTTTTTTTATTTTCATTTTTTTTAAACTCTTTTAAACGTATTATCTTGCCTAATAAACTTATTTAAAAAAAATTACGCTAGTGAGCCCTTCAGTGAACCTTAAAAAAAGTTTAAACAATTATAAATCCTATTAAATACCATTTATTGCGCGTTAATAGCTGAATTAAATTACAAATTAGTATTGTATTTTTCTTAAACATCTAAAAACTAAAAACTTTTAAAAAACGTTACCTTAAAAACTAAATTAAATCCTATTAGATGAAAATTCAATAACTGCCTTTAAAAGTTGCTGACCATAGCGTGGGTCGTTAACATTATTCATTTTGTGTTTATTCCAGACAGTAAGGAATTCTCTGTGAATAGACTCCCCAGCCTGTTCTGACCAAATTCCTAAGCCACTCTCTAAATAGGAAACACTGTCTTTAAGGTGATGCAATATGCAATGAATTTTAGGAGTTTTTGATACCCCGGAATCATTTAAAACTGCTTCCAGATGTTTGAGATCTGATTCGAGTTGTACTTCAGTTTCTTTTTGATTCGAAACATTTATCGACGATTTTGTTCATAACATTGAATGACGCAACAAATGGATAAACAAGACCTTGATTCACATTTCCCAGTACTTCTTTTGATTTTAATTCATTGGCATGCTTTAGGAGCTTTCTACAAGCATTGCAACGTCAACCTATCCTTGCCCCTATTGTCATTTTTCTCTGCAAGAAATGACAGCGTATAAATCTGCTGCCAAGGAGCTAAGAACCTATGGTAATTTGGAAATTCATTTTAATAAATTTAGTTTATCATTAGATAAGAACATTAAAAGAGCCAAAGAGTCTTTTAATGTTGTCAATAAACCTTTGTTTGAAGAGAACGAAAATGTGCGAGTTTTTCAGAAGTGCATCATACCTGAATTACATTTGCTGCAAGGATTTGTGAATCACCTCTTTTGGAAAGGCCTGGTCCCATTGCTGGGAAGAGAGAACGCTCTTAAATGGCCCAAGAATTTAAATATAATTGCCAAAAATTATCAAGGAGAAATTTTCGATGGCAATGCTTGTAGAAAGCTCCTAACGCATGCCAATGAATTAACATTAAAAGAAGTACTGGGAAATGTGAACCAAGTTCTGGTTATGCCATTTGTTGCGTCATTCAATGTGATGAACAAATTCGTCGATAAATGTTTCGGTACAACAAAAACTGAAGTACAACTCGAATCAGATCTCAAACATCTGGTAGCAGTTTTAAATGATTCCGGGGTATCAAAAACTCCTAAAATTCATTGCATATTGCATCACCTTAAAGACAGTGTTTCCTATTTAGAGAGTGGCTTAGGAATTTGGTCAGAACAGGCTGGGGAGTCTATTCACAGAGAATTCCTTACTGTCTGGAATAAACACAAAATGAATAATGTTAACGACCCACGCTATGGTCAGCAACTTTTAAAGGCAGTTATTGAATTTTCATCTAATAGGATTTAATTTAGTTTTTAAGGTAACGTTTTTTAAAAGTTTTTAGTTTTTAGATGTTTAAGAAAAATACAATACTAATTTGCAATTTAATTCAGGTATTAACGCGCAATAAATGGTATTTAATAGGATTTATAATTGTTTAAACTTTTTTTAAGGTTCACTGAAGGGCTCACTATCGTATTTTTTTTAAATAAGTTTATTAGGCGAGATAATACGTTTAAAAGAGTTAAAAAAAAAAATGAAAATAAAAAAAAATATTAAAATAGGCTTTAAATTATCAAAAGGATCTGTTGCGATTTTTAAACATAGTGATTTTTAATAACCAATAAACCTATTTTATTAATCTAAAAAAACTTTTGGTGCACATCTCTTAAAACTATAAAATTGCAGGGTCGCACTGTGACTAATACTCTGGTAAACAAAAAATATCAGTTTACACAAAAACCTTTTCAATAGCTCTCTTTAATTACAATTAAAAATGTCACCTTTAATTAGCAAATTCGAGTTTAATTACAAAATTATTTTATTTAAAATTTGCGATTTTATTAATTAAGTTGATCTTTTTACACATCGAAAAAGGATTTTATTAATTTTCCGATGATCGCTTTTATTATTATTTATATTACCGAATTTCATTATTAAATTTAACATTATCATAATAAATTTTAAGCATTGATATAATGAAACTTTATTACAGTTAAAAACATTAATCTCTTAAAATTAATCTAATTGCATATAGTGTAATATACATGTATATTAACTGACCTAAATTTTATTCCGATAGCTTCAATAACAAGCCGTGAAGATATGTAATGCTAAGCATTCAATTATATATTATTCACTGTAAATAGTATATTGCATTTTCCAAATAATTAAAAAAAAATAATTTTCAAAAAAAATTAAAAAAAATATTTTTTTTTAAAAATCTTTTTTTTTTTTTCAAAAAAACTTATTTTTTTTATTTTTCATTTTTTTATTAGATTTTCTTTTTGCAATAAATGAAAAAAAAAACTTTTTTTGAAAAAACTAATTTCTAAAAAAAACTTTTTCATTTTTTTTTACTTATTTATTTTTTTTAGAATTGATCCTTATAATAAAAGCTATTCGTTTGCGTTTACGTTAATCGGAATTTTCTTTCAGCATTTTAAAAAATTTTAAAAAGTTTAACCCCCCATAACTTTTTTGTATTTGGGGGGATTACTTTCAAAAACAGAACTTGATTTTTTCTGAAAATTTCAATACGATCGGATTATTTTTTCTTGAGTTATCGTGTCTAGAAAAATCGTGATATCGGACAGACGGACATTTGAGAAAATAAAGCTGATTCGTTTTTCATGAAACAAATTTAAATCCAAGATTTTTTGGTCTAGGACGATTTCTTTTTTAATGCGAAACTACCGTATAACGTTATTATATCACTGGCACTGTGAATAATATAATAACGTCAAAAAACGATTAATGTCTTTATAATAAATTATAAAAATATCTATATTTTTAAAAAATTTATTCGGAAGCGAAATATAAAAAAATATCTTGCCGCATTTTTCCTTGAAATAAGAGGAAAATAAAAGGAAACTGAGCGCAATATTAAGTGGAGTTTGTGTAGGCTGTCAAGTGTTGCTGTTTTAAAATTGGTCCTTCAGGAATCTTTAGTAAAAAGTAAAATGTGTTATGTCCTTGGATTTTAATTATACATGAGCTAAGTCATTTTTATTATCCGAATAAAATTCTACAAACAGCATATCGTCGACATAAAGTGTCAACCCGCTACTACTTTTGACCAAACTTTACGGGAGACGAAAAAAAACTTATAATTATTTATATAATTATTGTATAACAAAATGAAAAATCCTGTTTCTTTATTAGCGTGTTTTGGAGGTTTTAACAACTATCCACTATAAAAAAATTAATTTGGGCATAATTTCTATTGAATTAAAAAGTAGATAGCGGGAGAAAAAATCTCCATCAAGGAGTTGGCAGGTTTTATGTAAAGTTTTTCAAAAAATAAAGTAATTATTGCAAAGGTTTTTATTTTAGAAAATGAAAGTACAAAATACTGTCTTCAACATCAAAAAGCAACAATTTTAAAAATAAAAACCTTTGCAATAATTGCTGGAAGTGGTGGAGTTAGCAGCTTTCTGACTAGCATCATGAAAAAAGTTATATTTGGGAAAAGAGTTGCCTGTTTTTTTGCAGAAGGTGTAACTAAGTGTTCTTTTTGAACGGTATCAAAAACGACAATTCGTCAAAAAGTGCAGGTTAACACTTTAAACCGACGACATACGAACTGATTAGTATGCAAATTAGTTTTTTATTTTATTTTTATTCCCGGATTTGGTTCTAACTAAAATTGTTATCTGATTTTGCTGTTACGCAGCAACCAAATCTACTGAATAAAGTGAACTGTCTAAATTTAATTTTTGAACTGTTTAATTATTTGTTTAATGTTTGTTTATGTGAGAGTTTACCATTAGTGACAATGACTAATCTTTGGCTTTAATTCACTGTTTGAAAACGAGGAAAATCCATCGTCGAAACGTCACAGCAATATTAGATAACAATTTTAGTCAGATACAAAGCCCTATTTCCAATAATAAAAAAACTGAAATTATACAAATCAGGAAAATACCTACAATTTAATTATGGAAAGTCATTTTTAAATGACTACGTATAAAACTATTTCAGCAATTATTTCCAATAATTACACAGCCTTACAAAATACACTGCCCAGTAAAGGGGCTTTCACATTTTTCACCACCGCGCGTGAAATGGTTATTTCTCTCCCTCAGGGAGTGGGTTTGGAAAAAAATAATTTTAAGATTCAGTTTTAGCGGTCTCAAAAACCCCAATATATAAATTTTCAAGAAAACTGCCCCCCGCCCCTCAGTGGGTGGAGAGAATTTGTTATTATCAGATTCACTTTCAGCAACCTTAAAAATCCTAATTTTCAAGAAACTTTTTACTGTGTGGAACAAAGGATAGTTACTATCCTTTATTTGAATAATATAGATATATTATTCAGTTATCAGTTAAAGAGACCCAACCTTCGAAAGGGTAAATTGAAGCTTATGATTTAAATGGCCCTGTAGGCCAACATGTTTTAATTCATTCAAATTAAGCCTATAATCTAAAGTAACCGTTGCCAGTATTTACCATGGGATTTGACCTGGCTCTTCAGAAATATTCCATTAAGAATGTTTTTCTATATAGGTTGTTTTCAAAAAAGTGTCCGAAGGTTAGTATATTAACAAATATTAATTAAAATTTATTTATTTACGAACATGATTAATTTACATGAATATACTGGATTTCAAGAATATTATACATAATATCGTGGGCTTACAAGCAAAGAGCACTAAGTCATTGAAAATTTTAACTTTCATTTTGATTACTTAATTTTTGTATTAATTATTTTTGGAAAGAAGAGCTACTACAAATTGCAGTTACATGTTTAGAAAATTATTTTCCATTTGTTGATTAAAAAAAATGAAGTAGTTTGATTCATCTAAATTGACTAAGTGCCTTTTGCTTGTAAGCCCACGATATATTATATTTTTAATCCTGCGGATTTTTTTTGGCCTCTAAGGCATACAGAAAAGCACAATGTGCGCTATATCGCAATTTGTTAAGGGTCAAGAAGTTTTTTCATTCCATATCTACTCGTTTTCAGCGCCCAAAAATACGCAGAAAAATATAGTCTGGTTTATAAAAAACTAACTTTATGTTTTTTTTTTTGTGGTCCTGTGTTACCTTTGTATATAAGGCCCCAGAACGAAAATAGAATAATAAATAAACAAATAATCAAATAAATAAAGGTTGAGAAAGTTAAGGTCACTTGATCAGTTGTTACTTTCTCTGGTGTTTTGGTGGTTAGCTGTTTGGGTTTCGAACCACCAAAATACACTAACACACGAACTAGACAAAGCAACACCCGATCGAGTGACCCTAGAGAAAGTAACAAGACGATTTCCTATATTTTTCTCCGTGTACAGTTAATTTTGTCGCATCAAGCTTTTCATTTTGTTAGATTGGAAAAACAAAATCTATTGGCATGAAAAGCTTCTGAATAGATTGTTCATATTATAAAACCATTTCGTCGGTGCTTGACTTTATTTGATTTGTTTCGATTCTAAATACCAAGTCGTCTGATTCGAATACAATTGTTTTGTAATTTGATTTTGCATGTTTCGTAGACCAAATCAACCAAAACTCAAACGTAAATAAGCTGTGTACAGACTTTTTAAAACGCAAAATAAATATTACCAAAAAAAAACTAAAGTGTACCTTAAAATCAAGATATCACAATTTTTGACCATTTTATCATGAACTAAGTAGGTTAGAAAAATGTTTTAAACTAATTTTGTATAACATTTTATAAACATTCTTTTTTTATTGTTTGATGTTATTGGTAATACTATTTCTAAACAAAAGAAATACTATTTTTTCTTAATTTGGACCTTTCCTTTTTTAACCCAGATATGCCCATCGTCCTTCTACAAGGACACTTGTTACAATTTGCTATTTAATTTTTCTGTACTTTTTTACAAAAATAATGGATATCGAAACCTATGTACTATTAAAAAAAACAAATTTTGGATTATTAAACACGCTGTTTTATTTTTGTTTGAGGTTGTGTTTGAGTTTAAGAAGTGCCGATAAAATTCCTAATTTTGAAAATAGCGTTTCCGTACGACTTCAACTTTGTCGGGTAAGTTTTATTCAAACTAAAACAAAAAACAAACTAATGTAGCAATAAATATAGCTCAAATATAAAATAGTTTAACTTCATATCCAAATATTTTAATATTTTTTGTTTTTATTGAGCTTATAGATGGCCGTAAATATGACTGTCCTTTTAAAAGGACGTTGGGGATAAATGAGTTTCTTTTTAGTGGGCTGACTCTTGATGAACTTCTACGCGAATTAGAAGAAAAAAACTTCCTCAGTTTTGTGAATATGGCAGTTGTGCCACCAGAAAAATATTTAGATTCAGATGAATATTTTCGAGATGAAGAAAATGTAAATTTAAAGAATTTGCCAGAAAGTCAACTAAGCGCACATGCATAACTTTTTGAACATAATTATCTAAATATATAAACTGAGAACTGTGAAGATGAGGTTAGTGGGGAACTACAATATGAGTCAAAGAGTGACATTTCAACAGCTGCACAGAAATTAAAGAGGAAAATTGGATCATCTATCTTTAAGAAGAACAGTAGCAAAATCGCTAATTGAGACATATGGAAATAGTAGTAAAGGTTCAAAAGAGGAAGACCATCGCTTTTAGAAAACGAAGAATCACGCGACACGACAAATTAAAGGTCTAGATAGAGCCTTACGACAGGTTAGATCATCTGACAGAAGAGAAAAACAGACTATGTGCAAAATATGTCAAATGAAAGTTTCTACCAAATGCCGGAGGTGCAATGTAGTAGCTCTTCACGTTAGACGTTTCATTTCGTATCACACTTGTTCAATGTTCAATATTTTTATACATCGTTTCCAAATTTGGCTATTACTTTTAATTTAAGTTCTTGAGAATATTAAACATTTTCTTTTATATTTTTAATATATTTTTACTATCCTAGTTATGCCCAACTTCCTTTTAAAAGTACACCATTTTTAGGGAAAGCTGTATAAAATATAAAAAAAGTTTCTTATAATATTTTGCTTATACAAGGAAATGGTATATTATTTTGATTAAAAAAAGTTAAATATCTAAAAAAAATTCTTGGGCATATAAGGGTTTATTTAAAAAAATTTAGACTGCATGGAAGGTATGTGCAAAAAACTTAAAAAGTGTTCCTTAAGGTTAAGCGGCGAGAGATCACCTTTAATGGTTACCCTACTATTATTAACGTAATATAATATTAATTATATAATATTAATTATATAATATTAATTATTAACATATTATACGTTAGATAACATAAATTTGTGTCTTTAATACCAACTCAAAAATAAAATTCCCTAAAAATATTTATATATTGGATTTTATTACAGTTCCACAAAAATGTCTGTTATATGCAAAATTGTAAACTTGAGCTTTAATAACACAGTCATACAAAAAAACTGGATCTCCGATGGACTCGACTAGCCAGTTGCCCATTTTCAAAATAACCTAAAAAAAATGTCGTCAAATGTTTTTTAAGGTTATTTTGAAAATAGTAGCTAACTTTCAAATTCCGGCCACAGATTCGGATTCAGAGGCTCAAAATACATAGGAATTGATAAGTAGGAGATCGGAGATCCCATTTTTTTTGTGTGGCTGACTCCCGACTCTCGAAAAAAAAATTGATCTCCGACGGGCTCGACTAGTCAGCTCCTATGTATTTTCAGTCGCTGTATCCGAATCTGAATTCGTAATTTAAAAACTAGCTCCCATTTTAGAACAATGTCTTAAAAGCAGACTGATTGAATATTTAATTAAAAATAAAATTTTGAACAAAATCCAATTTGGGTTTCAAAAAGGTATCAGTACAGAAGATGCCATAATTAACTTTAATAAAATAGTAATTGACGCTTTAAATAATAATAAAAAAATCTTGGCAGTATTCCTGGATCTGGCAAAAGCCTTTGACACTGTCGATCACAAACTACTCATAGAGAGATTGGAATCGATTGGTGTCAGAGGCATTGCTTTGGAAATCTTCAAAAATTATTTGGGGAATCGTCAGCAAAAGGTAAAAATCAATGGTACTCTTCCTCAAGGAACAGTATTGGGTCCTATTCTGTTCCTTATATACATAAATAGCCTATATGCTTATAAAATTAATGGAACTATTATTTCTTTTGCTGATGACACCACAGTCGTTTTTGTCGGTGATACCTGGGACGTTGTATTCCAAAAATCCGAATCTGGAATGTCTAAAATTAAACAGTGGCTTGATGAAAGTCTTTTAAGTCTAAATATCGATAAAACTAAATTTTTAACATTTTCACTGACTGATGCTGGTCAACCACCCATAAATAGTTTAAGGATTCATGATGAAAACTGTATAAAACAAATAAAATAAAATATTTGGGGGTTATGGTGGACCAGCATCTCCGGTGGTCGGATCATATAAAATACTTAATATCTAGACTTAAAAGACTGGTATATAGGTTCTACTTACTGCGAGACATTTTGGATAAAAAGCTTTTATTTATTGTTTATGATTCAATGGTACAGTCTGTAGTTAGATACTGCCTACCAGTTTGGGGAGGCTTATATGATAGATATTTAAATGATCTTGAAGTAATGCAAAACACTTTGATAAAAGTATTATTTGGGAGATCTAGAAGATATTCTACGGATACACTTTACTCTGAACTTGGAATTTACCAATCAGAGAACTGTATTTTTATCAAGTTCTTCTCTGGCACTCTCAGAATACTGAACTATTTTCAAAACCAGATCATAAGTATCCTACACGATTTGCAAAAAATCAATCGATGACAGTCCCAATGTTTTTGAAATCTCACACTCAACGCTCTCTTTTTTTCCACGCTCCGAAATTATACAATAGTCTGCCTTTAGAGTTTAGATGTTTAACTTCTAGAAATTCTATTAAGAAAGTTTTAAAAACTTTTGTACATCAACATTTTAAACAATTACTCAAAATTTTTGAATCGATTTAAAGTGGATTCTGCTCTCATCCCTCACAAGTTATCTTTTGTAATTTTTTGCAATTTTTTTTTGCAAATTTTTTTTTGCATTTTTTTATCGTTTTTATGTAAAATATTATAGGTAATATGGTAAAAAATAAAAATTATAGGTATTCTATTAGGTTTATATTATAGATTATTTAGGAAATTATAAATTATACTTAATTTTGCGCCGCAACACAAGCCTAGCTTAGGCGGCGTAATTGAAATGCAAATACTAAAAAATAATGTAATGTAAATACTAAATAAATAAATAAATAAAATAAAAAAAAAAAAAAATAAATAAATAAAATTTTTAACATAACCTCAAAAAACCTACTTTTCGATATAATATGATATGATTTTTATGGTTATCTTAAAAATGGGAGATAACTTTTAAATTCCGATATCAGATTCGGATTCAGCGGCTCAAAATATATAGGAATTGACTAGTCAAGTATGCAGGAGAACCATTTTTTATGTGGCTGTGTAGTTATAATTACACAGTTTAGTGAGCTTTAATAATTATTAATAGTCCAGCGATATGAAACTTTTGCCATGACACTGACTCAACCATAGGTCTGTCAATTTTTTCAGGTAATACAGGTGTATAGAAGCAAAACCTATGTATTTTCTGCTGTGAATTTGGTGTGGTTTTCAAGATATTAACAATTAAAGGTCAGAAAATGTCTATTTTTGCACATTTTTTCATACCAATAAAAAAGTTGAGTTTTTTATCAACAATTACATTACATTACATTACATTATGTCGATAGGACGATTTGTTGCTTAGAAAACTGCAAAAAACGATCAAAATTTGCACATTATTCAATAAACAATAAATTTTGCAAAAATCAACCTACGACTTTTTTTTATTGTGTAAAAAGTTGAGTCTTATAGTATTCAATATGTGGTTAAAATTTCCAAACGTTTTTGCAAAATTGAAATTGTTTTTAACAGAGATGTTTTTTTTGCAAAAAATATTGATATTTTGCAACAAAAAAAATTGTTTAAACATTTTTACGAAATTAATGTGTAATTCAAAATATAATTTAAAATTTTATATTTACTATAATATGCTTTTTTAAATAATACTGTAATATTTATAAAGAAATATGACCTTTTGTTCACTATTGGACAAACTATACATTCTTTTTGACCAGATACGAGAATAATTATTTTATATAAACAAAAATTTCTTGTTTAACATAACCTCAAAACATATGGTTAACCTTAATCTGGATTCATCAACTATAATTATAGAACGGTTTCAGAAGTATTAATACTTTCATAGCAAACAAATTTTAATGTTAAAACATTAAATTACCAAAACCCTAAATAATGACAGCACTAATCTAATTTGAAATTTTTATTATTCCATCAATCTATTTTCTAATCATAGTACAGAGTGATATTGGTAGACTGACAGTTTTGGGCTGCTGGCCCTCTTCAGTACCAAGAGTCAACTCTGCACGCTGATTAAGAAAACGTTTTTAGACTTTACTCGCAAAAGGAATATAGCCATTAGATTGATCTAGACTTGTGCGCCATCTATTTCTAGATGTAGACAACTACTCACAGTTGTAGGTTGGTATACTTTAAGTTGTAGTTGTTGTGTTATTGATCTAGTTTAAAGTATGTTACAGTATTTAGCAAAATAACAATCGGTAAATAATAGTAAAATTTTGATTAGTTATAATACAGAGGAAAGTAAAACGTGGATAGATAATTTTGTCAGTATGTAATTGTGTGTGGTTGCAATCTTTATATTATTACTAATAAAAATGTTGTTATTATTTACCAATTCTTAATACTGTAATATACTTTAAACTAGATCAGTAATACAACTTAAAAACGACTCAAAGTATACCATAATATATGTGATATGCTTTACCAAATTTAAAAGTAATTTGTACTATAACATGCTAGTATTAATAAACACATGTTGAGTGTGAATCCAAATATACCAGCACGTGGTGATGTGGTAGTATGACAACATATTGTATATAATACACACATTGTAGTTTTTACAGTGTCATTGTATGTTATAAGAAATAAAGTATTTAGTTTAATATAACAGGGCACGACAGCAAAAAAAAAATCTGACATCGGACCAACTTTTTATTAACTAATTTTGGGTAGTAGATTTCGAATTTGTAATCATATTTTTCGGGTCACGTCAGAATTTTTTTCTATATGCGCTTAAAGTTGTCAATTTACTCTAGTTTACAAGTTTTTTTGTTTGTTTTCTGGGGTAATTTGATACAGAAAAAAATCGGAATGAAAAAAAAATTAAACAGGTTTTAAAAACATATTATAGTATTTGCAAAATAATTTGGAACCGCTTTAAGCTAAAACTTGGTATGAAAACGTGGCAGGTCAGTAAATCAGCTAGTTCAAACTATTTTTGTGTTAAATGGGGTGAAAAGGGGGAAAATTAATATTTTTTGCTAAATGTAATTAGTTAATTAAGTAAAAAATGGTTCACTTATGCAAAGTAGTACTAACAAAAAAAGAGTTTTTGTAAACCCTTTATTTATTTATATTTCAATACAAAAGTCTATACAATTGTATATATAATTGTATATACAGTGCGGTCCAAAAGTCACCCCCCCCCCTTTAACCTTTTGAAGAAGTTGAGATATCGACTTCAAATTTAGAACTCTTAAATAAGACAACTTAAACTATCTTTTAGTATATATTTGATATTTTCAGCTCTTAAAATGTGGGCAGGGAGCATGGGAGGACATTTTTTTAAATGGAAAGGGGGGTCGTGTGATACATCATTTTAAAGCTTATAAAATTCTCTATTTAAACTAACATTTTTAAATTTTTTAAAAATGTTTTTTAAGGTTTTGATTTTTCAATTTTTTGTGCTAAAACATTTTTTTATGAAGAAATTAGGCATTTTTAAAAAATTATTTGTTTTTTTTTAGAGGAATTTTGACATTAATACCCATTTTCAACCCCATTTTAAACCCAAACAATTTTTTTTTTAATTTAAAAATATGGAGTTAAATGGAGAATTTTATAAGCTTTAAAATGATGTATTACACGACCCCCCTACCCATTTAAAAAAATGTGCCCCATGCCCCCCTGCCCACATTTTAAGAGCTGAAAGTATTTAAATGTTCTAAATTTGAAGTCGATATCTCAACTGGTTCAAAAGTTAAGAGTGGGGGGAGGTGACTTTTGGACCGCTTTGTATAATATGCAAGTCTAGTACAATAAAAAAAAGTCAAGAAGGTTTGTATAGAATATTTGTATATCAATTTTATTTTTTAGCTCTTTTTATTTGCCTACTGTACTGGGTTACGTCTGTGTCATGTTTAAGAGGCCAGCAATATTCTGCCAGCATATGTATGCGTTCTTGTCTTTTGTTTTTATAACTTATAAATTGACTTAAAAACCTTGGTTAATGCCACAAATACTTGCTCCAATTCCAGAGTTTTAGGGAAAAAACTCCTTATAAAATTGTTTAAATTAGCAACTTTAAGTGCATATAGAAAAAAATCCTGACCTGACCCGAAAAATCTGACTACAGATTCAAAATTTAAGACCCAAAATTGACCAAAAGTTGGTTCGATGCCAAAAACTTTTTTTCTTCACTCCATTTAATACAAAAATAGTTTGATCTAGCTGATTTACTGACCTGGCACGTTTTCATACCAAGAAAAATCTGATTACAGATTCGAAATATATGACCCAAAATTAGTTAAAAAAAGTCGGTTCGATGCCAGAATTTTTTTTGCTGTCGTGCCGTGTTATTTTAATGCAAATAAGTAAAAGTGTCAAACATTTCAAACTCAAATTAAAAACTTTTTACGTACATTATATTTTATCCTCGGAAATATATAAAACTACATTATCTTTTACTGTATTATTAAATTTTAAAAGCCCCTACATTTTAGCTGATGACTATAACTTGAGTTACTACTTCATAAAATATTAAACTAAATACTTTATTTCTTATAACATACAATGACACTGTTGGGCACTCCTGGCACTCAGTCGCAGCGTGGTCTTTATAAGGGACGGATGTGACCGCTTTGGCGGATTTACTCCAGCATTAGCCTGCTTACGCAGGTATGCACAGGACTTTATTTATTTTATTTTATGTTGTTTCGTGAAAATATTACTTTAATTTTATTTTGTGATGTTAAATTTTAAGGTGGAACTGTTGAACATGTAAAGTCAATTTTTTTATAAATTTTAAAGATAATTTTTTGTATAAGTTGGCGTCTGCGCAAACATCACTACAGAGTAAGACGGTTTTGCGTAGGCCGAAAATTATACTAGATCGAGCTGGCCAACTACCCAAAGGGAAAAGCCATACTGGAATTTTATTTATTTATTTATTTTATTTAATTGGATTTGGATTTTTTTAAGATAAGATAGACGCATTTAGCACCTTAGCATTATTATCAAGATTACGATAACACAAAAATTGTTAACGTTTTTTTAATAAAAAACTTTATTGTTTTTTTTTTTAACTTGGTTAACTGTTTCCATAATTTCATTTCATTATTTTGCACTTTTTTAAACAAAAACATAATCTTCTAATTTAGCCAAAACTAAAACGATATCCTTCTTTAATGAAAATGTATTTTTAAGGTTTTAATTATTTTACTATAAATATGTTACTTCTGATAGTTTAAAAGGTTGAGATACGCAAGGTTAGGTTAGGCTAGGTTACAGTTCAGCTATACATTAAAAATGTGCAGTCTTTAGTAAAGACTTTACCAGAATTTTCTCATCCTAGTGAATGCTAAAAACACAAGCGGCTAATTACAGCTCTCCGTGCCGAACGTTGGTTAGCCCTCTACTACGCATGCGCACCTCTGCATAAAGGGCTGTCCATAACCCCTCCTCTAAAAATAGTGTGCATGCTGAATCAGAAAATTATAGTACAGCTTATTACAAACAAATTCGTATCGTAACATTACTAACAATATGTACTATATAAAATTAAACTATCACGCACATGAATATATGATGGTTAATTATTGTCATATATTCATAAAAACAGAGAAAGATTTCTTACTCACTTTGACGAACACTAACAAGCCACAAGAAATAATAATCTATTTTTGTTAGATCGTCATAGAACTGTATTCTACAGAGCGGTCCAAAAGTCAGCCCCCCCCCTCTTAACTTTTGAACCAGTTGAGATATCGACTTCAAATTTGGAGCTTTGAAATAGGACAACTTAAACTATCTTTTAGCATATATTTAATACTTTCAGCTCTTAAAATGTGCGCAGGGGGGCATGGGGGCACATTTTTTTAAATGGAAAGGGGGGTCGTGTAATAAATCATTTTAAAGATTATAAAATTCTCCATTTATCTCCATATTTTTAAATTAAAAAAAAAAAATTTGGGTTTAAAATGGGGTATTAATGTCAAAATTCCTCTAAAAAAAACAAATAATTTTTTTAAAAATGCCTAACTTCATCATAGAAAATGTTAATTATACCTTTAAACTAATTTTAGTTGACATAAATAAAAATTTATAAAAAAAAAACTTAAAAAATCGAATGTTTTAGCACAAAAAATTGAAAAATCAAAACCTTAAAAAACATTTTTAAAAAATTTAAAAATGTTATTTTAAATAAAGAATTTTATAAGCTTTAAAATGATGTATCACACAACCCCCCTTTCCATTTAAAAAAATGTCCCGCCATGCTCCCCTGCCCGCATTTTAAGAGCTGAAAATATCAAATATATGCTAAAAGATAGTTTAAGTTGTCTCATTTAAGAGTTCTAAATTTGAAGTCGATATCTCAACTCGTTCAAAAGTTAAAAGGGGGGGGGTGACTTTTGGACCGCACTGTATAAAAAATCACCAAAACATGCAGGGTGTTATCTCTTCAATTTTGTTGCCACCTGAATTAAAAACAATTGATCGACATAATCTTTTAAAAAAAACTCAAACAGTTTCTATTGGATAAAGCCTTCTATGATATTTTCCAGTTCACAGGGCCCGTCGTTGTACATTAATTATTGTGACTGTTTTATATTATTTGTAAATATTTTTGGAGTAATAATAATAATAATAATAATAATAATAATAATAATAATAATAATAATAATAATAATAATAATAATAATAATAATAATAATAATAATAATAATAATAATAATATTTATTTCATAAATCATACATAATTTACAAATAAATATGCTACTGGCACAGAAATGTGAGGTACATTTGAACGTGCTTAAGAAAAAAAATATATATATATATAAGTAACTAAAACTATAAATATAGTTTAAATACATAAAATAAGATAAAATAATTGCTAGTGTAGTAAAATATAAAAAAATTTCAGGATATGTTAAGTATTATATTTACCATAATACCAAGTATATGTTAAGTATATCACATATTTACCATAATACCAAGCATGTTGACAATGATGCGCTACGCAAAGAAGTTCATGAAAATAATAATTATAAATGAACCAGATAAACAAGTGACAAACAATCAATCCAAATAAACAATAAAAACAAAATAAATAATAACAACAAAACTACAAGTCTCATTACAGTAAAGAAAATCACAAATAACTCTTAAATAATATATACATTTAAGAAAAAAATAATAAATAGGCAGTGTAAAGATATTAATTAAAAAATAAATAAAAAAATTAATATAAACAAAAAAGTGTTATATTTTTAATTGTCCTGTGTTTCTTTTGATATATGTCAATAGTTTATTTTTATTTTATTATTAATGTTTTATTTTATACTTTATTCTTGATGTTTTATTTTATACTTTAATGTGACCTATCTCATACATTTTCTATATTTGTGATTATGAAACTAATAAAATGAATCTGAATCTGAATCTGAATCTGGTTAGGTATTTCTATATTGTCCAACAAGTCATTAACATACTTTTAAGTAGTTTGTGAATTTGGTATTATGTAAGAAATAACCTCGGAAATAACTCAACAGATATATTCGACCCGAATGCTAAGAATGGTAAGGCTGGTTTATTCATAATTATAACTTATTTAACTAACACTAAAGAACCTAGCATACATATAGGGGGGTTCCTGGGCCTCAGTCAAACTGCCTCAAATTTTGATATTTTGTAATTTCGGGGGTAAACATTAAATTAGGAAAATTGCAGCCAAATTAAATGACCAGTTTCGGAGAAAAACGCTTTTAAAAATCTAATTTTATGACAGATTTTTTGACGTATATTAAGGTTATTTTTTACTTACGTAAATATTAACTTAATTAGCTGTTTTAAGTTTATTATACTCTATTAATTAAAGAACAGGCAAGATAAATATTACATAAAAGGCTTTATTATCATTTACTTACATGTGGTTCTATAAAAAATTTAAAACTTTGTGAAACTTCCACATGCTGGCATTTTCCACATGTTTGCTAATTATCTGCATATTTTCTGTTAGATATTTGCTTGATTATGTTGAAACATGGTTTGGTACCTCTACAAATATTTTATAATTATATATTTTAGATTTTCTTGACATATTTTTCCAAAAATACGTCTAAGGCTTGACAAATCTGTCATCATATTTTCATAGGTAAAATATATTATTGAGATTGCCTAGCAACAACGTTTAATAAATATTACTATAGAGGGTTCACTAATGAATTAAGTTGTTTCTAGGTAATCTCAATAATATGTTTTGCATATGAAAATATTATGAGAGATTTGTCAACCATCAGATATTGTTTTGAAAAAATATATCAAGAAAATCTAAAATATATAATTATAAAATATTTGTCGATGTACCAAACCATGTTTCAACATAATCAAGCAAAAATCTTACCTCAAAAATAAAGTATAGCAAATTGGTGGCCTTTCTACACCATTACCCTTTAAAGGCCTCCAAGAATGGTAAGGCTGGTTTATTCATAATTATAACTCATTTAACTAACACTAAATTTAAAATTTTACCTCAGAAATAAAGTATAGAAAATTGGTGGCCTTTCTACATCTTTACCCTTTAAAGGCCCCGAATTTGCTATACTTTATTTCTGAGGTAAAATTTTAAATTTAGTGTTAGTTAAATAAGTTATAATTATGAATAAACCAGCCTTACCATTCTTTGAATTCGAGTCAAATATATCTGTTGAGTTATTTCCATAATAATACCAAACTCACAAACTAACCCTTTTTTTGATGAACATAAACAAATGTGTTACGCTAAAACTTTTTCAAGTGTTACCAACGCGACAGGCCATAATCCCCCAGATTAATTTAGCAGAGGAATGATCCGGTGATATCAGTTTGTTGGCGTAGTAGCCCGTGGCTGAAAAATTATTTCCACTCATAATTCTAATGGATTTTCACACTTTTTAATGCTTTTTGAAATTATTTTGCTTGTAGACAATAATTTAATATTCTGTTTATTTTATAATGCCTTTAAAATTATTTTACTCGCATACAATAATTTGTTATTCTATGATATTTTTAATCTCCGGAATTTTAGCATAATACATTAGGGTGGACATTATATTTTTTTATTATCTTAAAATTGTTATTTAGGTTTAACTAGAAAATTCTGAAAATATGAGAGTGATCAAACTTCTCTAAGGGTGCTAATGAGGATTCTAACATTAAAAAATCATTGAAATTTATCTGTAATTTTTGTATAAGTGAAAAATTTTAAGGGCTCGAAATATTGTTTTTCCTTTTGAGCCTGAAAAATTTTGTACTAAATTTCAAAATGATAAAAAGATTCTAACCCGTGCCGAAAATCCTCCAAAATTACCCCTAACACTAAAATTTATGAATTTGTCAGTCAAAATGGGAGGATTGCTGTAGTCGTACTTGAAGAGTTTACTACCCAAATAGCGTGAGTTCGATTCTCACCGGCGCCGATTTGCCTTTTTTAGTTAACTAATAATTGAAATTTGGCGAAGGCGTAAGTGAAGCTGACACTCCCTATAAATTTGTTCAAAAGTCATTTAAAGCCGGTGGTTCCCTCTACTACTAGCCCACACAAGTCCTGGACTTGCTTAATTAAGTAGAATAGTACGAGGTTAAACAAACATTTTAAAAATGTATCAGATCGGACAGAATTTGTTTTTATTTAATGCATTCTAATAACTATTCATAATATTGAAATGATTTAACTAAAACAAAACGAGCTAAGCGCCAAATATTTAGGAGCTCTTATTTGGCGCTTAGCTCGTATTTTAATATTATAAATAAATATTAGAATGTATTGTATAAAAATAAATTCAGTCCGATCTGATTAATTTTTTTAATAGGTTTTTAACGTTTGACTCACATTTATGTTAGAAATTCGTAAATTTTAGTGTTAGGGGCAACTTTGGCGGATTTTCGGCATTGGTTAGAATCTTTTGATCATTCTGAAATATTGCCAAGTAATTTTGTATGCTCAATAGGAAAAAAAAAGATTTCAAGCCCTTTAAACTTTTTACTTAAACAAAAATTACAGAAAATTTTCAACGACTTTTTACGTTTTATGGCAATTTTACGAATATCAGAGTCCCCATTAGCACCCTTAGAGAAGTTTGACCACTCATATTTTCAGAGTTTTCTAATTACACCTAAATGAAAATTTTAAAATAATAAAAAATATAAGGTCCACCCAATGATACATATACTGCCCTTCTCAGAAAATTTGTCCTATCTGCAAATTAGATGTTTTGAGATATGGCCAGTTTTATTGTTTTTGTTTGCACTTTTTTGAAAACGTGTTTAAATAAATATGGCGTTGGGTTCTGCCTCGGGTTCTGCTTTATTTTAAATCAAAAATACGTGATATCCTTTGAAAAAAAAATATTTTATTCACAAGCATACAGAAAAACGTTCTTTGTATGTATTATAAAAAGTTGCAAGATCATTTTTGTCTGTTTCTTTAAAAGTTAATAAAGCTTTTCTTCTCTAACCTAGGTTAGATATGAATTCATATATAACCCGTTTTTTGGCTTTTGGTTATACCTCATAGATGGCGAACCTTTCGCCTAGGCGCGCCTATCGCCTAGGCGCGCCTTGTCTGTAAAGAACTGTAGTTTGCAAATTAAATAGCCTAACATTTTTGTTTATTTCTACGAAAAACAATAAGAAATAATATTTATTTATATATTATATAGTTCATACCGAGACTGATAGGATAGGAAATAACAACGAGCCACTTATTTAAATTAATATTTAGTTGAAATTTATAGTGACATTTGAAATCTGCAAAATTTCTGTAGAAGATCATTTAAAATGGTGAATTTTATGAGGTAATGTGTTATTTATTTATGCTTGTAAATAAAATTCTGTTCTAACCACAAAAGAAAATTACATTTCCAACTGTTTCATTTTCTTATCAGGTTAGGAATATACTATTTTTTGTCATAAAAATAATTTGTTGTACTAAATGCATTTGTTCCACCTGAGAAAGTTAGGACAAAATTATATAAAAAGTCCAATCAAATTACTAAGATCTGTAAGGTTAGTCCTAGTCCGGACTTATTCGTCTAGTAAAGACTAGGGACAATTTTATTTAAAAAACATTGAAAATTTTCCACATAGGACAAACATCTTAGGCTAATTTTTAGGATTTGGGTTTTAGATAGGACATTTCTTTTCAGTAGGCACATGGGGCTAGTGTAAAGCAATACAATGTTGTGCTTATCTCAAAAAGTGAATTTTTGCAGATAGGACAACTTGTCTTAACAGGGAAGTATATATCAGATATGTCACTAATAAAATATAAAAAATGATAGATTCATTTTTAAATACAAATTTAAAAATATATAAATAAATTTTTAATTATAAATAAATCATTTATTTTAAAAGTCACAGGTTTAAATGCATGATAAAATTTTATATAAATTTTTAATTATAATAATTTTTAAATAATGTATTTTAAATATCCACAACGCTTTTACGTTGCAATATAAAGGTTTAAAAAGTTTTATAATTCAAGTTTAATTTTTATACTATTCACAGCGCTAGAATAGTATTATACGGTAGTTTCTAATTTCCCGAAACAGCCAAAAAAAAAAACGTCCTAGACAAAAAATTCTTGTATACAAATGTTTCATGAATAATAAAATAAGAAATTTTGAAAATATCCGTCTCTCCGTCCGTCCGTCTGATGTCACGGTTTTTGTAAACACGATAACTGAATCGGTGTTTGCTAAAAGGGCGTAAGCCAATTTTTTTTCAAAATTGAGTTAGATACAGTTTTATTATGGTAGAGGATAGAGGATTGATTTTTGTTGAAAGGACGTTATTCTTTTCCTTTTTTTTGTTCCCTGATCAGTACAAATATTACTTAACAAACTGGTATACAACAGATACTAAATATCCTGACAGTGACTTTAAACCTGGATCAGACGGCGAAGAAAATTAGCTGTTGTTGACGTTTTATAATGTTCTCATTTCCTTCGATTTTTGTTAAAAGGGCGTTTTTTACAAATTTAGGGATTTAATTACATAAAAACGGCTCTTCCAACATGTGAAAATTTTACTATATATTAAACACTAGGCGTGTAAAAGTGTTTTTGGATTTGTTTTTAAATAACAAAAAAAATAGGAAGTTTTTTTTTTAATTTCCCAAAAGTTTACTTTAATTTACTTTAGCAAAAACCGATTCAACTCAAGAACGAATAAACCGATCGACTTAAAATATTCAGGAAAAATCAAGTCCTATAAGGGAAAGATCCCTGTTGTTTTTAAAAGTAATCGCCCAAAAACAAAAAAGGGATTAAACTATAATTTTCATTTTTTTTTCAAATTTATTCCTTTTTTTGAAAAAAGAAGCAAAAAACTTTTTAGTTTTTTCAAAAAAAATATTTTTTTTCCTTAAAAAATGTTAAAATTGTTTTAAGACTTTTTTAATTTTTTCTTTGAAAAATTCACACTTCATTATTATTACTATGTCATTCAACCAATCCTGTCACGAATCATGTACATTTTTCAGTCAATCAGCCATTTTTAAATCAAAGAAATCCCGGGTACTCGAAAAAAATCCCTGGTACTAAGAATTTTTTCGTTTATTCAATATATTCGTTTGTTAGCTTTTCGCTTTATCTAAATCTGACTTCCTAAATACTTTGTATATATGGGAACGTACAAGTATTACGTAACGCACGTTTTGATTATTTTGAACCCCCACCCTCACCCCCTGTAAGGCTATTTTCCTATGCCATTAACATGGGCGTAACACTCCAAAATGACCCCCACCCCCCCTAGGAGCGTTACGTAATACTTGAACGTTCCCTGTGGTATGAATTAATTTATTTTATAGTATACAATACAACATTTATATCTACAATTTTAATATTCTATTTACATAACGTTATAATGTTTTAGAATAATCGAAAAAATTGTATTCTGTACCTAAAAATTGACACAGGAACGTTTTGTATTAATATTTATAGATTTTTCTATCAGTGTGGAACCACACGAAAGTTTAGTTAACATTCACCGGTTGGTGCAATTACTAGAACTATAACAACGTTAGGTATTACTGTAACAACTAGTGAATGTTAACTAAACTTTCAAGTGGTTACATATAAGCAAAAACCCTTAGACACCCTTACACCCTTACCACGGTAACGAGCTCTCAGTGCACACTATTAGTAATATAGTATGTAGGTTTAACCAAATTTTATTCGAATTCGAATCAAGGTGCGTTTGGACTTTTTAGATCTGACCTTTAATATGCTCCCGAAATAGTATATTACATAACTAATGTAGAAAGTGACATATTTCACGCGAGTGGGAAAGTTTACGAACGAACCGCCAGGCCAAGAATGTATGAAATACACAAAAAAGGTACTCTTGTTGTAATACTGTAGGATTAACCGTTTTCGAGAAAAGTTCATTTGAAGGTGAAATTTCACGGTTCGAGGACGAAAAATTAAATACTAAAATGTCGAAAACCAAAATTTTAATGATGCAATGTTATTCTACATCAAAAACTAAGAAAAAAAGTTTCCATACATGTGGGTCGAAAAAACGCTTTTAAAGCTACCATAGCCCTTTAAAAATGGTGCATATTTAGGAGACCATAGCTCCATTAGGATTGATTTTCGGAAGTACCTGTATATGAGGTTTTTTTCTTAGTTTTTAATGTCCATTCGCCCTGCATCATTAAAATTTTGGTTTTCAACATTATAGTATTTAATTTTTCGTCCTCACCTTCAAATGCATTTTTCTCGAAAACGGTTAATCCTACAGTATTACAACAAAAGTACCTTTTTTATGTATTTTGACCTGAGGAATCATATATCAAAAATAAAATTGGAAAAAAGTTACACAGAAAAAAGTTTGGGACAAAAAACTGATAAGACCCCCCCGTTTCGCACACCCCTGGTTGAAATAAGTACATGAAAATAACACATAAAAACGGGCCTTGGTAGGATTAGTTGACGTGCAAAACTTTGTTGATATATCTCAAAGGGTTCTTGAGTTATTAAATAAAAACCGATTTTTTTTTTAGCCACTTTCAAAGGGGCGTAGCTCCCTTATGACTTTTTGTCATATTTTAGGATGTAGAATCATCTGTTAAAATTTCCGACGCTATTTCAAATACACCGTGTATGTATGTCAAACAGAAAATATGATTTTCATTTTCCTTTAGTTTTCTGGGTTATATATTTAATACAATATAGGTATTATTATAGTACATAGCTGTTTAATGGGTTGCCTATATGCTTGTCCTAAGTGAAGGTAAACTTGAAAGTCTAGATTTCTGTAGTTATGCTGCTATATAAGACAGTAAAATTGTACTGTTTTACATTTCATAAGAAAAATTTTGTGTATTTTGATGTTTTTTATAAAATGTAAGGTAACTAAATCAAAATTAAGTAATTTTATAAAATCTAGACATTAATGGTCAAAATAGTAACGTTATAACTATAGTTTCTATTTTTGACATAAAAAACAGAAATATTTGAATTAAAAAACATAAAATATATCAAAAAAGGCTGTGGTGAAAGGTGGAAAATAGCTTATAAAACAAGGTGAACAAAATTAGTAAAATCTACTAGGTAAATATCTAAATAAAATTAGGCAACCCTCTATACATAAATATTAAACTAGGGTGATATGAAAATATCAAAATAGTGTAATATAAGGCATTTTCTAAAGAACAAAAAGCTGTGCTAAATGTCATTTTCATAGAGGGTCGTAGGAAAATATATCTTTTCTACTACATAATTAAGTGCTAGCTTATATATTATCTATCGTTGTCAAGGCTTTTTTACCTTGGCAACCAATAAAATCAGTGAACTCATTTATTATTGACCTTTGTTAAGCATTATTTATTGAGGACGGTCAATAATGAAAAAATTTTGAGACTAACTAACTTTTTTCAACTTATTTGTCAAACTGACAGCTAAGTCAAAATAATTTTTAAACTTTATTTTTAACTGATATTTGGAGTTACTAGCTTTAGGTACTAGAAAAAATATTATATGCACCACGTATGCCTGCTGTCTTAAGTGTTCTCGACTGCTTTTTTGTCTCGACTCCGTCTAAACAAAAAAACTTTAATCTCGAACACTAAAGACTTAGTTCGCATACTAGGTTCATAATATACCATTTGTCATTTATTTCCCTACTATAAGAATATTATTTGTTAACATAATAATTTATTAATAATAAATTACCTTTTAGATTGATTACCAAGAATTTAAAATGTAATTTCAAAAAAATACGTTTACGTTTTCCTTTATAATCTTTAGGGAAATTTACATATAAAACCAAGCAAAATTTCTATTGAGTAATATAATATTTTTCATGCAATGCCTAAGCACACTGTTTCTCAGAAAAATTTAGATGAAATTAGTTTATTCAAAAATAGTTATTTAGGCACAGTAAACCATTTAAATCTTAGTTTACCAAAAAAATAGTTTTAAACACTTTTTTGTTTGGCAACATAGTGCGCCGGTTCTCATGCTATTTAGAGTTTTCCATGTAAACCAGGGTACGTATTTTTGACTTTCAAGGAGTAGAACCACTGATAAAATAACGCTTAGAATATGACGAATAGAGTACGATCACAACCTCAGACTCGTTCTATCAGTCGCACTGTATTTCGTCTAGAAGACAAAATGCATGACCTAATTACATGAAACTAACGGTACCAGGTAGTAAACATCCCCTCCCAGGTGCTAAATCCAAGAAATAAAGGTCACAGGATTATTCCCTAATTAGGTAGCCTGGATTAAAGGTAAGTGATAAGCAAAGCGTTGCGGTCAATTTCGTAACAGTTGCAATTTTGCCACAGTTTCGATAACATCTCTCAAAATTTTTAATCAAAGTGAAAAGTGTTTTAGTGATGGAATCTTTTATTTAAGGTATGTTTATTATATTTATGTAGAGGGTCGTAGGAAAATATATCTTTTCTACTATATAATTAAGTGCTAGCTTATATATTATCTATCGTTGTCAAGGCTTTTTTACCTTGGCAACCAATAAAATCAGTGAACTCATTTATTATTGACCTTTGTTAAGCATTATTTATTGAGGACGGTCAATAATGAAAAAATTTTGAGACTAACTAACTTTTTTCAACTTATTTGTCAAACTGACAGCTAAGTCAAAATAATTTTTAAACTTTATTTTTAACTGATATTTGGAGTTACTAGCTTTAGGTACTAGAAAAAATATTATATGCACCACGTATGCCTGCTGTCTTAAGTGTTCTCGACTGCTTTTTTGTCTCGACTCCGTCTAAACAAAAAAACTTTAATCTCGAACACTAAAGACTTAGTTCGCATACTAGGTTCATAATATACCATTTGTCATTTATTTCCCTACTATAAGAATATTATTTGTTAACATAATAATTTATTAATAATAAATTACCTTTTAGATTGATTACCAAGAATTTAAAATGTAATTTCAAAAAAATACGTTTACGTTTTCCTTTATAATCTTTAGGGAAATTTACATATAAAACCAAGCAAAATTTCTATTGAGTAATATAATATTTTTCATGCAATGCCTAAGCACACTGTTTCTCAGAAAAATTTAGATGAAATTAGTTTATTCAAAAATAGTTATTTAGGCACAGTAAACCATTTAAATCTTAGTTTACCAAAAAAATAGTTTTAAACACTTTTTTGTTTGGCAACATAGTGCGCCGGTTCTCATGCTATTTAGAGTTTTCCATGTAAACCAGGGTACGTATTTTTGACTTTCAAGGAGTAGAACCACTGATAAAATAACGCTTAGAATATGACGAATAGAGTACGATCACAACCTCAGACTCGTTCTATCAGTCGCACTGTATTTCGTCTAGAAGACAAAATGCATGACCTAATTACATGAAACTAACGGTACCAGGTAGTAAACATCCCCTCCCAGGTGCTAAATCCAAGAAATAAAGGTCACAGGATTATTCCCTAATTAGGTAGCCTGGATTAAAGGTAAGTGATAAGCAAAGCGTTGCGGTCAATTTCGTAACAGTTGCAATTTTGCCACAGTTTCGATAACATCTCTCAAAATTTTTAATCAAAGTGAAAAGTGTTTTAGTGATGGAATCTTTTATTTAAGGTATGTTTATTATATTTATGTAAAAAAATACAGTTTTTGTTGGGTAGTTGTACTTAAAATATGTAACTGAAAATACTGTTAAATTTTTTTTGAAAATTTCTTTAATCTCTGTTTTTAAAAGACCACAACTTTTGATCTAGACCTGCCTTTAGGCTAATTTGTTTTATGTTTAATTACCAGTAATCATTTTGGCCCGAAAGTGCCCGCAACTAAAATTATGTGTTTTTTTTTAGAACAAGTTGTTCTTCGGAAATTGATTATGATGACGAGTCATCATCGGATGATTTTTAGTTTTAATTGTTATGTTTTAAGACTTCCTAATTTATATAGTATGTCAAGATTTATTATTTTGTTTTAATTTTGTTAATTTTCATTCGATATTGCACTTTTGCGTTTACCTTATTGTCTTATCCTCGTATTATTTCATTGTAAAAAATAAAATCTTTTTTTTATGAAAATAATGTTTTGTTCTCACTGATATGCCCTTGTTATATATACAATTCTACGCAATTAAAACAAATAAAATAATTTTGTCCAGCTAGCTATACACTAGACGAAACACTGTGAGTCGTCCTTTTCCCCGAAAGTCAAGAATAGGTGCCCAGTTAAGATGTTAACCTGTCATATTATACTGACGAAGTGGGATTTCATTATGAGTGGTTCTGTAATGTCCAGACCTTCCTTTGCAAAAAACTATCTTCTGTTTTCTTTGTCAATTTTCAATATAAATATTGGTAGGGAACACTGTGTAACATTAGTTAAAAATCCCCAGGTATTCATTTGTTTCCATTTCGCTCTAATATCGATTCACATCATGGAAATATATAGTGCCTATATTATACATTTATGGGAATTTTTCGTCATTTTCAAATCCAAGGAAATTTAATCTCAATAATTTTTATTTAAAATTTAACGAAAATTTAGCGTAAGAAGGATAATAATTTGCAGGCGACATTTTAAGAAAATAAGCTTTTTTCACACACGCAGAAAACCTTTATTATATACTAATGTACCGAAAAAAAAGTCATATAAAATAAAGAAAGATCCTATTTCGTATTAACCCTAGGATACATAACCTAAAAAATATAACATACCCTGGGCCTGGGAGGCCCGAATATAAAAGTTAATTATCATATAAAATATTAGGTATCATATAAAATTAAACTATTATATTTATATATTAATATATTTTTATTTCTTTATCTAAAAACTCAAATGAAAATGAAACAAAACCCTTAAAAATATCTTCTTAAAATATTCAGTAAAAACCACATGAAAAGAATTTAGTCTTTAGAAGGGCAATTATTATAAATTTTGGTACAATGTTCTTGCAAACATTATTTTTACATTTTTGACAAGTCATTCCTGTCCAATTTTAAAGGGCACAAATAGCATCTTTTTCTACTGGACGGTCCTGGTTGTTCGTCAGATGGCTTAAGAATTTCTGTAAACTTATCCATGCTATCAAAAACGTACCGTGACAAACATGGATTTTTAGATCTCTTTAGCATTGATTAAACGACTCTAAACATTTAAATAAATTAAGAAATAAATAAATAAACTAATTTGCTAAATCCCTTTAAAAGAGTCTTTATCTATGGGTTAGTTTTGGATTGTAAAAATTTGGATTTTCCATTGAAAAAACGATAATTGCACTTGAAGCTGCTACATTTAGGAAGAACGCCATTGTCAAACGTGTAGCTTGGCTTTTACAAGTAGGTAACATAATACGTAATATATATTCAGTGATGTTCAATGGGTTTATATTTTTTATAAGTCTAACTAAAAATGATTTATCAGCGTTTTTTATTTTTTTTATATAATGAAAAACACATATTTGTGTAAAAGGCCCGGGGTATGTTAATATGGCGTATTGAAGGAAAGTACTCGTAACGTTTTAAACAACATGGTATAAAATTAAAATAACAATTTTGCAAAAATCTTATTCCAAACACTTAGGGAACGTTCAAGTATTACGTAACGCTCCTAGGGGGGGGGGTGGTGGTCCGTTTGGACTTTTGAGGAAAAGGATTTTTTATTAAATTAATTTTTCTGTAAGATACAGCTAATTATTTAAACTCTCGGGCTTCGGAAGCCCGGGATTTGCATCCAAGGGTTAAGATAAAAACTTACTCTTTAAGTTCCGGGAATATTTTTTAGATTTTTTCTCTATTTTATAGTTTTTTTTAATGGTTTTATTTTTTTATATTTTATATGTTCTTTAATTTGCTCATAACTTTGGAAAACGACTGGCTGGGATTTGAATTCAGCAGATTTATAATCAAGACATGCAGGAATCCCAATTGGAAAAGCCGTTTTTGGCCCAACTTTTCTTAGTTTTTTCCCTCACAGCAGAACACTGTGTTTTTTCATGATAATTATTATAATTTAAAAATAAATCATTATTAAAAAAAACTTGTTTTATTATGTAGAGCGATCCAAAAGTCGCCCCCCTCTTAACTTTGGACGAGTTGATATATCGACTTCAAATTTGAAACACTTAAATCAAACAACCCAAACTATTTTCTTGTATATATATAATTCTTTGAGCTCCTAAAATGTGAACAGGGAGGCATGGGGGACATTTTTTTAATGGAAAGGGGGGTGTGTTATTTATAATTTTAAAGCTTATAAAATTCTCTATTTAACCATATATTTTTTATTCTTTTAATTTTTTTCAAACAATTTTTTTTTTTTGGGTTTAAAACAGGGTTGAATGTGTGTATTTTCGTCAAAATTTCTCTAAAAATATCAAACAATTTTTAAAAATAACTAATTTGTAAAAATGGAAATTATACTTTTAAACTAATTTTAATTAATATAAGTAAAAATTTACAAAAAAAATCTTTAAAAAACGCATTTTTTAGCACAAAATACTTCTGCCAACAAAATAATACTTTCCCCTATACTGAACTACTACGCTAGAAAGCAGTAACTCCATTTGTCGCCTAGCGACGTTTTGACGTCAACTCTGATGTAATATTTTGAGAACGCTGCTATGCAACAAATGAAGTTACTGCTTTCTAGCATAGTAGGGCAGTATATGCCTAGGTTCATTAAAATTAAAAACGAAAAAAATAAAAATAAAAAGAAAGCAATAAAAATTTTTAGATTTTTGTTTACTGACGCAAGACTTTCCTTGGGGAAAGTAAAATTGAAAATTCAACCCCCCCCATAAAACCTTAAAATTAAAAAATATACTAATTTGATAGAGAATTTGATTTGCTTTAAAATGATGTATCACCCTTTCTATTTAACCCCCCCATCCCCCTGCCCACATTTGGTCCAAACCAAATTAAAAAAAAAAAATCAAAAAAAGTTTATTTTTTCGTAAAACAAAAAATAAATTGGAAAGAAAATGTTGTTGAAAAAAAAATTACTCCATTTTACCCCCTTACCCCAATCCGATTTTTACCAAAAACAATCCCAGCCTAGAACTTTGGATAATCAACCTATGGTCCAAATTTGAAGCATTATCCCGAAGCGTTCTTGAGTCATCGTGGTCACAAATTTCCCGGACACACAGACCGACCGACAGACCGACAACATTTTTGTTTACGGTAATTTTATTTTTTGGATATAAAACGTCCAGAAACGTAAAAAAAGAAATAAAAATATTTCGATTTTTTTTACTAACGCAAGACTTTCCTCGGGGAAAGTAAAATTGAAAAATTAAAAAACCTTAAACCCCCCCAAAAAACCTTAAAATTAAAAAATATACAGTCTAATAGAGAATTTGATTTGCTTTAAAATGATGTATCACAAGACCCCCCTTTCTATTTAAGCCCCCCCATTTCCCCTATCCACATTTGAAGAGCTGAAAGTATTAAATATATGGTAAAAGATAGTTTAAGTTGTCTTATTTAAGAGATCTAAATTTTAAGTAGATACCTCAACTCGTTCAAAAATTTAAGAGGGGGGGGGTGACTTTTGGACCGCTCTGTATGTTGTTTCATTAGGGATTATTATTAAAAAAATGATCTTAGCAACAGATTTTGTACTTAAAATACAAACTCGCACAAATCCCCAGATTACAATTAAATCACTTACTTTAGTGATATTTTGGCCAGTGATTCCCAAAATGTTGTGAAAGGGTTAGCTACCAAATAATTTTCTATTTGAACTATTAAATTTTTCTTACCAATAGTTACCCTTATTATCTGCAGGGGAAAGCAAAGCTAGAGCTATATATCACTGTAATGTTTGTGTTTTAAGTATCATCGTTAAATGATAAATGATAGAACTGGCAGAGAAAAATTCTGCAACCTTTCTTAGTGCGATCAATCTTAAAAGCTCCATTTTGTTACATTAAGTGGCTTTTTATGTTGTACCTAATAGGTATTTTATTTATTAACTAGTTCGAAAAACATATTATTAAGTCATTTAGTCGAACAAATTCATAAATGTGTCTGAAATCTTTATGATAGGTCAGTTTTTCGTTAACCAGACGAAAACACTTTTTTTAACATTTGTTGCAGAATACATTACATTATAGGGTTTATCTAAATATAAAAGAAATACACAGAGAAAAAACGTAAAGGTAAAAACAGGAGATATTTAAAGATAAAATTGAACCGGTGCACTCTAAAAACATGTCCAGCAATTATTGTAGGCAATTGTTATAGTAAATTTAAAGCCTAACTATATTTTTAAATAGCGATTGTAAAAATACCTTAATTAAAGTTATTAAAGTAATAGGGTCTTCTTCGATTTTTGGTTTTAATTATTTTTAAAAACTAGAGGTTCTAATTATAATATATATGCTATTTATTTATTTTTTAGTCCACTTAAACAGGAGAAAAAAAAATATAAAATTTGAATTATTTTTTCCCGCTCCACTGAAAACGTAACAGACAGAGTTTGCGCAGTTCAAATCAGTTTTGATTTTGTATGTTGGCTACTCTGATTGTTATTAAATAGATGTGACTGTCATGAAGCGTTGATATGAGGTTATATTTTCCTATTTTTCGATTTTATTCAGTTTAAGTTTTATTTGGTGTGTATTTACTGGACTTTTTATATTTCAAGACAGTGTATAGTGCATTTTAAAAAGGTAGGCAAAGCGTTAGCATAGCTGCAAGTCTTTTGCGAAACACTAAAAGGTTTGAGGCCTTAATATTTGGACCTAAGATTTTTTTACCATATAGAAAATTTTTGATTTAAATTTCATATCTATGTCAAAGCATTCTTAAAATATAGTTTATTTTCAAAGGACTTGCAGCTTTACAGACTATAATGTAAGTTTCTCTATGTACAGAAAATTTCTGCATCCGGGGACATACCTTAAGTATTACATAATATATTTCAAGAATAATGTTTAGTTTTTATTTATAAAACCAAATTATATACTCGTGTTTAAATTTTAGGCATGGATTTCAATAACTGTTATTTTCCAAGTTGCAAAAATTCATCAAAAAACTGTAAAGAAGTTTTTTTTACTGTACCAAAAACCAGAGGCAGTAAGGAAATCATAGTTATCTGTTTTTCAACAACCAGTGCACCAAAGAAATCTATAGGTGGATAGTTCTGCTGTGAGGACCATTTTGAAGTAAGTTTAAAATTATATATATGGTACACTGATAGAAAAATTTTAAGGGGCGATAGATGAGTCCAAACCAAAATGATCAAAATTTGCGTTACGTAATACTTGAACGTTCCCTTGGTGGTTTTTAGATAAATTTTACGAATATTAATCCCAATGATGAAAATGCAACGACTGCTTTAGCTGGAGTTGAATTTTCCAAAAAATTGGGATTAATATGAGTAAAATTTAAAAAAAAAGCACCGGTACCTAACCTAGTATCATGAATTGATATTTAGGGAGAGAATATAATTTATATTTAATACACATACCTCTTAATTATAACGTATTAATCAACAAATAAATTATATTTTATAAATTAAAAAGCAAACAATAAGCACGATTTGAGATTAGAGAAAAGAGGGGTAAAAAACCATCGTAGGAGTAAGGTATTTTAACTTATCAGTACAGCATACTACATTTTTATATAATTTCATATAAAAAATATATAATTCTTTGTTAAAAAAAATCATCACAAATAAATGATAATGTGCTCATTTTACCTTCCCCAAGGAAAGTCTTGCATTAGTTAAAAAAACATCGGAAAATTTTTATTGCTTTTTTTACGTTTCTGGACTTTTATATCCAAAAAAATTTAATTTCCGTAAAAAAAAATCTGTCTGTTGGTTGATTATCTCAAGTTCTAGGCTGGGATTGTTTTTGGTAAAAATTGGATTGGGATAAGGGGTTAAAATGGGGTAAAAACAATTTATTTCAAAAACATTTTTTTTTTTCAATTTATTTTTCGTTTTACGAAACAAGAAACTTTTTTTGAATTTTTAATTTTTTTCGATTTTGATTTTAATGAAACTAGGCATATAGGGAAAAATATTAATTATTGGCAGCAGTATTTTTAGTTATAATAAAGCCAATAAAAACAAAAAAGTGTACACATTTTTTTTTTCCTCGGGACCAGCAAAACTGACCTGGTCCCAGTATTTGTGTGCCCTACCTGAGACAGATATTTGGGCAGTTTTGTATTTTCTCTTGTTCTAATTATGTTTACGTTTTTTTTATGTTTCTGCCCTGCCAACTTGGCAGGGCAGAAACGGGAGGAATAAAGTTACAATATTCTTTATTCCAGAAATACAATAAACTGAGTAACAAACTTAAGAATACATTAAGATAAAACCTTGATATTTGGAGGGTGTTATCTATCACTAATAAATATTTTTGTATGTAAATTAATACTAACAGTACTTATTTTGTTGCAGATGATCAGGTAAAGTCAGGAAATTTTGTAAAATACTTTCTGAAATTAACAAATTTGGTCAGGGAAAAGTCAGCGAATTTGGATTTTAAATGTCGGTGCCAACCTGCAGGGAACATGTACTAGCACTAATATTTAAAGTTATAATTAAAAATGAGTAAGGCACTTATCTCTTGTGTTAAGTTTATTTATTTGTACAATCATTGTATTATACAGAGCGGTCCAAAAGTCACCCCCCCCCCTTAACTTTTGAACCAGTTGAGATATCAACTTCAAATTTGGAACTTTTAAATAAGACAACTTAACTATCTCTTAGCATATATTTAATACTTTCAGCTCTTAAAATGTGGGCAGGGGGCATGGGGCACATTTTTTAAATGGAAAGGGGGATCCTGTAATACATCATTTTAAAGCTTATAAAATTCTCCATTTAACTCCATATTTTTAAATTAAAAAAAAAAATGGGTTTAAAATGGGGTTGAAAATGGGTATTAATGTCAAAATGCTCTAAAAAAAACAAATAATTTTTTAAAAATGCCTAATTTCATCATAAAAAAATTATACTTTTAAACTAATTTTAGTTAACATAAATAAAAAATTATAAAAAAAAAACTTAAAAAATGGAATGTTTTAGTACAAAAAATTGAAAAATCAAAACCTTAAAAAACATTTTTAAAAAATTTAAAAATGTTAGTTTAAATAGAGAATTTTATAAGCTTTAAAATGATGTATCACACGACCCATCTTTCCATTTAAAAAAATGTCCCTCCATGGCCCCCTGCCCACATTTTAAGAGCTGAAAATATCAAATATATTCTAAAAGATAGTTTAAGTTGTCTTATTTAAGAGTTATAAATTTGAAGTCGATATCTCAACTCGTTCAAAAGTTAAAAGGGGGGGGGGTGACTTTTGGACCGCACTGTATAATAAATTATGTCTACATTAAATCCCAAGATAAGTAATTTTCATATACATAATATACATTAAATATAAATTTTATATTTAAATAAATGTTTGTTTTTCAATACTTTTTTTGAATTTTATTACCCCACCCTAACTTATTTTTTTGTGGATTTGAGGAAAAGTATGTTGTGTTCTGGCCTCATCTAAAATTCTGATCCTAAAGTAATTTCCTATATCTTCAAAGAACACAGAGGGTCCCCCAATTTTCAATTTAGAGGGCTTGATGTATTTGATTTTGTGGTCCAGTTGTGCTAATGCTGGTTCTGGCTAGTAGCACTTAACCTCTGCAATTGCATGCTTATATCCACCTAGAACAATTAAAAATGCTTTTTACTTTTGCTATGATTATATCGAAGTCTTCATAACATGGAACGGAAACCAAAAACTGAAGGTACACCTCTACGTTATAAAGCCCTCAATATCCAGAAAGTGTTAAATCTTATTCTGAGCGGGGGGGGGGTAGTTAGCAGGAAAAAATCTGGTTGTATATCATGGCTTGGTTCTAAAAGGGCAATGTCACTATATCCTTATTATAAGTTATACTGCAGAACTAACTTTTTCTTAGATCTATATAACCTAAAAAAGCCAACGTCAGTGCTTGTGAGATAAATGTAGATTTTAAGTGACAAGGGTGTTTTTAATAAACATGTCTGTTAAACTGCTAAAACAGCCAATGTTTTGTTTGACTTAGTGTATCTGTTTAAAATTTTTGACATTGGCCCTTTTAGAACCAAGCCACAGATATATACTCGGCTGAGGCTCCTGTTGATTAGGGGATTGCCCCACAACAGCTGACTTTTTATAAGGTATGTAAAATAGAACCCCAGAATTCCACAGACCAAAATAACTAAAATAATTTACCTTCAGAAGCTGTACAACTTTGCAACTAAGAATGACTATTATTTTCATCAATTTCTGCTGCGATCATGAACTTTGTGCTCAAGGACAACACGTCCTTTTACTGTGCAAATACTAGTGCTCTTGTTCTGATTGAGTTGCACATAACCAATAACATCTTTCTCCATAACCTGCAAATATACAATATGTTTTAAAATATCCTCCACATTTTTCACAAATTACTCAAAAAAATAGTTTATCCACATGAATGGAACAAAAAACACAGTAAAAACTAAAATTAAAATAAAGAGTGTATACTGACCATACATTTTTAAACCTTCGGAACTCCACACTAAAATAGTCCAAGTTTTTTGCGAAAAATTCTTTAACCATCACGTAATTAACGTGTAGTGAATTTTCGCTACTTGCTTTCACAAAAAAAATCCACTGAAGCCATAATTAAAGCAAAAACAAATAAAATAACTTTAAAAACAAACCGATTCCGAAATTTAACACGGAACTCTCCACTGACAGATAAAAAGTGAGGTTATGTCTACGCTAGCAGTTTAGCCACACTAAGAAATAAAATGTCGTTTCTGCGCAGTCTCTATCTGTGACCTAGAGAATAAGGCGCGACGAAAAAATTTAAACTTTAAATCGATTTTTAAAATAGTTAGCGTTATCAAAAAGGAAAATTACTTTACATTTACCTTACTATTATAAAGTACTTTGTAAATCAGTGGTCAAATATTAAAAACAAGACTTAGTGGAGAACCCTATTAAAGTAAATTTAAAGCGTTTACTGTATAACCGTCGTATTTTTACAGCTTTTTTTACAGTTGTTCTGTGTATTTTAATGTTAGTGTGAATTCGACATATTGTTACAAGCACTTCCTGTATTTTTAAGAGATATTACAACCTAACCTGTGTTTTAACTTAAAATTTACAAATAACATGAAAAATTAAGCATTATTAGTTTTTCGTAAATTTGTTTATACAGTGCGGTCCAAAAGTCACCCCCCCCCCTTTAACTTTTGAACGAGTTGAGATATCGACTTCAAATTTAGAACTCTTAAATAAGACAACTCAAACTATCTTTTAGCATATATTTGATATTTTCAGCTCTTAAAATGTGGGCAGGGGGGCATGGGGGGACATTTTTTTAAATGGAAAGGGGGGTCGGTCATTTTAAAGCTTATAAAATTCTCTATTTAAACTTACATTTTTAAATTTTTTAAAAATGTTTTTTAAGGATTTGATTTTTCAATTTTTTGTGCTAAAACAATAAATATGTGTTTGAGATAAAGAAGGAAAACATTCCAGGTATTTCGTAAAGTATGAATAATTTTTTAACCACAAGAAAAAGATGATGACTGAGTAAGAGTAAGGACTAAAAACCTAAGCAAACATCAATAGGTTAAGAATGTATACAGGGTGCCGAAAATGATGAGCAAAAAACTAGGGAGGTGATTCTATATCAGAAAATATGACAAAAAGTTTCTATAAAAAAAATTCTAAAAATGCGTCGTAAGGGAGCTAAGCCTCTTTGAAAGTGGCTAAAAAAATCGGTTTTTATTTAATAACTCAGGAACCATTTGATGTATTGCAACGAAACTTTGCACGTGAACTAATCTTAATAAGGCCCATCTAAATTATTTTCCAGATTTGGGAAGAAATGTGTTGAGACCCCCCCGAAAAAAAATCCTGGATACGCCCATGGGGCTTGGCAACAGTGGAAAAAGCGCCTTGCTTTTTATTTCTCAGTGTCAGTACTTGGTGTAGATTTAATTTGGTTATAAACTATCTAGCTATTAACATTAAAAAAAACTGTGCATGAAGTCGCCTATCTTTTGTTTTTTTTTTTACTTTTAGTACAATTCCATGAAAACGAAGCATTTATTTAAATAAAAATAAAATGTTTTTTACTTTATTTTCATGTTTTGAATAAAATGTTGCATTTTCGTCATGGAATTTATACATCTATTTATCTTTATATTATTACCTACGTAATTCTGCCTTTCATATTTTTGCATTATATTGTGCATGTACTTTATCTTCATAATACTTATCTATAAAATAATGTTGTCTTTAAGAAAGATGAATGGTACAAATGGTAGGATATTATTAAGTTACAAAACTAAATCTTCATTTTGCAATGGTATAAATTTTAGATATAATTCGACATACTCTTGACATAAATTACCAGGCTCACAAAAAAAAGTCAATGACTATTAGTTTAGTTTAGTTTAGTTCAGTGCGGGGTTCACAGCCCTCAACACCTGGTCCCTAGGGACTTTGTTTTAACCGCACAGATCTCCTCATATCATTCCTGTTTCTTTTATAAAGTCCAGGTACGGTTTCAGGGGAGTGATCATGATCTCGTTTGGTTCCAGCGCGTCGTTCCCAAAGTACCTCGATCTTAGGCCTATTAGGGATGGACATTCACATATGAGGTGGTAGGGCTCCTCGTCCCCTTCACCACATCTCCTGCACACGGGGTATCAATGACTATTAACCAGACTATATTTTTGTTACGTATTTGTGTGTGCTTAAAACGAATTTGACAGTTATTAAGCTCTTTGATCCCAAAACTTCCTCGTGAAACTGCAAAAAACTGGACGAGCTAGCTTCAAAGTTCGGTAGCCCGTAAACTATAAAATTTTGGAAGTTGTGACCGGATACACTCTTTATCAGAAACTCAAGTCCTTCACTTATCCAAAATTCAGCCAAATCGGATCGAAAAGACATTTCCATGAAGACCAGTGCGGATTTTGAGAATTTCATAAAAAAATAAAACCTGCAGTGACTCGGTTTACAGTGTATGGTAAAAGGCGAAGATTATACCAGTTCGGGTGCGACACGCGTCATTTTCGTCATGGAGTTTATACATCTATTTATCTTTATATTATTACCTACGTAATTCTGCCTTTCATATTTTTGCATTATATTGTGCATGTACTTTATCTTCATAATACTTATCTATAAAATAATGTTGTGTTTAAGAAAGATGAATGGTACAAATGGTAGGATATTATTAAGTTACAAAACTAAATCTTCATTTTGCAATGGTATAAATTTTAGATATAATTCGACATACTCTTGACATAAATTACCAGGCTCACAAAAAAAAGTCAATGACTATTAGTTTAGTTTAGTTTAGTTCAGTGCGGGGTTCACAGCCCTCAACACCTGGTCCCTAGGGACTTTGTTTTAACCGCACAGATCTCCTCATATCATTCCTGTTTCTTTTATAAAGTCCAGGTACGGTTTCAGGGGAGTGATCATGATCTCGTTTGGTTCCAGCGCGTCGTTCCCAAAGTACCTCGATCTTAGGTCTATTAGGGATGGACATTCACATATGAGGTGGTAGGGCTCCTTGTCCCCTTCACCACATCTCCTGCACACGGGGTATCAATGACTATTAACCAGACTATATTTTTGTTACGTATTTGTGTGTGCTTAAAACGAATTTGACAGTTATTAAGCTCTTTGATCCCAAAACTTCCTCGAGAAACTGCAAAAAAACTGGACGAGCTAGCTTCAAAGTTCGGTAGCCCGTAAACTATAAAATTTTGGAAGTTGTGACCGGATACACTCTTTATCAGAAACTCAAGTCCTTCACTTATCCAAAATTCAGCCAAATCGGATCGAAACGACTTTTCCATGAAGACCAGTGCGGTTTTTGAGAATTTCATAAAAAAATAAAACCTGCAGTGACTCGGTTTAGAGTGTATGGTAAAAGGCGAAGATTATACCAGTTCGGGTGTGACTCGCGTCATTTTCGTCATGGAATTTATACATCTATTTATCTTTATATTATTACCTACGTAATTCTGCCTTTCATATTTTTGCATTATATTGTGCATGTACTTTATCTTCATAATACTTATCTATAAAATAATGTTGTGTTTAAGAAAGATGAATGGTACAAATGGTAGGATATTATTAAGTTAAAAAACTAAATCTTCATTTTGCAATGGTATAAATTTTAGATATAATTCGACATACTCTTGACATAAATTACCAGGCTCACAAAAAAAAGTCAATGACTATTAGTTTAGTTTAGTTTAGTTCAGTGCGGGGTTCACAGCCCTCAACACCTGGTCCCTAGGGACTTTGTTTTAACCGCACAGATCTCCTCATATCATTCCTGTTTCTTTTATAAAGTCCAGGTACGGTTTCAGGGGAGTGATCATGATCTCGTTTGGTTCCAGCGCGTCGTTCCCAAAGTACCTCGATCTTAGGTCTATTAGGGATGGACATTCACATATGAGGTGGTAGGGCTCCTCGTCCCCTTCACCACGTCTCCTGCACACGGGGTATCAATGACTATTAACCAGACTATATTTTTGTTATGTATTTGTGTGTGCTTAAAACGAATTTGACAGTTATTAAGCTCTTTGATCCCATAACTTCCTCGAGAAACTGCAAAAAAACTGGACGAGCTAGCTTCAAAGTTCGGTAGCCCGTAAACTATAAAATTTTGGAAGTTGTGACCGGATACACTCTTTATCAGAAACTCAAGTCCTTCACTTATCCAAAATTCAGCCAAATCGGATCGAAACGACTTTTCCATGCATGAAGACCGGTGCGGTTTTTGAGAATTTCATAAAAAAATAAAACCTGCAGTGACTCGGTTTAGAGTGTATGGTAAAAGGCGAAGATTATACCAGTTCGGGTGCGACTCGCGTGATTTCGTCGAAGCTTCGCAAAGGCGGACCCCTTATACGAAAGCAGCAGAGGTATGAGTCATTGCAGGTTATATTGAATTTCCAGTATAGCACATAAATTATTTATTTTTAATAGTTGTAACCCTATAAAATTTCGAGAACTATTATAATTATAAAGAACTTTCACTTTCGGGTTTAGACCGTGTTAATGGATTTTCACTTTCCGACGTTTCGTCTCTTACTACTAGAGACATCTTCAGGGATTAATCTGAAACTAAGTTTCGAATCAACTTGTGTCACTATTTATGACGAGTTGTGGTTATTCACCCGTGACGAGGTTTTTCCTATCAAAGACTTCCATATTGCAGGTAAGTGGTAACCAGTGTTCCGATTGATATTGTTAGGATGCTTGATGATTTCTATCGATTCCCGTATCTTCCTTGGCATTTTTCTGTTTTCTGTTAATATTTGTTTTGTTTCAGACAAATTGATTTTATGACCTGTTTCATGTACATGTTCGGCTACTGCCGATAAGGAAATTTGTTTCTTTCTTATATTGCGCTCATGCTCTTGAAGTCTTGTAGAAATTTTTCTCTTAGTTTCACCTATGTAAACCGTACCACAGGAGCAGGGTATTTTATATACGCCTTCTGAACTCAGGGGTATTTTGTCTTTTGTTGAAGTCAAACATTGACCTAATTTTTGGTTGGACCGAAATATAGGCTTAATATTTGACTTCTTCAAAAGTTTACCTATTTTATCCGTGATACCGCTTACATAGGGAAGTATAACTTGTGTCTGTCTGTCATTGTCACTATTGTCCTGTTGTTTGGGTCTGGGATTTCTGTATTTGTATATGGTCTTATTAATGTCTTTTTTGGTATAACCGTTCATGGTCAAGGCTTTGGTTAGTTTAAGGAGTTCTGTGTCTAGGGAATTCTTGTCTGAAATCATGAAAGCCCTATGAACAAGTGAATTAACTACCGAGCGTTTTTGAGAGGGATGGTGATGTGAAAATGCGTTTAGGTATCTGTCAGTGTGGGTTTTCTTCCTGTATACCGAGTGTCCTATTGAGCCATTTTCCGTTTTGTAAACCAAAACGTCCAAAAAGGGAAGTGATCCGTTGTTCTCAATTTCCATCGTAAACCGTATAGATTTATGTTGGGAATTGAGGTGATTTAGAAAACCTTGAAGGCTTTCCATGCCATGGGGCCAAATAGCATAGACATCGTCTACGTATCTGCGCCAAATTTTAGGTTTTAATGGAAATGACTCAATAGCTTTTTTCTTGAAGTATTCCATGAAAGCATTGGCCGCAGGGGGTGATAATGGGGATCCCATTGCGGCGCCTGACACTTGTTCATAGAACTCTCCCTGTATCAGAAAATATGTAGATGTCAGACAAGCTTCAAATAATTTACATAACTTAGGGTCAAGATTTCCAGTTGTAAGTAGGTCTCGTATAATATTTATTGTATCGGGAACGGGAACGTTAGTAAATAGAGATTCTACGTCGAAACTAACCATTATGTCCGAGGGGTCCAGGGTCACTGTCGATAAGGTTTGTACAAAATGTGTAGAATTTTTTACATAAGACCACGTTTTTCCAACTAACTGATTTAAGATTTGGGCAAGGTGTTTGGCAAGTTTATACGTAGGGGAACCTATTGTGCTGACAATTGGTCTAAGAGGGGCACCGTCCTTGTGAATTTTAGGTAAACCATATAATTTTGGTACGCGGGAGTCTCGGGGGGTTAGATTATAAATTTCAAGAGGTGTAAGGGAGGATGAAGATGTCTCTAGTAGTAAGAGACGAAACGTCGGAAAGTGAAAATCCATTAACACGGTCTAAACCCGAAAGTGAAAGTTCTTTATATCTTAATGGCCGTGAAAGCTTAAAATCTAAAACTATTATAATTATAATAACAATCAAAATTCAGCCAAATCTGACGGAAAAAAAATTATATAAGAGAAGGTCAGAGAAATGTTATATTAAAACAAAATATATAATATTTTTAAACAAGAAAGTATATTTCCTAACATGTTATAGGTATTGATGTACCATTACCCTAAATTATTTTCCAATAAAATATAAAATAAACCATTGAGTAAGGATCAAGAATTTCTTAATTTAAAATATAAAATATTTTAGATTTTAAGCTTTCACGGCCATTAAGATATAAAGAACTTTCACTTTCGGGTTTAGACCGTGTTAATGGATTTTTACTTTCCGACGTTTCGTCTCTTACTACTAGAGACATCTTCAGGGATTAATCTGAAACTGTTTCAGTTTCGTCTCTAGTAGTAAGAGACGAAACGTCGGAAAGTGAAAATCCATTAACACGGTCTAAACCCGAAAGTGAAAGTTCTTTATATATAAAATATTAAAAGGAAAAATTTAGTTCGTCAAATAAAAATTATAATAAACTTAAACTACGTCTTTATTAAAGTACGAGTCTGTTATTTCTACGAAATGATTTCGCTGAGTTATAGTTCAATTCTCTCGAACCTATATTGCTTTTCCATTATGAAGAGTTTTGAGAAAAGATTGTATTCGTGCAAAAATTTTCAATTTTTTCTTGCGAATTTTTGGGTTTTATGACGTTTAATGTCGATATAAAAAAAAATCCAAACCTATATTGCTTTTCCATTATGAAGAGTTTTGAGAAAAGATTGTATTCGTGTAAAAATTTTCAATTTTTTCTTGCGAATTTTTCGGTTTTATGACGTTTAATGTCGATATAAAAAAAAATTTGGTCGATCGGTAGATCGGTCGGTTTATCGGTTGGCACTATAACTTAAGAAGGCTTTAAGCTAGAAATATTGGGGAAATAAAATGTTTTACAAAAAGTTGGAAATTGCCAATTATATAGCGGTTTTTAAGGTTGCTGAAATTAAATCTAAAAATAAAATTTTTATAACCGTACACGGGGGTGAGGGTTTTCGAGGTAGCTAAAACGGAATCTGATAATAAAAAAAATCTTACTCCAACCGCTGAGGGGCGGGGGTGCGTTTTCTTGAAAATTGGTATAATGAGGTTTTGAGGTCGTTTATCACGTTCGTGACGTGCGCCATCGGTGGTACACGAACTTGTTAAAATGTTCGTTTCCGGTCGCATTTATAGTGCACATCCCCCAGAGCCGGTTACTGTTTTTGTATAAACTTCAAATTTTGTTACTGAAAATATGATTTGGTCACGCGCGGCGGTATAAGTTGCAAAAGAGAAACTAATTTAAAAGTACTGCTAAATACCTTCGCAAAGTACCGGTATTCACATATAACCGCTTACGCAGTGCTACCTTAGCATAACACCTGCGATATACCAACTGACGGCAAATTTTGTCGGTGGCACTCGACCAAGGACGAGCGCGACGGAAATTTCCGTCAGCGACAGTGAAAGTGTTAAACTAAATATTTTTTTCTAAATTCACCCCCTAAGGGGTGGGGGATAGTTTTCTTGAAAACTGGTATATTGGAGTTTTTAGGTCGCTAAAACTGAATCAGAATATTTTTTTCCTAAATCTACTCCATGAGGGACTTGCTTAAAGTAAATCAAAAAAATCCATTTCACGCGGGGCGTTAAAAAATGGGAAATCTTTTTTACTGGGTAGTGTATTATATAATATGGCATAATAGTTAACAACTAGTTGTTTTAGTGTAATTAAATAAATAAATAAATATGTAGTGTTAGCTATAAAAAAATATTTATTTCAATAAATCTTTTGGGTTTTAGTATTAAAATTATAACATCTGGTACTATAAGAAAATGTGCATTGCGTAAAGTGTGAGTAACTTGAATTTAACTGACACAAGATCAAACATGGCCCAAAATCCAAAAATAATACCAAACATACATATTTATGAATATATTATAAGAATCGAAGCTGTTTCTTAGATTCTTAGATACTGTTAAAAACAGAAAACATTATTTGAAGTTTCTAATAATTTTCATTTGTTTTTGTTACCAACTTATGAACAAATAAAAAATCCAAGACTTTTTATAATTAATAAAAAAGGTACTGTTTTACAATTGAGCTTATTGTAACACGCAAATCAAAACTACAAAAACGTAATTATGAAACTCAAATAGATAAATCATATTACCTACCCATCTCTAAAGCCGTTACGAATAAATGAAAATTTTACTATTCGGCATTTGGGCCGTAAATAAATGAGATTAAATTTTTAATTGTCTCCCTCCTATCGGCAAGATAAATACGCTTTGAGCATAACGCTTCATTAGATATAGTTTTCGAACAAAGAAAATAAATTTCGCCAATGAGAATGCTTATGTTACCTAAACGCAAAGAAAGAAAATTTGAATTAAAGAAAACTACTTATTTTACTAATATAGGCTTGTTCGAGATTCGAGTTCAGAACTGTTCAGAACTGGTTCTGACCAATGGAGGTTTAATCCTTATTACCATGTGACTTTAAATAACCAATAAACAGTAGTCCAGAACTGATTCTAGCGTATCCCGAACAAAGCTTATGCCTTTGGCTTGAAGAACTGGTGGCCGTGCAGTGCAGTACACGGAAATAAATTAGTGGGCTCTGCGCTATATATTATAAGATATTTGGTAACAGTGGCAAATTATAGTGATTTAAGCTATAGATTATAAGGGACACAATAACTAATAATGTTAAAAATAAATTGGAAACGATTATATATATTACAGACACGATTATATTTATTACAGGCACTATTATAAATTTACAGAAATTTTATTATATTATAAAAATTATTAGCACGGACAATAATTAAATCTATTTAAGCTATAAATGCCATACTATTTGTTATATTTTATTATTCACTAAACAATTAAAGTATTTCATATAAATTTTTACACTGACTGCCATAATTGTAAGAGAAAGCCTTGTATTTATATAATAAGCGATTATAATTTGCTTGGTATGTGTGTTATAGCGCTCCTAGCTATAATTTTTTTTTCCGTGTAGATGTGTACGTGACGTCACAGCTGTGTACCGCTGTTAAACTAAAACAAACGCTTTAGCGTCAACCAGTGTCAACCTACATATAAATATATTTTTCTACGATCTAAGAAAAGTTAACATTTCTACAAAAACAAATGAAGTTTTCAGACCGAAAAATAACCATTTTGTTAGCAAGCGCAAAATTGAATTTTGGGCGCTAGAGTGTAGGCAACCGGTAATACCGGTCCGGTAATGGTAAAACAGCTGTCAGTTATATACGAGTTTTGGTACGCCATTTTTTAATATAAAATTGTTATTTATTTCGAATCAAATTTCGGTACTCCTCTACTGAGCCCCAAACCCCCTCATCTCAAACTTTCTCAATTACGTTCACGAAATCCACTACACCCACAAAAAAATCAAAAACGTCCTCAACCAGTAATGGTACCCACCAATTCAGGACAGATGCATTCCCAGCATCAGTGAGCTAGTCTCACTCCCCCCGCACCTCCCTCCCCTCCCTATTCCAAAGAAATACACTTTGTTTACTTTAAATTTTTAGATAGGTGTGAATGTCTTGAGAAAGAAAAGACATTCGCATGCTATGTCAAACAAGATTGTATACATTCATTTTTGCACCGCTGATTACGAAAAAAATGGTAAAAAATAATTTAAAAAATGCGTAATTATGGTGGTTCAAGATTTTTCAAAAATGTCTGATTAAGCTGAAATTTGGTATGAAGGCTTCTTTTGTTAATCTTAATATTGAACAATACCCAAAAACCTAAAATTCAAATTGGCGGAATAAATATGGCCCATTTATTTTGTAAAATTTGGCCAAAATTAACAAAAATATGGCATAAAACAAACTTCAGCCCATTTTTTATGGCTTATTTTCCTTATATACACTAATAATTACTGTAAAAAATTCGTGATTTTTTACCAGCCTATTGTATTTAATTTTGAAAAAAATATATTAAAAATTTGTCAAAAAGGTTCGATTTTGCTAAAATTTGGTATATAGGCTTTTGTTAATATTAATGCAGACCAATACCCAAAAACCTAAAATTCAAAATGGCGAAATAAATATAGCCGATTTATTTTTTTTTAATTTTGCCAAAATTAACAAAAATATGGCATAAAACAAAAAATTATGAAAACTTCAGCCCATTTTGTATGGGTTGTTTTCCTTATACGTACTAGTAATTACTGTGAAAAGTTTATGATTTTTTACCAGCCTGTTTTTTTTTGAAAAAAAATATTAAAAATTTGGAAAAATATGAGTAATCTTTTTTTTTTCGCCTAAAAAGTTTTTAATCTGTAATTATTTTAGGGTAATTTTGTTTAATACATGAATATAATAGAAAAATTACTCATATATGAGTATATTCATATTTTGCCAAATTTTTAATATTTTTTTTCAAAATTAAATTAAAAAAAAAAAAACAGGCAAGTAAAAATGTATAAATTTTTTACAGTAATTACTGGTACATACAGGGTGATCAATAACTGGCATGCCAAAATTTAAGAGGTGATTCTATATTTAAAAATATCAAAAAAAGTTCCTGTAATGGTTGGTCCGGAAATGAGACCTAGGGGAGCCACGGCCCTTTAAACTCTTTAAGCTAGAGTGCCGAGCTTTTGCATGTATACTAGTTAGTTTATTTTTTTTGAATTTATCGAGAGGCGTGTCTAGATAGATAAAATATGTGAGGCTCAACACATTTTTGCCCCAAACTTTTTTATGTGTAGTTTTTTTGGATTTTTTTGTAAAAAATATAGATTTATTGAGTAAAAATACCAAGTCCAAACCGTTAAAAAATATGCAATTAAGGGGAAGTAACATTTTGTGCCACCAAAAACGTTACTTACGTTACTACTTTTAAATTTAGTTGTTTTGGTGAATAATTGCTTAACTTTAAATGAAGATTCACCCTGCAGCATTAAAATTTTATTGATGCTCTTATGCCCCATTCAATATGTCATCTTCGAAGGGTCGTAGCTCCCTTAGGGCCCATTTCCGGACCACCAATTATAGAAACTTTTTTTCATATTTTTGGATGTAGAAGCACCTCTTAAATTTTGGGATGGCATTTACTCATCACCCTGTATAAGGAAAATAACCCATAAAAAAATGGGCTGAAGTTTTCATAATTGTTTGTTTTATGTCATATTTTTGTTAATTTTGGCGAAATTTAAAAAATAAATCGGCTATATTTATTCCGCCATTTTGAATTTCAGTTTTTTGGGTATTAGTCCGTATTTAAATTAATAAAAGAAGGTTTTATACCAAATTTCACCAAAATCGGACATTTTTCGCCAGTTTTGAACTTTTTGAATCAGCTGTGCAATAAATGGCCCTATGCAAAAAAAAAAACAAAATTATATCACTTTTTTTCTGGGACCAATTTAGATGTTTTTTATTGCGACTTTTCTGCCTTAAATATTACAAATAATTTATGTTTGGAACTTAACTGTTTTTTTCCGTAAATATATAATTATTTTAGGCTAATTTTGTTTAATACGAGTTAAATATATGAACAGAATAGAAACATTTCTCATATTTTCCCAAATTTTGAATACTTTTTTTTTCAAAATTAAATTAAAAAAAGGGCAGGTTAAAATGAAAATCTTTATTCTCAAAAACGCATCGATAGATTGTTTTTAAGTGTGGATGCCAAAGCTCTAAATAATTAAATTACGAAGAACAACTTGTGTTATATAAAAGTTCAACTAAATATTTTTTCCAGACCAGTGTGACCGGTAAGTTAGGTACATGAACCGATTCTTTGTGTGGGATGTAGGTCTGCCTCAAACGAGGTAACTTGATGATCATAATGACTTCTCTCTGTGTACAGTTCGTATATTTCATACCGCAGCAGTTCTAATCGAATTTTACTGCGCCTCTGAGATTCCAATATTATTACAGAGCTTTTGTGCTTTAGTGCATACAATAAATTACATAATTCCCGAATAAACATCCCAATTATCCATTTCTTTACAGTTCTCTATTGTAACCAACAAATTTTCTCATTTGCTCTTTTCTTTATTACTAAGCATTTTTCATTAATTTTCTTTTACTATATATACAGCATGTTTTATGATAAATTCGGCGCAGATTTTATGTGAGTGAAAAATTGAATCAAGGCAGCTATGATTATTAGTTTTAAAATGTCTTTTTGGTAATATTTTATTACCAATTGCGCTTTTGACAATTTTTGAGATTTTGGTCTAATTGACTGTCATTTTAGGTCCTACGTCTTTCGTAAGAAAATATTAGAAAAAAAAGAAAGTTTGTTTAAAATCATAATAAAAGTACTATACATTATGAATAAAAAACGTACTTTTATTATGATTTTAAACAAACTTTCTTTTTTTTCTACCATTTTCTTACGAAAGACGTAGGACCTAAAATGACAGAGTTAATTAAACCTAAATGTCAAAAATTATCAAAAGAGCAATGGGTAATAAAATATTACTATGGTCTGTTTTTTCAAGCAAGATAATAAATTAAAAATCTCACAGTGAATATTTTTAAAACAGATTCAAATATTGTATGTGTGAAAATACTGCGTAGTTTACTTTATAAAACATAAGTATATTCTATACATAAACATATACTATTCAAACCTATTGTAAAAATATTTACTGTGCGATTTTTAATTAATCTTGCTTGAAAAAACAGACCATTTGACAATTTTTGACATTTAGGTTAATTGACTGACTGTCATTTTAGGTTCTACGTCTTTCGTAAGAAAATGTTATAAAAAAAAGAAAGTGTGTTTAAAATAATAATAAAAGTAAGTTTTTCTACGACTGCTTTAGAATGTGAGCAAATACACACACTTTTCAAACAAAGAATAAATCCATTCTAGCTCTAGATACGGTATTAATATTCCGTATCAAGTGTTAGAATGAGCACATGTCGTGCCATCTCTTGTTTATAAAATTAAAGAAAACTGTGGCAAAATTTAAAAAAATATATATATTTTACCATGAAATATTGAATAATTTTATGCACTTTAAAGTTTTGCGTTAAAATTACATAAAGTTTATTAGTTTTTCTTAATATTTGACCAGTTTTTTATCAATTTAGTTCAAAACAATTAAAACTGCTCCATCTATTGTTAAATATTTAAACCTGATATCTGTCACAACAATCTGACATATCCTTCAATTTTTGCATTATAATTTGTAAATGTGTGCTAAAATTAAATAAAAATATTTTTTAGGTACTGATTTGATAAAATTATTAAATAACATTAATTGCTTTATTTAAAAATATGTGTTTTGTTGCATTTACAATGTCGTACCACAAAAAAACATTGTTTTTAACCTTGTTCGCAGTTTAAAGTCGTACTGTGTTTCATATTTGCAGTCGAAGAAAAAGTATAGTCTACAACACGTATGGAATAGTCATTCCGCGCTCGCGGGACCGTCATACTCGCCTGCCTCGCGCGGAATATTGTCTATTCCATACTAGTTATAGAATATACTATTTTCATTCATAATGTGCTACTAAATAGTATATTATGCACCTAGTATGCGAACTAAGTCTTTAGTGTTCGAGACTGAAGTTTTTTTGCTGAGACGGAGTCGATGTAAATGTAAAAATAAAAATTATGGGAAAAATATTTATCTTCATTATTCATTGTAGTTAAATTCACGGGTAGAATAAATAGGGATATTATGTAAAAAAATATTTAAAAAAAATGGATCCTGTGACAAAACTAAGTAGGGGTAAGGAGAGGGGTACATAAGGGGACAAGCTTATCGCCACGTACTCATGTTATATTTCGTCAAAAATCATCACTAGGGGGTCAAAAATGAACTAAAAATATGTTAATTAATACGGTTCTTATGGAATAAAGTAACAATTTTATGATGTAGAGCCATTAAAAAAAAACGACAAAAAAATAAGCAATATTTTTGTTTATAAATTATTTTTAAATTGGCATAATTGCCTGTACTAAAATTTAAAAAATAAGACATGCTGAATTTTTTTTAAGGTCAAATTCGGATTCTGCCCCTTTAAATTGAGAAGAAAAATATATTTTTTTGGTTCGGGAAAAAAGTTTACACTGTGTGCTTTAATTTTATTTATTTTTTATTTATTTACTTTTTACGAATAAACTAAGCAAAATAAAAAAAATATTTTCATAAATACACCGGCACACAAAAAAAATTAAGTAGAATGTGCATTTGACCGGACCTACCTACGGGTACCTATTTTGGTCCGCTGAATCCGAATTCGAGGTCAGTTTGACCCCTACACCCTCGAAATTTCGAGAAAACTTCGAAAAACCGTAAAAATTATGAAAATCGGCAGTTTTAATGATAAAAAAATTTTTTGGAACTAAACTAAGCGTGATTTTCATGTATTTTGATCCGCTGAATATGAATCGAAACTTTATTGAGACCACGAGCCGTTTTAAATGTAAAAAAATCACACAAACCCTCCAAAATTATGTCTTGTGTTTTTCACAGATTTGAAGTTATTTGATATATCTACGTTATAGAGTATTTATTTTAGGCATTAAATCATGTTCAATCAATTTTTTTTCTGTTATGAATGGTCATTTTTACAATTTTTTCGAATTTTTCCAGCTTTAGAGGGTGATTCGACTAAAAAGATTAAGATGCAAATCGAAGACATCAAAAGATATAAAATTTTATCTGAATTGGACCAGAAGAAGTTTTTTTATCATGAAAACTATATTTTTCGGAATTTTCGAGAGTTTTGTGTGATTTTTTCACATTTAAAATGGCTCGTGGTCTCAACAAAGTTTCGATTCATATTCAGTGGATCGAAATACATGAAAATCACGCTTAGTTTAGTTCCAAAACATTTTTTTATCATTAAAACTGCCAATTTTCATCATTTTTACGGTTTTTTGAAGTTTTCTCGAAATTTCGTTTGGACTTTTTATTATCTATTTTTTTTAATATACCCTAAAATTTTCAAAATCCTTCTCTTTTTTTTTAAGATTTTGAAAAAAAAATGTCATTATTTCCTCGACTTATATCTCTAAAATTTTAGATGCTGGAATTTTTCTAAGGTCAGATTCGGATTCTACGTCCTCGAATTAATCAGAGAAAATTACTTTCCCGTCGGGGCAAAATTGTAAAAATTAGATTGGGGTAAGTGGGTAAAATAGGGTAAAAACAATTTTTTTTTCTATTTATTTTTCGTTTTACGAAAAAAGAAACGTTATACGAAAAAAGAAAAAAAAATTTGAAAAACTTAAATTTTTTTGCTAATTTTTTTTTTATTTTTTTTTTTTTTTCGTTTTTGATTTTAATGAACCTAGGCCTAGAGGGGAAAGTATTATTTTATTGGCAGCATTATTTTGTCTAGGATGATTTTTGAAAACTTTTTAAGTATCACAACTAAGAGAAAGACCACAGATTTGCTGGGAAAAACAAGACATTCAAAATTAATTCCCTTTAACCTAATTACAATATGAGTATTCCATTATTAAGGATGAAGAACTTATGATAGCAATAGGAAAAAAATTGTCGTGGACCTGATAAAACTCTTTAAATCTTTTTTAAAAAAAAAAAAAAAATGATTAAGGGACCCTATTTTTAAAAAACATATTAAAATAGAATATCTTTTAAAAATATCCTTGTATGGGACTCGATAAAATTCTCTTTTTTCAAAAAAAGAATGATTAAGGGTCCCTATTTTCAAAAAACATATTAAAATAGAATATCTTTTAAAAATATCCTTGTATGGCTTAAACAAAGAACAAAGAAAAAAGAAAAAGCACCCCAATTATCCATTGTAGCTAGAAAGATTTCTTTATTGCGGTTTCTTTCCAATTAAGTTTTTGTTATTAGTTTATCCAATATATACTGAGTGGTATATCTAATAATTTAACATACACTGTTAAAAATGGGGGTAAAGTTAGAGATCAATATTAAAATTAAATGATAAAATTCGTATAACTTAATCCGAATTTTCACGGTTTTATAGACAATTTAACTGAATTTTACATTTAACCTTGAAGTAGAACAGATAGGGAAATTTATTTAGTTCCAGTCTCTTTCTGGGTTGAGGTTCTTAGTAAAGACTAGGTTATGTTCATAATTTATTGAACATATATTAAAGGATAAAAAACCTATGTTACAAGGTATTAATGATTCTCATGGATATATGGCAAAAGAAACATGAGAATGCCTCATTGTAAGATGGTAACCAATAATCTTGAAATAAATAAATTTACTTAAATATAGGTAAAAAAGGGAACGTTCAAGTATTACGTAATGCAAATTGTACCAAAATTCATACACTTCATACCCCGGTTCTCGCGTTATTATAGATTATAGAGATTTCATATTTTGGCTACCGCTCCTAATAGGGGATGTGTTAGGGGGGGGGGGGGTAGCCAAAATATGAAATCTCTACAGCCTTGAATAACGCGAGAACCGAGGTATGAAGTGTATGAATTTTGGTATATTTTGCTTTACGTAATACTTGAACGTTTCCAAAGGACAAATTGTATTTAGTAACATCGTGTGTTAAGTACAATATAGAAGCTGCGATTTAAACTTAAGGTCACTCGATCAGTTGTTACTTTGTCTAGTTTGTGTGTTAGTGTGTTTTAGTGGTTGGTTGGTTTGGGGTTTGGCGAAAACTAAAGTCCAAATGGCTAACCACCAAAACACTAGACAAAGTAATAACTGACCCTATTTAAACTAGCTTAGCATGTAATTTCTGGTCTCTTGTTTTTAATAAGCTTATTCAAAAACATGTTTTTTAATTATTTAACACTGTGGCATGCCGGCAGCTTCGATTTAACGGTAAACGGCTATATTCTCTCCAGTGCACTATAGGCCAGAATTTTTTTTCCAAGGCCAAAATTCTGTAAGTTGGTATGTAGAGGTTTTCGAGATCACTGAATTCGAATTCAGCATTAAAAATTAAAAATTAAAAATTAGGACCAATATGGCGGAAGAAAATTTTGATTTTTAACGTATTTTGATAAAAATTGGTATTTAGGGGTTCTTGAGGTCGCTGAAAGCAAACGTAATATTAAAAATTTTAGATTTAAAATGGGCTTTTTGGTTTGTAGTCTATTAATCTTAGAACCCCTGAACACAGCTTATTTTGGGTTAATCTAGAAATTTAAAACCAACTTTTTCTCCTAATCTGGGATTATTTACCTGTGTAGGCAAAATTTATGGAACTTTCAAGAATTCGTATTTTCCAGACGCCTCGGAATTTGAAAATATCTGTATCAAAAGAAAATTTTTTCATTATCAAATTCAGTTCAAGCTACCTCCAAAACCCCTATACCAATTTTTACGAAAATATTTAAAAATAATCACCACTCACCCCTAAGCCAACCCCTTGGAAAAAAAATATTTCAAGATTCAGTTTTAGCAACCTCAAAAGCCCCCAAATGCAAATTTTCACGAAACTATTTAAACTATTTAAAAATATTTACCTCCTCACCCCCGCGGAGGTGGATTTAGAAAATGTTTGTTATCAGATTTCATTACAGCAACCTTAAAAACTGCTATAGGTATAGCAATTTTAAAATGTTTTTAAAAAAAGATTTTTCCCCATTTGCCCCCGTTTGCCCCCCTTGTCGCACCGCAATGTTCACCAAAAAGAATCAGGATCGATAACTTTTAGTAACATACCTGTATACCAAATTTCAAGCCTCTAGCTTAAAGCGCTCTTCAGTTATCGTGCATAATAATGTCTATGTGACAGACCATATGTATATTATATTAAATAAGAAATATGCGCTAAGGTAGAAAAAAATCGAGTTCTCCTAAAACTATTGATTTGAGCAAAAATGCGCATACCTACCATGATTGCCATAGAATAAGCTACAAACTGATGTATATAAGTTTAAAATTGGTTGAGTTGAGCCATGTTGACTGTTAATGAAAGTATGTAGTTTCCTATAAATGTATAATTTTTTCGATAAAATATTTTGGTACTCGGACAAATCCTTAATTTTTAGAATAAATTTAACATAGTTGTGTTGCTTTAACATTTATTAATCAACACATTTCAAAAAAACAACAAACATTTTGTTTGATTTACAAATATATTTAATATTTGAACTTAAGAATCTTACAAAAAATTATCACATTTTTTAAGTTTGAACGGCTGCCCACAAAAAAGTTTTTGTTGTATCGGCAAATAAATTTGGTAATATATGCCCCAACTATCCCTAAATCAAATGCTTTTATTCTTTTTCGGAAAATCGATTTTCGTTAATTTTGGCCGCGCAAGAAAAATTCTGGCCCATAGTGCAGTGGAGAGAATATAGCCGTTTAGTCTCCACCCATGTGGTGTGTACCGCTTTTTTTTTCGTATTTATAACCTATTTTTTTGGGCACTGTGACTAGTTTTACATGTAAAACTAGTCACAGTGGACTCCCCTAAGTTGCTATGTTTTTTAAAAACGTTGCCAATAAAATCAAAACGATTATCTCTAAAAAGTTCAGTTAGGATTAGCGTGTTGAGGAGTCGTTAGTATGGAACACATCCCCATTTGGCAAATTTATCACATTTATGAAGGAATTTATGACTATTTTACTCGACGGTATCGAGTGATTTTCCAAAAAAAACAAGTCAGGAAGATATGTAACGCTTCGCATTCCATTATATACTATTCACAGTGGATTGCGTTTTCTTTTACGCAAGTTAAAATGATTTAACCAAAACTTAAAATTAATAATGAGCGGAAATATATTCTCATAAAAAAAAGTTATGTCCATTTTCTAATATTTGGGGGGGGGGGGCGTTTGAGAGGAAGAGGATTTTTTTTATCTTTTAGTTGGTTGTAAAATATTTCTTCTGAATACTAAAAAACTTATGTCCAATTTTTTACATTTTGGAGAAATGAAGAAATGATAATAACATATTTTGTCTAATTTTATTTTACCTTTTATTTTAAGTTTTTCTTCTATTGTG
>OY294044.1:84923060-85160487 GCA_958510825.1 Brachypterus glaber
GGGTCTACAATTGTACACCAGGCAGGTTTCAACATGAATAAAAACAATATTGTACCCATTCCAAGTTTGAAATATTACTAACCTAATAGATTGATGCATAATGCACAGCTACTCGAAGGGGCTCAAGCGTAAACACTCCGTGTGAAAAGTTGCGCAAATAAAAAAGAGCATGGTCTATGATGGTAGAGCGCCTAACAAAGGGTTAAAAGGTATGCTTATGATTTTTTTCGTTCAAAAATAAAAAATAATGCGGGAAGGGGTTAATTTAATATACTACTGGTTTCCGAGATATTTCACATTTTGAGTATAATAAATATTTGCATTTAAATGTAAACATCCAAAATTGCAAATATCTCAAAAACTACCTTTTAAATTTATCGGTTTAAAAGTAATAAATAAAACAGTAATTAAATTAAATAGTACTGTTAATCTGCAGTCATTTGAATCTATACGGCTATTAAAAAAACAGACCGCGTCTCGACGCACTTGACTAATAAAAATAATTTAAAAAAAAACAGTAGTAGCAGGCATCTACTTTTTAATAATTCTTCACAGTTCTCTTTAAGGAATTGTAGGATTTAAAATCGAGACACCAAAAGCGGCCAATGGATAATCATAAATGTTGGTCTTAGCTTTGCGAAACTATATTTATTAAAATCCTATTCGATCAAAGAAGAAAATAAGAGAACAATGTAAATAAAAAATACTTTACTGTGCTATTATTGATGTCAGTGTATCTTTTGACATGCTTTTTATATTTTAAAAAAGCAGTGGTTTTCTAACGTAACTGTTAATTGACTTAAAACTGTGGAGTATCACAGGGTTGCTTAAAACTTTTGAGGTCACTGGATTTAAAAACACTTCCAACAAAAAAGCAAAAATAAGAATAATGCTTTTTACTTTAAAATTTTTGTGATTCTAAAACACGTAAAAAATATAAACTTTTTTCTATTTTGCGACTCTTATAAGCTCATAATCACACGCATTTTGCGTGTTCTTATAGGCCCATAAGAGGTCTGTACTTTTTGTTCTATTGGGTTGGCAACAGGCCTGGCCTATCACTTGACGTTTTCCGTGCAAATGTCAATGTCGCTTTAAAGTTGAATTTTCTACAAAATTTTGTGTTTAGGTTATTTTTACCATGTTAAAATTGTGGCTTGGTTAATTGCATTAAAAAAGAGAAGAGATGACTATAAAATATATTAAAATATCATTTTTTCTTAGAATTTTAAACATGGTGTAAACTGTAATGCCAATCCAAAACAAAAATCCCTAAATCAGTCATCAATTTAAGTGTAAGTTTTTTTAAATTTTAGAGCAAAATAGAAAAAATTGTATAAAGCACTCGTTTCATAACACGTTTTTAGCGCACTAGTATTGTAGAAAACTCGCCGCAAGCGGCTCGTTTTCTAAACTTGTTCTCGTGCGGTAAAAACGTATGTTATGAAACTAGTACTTTAATATACTATTAAGATATGATTGAGTTAATCATTAAAAATATTGCTGAAAACATCAATTTGGGGATTTAAATAGTGCTTTGTAAATTATGTACTGTAGTAGTTATATATATATTTAGCATATTTATTACCTTATCTAATTTTCATCAAAATTACAAATTGTTTATGTCTGTCAGATATTTGGCAGCATGTGTACCTTGAAGGTACTTTCAGTACCAACTCAAATTAATACTTAGTAACTTGCAAGGTGACAGTTGAGGAATGACATTCTTCCATTTTGTTCTCAACAGTCAGTAAGTCAAGTGCTAATCTGATTTTATAAACAGCATCCTCATGGGTTTAATGCATATTAGCTTTAATTGCTGACTTGGTGCAGGTAAGCTATTTTCTATTTAACTAATTTCAAAATCCTAATTTTGGTATTCTTTTTAACAGTTTATATTACATTTTCACTTGGTCACATGTGTGCCCAACACCCAACAGCTAAATTCTGTTTTTGTTACTACTTGACACGATTCCAACTTATTATTGCCAAAGAAAGAAAGTGCCTGGTTCATCAAACTACATTTTATTTGGAATCTACCCCCAACGGATACCAAACTTGAACACTTGATATCGTACAATACCAATTGTAAAAGAACTTTTCCAATTTGTTTTTGACTACGATCGGATCCAATTTAAATCAAAGTGGTTTTATAATACCTATACCACCCTCTTTTAATATAAATTATTGGCATTTGGTGTCACGAATTTAAATCCTATAATTTCCTTAAAAGAACTGTGTCTTTGTAGCAAACAAAAATCCATAAATCTACTAATTTTTAAAATATATTTTCAATTTTATATGTAAATATATAGATTTTGGATGCACAAAATGTCAAATATTTCGAAAAACAATATAGATATCAGTTCTAGTCTAATGACGAAAAATGTTTAAAATTGGGCATTGTATCGGCAAAAATAGTTTATAAGATTTCAGCCGTCGAAAAAATATTTAAAAACGTAGCGACGCCTGGCGCGCCAAGCACATGACACAGGCGCGCCTCTGCATGGGACATCGCGGGATCTAGTTTATGACAAAATATAGTCAAACATTATATCTATCCTACGTTTTTCATATATCTTAAATATCTGGAGTAATTGGCCCTGAAATTTTAACTGAAACGCCCTGTATAAAATAGGAATTTCTTAAGAATTGCACGTTACCTTATATATGTTCCGACGGTTTCCAATTCCCGAGCACAACTCATAGAATAACAGAAGTTAGGCGACAATTATTCGAAAGGAAAAAGCCAAAAATAATTTGGAATTTATAAGACTTGCACGAGAATTACAGATTGTAAAACTTTCAAAAATAAAATTGACTTGTAACTTACAAAAAATTACAATATAATTTACAAAACTTACAATGTAAGTATTGCAGTTAATTACCACTTGCATTGTCCGAGAATTGCGCAGTGTAAAACGGCTTTAAATAATTTTAACCAAGTTGAAATATAAAATATATTAAACCCACATGACATGCATGTGATACGTGTTAGCCAAATAATGCAAATAAAAATGTTTTATTCTTCTATATTGTTTCAGGAATTTATTGCCATTTAGTTGGTATCAATATGAATTCATATAATAACACACTCTATACCTGAATTTATTATATATCAATTCAGGTATAGACTGTATTATATGAATTCATATTGATACCAACTAAATGGCAATAAATTCCTGAAACAATATATGATAGAAGCATAAAAAAACATGATAATTATCATTATTATTGCAAATTGGAACTTGCATTAAATGAAATTTATTATTATTATTATATTATATAGTACATAGTATATTATGTGAATATTAATCAAAGAGAAATGAAAGAGAATTAATTGTATTATATACTAGAAAGTAAAAAGCTCAGAGTAACAGGTAAATTTTAATTTAATTTAAATAAAAAATACAATAGTTTTTAATGTGCTTTCTGTATCAAATTATAGTATATTATATAACAAGAATTGTAAATGAACAATTACCATAGACAAAATAACAAACTAGAATGATTTTTGACCGTCTGGGCATACTTCTGCGTCCCGACTAAATGAGTCCTCCATTTTGATTCTAATGTCCAACATAAAGTAAAAAAATATATATTTTGTGTTAGTAATACTGTGTAACATTATTTTCTTTGTTAGAGATGTGACTTTTCATCTCACTTCGCACACACCTCTAACATGAAACTTGAAGTTAACATAGCCTCATTTTTTTATGTTTTTGTTTGGACTTTATATTTTTTGTTTTCTAGTTAAATCTAATTTTTCTTATCTAAATTAATGGAGAGCCCCTAGCACAAGCTTAAAGCTTATTTGGGGCTCTCCATGCATTTGTACAAAAACTCACCAATAAATAAATAAATAAATAAATAAATAAATAAATAAATAAATAAATAAATAAATAAATAAATATGTTTCTAGTTTTATGATCAGTCAACTCACAAGACTTTAGATATCTTGTTAAATGACACTTTTTCTCTCATCGAACAAAGATCTACTGAAAACTAGACTTCGAACAATAAAGTTACTTTTGTAAAATTGCATGTTAATATTAGATTGTTTTTTATTAAAGCAAATAAAATACATTCTATAGTGTTCATGAATTTAAGAGGTAGTTGTTTAAAACTACATAGTAAAGGTAGTAATAATGTCAAATAACATATCTAGTGAAAAAAGATTGAAAAAAAATTGAAAAATCTACCATAGTAGATATTTTAAAAGCGTGCAATGTACCTGGTTTCTAAATTCGGGCTTACTTTAACAGGTTTTAGTTAAAATGTTTTAGGTTTTTTCATGCCTACATGATGTACGAGTATAAATAAATGACATGACTGGACTACACACTGGAGTGTATGTCCTAGTAGGACAGTCCTACACAGTATTATAAATGAAAAATTATGATCTTCATTGCACTGCACGAATTCTTATGTAACTTTTTTATGAGCATAATTTATCTCTACAGTAGATGATATATTTTTTTTAAGTGAGGTTATGTCGTTTATATACATTTTAGCCATTAATTTAAATTTCCCGGTTTAGTTATAATCAAAATGGCGGATCGTAAATTTGTATATGACCTTGAGATGACAGCTCATCTATGATCTTTGTCTATGCCAATTATACATTCATGGAAAAATTACGATTTCTCGCAGCAGAGAGTGCATGATTGATTCACAATTCGAGTGGTGTTCTTCATATTTCCTTCAAACAAGCAAACAAACAAAATATCTGTCTGGAAACTTGTATAAAATTCTAAAAAACAAACATAATAATTATATATGTACCACTCAGACTTTTGTGGCCAAGTATTTCTGTGGCAAACTTGGCCTTTTCATCCAATTCTGTTGTTGTTTTCATCTTGGCTAAAGTCGTTGAAAATTAGTAATATTACACCTAATTTAAAGCATTATAGACATCATACCTTATAAAAGCAAAATAACACTTTATTTTCAGTTTTTACAACAAAAAGGAACCGTTGAAGTTATCTTCAAATAATATATACCATTTTTAGAGTATAAAAATATCAGTTAAAAAATACAAGCTACAAAAAGAGTAAAAATTAAGAAACCCTGACAAAAAAAAAAGAACCTATAAGGTTTTTGAATGGTTTTTAAATAAAAAAAAAATGGAAAAAAAGTGCCAACACAAATTTCCAAAATCCACAAAGCCCCCTTTGTAAGAAAATTGTTGACTTATCCCACAACTACCCTTTTACCTCAATTCAACTCGCCAACTTTTTTAAAACATCATTTATGCAGCGTTTATTTGTACAAAGAAATGCTTTTTTCATAATCATGCCTTTGATTACGCTAATTAAAAATACTTTCGCAAGCAAAAGATTTATACGCTTTTTTTCATTTGAGTCTAATCTTAATTTTGAAGTAAACACCTAAGATTAATTATGTTTGTTATTATCAGTACACAACTCTGATTAAATCCCCTACTTTAGGGCGCTATCCCAGAGAGCTCCGGCGAGGGGCGCCGATAGGAGCCAGGGGCATAGTTATGTTTTTAGTCATTAAAACTTTCCCCAGGTATAAAGATTTTTTCAGCGGTGAGAGCTTTTTATTTATAGTTATATACACTTTCGCTGCTGACATGTAAAAAAATGTTATTTTTAGGAGCGGCCAATATTTTTGAACATTGCGCATTGCACATGAGCCTGTCGTGACGGAAATTTCCCTCAGTCAGCAGCGAACGTGTTAAAAGCGGTTTTCCGTTTCCTTTCCGTTTTTTCTTTGTGTATCTTTTAGAGTAATGTTATGTGAATTAAAAGTCAGAATCTATTTTAACAATTGTAAATGTATTTTAAAAAAATCAGTAAGTGAGGCACAAGTTATCTAAAGAAAGATATAGATATCCTTTAATAAAGGAACATAAAAAGGCTCTTTAATAAAGGAACATGCAGATAACTGTAAAACGACTGCAACACTTTTTTACAGATTATTTTAACCAATAACAAGCCAGCGACACTAGGGTGACCCACCAAAATTTCAAATGGAAAAATTCTCCCCCTTAAATTTGTTCATTGGGCTAAGAGTATCATGCCTGATTTTTTTCAGAATTTTAGAAAAAAATCTAGAGCTGGCTCACAGCCATTTTTTAAAAAGACCTGTTTCTTTTGCTTTTTTATTATTTTTAAGGCCGAAGGATTTTTATTTAAATCTTTTTAACACGGCACGGTATAAGAATAAAATAAGTGGATAATAGGGTGGGCCGTTCATATATAGGTGTTTTTTTTTTTAATTTGAAAATCCAATGGGGAAAAAAAGATGCGTCTTGCAAAGAGAAAAAAAGCGTGTATTTTATTTTATTTATTTTTTCAATTTTTGTGCCCTCTACAAAGGTGTAAATTTTGTAACTTTTAGGAAAATTGTTAAAAAAAATAAAAACAAGAAAACTTAATAAGAAAAATACAAAACTGTTTTATTGCAAAAACAAATAAGTTTTACAACCGAAAATAACATTTACAAACATTATAGGCCATATTTTAAGCCACCCATTATTCGGATTTGTGATGGATGTGAGGCATAATTTCACGTGATTTAATTCTTAAGCAAATAACCCCAAAAATTGTTGCGAAAAAATAAAAAATATGTGGTCAAATAGAGCATTTTATAAGCTTTAAAATGATGTATCACACGATCCCCTTTTCTGTTTAAAAAAATTCCCCCCTTTTTCCCCTGTCTCCATCGTGCCCCCTAAGCATACCAAATATACCCCAAAAAAATATATGGGTTATGTTATTTATGTGTTCCAAATTTCAAGTTGATATATTAAGCCTTTCAAAAGTTAAAGGGGGGAGGCCGGCTTTTTACACGCTGTGTATACATTACAAATGTGAAGATACGATATTTTCATTAACATTAAAGGTATTGTAGAGGGCTCAAGATGACCTTTAACATGATTCTGCTTTTGCACACACATTAGGCATATAAGAAGGCATATTTTGTCGGGTATTGCATTTTTTTTTAATTCCAGATTTTAATTTTTCGGCCAACCCTAGTGGATAACCTCAAAAAAAAATCAGAATGTTTTATTTCAAAATAGCGGAGGTGTGACCTTTTAAGTTCGAAAATGCACCACATTGCTTCGTTTTAGGCCCCATTTTTTTTTCATTATCTTAAAATATTGTGCTTTTAGCCCAATATGTCCCCACATAAAAACCATAAAATAAATAAGAAAAGCTTGTAAACAGTGTACAGTGTACAATGTACATTGTACATTATGTTGAATCGAAATACGAATTTGAGAATTTCAAAACGCCTGATAGCATAAAAGATACTACTTGTATTATCAAGTGTCTCACCAAAATTTGGGCCCAGAAATATTTCATCTTCCTTTGCCAGTTTTTGCTTGAAGTTAAAAATGCAAATCACTAAATTTTTAAAATTAATAGTTTTTTTTTCCTAGAGTATAAGGGTGGCCCAATATTTTTTTTTGCTTTGAAACATTTTGTTATATTCTCTTTAAAAAGACTCTAAAGTACGACCCTTGTTAAAGGCCCCTAAGGGGCATTAGGGGACCTTAAAAATAAAGAAGTAAAAAAAGCATATAAAACGTGTACACGTGTGTCACCAAATAAACTTTTGTTCTTTATCAAGATTTAAAAACTTTTGTACTTTTTCGAAGGGGCTATAGCAATGCAAAATTTACATTTATTCTTGTTGCTTTTTACCCGAGTACAGCAAGGAGCAAAGGAGGAAAGGCGGGTTGTTTTTAACTAGTTTTTATGCAAGCATGTTCTCCTCTATAACCTAAACTACTGGGACGATTTTAACGTTTAAGGAGTCAAAATATTTGCCTTGATCACTTATGTGTCATAGGCCATATAAAATTCCATGTTTCGATAATAGTGATAATTATCATCAGAAATTTAACAAAAAAAAAAAAAAAACAAAGAAATCCACACGTTTTTATTATTTCGATATCATATTATCCATATTAAACTCAAATATTACATTTTATCGCCCACATTTCGGCTATTTAATATAAAATTTTAAATTTCGTTATCATCAGGAAAATCAGAGCCCAACTCTACTTACCCAGCGATTTTCTCAAAAACTGAAAGAGCTAATCAAGTTCTGAAAAAAACAGCATAAATGGGACAACAATCTATAAAATGTAGCCAAAAATAAAATCCACCCCTTAACCCCTCCCCCCCAACTTATCCCTGAGTTTATTTTCTTAAGTAGCAACCCTATAGTTTTTGTATGGGATAGACCTTGAGCTTGCAAATACAATGGTATATTACACTTGCTATTTTTAAGTTGAGAAGTGGTAAAAAATATTTACAAACCACCCTCTCTCTGATTTCAAATGTATTGGACAGGGATTATTTATTTATTTATTATATAGCATTTTATACAGAGGCATGGAGATCCCCAAATAGGCTTCTGGCTTGTGCTAGGGGCCCTCCATTAATTTTGAGAAAAAATAAAAATTGACAATAAACACTTCAAATTTTCAAAAAAATCTTCAATTAAAATTCAGAAACTAAAAGAGATAATCAATATTTGCAAAAAAATAGTTTTAAATAAGAAACCATTATCTATAAAAAGTAGCTCAAAATTAAATCCACACCTACAACCCCTTCCACAACTTACCCCTAACTTTATTTTTTTAAATAGCATCCCTATATTTTTTTGGTTGTATTGGATAGACCTTGAGCTTGTAGCAATTGAAAATTTCTACTTTATTTTTCTTAATTTTTATTATCGTATAAATACCTTTAGATTATTATAGCACATAATACAGATTATCTTTGTCTGAATAAGGCACAACATTGTTTTTTGGATAAATAACTTTCTTCGTTTATCGAAACCCATATTTTGATGCAATTCACTTATGTGGTTATATATTCTGTTGTTAATGTTTCATATTGTTCCAATAGATGTTTCTCACTAAGTTCTACCTAAAAATAATGAACATGTGTCTTAGAATATTTGTTTTTGATAATTTTATGGCTATATTCTTGAAATTAAAAATATGTATTTTTGATTTATTGATCCATATCTTTTTGCTAAATTAGGTTAATGTATTTCTATTAATAGATAATTAACATTAATACAAAGATATCTCACCTTTCTATTCCATAGTTATTGAGAAATTAAGGTTTCTCTAATATTTTTCATATCGTGTTTTTTTTGTTATTATGTCTCCGATAGATGTAATACTTTCACAAATGATTGGAGCACACATATAATAAAGATACTTTATTTTTATCTCTGATTATTAAATTAAATAACTTTTGTAATGTTTTTAATTTCAATTTTTAGGTTATAAATGTCAAAAGGTCATATCAACAGTGTTGCCGTGGTTTATCGGTTATCTCTCACATTTTTGTGGATCGATGAATTCCGTCCGGTTACATGATGTAAACGGTGTGGTTACGTCATTTCCTATCTCTTAAAATTATCGTTGGATGTTATTGGTTGTTATTTTCCATTATTAAGTAATATACCATAACATATTCTCTGTAATACCATTTATTATCTTTCTAAAAATATGTATTTTTTTTAAAAAATATACATCCGACAACGTCGCAAAAATTTCGGATAAAGCGCAAAAAACCTGATGCGTAGTAGGCGGCGTGACATTTTGCTCTTCGAGTCTGAATTCTAGCATTCATGTTTCGAATTTTCTTTTAGTGATTTTAATTATCTAATTAGGTAAGGAAATTTCTTTTTAAATTATCCTTTATCAAGCTCTTTACAATTTGTGAAATTCACTTTGTGTTTCTCTTAATTTTTAGATGTACAATGAGTCCATTGATTTGGCCATGTGCGTACGTGTCTAAGAAGAATCCCTTAAAATAAGGTAACTGGTTTTTCTTTAAATTATTTCCTTTTGTATTGATCGTAAATTGTTGCTCTATGAGTTATATTAGAAGAAACATGTAATTAATACCTGTTTTTCTAATAGGGTTCTTCGTATGGATATCTTCGTACAGATATTAGAAGATATCTGCCCATGTGGTATATTTGAGGTTATCTCCTGTATGAATCACGTCATGCATATCGTTTTCCCATCCACCAGGTGATGCCATGTTGTTCATCGAGTTCCAAAATAAGCAACTACCAAACATAGGTATGAGTTCCTATCACGATGAAGAAGTCATAACCTACCACCTATCTGTGCAGTTCTTGGTGAAACCGATGAGAACGTAGTATTGTCTGTGTCCAATGTTAGGTAACACTTTACCTCAATAACACGTGAGTTTCGAAGACTATATCGTACCTCCTATCGACATATCTTTTTAAAAAACAACTTTAATTTTTCTATTGAAACGCATGGAGCGTTTAAGTTTATTATTATCGTAACTATTTAAATAAGTGCTTAACACATATTTTCAATTAATCGCATTTTATAATTTTTTTATTACATTTAAGTAAGTTTACCTGTGTGTAACCCAAAACATATATATATGTATATATATATTTGTGAACCTCGAATAACGTTATTCAAGAGTATATTTATTTTGTACTTTTCCACAGCAGATTATTATTATTATAACAGGTAAACCAAAAACATTTCTCTTATTTTAATACCTATCCCTCAAAGTTAATAGTTAATCTAAAAAGTATACTAATACTCACCAATAATGGTTGATTTTTAGATCATTTATCAATCATTAAAATAATATCCATTGTAGTGTACGATGATCTTGGCGCCCATATCAACAATCTATCTGTAAGTATTTCTAACCGTTTATAACCCACAACCCTGCTCGCCGATGAAAAGCTGCCGTTGCAAGTGTGACTTGGGTTTTCTTTTAATCCGAAATTTATCTAATTTCTTTTGTTCGTAACTTTATCTTTGTATCTTACCAGTATTAATTTTTGACTAATGCTCAATTTTCCTATAAATATCAGATTAGGGAAAACCTGCTAGTTACATAATGGCGCCCTTAACGTGTTAGATATCGAATTTCCGAATTTTTTTTGCACATTTAGCAAAATAACTATCTTTTACCTACTTTTCTTTTACTTACATTTAGATTGATTTAAAAAAAAAAACTTTAACTTTGAGGTTGGTTTAGAATGGCAAGTTAAACTTACTATTTTTTTTGCTATATTTTTTTCTGAATTTTTTTTCTGAAATATTATTTTTTTCAAAAAAAAAAATAAATAATTTTCCTTTGGTTGTGTACAGTGCAGTACATAATCGCAAATATATGCTAGTATTACTACTAGTGTAAATAACTATTTTTAAATATATCGGCACTATCTAAAATATTTAGCTACCAAGTTTTTTTTGTAAGTATATGTACAGTCTGTATACAATTTTTTGGTGTATAGAACATATATTCTTACATAGTACCTACAACAATTTTTTAAAATTTTAACGTTGGATTTTTTTGCATTAAAATTTTGCATAATTTTTTTTCGGTGGAATTTAAAAAAAAAAAATTAACTAGTATTTTCTTTGCAATTTCGAATTTGTCTACTTAAAAAATTGGTAGTTAAAGTGTCTTAAGTATTTAATTATATTTAGATTTTTTCCGCTTAAAATAACGTCTAATTAAAAAAAAAATAACTTAATAAATAATATTCAGTTATTTTTGAGTTGCTTATAGAGGACAACCTTTGGTTGTAAGCAATAGCTTTTATTGTTTTGGAGGTGATTTTATTTGGATGTTTGTTGAAAAAGTGAGACCATCATATTCCAGTCCATTTTTTTGAAGAATTAAGGGTCTGGCAACCCAATCCAAATAATATCCTCTCACAGGTTTCGAAATCCCTCTATATTACGATCCTGGTACCTTATTGACGCCAAAAATTTAAATTTTACCTGCGATATTTGACGGGCAAATATCCGTTGTGTTAAAACCAACCCGAATCCTGCGGGCACCGTTATTGGATTGCCATAAACACAGCTCGTAGTACCGATTTTGACTTTTTTTATATTTTTACCGATTTCGATTTTTTTTAGATTTTTACTGAATTTGGCGTGTGATAATATCCTGCATTTTTTACTTAACTGTAAATTTATCTTGTCTTTGTCTTCGATTTTGATTTTAAAGGAACCATGGCTACCGATTGTGAAAGAATAATCCCTAAACGTCTGTTAATATCAGAGGTTGAGTATGAGCTTAGAATAAGAGGTTGTGAAACTCAGAAAAATGCTGATGAAAAACGCAGTATCCTGTCTGTTTTATTGAAAAAACAAAAAGTTGCTGATTCTGAACTCTGTGACCCAACTTTTGAATATGATAACGAAGTAAGTCAAGTGAATAGTACCTTAGAATCAATAAGAAATCTTATCGATGGTTTTGAAGGACCTAAATCAGACTCTGTTTTTATAAGAGCTAACTGTCGTCTTTTACACATTTCGAATAGAATTTCACGTTTCCCCTTTGAAAAAGTACCGGAGGATAAAAAACAGGAAGCTACTTCATTTAAAAATGAGGCGTATGCCACGGCATTGCATCTTGAGGCACTATTATATGCTGGTATTACCGAAGCAAAAGAATGCAATATTTCCCTTAATGAATCAGTCACATTTCCCTTAATTGTAAATCCCTCTGGAGAATGGAATATTTCATCATCTAACTTTACCCCTTCTCACAGTAAGCATGTACCTGTCCACAAATGGAATGTTAAGTTTGATGATACATCAAAAACATTACCTGTAATTTCATTTCTCGAACGTATCGAAGAACTAGCTTTTGCTAGAAAAGTTTCTAAAGTAGAGCTTTTTGATTCCCTAATAGATATTCTCGATGGAAAGGCCTTAATTTGGTTTCGTTCCATAAAATCCAGTTTGTCTGACTGGGATAGTTTTGTTAAAGCGTTTAAACGTGATTTTTTACCTCCAGATTATGACGATGACCTTTGGTCACAAATAAAAGAACGAACTCAAGGTAAAAATGAGTCCGTTACTATCTATATTGCCGTAATGGAAACATTGTTTAATCGACTTATGAAACCACCTTGTGAAGTCACAAGAGTAAAAATTTTGAGAAAAAATGTCTTATCTATTTATGTAGGTCACCTGGCTCTCACAGACATTTCTACTGTTGCTGAGTTATCCAGTTTATGTAAAAAACTTGAGGATAGGCTTTCTTGTAAATCTGCTGCTAGAAGTAATGTTGTAAGCGTTCTTGAACCAGAGTTATCTTACCTAGACCAACATACAAAAACTAACTCCCAAAATACCTCCCAAAACCAAAATTCCAAATTTGGCAACAAAAATAATAACTTTAAAAATAACTTTAACAAAAATACCTCCAATCAAAATTTTTCTAAACTCTCTACCTCCCAAACTACCTCCCAGAATACCTCACAAAATAACTACACAAATACCTCTAAAAATAACTTTAAAAATGTGTCCCGACAAAATACCTCAAATGACAACACAAAAACTACTGGAGTTTTAGTGTGTTGGAACTGTGGTTTACCCAACCATATCTACAGTAACTGTTCACAAAAACGCAAAAAGTTTTGCTATAGATGTGGTACTCCCGACATTACACTCATGCAATGTAAAACCTGTAATAAGGACCAGGGAAACTAATTGCTGAGGTGTGCACTGCAGGCCACAGGCCACCTCATCAACCTGAACATATGCATCAGTCGCCAAAACCCCTAACTGTAAATAAAACTTTCTTATCTTGTAAATATATTGCCCCTAGTATAAATACCGTACCTAACAAAGATATTGTATCTATAAATACCGCCCCCTTACCTTGTAAATATAACGCCATTTATAGAAATGCCGTATCTATAAAAAATGCCGTACCTATGAAAAATACCGTAACTAATAAAAAATGTTTACCTACCGAAAATATTTTACCTACCGAAAATATTTTACTAACCGAAAATGTTTTACCTATAGTTCCTACCGTATCTCATGATAAAGCCGTATGTATGAGTCGCGACGTACAAACGAAAAATCTTTTACCTATAGTCAAGTCTGACGAGACAAGACATACCGTACCTAAAAATAATTATCGTTCCTTAAAAAATGATAACAAAAATACTGTATCTAAAAATACCTACCGTTCGTTTAAAAATACCGTATCGACTGAAAATAATTACCGCCCATTCAAAAATACCGTATCTGTAAATAATTACCGCCCCATTAAAAATACCGTATCTGAGAATAATTGCCTGCCAATTAAAAATGCCGTATATACAAATATTTCAGCAACACTGAAAAAGACAGTAAGTGGGAAAAATGCCGCGCACACAAACAATGCCGTACCTGCAATAAATTCTTCCTTATCTTCAAACAAACAAAATACCTTATCTAGTAAAATTAACTATACCTCAGAATCTTCTATTAAGTACCCTGTACAAAGTAGATTTAACTTATCTGATTGGAATCTTTGGCTTGCTACAGTGAAAGCATTTTATTCCAGTTCTAAAAATATTGCTGTATCTCCCATATTTTCACAAAAAGAAAACGATAACCGTCCTTATATAGATGTCGACATACTTGGTATAACAGTTCGTGGTTTGTTAGACTCAGGTTGTACAAATAGTTGCATAGGATCAGCCGGTCTTCCTATTATCGAAAAACTTGGTTTAAAAATCAATAAAAGTATGATTTCGAATGTTAACACAGCTGATGGCGCATCACAGTGTGTTACTGGTTTTGTTATATTACCTATCACAGTAGAGAATAACTGTAAATTAATTAGAGCTTCTGTCGTACCTTCCCTAAAACATTCTTTTTATTTAGGAATAGATTTTTTTAAAAAATTTAAAATAACTATAGATTACAGAAATAATACTTGGTCAACACCATGTACTACCGATAACTTAAAACAAAAATTTACCTTTCCCAATAATTTTTCTGAATTATGCAGTCTCGATAATTTAAATTTAGAAGATAAAATAAGGGCACAAAACGTTATCGATTCTTTTAGTGAAGTAACTAATGAAAATAAATTAGGCCTTACCGATAAAATTGTTTTTGAAATAGACACTGACAAAGAAAAACCTTTTAAACAAAAACAATATCCAATGTCACCTTACCTATTAGAAATACTTAATAAAGAACTGGATGAAATGTTGAAACTGGGTGTTGTCGAGGAATCTCAGTCAGGTTGGTGTTCTCCAGTCCTTCTGACAAAGAAAAAATCGGGTGAGTACAGATTTTGTTTTGACGGACGGAAACTAAATTCCATAACTAAAAAAGACTCGTATCCCCTTCCTCGTATCGATAGCATCCTAAACTCTCTGAAAGATGCAAAATACATTTCTTCCATAGACTTACGTAAAGCTTTTTGGCAAATACCTTTAGAAAAGTCTAGCAGAGAAAAAACTGCTTTTGCTGTTCCTGGCAGAGGTCTTTTTCATTTTAAAGTAATGCCATTTGGTCTTTGCAATTCAGCACAAAATCAACAAAGGCTTATGGATAAGTTATTTGGACCTAAGTTTTTTCCTCATATTTTTGTTTACCTTGATGATATTATCATTATCTCCAAAACTCTATCTGAACACATGAAATTACTTCATGAGGTTAAAGAATGTCTTAAGGATGCAAATCTTACCGTTAATCTTAATAAGTGTGAATTTTTTAAGACTTCACTTAAATACCTTGGCTTTATAATTGATTCCGAAGGTTTACGTACCGACCCCGAAAAAGTTTCTGCAATGATAAATTATCCTCGTCCTTCCAATACTACCGAAGTTAAAAGGTTTATAGGCTTGTGTTCTTGGTACCGTAGATTCATAAATCACTTTTCCACTATTGTTTCTCCTTTAAATGAGCTACTGAAGACCAGGAAGAAAAAACAACCTATCCAATGGACACCTGAAGCGGAAAATTCTTTTATAAAGATAAAAGAAGCTTTAGTATCTTCCCCAATTCTCTGTAGTCCAAATTTCAACGAAGCTATGACCATTCAATGTGATGCGTCAGACCGTGGAATCGGTGGCTTAATTACACAGAATGTAGGTAATACTGAACGTGTTATTGCATTTTGCAGCAGATCCTTATCGAAAGCAGAGAGAAATTATAGTGTTACTGAGCGTGAATGTCTCGCTGTTATCTTTTGTATCGATAAATTTAGAGGTTACATCGAAGGTAGTCCTCATAAATTTACAGTAATTACCGATCACTATAGTTTGCTTTGGCTAAACAATATGAAGGAACCTACTGGTAAACTTGCCAGATGGAGTGTTAAACTAGCACAACACAATTTTGACCTAGTGCATCGAAAAGGGAAAGCACATATCGTACCTGATGCGTTGTCTAGAATTCCACATCCTGAGCAAGAAATATCTGTTATTGACATTCCTGAAACTTCCTTTGATCCATGGTACATAGATCTGAAAAATAGTATCATAGAATCTCCCGATAAATATCCTCAATTTGATGTGAAGGATAACATTATCTATAAATTTGTATCTAATCAGCTTCCTATGAAAAGCAATATTCCGGAATGGAAAATTTTTGTCCCTAAATCTCTTCGAAAAAAAGTAATTGCTTCTTGTCACGATCCCTCGACTGCAAGTCATTTTGGTTTTCTAAAAACACTATATCGAGTGCAAGAGTTGTATATTTGGCCAAAAATTAGGCGAGATATAGCGAACTTTTGTAAAAATTGTCTAGTCTGTGGAGCACAGAAACCGTCTAATACAGCACGTGCTGGTTTGATGGGTTCTGAGAAAACTGTCGATTACCCTTGGCAGGTAATAGCTGCAGATTTAATTGGTCCAATGACTCGCAGTAAAAAAGGCAATTCCTATATACTTGTTGTCTCGGATTGGTTAACTAAGTATACCCTTATCCATCCCTTACGTAAGGCTGTTGCCGCCCCAATAATTAAATTTATTGAAGAAGAAGTCTTTCTTGTTTTTGGAGTTTCACAATTTATAACTGTAGATAATGGTCCTCAATTTGCCGGAAAAGAGTTTAAGAAACTTGCCGAAAAATATAAAGTTCAGAAGATTTGGTATACACCAAAATATCATGCCCAAGTGAACTTTGTAGAAAGGCAAAACAAAATTGTTGGTACTGCTATCCGCAGCTATGTGAAAGATCACAAAAATTGGGATCTTGAAATACCTAAAATCCAATATGCCATTAACACTTCTGTTAATGAAGCAACTGGATATTCCCCGTGTTTCTTGAATTTTGGAAGAAACATACCTATAACTGGAAATTTCTACGGTAAACTAAATAGTACCGAAGAAATAGAGTTACAAGCTGGAAATAGAGATAATCTTGTAGAAGATCTTGTACATCTCAAGGATATTTTCAGTGATGTAAAGAAGCATATGCATGATTCGTATGTTAAGAATCAAAAAGCTTATAATTTACGTAAACGAGATGTTTCATTCTCAGTAGGTGACAAGGTATGGCGTAAGAATAAAATTCTATCTTCAGCCGCAAATAACTTTTCCAAAAAGTTGGCACCGAAGTTTATTTTATGTCAAGTCACAGAGAAACTATCTAAAACCGTTTATCGCTTAACTAATGTAACAAACAAAACTGATGTTGGTACCTGGCACATCAAAGATTTAAAGCCGTACTATGGTTCTAACTCAGATGTTTCCGTTGGTTAGTTAAAAGCTTTGTATATACCTAGGTTAATTAGTTTTTAGTATCTTTAACTTTATCTTTATCTTAAATTAGTTTTAGTTTTCTAAATGGTTCCTGATTCTAGAAGTGATTTAGATGTATAAACTTTCCCGATTTTGTCGATCATTTGATGATCAAACCCCGATTGTGACGAACTTAAACATAAATTGTTATATATAGTTCTCGATTGTGTCTCCTATCTGGACGTTTTGTACGCGTAAGATACTACCCATCAAATATCATTTACTATATAGAATCATGGACTATTTACAATATACACCCTTCAATTTTTTTTGAAATTGTTTTTTAGTTAATTGTCTGATATTTAATTATCGCAAAAAAATTAAACTGGGTTTAATTTTTCTTTTTCGGAGAGGGGTGGTGTAGAAATTGAAAATTTCTACTTTATTTTTCTTAATTTTTATTATCGTATAAATACCTTTAGATTATTATAGCACATAATACAGATTATCTTTGTCTGAATAAGGCACAACATTGTTTTTTGGATAAATAACTTTCTTCGTTTATCGAAACCCATATTTTGATGCAATTCACTTATGTGGTTATATATTCTGTTGTTAATGTTTCATATTGTTCCAATAGATGTTTCACACTAAGTTCTACCTAAAAATAATGAACATGTGTCTTAGAATATTTGTTTTTGATAATTTTATGGCTATATTCTTGAAATTAAAAATATGTATTTTTGATTTATTGATCCATATCTTTTTGCTAAATTAGGTTAATGTATTTCTATTAATAGATAATTAACATTAATACAAAGATATCTCACCTTTCTATTCCATAGTTATTGAGAAATTAAGGTTTCTCTAATATTTTTCATATCGTGTTTTTTTTGTTATTATGTCTCCGATAGATGTAATACTTTCACAAATGATTGGAGCACACATATAATAAAGATACTTTATTTTTATCTCTGATTATTAAATTAAATAACTTTTGTAATGTTTTTAATTTCAATTTTTAGGTTATAAATGTCAAAAGGTCATATCAACAGTGTTGCCGTGGTTTATCGGTTATCTCTCACATTTTTGTGGATCGATGAATTCCGTCCGGTTACATGATGTAAACGGTGTGGTTACGTCATTTCCTATCTCTTAAAATTATCGTTGGATGTTATTGGTTGTTATTTTCCATTATTAAGTAATATACCATAACATATTCTCTGTAATACCATTTATTATCTTTCTAAAAATATGTATTTTTTTTAAAAAATATACATCCGACAACGTCGCAAAAATTTCGGATAAAGCGCAAAAAACCTGATGCGTAGTAGGCGGCGTGACATTTTGCTCTTCGAGTCTGAATTCTAGCATTCATGTTTCGAATTTTCTTTTAGTGATTTTAATTATCTAATTAGGTAAGGAAATTTCTTTTTAAATTATCCTTTATCAAGCTCTTTACAATTTGTGAAATTCACTTTGTGTTTCTCTTAATTTTTAGATGTACAATGAGTCCATTGATTTGGCCATGTGCGTACGTGTCTAAGAAGAATCCCTTAAAATAAGGTAACTGGTTTTTCTTTAAATTATTTCCTTTTGTATTGATCGTAAATTGTTGCTCTATGAGTTATATTAGAAGAAACATGTAATTAATACCTGTTTTTCTAATAGGGTTCTTCGTATGGATATCTTCGTACAGATATTAGAAGATATCTGCCCATGTGGTATATTTGAGGTTATCTCCTGTATGAATCACGTCATGCATATCGTTTTCCCATCCACCAGGTGATGCCATGTTGTTCATCGAGTTCCAAAATAAGCAACTACCAAACATAGGTATGAGTTCCTATCACGATGAAGAAGTCATAACCTACCACCTATCTGTGCAGTTCTTGGTGAAACCGATGAGAACGTAGTATTGTCTGTGTCCAATGTTAGGTAACACTTTACCTCAATAACACGTGAGTTTCGAAGACTATATCGTACCTCCTATCGACATATCTTTTTAAAAAACAACTTTAATTTTTCTATTGAAACGCATGGAGCGTTTAAGTTTATTATTATCGTAACTATTTAAATAAGTGCTTAACACATATTTTCAATTAATCGCATTTTATAATTTTTTTATTACATTTAAGTAAGTTTACCTGTGTGTAACCCAAAACATATATATATGTATATATATATTTGTGAACCTCGAATAACGTTATTCAAGAGTATATTTATTTTGTACTTTTCCACAGCAGATTATTATTATTATAACAGGTAAACCAAAAACATTTCTCTTATTTTAATACCTATCCCTCAAAGTTAATAGTTAATCTAAAAAGTATACTAATACTCACCAATAATGGTTGATTTTTAGATCATTTATCAATCATTAAAATAATATCCATTGTAGTGTACGATGATCTTGGCGCCCATATCAACAATCTATCTGTAAGTATTTCTAACCGTTTATAACCCACAACCCTGCTCGCCGATGAAAAGCTGCCGTTGCAAGTGTGACTTGGGTTTTCTTTTAATCCGAAATTTATCTAATTTCTTTTGTTCGTAACTTTATCTTTGTATCTTACCAGTATTAATTTTTGACTAATGCTCAATTTTCCTATAAATATCAGATTAGGGAAAACCTGCTAGTTAAAAATAGTTATTTACACTAGTAGTAATACTAGCATATATTTGCGATTATGTACTGCACTGTACACAACCAAAGGAAAATTATTTATTTTTTTTTTTGAAAAAAATAATATTTCAGAAAAAAAATTCAGAAAAAAATATAGCAAAAAAAATAGTAAGTTTAACTTGCCATTCTAAACCAACCTCAAAGTTAAAGTTTTTTTTTTTTTTTTTTTAAATCAATCTAAATGTAAGTAAAAGAAAAGTAGGTAAAAGATAGTTATTTTGCTAAATATGCAAAAAAAATTCGGAAATTCGATATCTAACACGTTAAGGGCGCCATTATGTAACTAATGAAAATAAATTAGGCCTTACCGATAAAATTGTTTTTGAAATAGACACTGACAAAGAAAAACCGTTTAAACAAAAACAATATCCAATGTCACCTTACCTATTAGAAATACTTAATAAAGAACTGGATGAAATGTTGAAACTGGGTGTTGTCGAGGAATCTCAGTCAGGTTGGTGTTCTCCAGTCCTTCTGACAAAGAAAAAATCGGGTGAGTACAGATTTTGTTTTGACGGACGGAAACTAAATTCCATAACTAAAAAAGACTCGTATCCCCTTCCTCGTATCGATACCATCCTAAACTCTCTGAAAGATGCAAAATACATTTCTTCCATAGATTTACGTAAAGCTTTTTGGCAAATACCTTTAGAAAAGTCTAGCAGAGAAAAAACTGCTTTTGCTGTTCCTGGCAGAGGTCTTTTTCATTTTAAAGTAATGCCATTTGGTCTTTGCAATTCAGCACAAAATCAACAAAGGCTTATGGATAAGTTATTTGGACCTAAGTTTTTTCCTCATATTTTTGTTTACCTTGATGATATTATCATTATCTCCAAAACTCTATCTGAACACATGAAATTACTTCATGAGGTTAAAGAATGTCTTAAGGATGCAAATCTTACCGTTAATCTTAATAAGTGTGAATTTTTTAAGACTTCACTTAAATACCTTGGCTTTATAATTGATTCCGAAGGTTTACGTACCGACCCCGAAAAAGTTTCTGCAATGATAAATTATCCTCGTCCTTCCAATACTACCGAAGTTAAAAGGTTTATAGGCTTGTGTTCTTGGTACCGTAGATTCATAAATCACTTTTCCACTATTGTTTCTCCTTTAAATGAGCTACTGAAGACCAGGAAGAAAAAACAACCTATCCAATGGACACCTGAAGCGGAAAATTCTTTTATAAAGATAAAAGAAGCTTTAGTATCTTCCCCAATTCTCTGTAGTCCAAATTTCAACGAAGCTATGACCATTCAATGTGATGCGTCAGACCGTGGAATCGGTGGCTTAATTACACAGAATGTAGGTAATACTGAACGTGTTATTGCATTTTGCAGCAGATCCTTATCGAAAGCAGAGAGAAATTATAGTGTTACTGAGCGTGAATGTCTCGCTGTTATCTTTTGTATCGATAAATTTAGAGGTTACATCGAAGGTAGTCCTCATAAATTTACAGTAATTACCGATCACTATAGTTTGCTTTGGCTAAACAATATGAAGGAACCTACTGGTAAACTTGCCAGATGGAGTGTTAAACTAGCACAACACAATTTTGACCTAGTGCATCGAAAAGGGAAAGCACATATCGTACCTGATGCGTTGTCTAGAATTCCACATCCTGAGCAAGAAATATCTGTTATTGACATTCCTGAAACTTCCTTTGATCCATGGTACATAGATCTGAAAAATAGTATCATAGAATCTCCCGATAAATATCCTCAATTTGATGTGAAGGATAACATTATCTATAAATTTGTATCTAATCAGCTTCCTATGAAAAGCAATATTCCGGAATGGAAAATTTTTGTCCCTAAATCTCTTCGAAAAAAAGTAATTGCTTCTTGTCACGATCCCTCGACTGCAAGTCATTTTGGTTTTCTAAAAACACTATATCGAGTGCAAGAGTTGTATATTTGGCCAAAAATTAGGCGAGATATAGCGAACTTTTGTAAAAATTGTCTAGTCTGTGGAGCACAGAAACCGTCTAATACAGCACGTGCTGGTTTGATGGGTTCTGAGAAAACTGTCGATTACCCTTGGCAGGTAATAGCTGCAGATTTAATTGGTCCAATGACTCGCAGTAAAAAAGGCAATTCCTATATACTTGTTGTCTCGGATTGGTTAACTAAGTATACCCTTATCCATCCCTTACGTAAGGCTGTTGCCGCCCCAATAATTAAATTTATTGAAGAAGAAGTCTTTCTTGTTTTTGGAGTTTCACAATTTATAACTGTAGATAATGGTCCTCAATTTGCCGGAAAAGAGTTTAAGAAACTTGCCGAAAAATATAAAGTTCAGAAGATTTGGTATACACCAAAATATCATGCCCAAGTGAACTTTGTAGAAAGGCAAAACAAAATTGTTGGTACTGCTATCCGCAGCTATGTGAAAGATCACAAAAATTGGGATCTTGAAATACCTAAAATCCAATATGCCATTAACACTTCTGTTAATGAAGCAACTGGATATTCCCCGTGTTTCTTGAATTTTGGAAGAAACATACCTATAACTGGAAATTTCTACGGCAAACTAAATAGTACCGAAGAAATAGAGTTACAAGCTGGAAATAGAGATAATCTTGTAGAAGATCTTGTACATCTCAAGGATATTTTCAGTGATGTAAAGAAGCATATGCATGATTCGTATGTTAAGAATCAAAAAGCTTATAATTTACGTAAACGAGATGTTTCATTCTCAGTAGGTGACAAGGTATGGCGTAAGAATAAAATTCTATCTTCAGCCGCAAATAACTTTTCCAAAAAGTTGGCACCGAAGTTTATTTTATGTCAAGTCACAGAGAAACTATCTAAAACCGTTTATCGTTTAACTAATGTAACAAACAAAACTGATGTTGGTACCTGGCACATCAAAGATTTAAAGCCGTACTATGGTTCTAACTCAGATGTTTCCGTTGGTTAGTTAAAAGCTTTGTATATACCTAGGTTAATTAGTTTTTAGTATCTTTAACTTTATCTTTATCTTAAATTAGTTTTAGTTTTCTAAATGGTTCCTGATTCTAGAAGTGATTTAGATGTATAAACTTTCCCGATTTTGTCGATCATTTGATGATCAAACCCCGATTGTGACGAACTTAAACATAAATTGTTATATATAGTTCTCGATTGTGTCTCCTATCTGGACGTTTTGTTATACAATGGTATATTACTCTTGCTATTTTTAAGTTGAGAAGCGTTTTCTTCGGAAACTAAAAGAGATAATCAATTTTTGCAAAAAAAACAGTTTAAATAAGACAACAGTATCTATAAAAAGTACCTTAAAATTAAATCCACCCCTACAACCCCTTCTACAACTTAACCCCAACTTTATTTTTTTAAATAGCAACCCTATATTTTTTTGGTTGCTTTGGATACACTTTGAGCTTGCAAATACAATCGTTATTATAATTGCTACTTTTGAGTTTTAGAAGTAGTAAAAAAGTTAAAAAAAAAAATTGCATCTCATCTATATTTAGGCAGTGTTTTTTTAAATTCCTGATAATAACGATCAATAGGTTCGAAATTTAAAATTTTATAATTAATAGCCGAAGCGTGGGCGAATAAAATTTAATGTTTGAATTTATTATGGATCATATGATATCGAAATCATAATAAAAATTTATGAATTTCTTTGTTTTTTTTTTGAATTTCTAACGATAACTATCAATATTAACCGAAACATGAAATTGTATACGGCCTGTGACACTTGCGTGATCAACACAAATATTTTTTTTGATGCCTCAATCTTCAAAATCGTCCGAGTAGTTTAGGTTATAGAGGGGAACAAGCTTGCTAAACACCTTAAAAATCCTCGTTCCGCGATCAGCAAGGAGGGTAAAAAGCAACAAGAGTAAATGTAAATTTTTGCGTTGCTATAGTCGCTTTGAAAAAGAACAAAAGTTTTTAAATCTTCTTAAAGAACAAAAGTTTATTTACTGACACACGTTATATATGCGTTTTTTTACTTTTTTATTTTTAAGGTCACCTAATGCCCCTTAGGGGCATTTAACAAGGGCCATACTTTAGCGGCTTTTTAAAGAAAATATGACAAAATGATTAAAAGCGTATTTCGCTCCACCCTAAGGTACATAGAGGAATAAAAACCCTAAAATAAAACATGTAAGTATATTAGTTAAAGCTTAGTATTTTAATATGATATGGGTAACAGGTTATCACCAAATTTTATATTAACTTTCGAGTGACTATAACTTGACTATACTGTTTACACAAATATTTAAAAATAAACATAGTATTTTACAATTTTTAGTCCATGGCTTGTGATTAAACATAAATTCGTGCATTTACTATTATTAGAAAAAACGTTTTATTTTCGTACAAAATTTGATATTAAGAGCCAAATTTTTAGCAAACTCGTTCTAAAAACAGAAATTGGAATATCGCTGGTGACAAAATGTTATTATAATTGCGAAAATATCTTTTTGATTTCATTTCAAATTTCAATCGTCAATTTCGTTTTTAATAAATATAAATATTTGTACAGAATCATTTATTATTATTGGTAACACTGCACTACCAGTACGCTGGCCTGCCACGAAAAACCTGTCTTAAATTTTAAAGGTTTTTGCTGATTACTGGAGAATATATAAAAAAAAATCTGTCATACATGTATTTAAATTATTTAAAAAGTGATAGAAGGCCTTTGACATGTTTTTTCTTATGAATTTTGTATTTATCTACACAACTTAACTCCGTTAGTAGTTCGAGGACTTTAATTAACAAAACGTATTATTTATGCTGACATTTAATTTTAATTAAGTAAATCATTTGTATCTGGATGTATTATCAAATGCCTTGGAGTAAATTAATTTTAATTGTATTTTCTCTAAAAATGCAAAATAGAAACATAAAATGTAGCCTACTCGGTAGCCTACATTATGTAGGTTGCAGGCTTTTTACCTAAAACCCCTCAATTTATTTTAAAAAACGCACTCTTTTTTGCGTAAAAATACTTTGTGATAATAAACATATTTAAAGTGTATATACTATTATACTATAATAGTATAGTATATATTTTATAATGGAATAAAAGTATTATTCATAGTTTAATTATTTTGTATTTTTTCTATTTTTAAATCGTGTTTTATGTATAAACTATACGATAAAAAATAAAAACAAAGCCGATATCCGAATTTAATCCGTAATCAGCACCCCCAAAAAATACTAAAAAGCTTTATTAAATATAAGACAGGGTTTTTCGACCCAAAATTTGCAGGCCAGTGTTATTCCTTAAAACCCACCCTCTTGGAACCAACCCAACTTTTGTTTTTTCAAAATCGCCCCCCTATTTTTACTAAAGAATATGAAAGCACATTTTATACTAAATTCAACCATGTTTTATAAGTAATATCTTATTTTTTTAAGGGGCTCTAAAGTACAACCTCATCAGATTATAAGAATCTAGTGGGACACCCGGTATATGATTTTATTGTATTTAATATAACGCTATAATATTTTAGAATAATCTTAAATTGTATTCTATACCTAAAAGTTGACACAACAACTTCTTTCATTATTATATTTAGATTTTTCTATGTAATCAAGATTCGAAAAGTCTCGATTCTTTTTCAAGACTCTCGACTGTCAACAAAACCAGACGAGAAGTCTTGATTTCTTGATTCACGAGAAACCCTAGTTATAACGATGGACGCTTTTCCACTGTCTTCCAAGCTGAGGTCTATGCCATACAGGAAGCGGCAAATTGCAGGGAAATAAGGCAGCACCGGGGGCACGATATATACATCTGCTCGGACAGTCAAGCCGCTCTAAAGGCATTGTGCAATCCCAGCACTAGGTCACTCCTAGTCAGGGAGTGTGTAGAAGCCTTGGAAGAGCTAGCAAGGACCAACAACGTTCAACTGGTATGGGTACCGGGTCATAGTGGAATTCCCGGAAACGAGAAGGCAGATGAACTTGCAAGACTCGGATCAGGGATGGCATGCACGGGGCCGGAACCTATATTGGGTGTTACAAGGAAGCAGGTAAAGACCGCTCTCGATGAGTGGGCTTATACCAAGCTAAAGGAGCAATGGAGAGCGGTCGACGGTTGCCGGCAAGCTAGGGACTTCCTGGCTGGCCCAAGCAAATCAAAGACCGACTGGTTGCTGGAAAAAGGAAGAACTGCACTCAGACAACTTGTAGGGGTCCTCACGGGCCACTGCAGGCTAAGGAAGCACCTGGCAACAATGCGGATTCTAGAGAGTCCACTATGCCCAGAGTGCGAAGAGGATGAAACATCCTCTCATTACTTAGCCGACTGTGTCAGATACGACAGGATCAGGTTGCAAATCTTTGGAACCCAAAGACTCAACCAAGAGGAACTAAGAGATCTCCCCTGGGCCAATATCCAATATTGAAAGGACGGGCAGGTTCAAGGAGGACTCAAATTAGTAAATGGCTGGGATTGCCTGGGGTGACAAAAAGGGCCAGAAATGGCCTAGTTGTCCGGCTTTGGCCAACCCAAAAATTTACTACTAACCCTAGTTATAAAGAGTCGCCATCCGGTATACACTAGTCACGGTAATTAATTTTAAAACCCATTTCATTAATTTAGAGCCAAAATAAATATCTTCTAATTGAATTATATTAAACAAGATTCCTTTCTCAGTATTAAATTGCCTTGGGCTTTTCATTACCGTCCAAATTATATCAGTCAATCTAATACTCTATTTTACTTTAATAGAATTTTCTTTGGTTAGGAAAATTTCGAAAGGAAACAAGCTTTTTTAAAGCCATTTCGATTATTCATTAGTGTTTGCTATATACAGGGCCCTACATTACTTTTCTCTTTAAGAAGGGATAATGTAAGTAATAAGCAGGCTGGCCTTTTAGTATTCCAGTTCAAGTTTAAGTTCTTTATTGGTCATTTGGCTATTATAAAAATAGAAAAAGTCTTAACTAAAATAATATACAGAAACCTGATACTTTTAAATATCTCTAATACTATGCATTTTAGAAAAAAAGATGTCGGACAAAAGTTGTTTATTTTAATAGGGGAAACAAAATGTCTAATTTTTTTTGGGAATTTTATGTTTTTAAGGTCATTTCAAGGTCAAATTTATTTTTCTTAATAGAAACATATATTTTGTTACTGTTATTTAATTCTCCTCAAAAAAATAAACATCTTTTTTAAAAAAAAAATTTGATCGGACTTTTAGTTGCAGAGATAACACAGACACACAAAATTTAAAAAACTGGATCTGGACGGACTCGACCAGTCAAATCCTATGTATTTTTAGCAGCTCCGAATCTGAGGTCGTATTTTAAAAGTTATCTCCCATTTTCAACATAACCTCAAAAAACATACTTTTCGCAATGATATGATATGTTTTTTGAGGTTATCTTGAAAATGAGAGCTAACTTTCAAATTCGGACCTCAGATTCGGATTTAGCGGCTCAAAATACACAGGAATTGACCATTTAAGTCCGTCGGAGATCCAACTTTTTTAATTTTGTTTGGCTGTATTATCCCTGCAACTAAAAGTCAGATCAAAAAAAGTTTTTCACAAAACATTTTTATTTTTTTGAGGAGAATTAAATAACGGTAAAAAAATATATGTTTCTATTAAAAAAAAACAAAGTTGACCTTAAAATGACCTTGAAAATGTAAATATCCTTAAAAATAAATACCTCTGTTTAATTAAAATAAGTTACTTTTTTGTCCGACATCTTTTTTTCTAAAATGCATAGTATTCGAGATATTTGAAAGATTCAGGTTAAAAAAACACCCGGTATAGAGAAAAAAATTAATATACAGAGGGAGAGGAAGGAATGGCTGGAATAAAAAAGAACAGCTATGCCGAAAAAAAAACACATTTAAAAAATTAAACTAAACAGCCTTGGCCTTAAAAATAAATTAAAAAAAAAGAACAAATAAAGCCATCTATCTAACCTCATTGTAACCTACCAAGAAAGTATTGCTTATATTCAACGATTGTATTGCTTATATATATACGATTGTATTTGTAAAAAATGGCTTTTAAATTTTTAAACTTTTGTATTTTTTGAAGTTTTTATGATGGCTGGTAAGATATTAAAAAACAAGACTGAATTGGTGACTTTTGATAAGCACACAATCCGCATCTCTTCATTTACCTGAAGCATGCGAAAGTTGGAATTTCATAAAGACCAGAGACTTATTTTTTTATTGCGTTATGACTAAAAAATTAAGAAATTTTCTATTTGTTTTACACTCAAACTGGTACTTATTTATAAAACTCGAAATTTGTGTAATTTTGTAATTGTATTTTTATCGAAAACGATTAATCCTACGATAATACACCAAAGTATCTTTTTATGTGTTTTTACCTAAGGAATACTAATGTTATAATAAACTCACAAAAAAAAAATAAGCACAAAAAAGTTTGAGGCAAAAAGTGATAAGACCCCTCCATTTCAGACGCCCGTGGTGAAAATAACTACATGTAAATACCTTGGCCTTATTAGGGATAAATTACGTTACTATAACACCAAGGGTTTCTGAGTTACTAAATAAAAATCAAATTTTTGGAACCCCTTACGTAATATTCAGATAGTTGCTCAAAAGTTAGTACTTATATCCTCAAGCATGTTACGTTTATTAAAATCAAATGTTTTGCTTGTTTAAAGTTGAATACGTATCTAACTTACATCAATGGGTAAAAATTTGAATTACGTAAAAAGTGCTTGGCATGAATAATAAAATGTCTCGTATTGAGTTTTAAAAAAACTTTAAAGTAAGCTAGAGGTCCTTGATTTGAATGTCGCGTCGACTACTTGGGTTTTAACTAGTTTTGACAATGAGGTCCTTATAAAACTTTTAAACGCCTTGAAGAAAATCATATTTTTGGAAGTTTGTGAAGAAAAATCGCAATATACTAATCACTGTGAAGATTATACTATAGAATGCGCTGCATAACATATCTTCACGGTTGGTTTTATTATTTACATCTGCTTGTGTGGCAAACTTTATATTTAAGGTTAATATAATAATAACATTAAACGCGCATTCAATAAGGTAAATGGGGGCATTGTTGTCCAGATAACAAATAAAAGAAGGATATCGTTTTAAAGGCGGGTTTTGGGCTAAATGAGAAAAATACGTTTTTGTTTAAAACAGTGCAAAATTATGAAAAAAAAAATGATAAAAACTATTTACAAAGTCTATTTGGAGAAATAAATATTACATAAAAAAATATTTTACATTTTTGTGTTATCGTAAACCTGACAACAATGCATAATTTTTATTTATTTATTTATTTATTTACAGTGTTGACAATTTAAATTCTTTCAATTTTTTGTATATTTTTGTATTTTTTTTTGTTGTAATAAATCCACCTTTAATCATTTTGTGCTTTTGATTATAACCTCGATATTTATTATTCTGCATCTATTAAATGTTTTGGACTTTTTCGTGCATTAAAAGAATAGGAATGAGTTGAAACTTTGCCCTTAGCCCCATAGAAAAAATACATGTTTTTGCTTGGTATTCAATTGACACATTAATGTGCAAAGTTATTATACTATTTACAGCGCCTGCGCTAGAATAGTATTATACGGTTATTTCGAATTTCCCAAAATTGCCAAAAAACGTATTAGACAAAAAATTCTTGAATACAAATGTGTTTTATGAAAAAATAAAAAACTTTGAAAATGTCGGTCCGTCTGTCCGTCTGATGTCACGTTTTTTGTAAACACGATAACTCAAGAACGAATAATCCGATCGAGTCCAAGGTTTCAGAAAAAATGAAGTTCTATAAGGGAAAGATCCCTATTATTTTACAAAGTAATTCCCCCAAAAACAAAAAAAAATATGGGGGGTTAAACTGTTTTAAAAGAAAAAAAACTATAATTTTTTTAATTTTTTTTTCTTTTTCGCAAAAAGAAGATAAAAAAAATAAAAATTTTGAAAACTTTTGAAATGTATTTTTTTATTATTTTTTTTTTTAAGAAAAACTTTTCGTTTTCGCAAAAAGAAAATATATTTTTTTTTAATTTTCATGTTTTTTTGACTTAAAAAAAAGAGTGTTTTTTTTCCTTTTTTGCAAAAAGAGAATAAAAAAAATAATTATTTTTTTAAATTTTTTTTAAGTTTACCTACTGTTTTTCACAAAAAGAAAATTAAAAAACTGAAAATTTTTAAATTTTTTTTTCAAGTTTTTGATTTTTTTTATATTTTTTCAAAAAATTTTTGTTTTTTTTTGCAAAAATAGAATTAAATACAAAAAAATTAAAAAATTTAGATTTTTTTTTAAGTTTTTTCGAGTTTTTTTTTTAATTTTTCGTTTTTCAAAAAAAAATATTTTTTTATTTTATAAATTTTTTTTTTGAAAATATTTAGGAAAATTCAATATACCATTTACTGTGAATAGTATATTTAGGGTGGACCTTATATTTTATTATTATCCTAAATTTTTTATTTAGGTGTAACTAGAAAATTCTGAATATATGATAGTGATCAAACTTCTCTAAGCGTCCTAACGGGGCCCCTAAAATTCTTAAATTACCCATAAATCGTAAAAAATCGTTAAAAATTGCGTGTAATTTTTGTATGTAGGTACGTTAATTAATGCTGAAAAAATCGATTTTTTTCCTAATATACCGTAAACTGTGACTTCGGATACTTTTTCGAAAAACAAATCTGAATCAAAGCACGTGTGCACGAGTTGTGGGGTTATGTGCACAAGTTGTAGGGTTCAATTATACACCTTGTGCATACAACCCCGCAACGTGCTTTGGTTCAGAGGGTTTTGTGAAAAAGTGTACGAAGTCACCCACACCGTCCGAAGTCACCTCAGTTGACGGTACTTTTTCGCTTATATAATAACTTATAATAACTTAAATCTTTTTTATAATAATAAATACTTAACTAAATCCAAAAAACATAAAAAAATATACAGCAAACTGTTAAAGATTCGTTACATTTATGATACATACATAAATTTTTATATTATAAATTTTCAATTTATTTATTATTTAAACAATACATTTTTTTTTTACAATTTTAAGTTTAAATCCGCCTAAGCTTATTCAGCTTGTTTTGCAGATATCTAAGTAAGTACTAACAGCTTATTTTTTTACTTACTTATTTAAATTTTAATTAAAAAACTATAATATATTAATAACCAATCTTAAACTAAATTAACTAATTGCTAATCTTAAACTAAAATAGACCATTTAACTTAATTGAGACAAAAAAAGGATGAGAGTGATTTATTTATATTTAATTACCTGGGTTTTTAAGGACATTTTTAATCTTTGTGGAGTTTTTTTTGATAAAAATTTTAATTTTTTTTTTTAGCAGCGATTTCGAGTTTAAATTTTCTATTTCCTTTGGCAGCATATTAAACAGTTTTGGGGCGAAGAAAAATAGAGACCTTTGAATATGAGACTTATTGAATCTAGGTGTTAATAAAGAATCATTTTTTACAAATCTTGTTTTTATATTGTGTTCTGGTTTAGAAAATTTATTTTGGTTTTGGCATACCCATAGTAATGTTTCGTAGGCATACAGGTTTCTAATGGAAAAAATGTCAAGCTCAGAATATAGCGCATCTGTACTAAATTTTCTAGATTTTTTAAATAGAATTTTTATTAAAGTGTTTTGTGTAATATCCAGTTCATGTAATAAATTGTCGTACAGACCCCCCCATATTAAAATACAGTACCTTAAAAGTGATTGGATTAAGGCATCATAGACTATTTTTAAAAGTTTACTACTAAGAATATCTCTTAATTGATAGAATGCATACATACATTTTCTAAGTTTTGTTTTAAGATATTGAATGTGATCTGACCATTTAAGATGCTGATCCACTATTAAACCAAGATATTTAATTTTTGTGGTTTTTGTAATATTTTTACAATCGCAGTTTTGCGTTTGACAATTTTCTTCGTGTATTTTTAAAATATCGAGGTCAGGTTGATCAGCAGCTGAAATAGAAAAGGTCACAAATTTTGTTTTTTCAACGTTAAGACTTAGTAAGCTATAATCAAGCCATTCTTTTAATTTAGACATACCAATTTCCGCTTTTTTAAAGACATTTATCCATGAGTTGTCAACAAAAATCACTGTAGTGTCGTCCGCATATGATATTATAAATCTATCCAGGGAGATATTGTAGATACTATTTATATATACAAGGAATAAAATTGGCCCGAGTACTGTTCCTTGGGGCACACCTCTAGTAACTAACAATGGCTCCCTTAATATTTTATTAATTTTAGTTTTTTGTTGTCGATTTTCCAAATAGTTTTTAAAAAGTTCTAAGGCAATGCCTCTAACACCAATTGATTCCAATCTATTAATAAGTAAGCTGTGGTCAACAGTATCAAAGGCTTTTGCCAAATCGAGAAAAACTGCTAAAATTTTTTTGTTTTTATTTAGATTTTCAATGATTATTTTGTTAAATTCTATTAATGCATCTTGAGTACTTATATTTTTCTGAAACCCATATTGGTCTTTACTAAGTAATTTTGTTTTTAATAAAAAGTTCATAAGCCGAGTTTTAATACATTGTTCTAAAAGCCTATAATTTGTAGTCTTTGATTTATCACCGGATTTAAAAATAGGAGTTATAATCGAATCTTTCATTGCTATTGGTATTTGCCATTTAAAAGTATTAAATTAAAAATATGAAGTAGTGGTGCTATAATATAATTGTGAATATTTTTTATGGTTTTAGTGGAGATGCCATCAGAACCGCATGCAGATTTCGTTTTTAAATTTGATATATAACCATATATAGTCTGGTTAATATTAATTAATTTTTTACGTGGGCCGGGGCCATTTAAATATTTGATTAGTATTTTTTTATTTTCCCCTAATATACTAAGTGGTCGGTATTTCCCCCTTTACTCTTGTTATTATTTTGCATATAATAAAATCAAAATAAAATCTTTTTTGGCAGCACAAAAACATCAAATTATGTTAAACATGCTATATTTTATGGTACTATAAAAATAAAACAACTTATCTGTTAGTCTATAAATTATGTTTATGTCTATTAAAAATAAATCACATATTATTAAATAGTATATTGTGCACTTAGTATGCGAAACCAAACCAAGTGTTTGAGACTGAAGTTTTTTTTCTAAGACGGAGTCAGGTAAAATAAAGGGTCATTCGGAAATAGGATACAAAATTTTAAGGGGTGATTGTAGGTCCAAAAATATAAAAAAAATTCATATAAAGGGTGGTCCGGAAAGGAGCCCTAAGGGAGCTATGACCCTCCTAAGGGTACATCTGAAAAGAAGTTTTTATTTAATATCTCTGGAACCCTATAAACTTCAGTAAAGATTTTTTGCACATGATGATATCCGCGCCGATTCAGGCAGGTCACGGATTTGGCTAATTATTTTTTTATGTCTAGCCCACCGATGTTAGAGAAAAACCTTCACGGGATTTTTTTCAAAAACGCCCCGTTTCGAAAATGTGACATTGACGTGCAATAACTGAAAAACTATTTAACCTAGAGAACTGCGGTTTTCGCCATTAAAAAAATCATATTTTTTTCTATCAAATTTTATCAAATTAGTTTTGACAGTTTTTTGTTTTTTCAAGATGGCGGCCAAAAATTTTAATGCCATTTTTCTCAAAAACTTTTTTATTTTTTTAAAAATTTCAGGATTAATTACTAATTATGTGTACTTTTGATTAAAAAAAAATCAAAAATATAACACTTTTATTATTTCTTTGCTAGAACCAATAATAAGGCCAAAAAACGCAATTTTACCAACTTTTTCGAACTTTATTTGCAGTAGGCGTGGAAAAATTCTCGTTTGCCGGTTAAAACTACTGTCTGCATGTCCTATGTCGTATGCCCGTTTTATGATAATAGTAGTAGTTTGTAAGATATACAATAATATTTTATAACAATATACAATATAATGTATTATATTGTGATGATATCCGCGCCGATCCAGAAAAGGCTGACGGCGTGGGTCACGAATTTCTCTGATTGTTTTTTTATTTGTAGCCCACCGATTTCTAAGAAAAACCTCCACAGGGTTTTATTCAAAAACATAGCCTTTCCAAAATATTATTTTTTTAATTTTTCTTAAATTTTTTTAAATTTGTCCAAATTTGACATTGGCGTGCAATAACTCAAAAACTATTTAACCTAGAGAATTCCCGTTTTCACCAATAAAAAAATCATATTTTTTTTTATTAAAATGCGTTAATTTAGTATCGATAGTTTTTTGTTTTTTTACGATGGCGGCAAAAAAAGTGGCCTTAAATTTCATTTATGGTAAATTTGATTAATTATACGTTCTAATTAAACCTAAATATAATTTATTAAAGAATATGATTATTACATAGTAACCATTTTGAACCCAACTAATTAAATTGGTATCTAAGGGGCCCCACGTTGGGCGCCAATTTCGTGCCACGTTAAAAGAGCTGTGTTACCTTGGTTGATTAATGAGACCAACCAAGGTGTAGACTTGTGCAACCACACATTATTCTAATGAGAAATAGTGGTGGTATGTCACAATTCCAACAGGGACCTTATATCGTGGTACTGCCCACTGACTAGTGATTTCAGGGGAGCTACGAGACTACTTTGGGGGGGTGGGGTAGTTTTGGGGTCTCCTTTTCTGTAATAAATAAGTGTAATTGCTCGGGATGATTGCAACGTATTTTATCTGTTTAGGATTGTGTCATACTACCACTATTTCTCATTAGAATAGTGTGTGGTTGCACAAGTCCCCACATTGGTTGCTCTCATTAATCAACCAAGGTATAACACAGCTCTTTTATCGTGGCACGAAATTGGTATCTAAGGGGCTGTCCATATATTACGTAACGCGCCTAGGGGGGGGGTCAGTGAAATTGTTACAGTTTGTGACAGGGTAGAGGGGGGGTCTAGGTAAACGTTACGTAACGGAATTTAATAAATTAAATGTTTATTTCCTAAGTTTGGCAGATGTATTTTTATTTCAACATTAATTACTATTTAGTGGCCCATAATTCCCTTTTTCACACAAAAATTGACGAAACTATGCATATTTAAATAATATTGTAATCAGTAAACAAACTGTTGTCATTGACATATTAAAAAAAAATCTTAAGGCCCTGTTCGTGATCTTGCCGATGAATCATCGGCGATGATACATTTTCGCGCGGAATGTGTACTCACAGAACACCAATGTGTGTACTATTTTGTGTAACTGTGCATAAACAATATACGTATTATATGTGACACTCAGTGTAAAAAGAGGCACCTAGTATTTTTTCCCTGTGTGATATTGATTATGAATATTTTTTTAAAGTTTGAGTGATTTTTTCGTGTAGATTTTTTTTAAGGTTATGTTATACTATATTTTAGGTTCATGTTTGTTTTGTCGAGAAAAACGAATCAGTAGTGAGAATACAGTTAAATTTATTGCTAAACAAAAATTTTATATTCTTACGCGTTACACAAGGCGGGGGTGTTGGTAAAAAATTGCGTTACGTAATATATGGACAGCCCCTAATTGCATTGTTGCCAACCTAATATTTAATCATAAAATTAAATATTATTAACAATATTGGCTATGATTTTTGGTTTTTATTAATTGCGAATGAATATGATTATTAAACTATTGATTTACGTCGTTTTTCATTGAAAACCGTGACTTAGACAACTTGTGTATTTTAAAAGCGGCTAAATTAGATAACTGGTAAGCTAATTTTAATTATTTTGGAGACATATAAAGAACATATAAAGAACTTTTTTCTCATTAATTAGGCCGCATCCTTGTGTATAATTGACGTATCCTTACGTATATAGGGACCGGACCTCTAAAGTCCCTCCGCAGTGCACAGTGGTCCCAGAAAAAAAAAGTGACAAAAGTCTGATTTTTGCATAGGGCTATTTTTTGCACCGCTGAATACGAAAAAAATAATGAAATAACTGAAAAAAAAATCGCGGAATAAAAATGGCAGATTTATTTTTTAATTTTGCCAAAGCAAACAACCCGCAATTAAATTGCTAAAGGAGGTGTTAATACCAAATTTCAGCTAAATCGGATATTTGAAAAAAATCTGAACCACCCTAATGTAGAGAATTTTTTTTTTCAGATTTTTCATTTTTTTTCGTATTCAGCGGTGCAAAAAAATAGCCCTATGCAAAAAAAATGACTTTTGCACATTTTTTTTCTGGGACCAATTTGGATGTTTCTTTTCTATTACGATTTTTCTTTCTTAAATATTCAAAATAAATGATGTATGGATAGTTTTTTTTTCGCAAATCTGCAATTATTTTAGGGTAATTTTGTTTAATATATGAACAGAATAGAAAAATTACTCACATTTTGCAAAATTTTTAATATTATTGTTTCAAAATTAAATTAAAAACAAACTAGCCAGTTTCTACTATCATGAAATTTTTACAGTTATTAGCAGTGCATATAAGAAAAATAACCCATAAAAGATTGGGTTGAATCTCTCAATTTTTGTTTGTTTCGTGCCTTATTTTCGTTTGGCAAAATTTAAAAAAGAAATAGGCCATATTTATTCCGCCATTTTCAATTTTAAATTTTGAGTATTGGTCCGTATTAATATTGTCAAAAGAAGTCTTTATACCAAATTTCAGCTAAACCGGACAATTTTCAAAAATTTTGAACCGCCCTAATGTCGAAATTTTTTTTCTAATCAGCGGTGCAAAAAATGGCCTTATGCAAAAATCACACTTTGTCACTTTTTTCTTTTTGGGGCCACTGTGCACTGCAGAGGGACTTCGGAGGTCCGGTCCCGGTATTTTAGTCCGACGATTATAATATGTGCTCAGAATGGTCTCTGAGGTAATATGTTAAAGGTCAGACGGAGGTAACAAAAAAAAAAAATGTCGACAATAAAATTACAACTTTGGGGGCGTCTGACACTCCTTTTGCACTGACGATTTACATACATCATCTGTGACTTCCAAACAAGTAACATGCAAATTTTCAGCCGGAGGTACGAATATTTTTTTTTGCAGTATTTTTTTGCATGCTTGAGTCGTCTGAAGTGTAGTTTGGCCTGTTTTCGAGGAAAAGCCTTGCAGATGACACTTCCTGATAGTCCCCCCAGCCACCTCTCAAAATTCTAGCCAGAGGTAATATCATCGTACCTCGCAGCCGCCCGTTCTTAGTCTATTAACCTCATTTATCGTTGCACGAACATTAGAACATATATACATAGATGCGCCTTGACCCCACGTCAAACCGAAATGTTTTCATTGCTATATCCAGGTAGATTTCACCTTCCCGCTTCTGGTCACAACCCACCACTATAGTGGTTTTTTGACAAATATGTTATACTTCACCTCCTCGCAAAAAGGGCCAGAAATGGCCTAGTTGTCCGGCTTTGACCAACCCAAAAATTTACTACTACTACTACTACTCAGCTCCTCGCAACCTCACCGCTATAGTGGTTTGTTTACAATTGGCTTTGTATATGTTCTACATAAAACAAATCAACATTAATGCCATATCTATGTATATATGATCTAATGCACGGGCAGAGGAAGAGTTCTTATACCGTTACTAACTGTGAATAATTTTTCTTTCTTTCAATGTCAAAATTATTAAATAATAAAACATTAAATATGATAAATGTTAGAATATGACTGAATAACCTTAAGACTTTAAGGATGACCCTATGCAAAAACAGATTAGTTATTTTAGAGATTGCCGTCATGAATTTGAAATTAATAGGAACAAGTAATATACGCTTGGATGAATACATCTGCCTACGTTTTTGGCAAACTAATGAATGTCATATTATACAGGGTATTGTAATACTATTCACAGCGCGTAAGCGCTAAAATAGTATAATAGCTACAGCTGTTTCGAATTTCTCCAAATCGCCATAAAAACGTCCTAGACAAAAAAAATAGAATATAAATGTGTTTCATGAAAAAACAAGAGGTGAAGATATGCATTCTATTAAATACTATTCACAAATTTCCCAAAAATAAAAAAAATTGTTAAAACATATTTTTTCTACGACTGCTTTAGAATGTAAGCAAATATACACACTTTTCAAACACAGAATGAATCCATTCTAGCTCTAGATACGGTATGAATATTCCGTATCAAGTGTTAGAATGAGCACATGTAGTGCCATCTCTTGTTTATAAAAGTAAAGAAAACTGTAGCAAAATTAGCAAAAAAATATATATTTTACCATGAAATATTGATTAATTTAATGCAATTTAAAGTTTTGCGTTAAAATTGCATAAAGTTTATTAGTTTTTCTGAATATTTGACCAGTTTTTTATCAATTTAGTTCAAAAACTGCTCCATCTATTGTTAAATATTGAAACCTGATATCGGTCACAACAATCTGACATAACCTTCAATTTTTGCATTATAATTTGTAAATATGTGCTAAAATTAAATAAAAATCTTTTTTAAGTACTGATTTGATAAAATTATTAAATAACATTAATTGATTTATTTAAAAATATGTGTTTTGTTGCATTTACAATGTCGAGTCACAAAAAACATTGTTTTTAACCTTGTCCGCAGTTTAAAGCCATACAGTGTTTCATATTTGCAGTCGAAGAAAAAGTATAGTCTACAACACGTATGGAATAGTCATTCCGCGCTCGCGGGACCGTCATACTCGCCTACCGGCTCGTATGACAAACTTTCCGCTCGGCGGAATATTGTCTATTCCATACTAGTTATAGAATATACTATTTCGTACGATCTAGTGTACACGAAATAAAAAAAAATACATGTTCACTATATATCCTCGTTAGGATATATTTCTTTCGCACGAGTCCATAGTGCATATTTGAATGAAATGACCACTATGCACACTCATTTATCCAAACGAGTACACATAGCTTTCATTTTGACAAGAGTCATTTGACGTTTATAAAATTTTGAAATGTCAAAATTAAACACAGGTAATTCTTTAAAATATACATTTTTAAAGAGTCTAGACTGTAGATCGAAAGAAAAATGTTGTTCGCAACTCGTCCCTAATGTCCTCGAATGATTTTTTGACTTCGCTTCGCTTCGCTTGTGCACTAAGGACTAAGGTCGCTTACTCGTTACGAAAACTACTATTTTTTCAGAATTTTTTCGTTTTACAAAAAAGACCTTTAAAAATTTTTTTCTGTTATTTTTAATTTAATTTATTTTTTTTTAATTTTTTTTTTCGTTTTTCGCAAAAAGTATATTAAAAAGAAAAGAGTTGTTTCGAAGTTTTATGGAAACCCTCTTACTGAGCACTTCTTTTTAAAACAAGACTTAAATTTAGTGTTTGAATGGAGCAACAAATGGCTAATACCTCTAAACTTTGCCAAATGTGTAGTGCTTCATATAGGCAAGAGTAACCCCAAGTTTTTTTTTAATTTTTTTTTTTATTTTTATTTTTTTTAAGTATTTGGGAAAATGCATTACTTATACCATTTACTGTATATAGTATAGAAAACAATGCGTAGCATTACATATATTCACGACTTGTTTTAATATAATTAAATGGAACGTTGGCATTATTATATTAACAGCTCCAGCTGTAAGATTACACAGGCCCACAAAAAATAAAAAATATTAATTACTCAATGTTAGGTAACAAACGTTGATTTGAGCGAATGTTTACCAGAAATTCATGAAATAGAAAGATATTTAATGCCGTTTGTCAAAAGAATACATAACTTGTCTGGGGACAATTTAACAAAATTCTGTTTTTCAGTATTAAATTTATTGAGTCAATAAAAATGTACCCTTTGAGTACATATTAAATATGTATTATTTTAAAAATTTATTGTAAAACAGTTTAGGAACTTTTTTATCAATTGTAAAACAGTTTTGGGGATTTTTTTATTTATAAGTTGTAGCAAATAAATGAAAATTAACATGACATTTCTAAAAATTTTGGTATTCTGTATTCACAGTATCTAAAGATCTAAAAACAGGTAAAATTTCTATAAAATATTAATAAATATGTATGTTTTGTGTTATTTTGTACGCGATTTTGGGCTGTATTTGGTTTTGTGTCAGTTAAGTTCAAGTTATTCTCAGGTAAGTCCCAGACAGTAGAATTGGAGGTGCACGTCAGGCAGGATGAAATCATTTGAGACAACTCTGTACACTAGTTACTAGTACTGTACTCCAGTGTTAACTCTTCCCCATACATTTTTATTCAAAATAGTTATACATTAAAACTTAAAAAGTTTGTAACTATTATTAATTTGTAAAAAATAAAACAAATAACAGTAATTATATACCAAGGTAGAGAAGACATTTTTTATAGCCGAGCTTATTAATTCCAGAGCTGCGAAGCAGCTAGGGATTTAAGAGTGCGGGCCTATAATAGTCTTCTCTTCTCCTTTATTTTTATTCAAATAATTAAATAAATTATTAACAGAAATTATATTTCTTGAAATTAATTGGTAATAATTAGTTAATTAATAATTATAATTAATTATATTTAATAAAAAAAAGTTATTTAAAGCTATTTTCTTGGGCTTAACTACACCTTTTCAAGTTGTAAATCAGAAAGTGTGATATTAATTTCAGACAGCGTAATTTGTTATTCAGATATTTAAATATTGAACAGCAATAAATTAAAATTTAAAAAAAAATGTATTTTTTACATAAAATTAAACATTTAACAAAATTAATTTTTAAATGGCTACACTTTCTGAAATATAAGTTGAAAATCTGAATTACAATTTACACTTTCTGAAATATAACTTGCAAATCTGAATTACAATTTATACTTTCTGAAATTTAACTTAAAATTCTGAATATCAATTTACACTTTCCTATTTACAACTTGAAAAGGTGTAGGAGAGAAAAATTATTATTGCTATAGGTGAAGAAACTTGGTTTCACAGTCTGAAAACATGATATATGGTACGTTCTAGAGCTAGTAGTGAATTTTTTTTTTTAATTGTCAGTGTCATTGTTAAACTATATTGGCAATATATTAAATTCCCCAAATCAGTCAGGTTAAAATTATTTAAAACTGAAGTACTTTGTAAGCAAAATAAAACCGCAAATAGATGAAATAGTATAAAGAACGCTTTCCATAAGACATTTGGCACACTCGTCCATTAAAAAAAATTCCGCTTTGCGGCTCGCTTTCCAAAATACAGAATAGTAATAATTATAAAAGATTACTCCTAGATCTAGAGCCTATGTAAAGGCTCTAGAGCTCTACAAGCAATTAGGTTTATCTTTAAAATAGAAATAATCAGTATGCTAGCCATTTAAAGAAAATTTGCTTGTATTTGCACAAGTCCTGCGTTTTCTTTTTGTGCAAAGTTTATTAAAAAAATCTTTCATTTTCTAAAATGAATGGATCATGAGAAGCTGTTAATGCATTTCTCACTTGCAATTTTAATTCCATTTTACAGACACTTGATAGGAAGAAATTTTTTTACCCTTTATAGGTCTTTTGGCGTGACTAAAAAAAGTTGCATTAACCCCAAATCATTCAGGTAGCTGCCTAAAAGTCAGGTTAACCTACAATTTTATTATTTTATTATTACATAGTGTTGGTTATAATTATTTTTTTTTTTTTTTGAGCCGCAAGCGTCTCGTTTTCTAAACTTATACTCGTACGCTAAAAACATGTTATAAAACTAATACTATAATATACTATTTTTACGATACTGGAGTATTATTTTTCACAAATTTTAAATAAATTCAATATTTTCTTTTTCTTTACAAGTTGTGATTTTGTTTGGTTAGATATAATAGGTTTGTTTTGTTTCCCGAAAATACCAGTTCTGAACTGGTTCAGAACCGGCGCAGATGCAACTGCACAGTGCTCAATCGCAACTGCGCACGTTCCGAACCAGTTCGGAACTGGTATTTTCGGGAAACAAAACAAACCTAAGGGAACGTTCAAATATTACGTAACGCAAATTGTACCAAAATTCATACACTTCATATCCCGGTTCTCGCTTTATTATAGATTATAGATTATAGAGATTTCATATTAATAATGGTTACAGCCTTAAATAAAGCGAGAATCGGGGTATGAAGTGTATTAATTTTGGTAAAATTTGCGTTACGTAATACTTGAACGTTCCCTAATACATATTATGTAAACTTTTATCGGAAATAAGTGGGACACTTAAAATTGTTTAGTGTAAATTGGATAATTAAAACATATTAATTTTGATGTTTATGTCAAATATTTTTCATTTTAGTAAGTCATATTGGCCAAGCTTGTCAAACTATTTTAACCTACATATTAAAAACTTAATTTACACGACTAAAAAAAACTAAAAATTGACCTACAGTTTTTTTTCGCATCCCAGTTTTGCTATATAAGTCTACTTTATTGAACCCATGTATCACACTGTTTTACATAATACACGCCAAATTACTATCTATCAAAAATAATTGAGACGGTATTTCGGAAAGCTCACTGGTACCTATCGTCCCCTATCTCATGTAACGACGTACTGACACTACCAGTACTATCAGTTAGGTAGTTACGTAAGAAAGGGGACGATATGTGTACCACTAAAGTGGTACTAGTTCACTATGTTTAGCATGGAGATAATTTTAAAAGTCATTTAATTTCCATATCTTACTATGTTGCCATATTATGCATTTTCCTATAAATTTTACCTATCTCGTCTAGTTTGACTAAAACTATAACTGGCACGTATATTTACCGGTGCCCTGTAAAGGGTTAATCTTAATGAATCTTTAATTTGCATTTAAATTAATTTTTTACCCACTCAGCATTATTTGAAAGGTTGATTTTACTAAAAATTTTTAACTTATTAATTACTTTTAGACAAAACGCAAAAAAATATCAATAAATGGTAAAGTTTAGTAAGTCAGAGTATTAAAGTCAGTCAGTTTTTCTGACTATGTGTTTCTTTCTCTCCAATCTCGTCTCCAATCCATCCTTGCGGTCCGATATATGAATTTATAAAAAATATTTATTTATTTAAAACTTTTATTTTAAACTCAAAAAAAAAATTAAAATCGTCAAAAAGGTATTATTAAAAAAACTCAAAAATATGCAAAAATGGCGAATTCCATTTCCTGTAATCTATATTGTAAAATAAATAAATAAAAAAGTTTTTAAATTTTTAAATGGGCCACCCTGTAGTAGGTATTTTATTTTTATTTATTAACCATACGTTTTTTTTTTTTTTTTTTTGACAAATATCATTAGTTTTTTATTAAACTTAACAACCAATAATATATAAAAATAATAAATTCCGTAGTTACCATTGGCGTACAAGTTGATAAACAAAGACAAAATAAAATACAAAAAAAAATAACCAAAAAAAAAGGGGTGTACGCGGGGGCTTCCCCATCCTCTCTTGAAAAGTTGGGAAATCTGGATTATATTTTAAAAGTTGGAAAACTGTCTCTTGCAAAGTTGGGAAATATGGATTTAATTTTAAATTTTAAGCTTCACGATCACTAAGTTATACTGCCCTCCTTAGTTAAAACGTCCTAACTAACATTGCTATTTTTCCTAAATTTTTCATATAAATGGCCAAATTCCCTGACTTCCAGGTTTCAATTTCAATTTCCCTGACATTTCTCTAACTTCCCTGACTGGTGGGAACCCTGGAGAATATATAAATATGGCAGAGAACAACCGGTATATGCAGATTAGATAAGTTAAAATGGATTTTCATTTCCACCGTTCCGTCTTTTACTTCTAAGGACATCTTCAGGTTTTGTCTAAAACTATTTTAGGGATTACAGTTTTAGATTAATCCCTGAAGATATCTTTAGTAAGACATGAAACTTCGAAAAATGAAAATTTATCAACTGGTCTAAGCCCGAAAGTAAAGGTTTTTCATATGAACTAAATTTTAAAAGTTGGGAAATTGTTAACAAATTTCAGCCAGGGGTCAAGCAGTTTTCTTTTTTAGAGGTGAAATAGTCGAAAAAATTAGTTTTGTTAGTAGTATTATTTGAAAAGTTTTGAAATTTCCTAATTTTAGAATAAAACTTTAAATTAGGTTGCCACTAAAGAGCAAGCTTAACTATTCACTTAAATTGCTTATAAGTCTCAGTAAAAAATTTGCTTTAAATCATATGATTTTTACAGTTTAATTTGATTATTACATTTTACACTAATTTTTTACAGTTAAGCAAATTTAGAATAACGTTATTCTATTCCATGTAAGTATTGTTTTTTTATTTTAAACAATTGACCACATCGCGAAATAAAAAAATCACCACGTGAGGAAGACTAATCTAGTTGCAAGGCGTCCTTGCTTTTATGAACACATGTACATATCGCAAAGTGAAAACTAAACTGTCACAACTTAAAAAACACAACTATCGGGAAATCGCGAAAATAAAAAAGTCCTTACTTTGGGTGGCAATATCGACACTCCCAAGCAACAAGGATGTAACTCAAGTTAGACCCATTTTGAGTTATACTGACAGGGAAACGCCTTGAAAAAAGACACACATGGTGGTACTACTCAGGTTTCTCCACAGTCCACTTTAAGCAAAAGTTTACTTAAAATCACTAAAGTAATAAATTCTAAACTTAAATATTATCAGAAACAAACAGTAAATAAACAATAAATACTTAAACAGTTAAATAGAGAATTTTATAAGCTTTCAAATGATGTATCACATGACTTCCTTTTCCACTTTAATCGTTTACCCACCCTTAAATAACAAAAAAAAATATTTTATAAATTTAGCTGTCGTGAAACATGACAATATATGAGTTACGGCTTTGTTGCTTGGGGGTATAGATATGGTGTTCGTGAAAGGAAATAAGATAAGATATTTTATAATTGTACCCATTTCAATTTATCATTCTATTATTTTATGACATAAACTTTACATTGTTTTGTTAATTTACTAATAAATTAGAAAAAGTTTGGGTTGTGACACTTTATGTTTCAAACATATTGCTCACTGTTAACAATTAATAAGAACAAAACGACATTTTTTAGTAATGTCAGTTTAAGGCATTTAAGAGTTTTTTAAAAAATCGACAACTCAAAAAGACGTTTTGTAAGAAAAGTAGATTAAAATACACCTACCTGAGGAATATAATACACCCTTTTTGAGATATGCATGCCACTTTATATAAAAATATAAAGTCTCTACAGCCTTTAATAACTCGAAAACCGGGGTATGAAGTGTATGAATTTTGCTCAGTTTGTGTGACGTATTTTATGGATGACCCCTAATAGTGTACCTTGACTCACCCTTCAGTTTCTTGTGAGATGCTGCTATCTACGTGACAATGTTTACTCAGTAGAGTGGCTTTCCATGTGCTATTGTTTTCGAGTAAGATAGAAATACAATTTTTTAGCTCAAAAAGTAACAACTTTTGGTTTTACTCTTTATTTTTTTACAAGTTGACGATTGTGTTTTTTGCTGCTTATTGGTGAGTAATTTGTTATGCCATATTTCAGTTTTAAACTAAATAAATAAAAAAGTTTTTTAATTTTTAAATGGGCCACCCTGTAGTAGGTATTTTATTTTTATTTATTAACCATACGTTTTTTTTTTTTGACAAATATCATTAGTTTTTTATTAACTTAACAACCAATAATATATAAAAATAATAAATCCCGCAGTTACCATTGGCGTACAAGTTGATAAACAAAGACAAAATAAAATACAAAAAAAAAATAACCAAAAAAAAAGGGGTGTACGCGGGGGCTCCCCCATTCTCTCTTGAAAAGTTGGGAAATCTGGATTATATTTTAAAAGTTGGAAAACTGTCTCTTGCAAAGTTGGGAAATATGGATTTAATTTTAAATTTTAAGCTTCACGATCACTAAGTTATACTGCCCTCCTTAGTTAAAACGTCCTAACTAACATTGCTATTTTTCCTAAATTTTTCATATAAATGGCCAAATTCCCTGACTTCCAGGTTTCAATTTCAATTTCCCTGACATTTCTCTAACTTCCCTGACTGGTGGGAACCCTGGAGAATATATAAATATGGCAGAGAACAACCGGTATATGCAGATTAGATAAGTTAAAGTGGATTTTCATTTCCACCGTTCCGTCTTTTACTTCTAAGGACATGAAAGACATGAAACTTCGGAAAATGAAAATTTATCAACTGGTCTAAGCCCGAAAGTAAAGGTTTTTCATATGAACTAAATTTTAAAAGTTGGGAAATTGTTAACAAATTTCAGCCAGGGGTCAAGCAGTTTTCTTTTTTAGAGGTGAAATAGTCGAAAAAATTAGTTTTGTTAGTAGTATTATTTGAAAAGTTTTGAAATTTCCTAATTTTAGAATAAAACTTTAAATTAGGTTGCCACTAAAGAGCAAGCTTAACTATTCACTTAAATTGCCTATGGGTATTTCTGTACGAATCCATACCACCTTGGTGATTGAATGTCACGGATTTTCGTTAAACTCTTTTTATATTATCACCACTCTAATACTAAAAGCCTTATGCAAAAAAAGAATTTAAAAAAATTTTTTGGCTGAGATATGATTTTTTTAAAATTTTGTAATTTTTCAATTTTTGACGATAAAGAAAACAGCTTTATTTTCAATTTATTACTATAAGTCTGACAATTTTAATCCAAATTTGATGAAATTTGGTGCACCCATGTAATCTTAGATGACAATCTTGAATTTTTTATAATTTTTTTTAATAGTGGGTTTCTGCTCTTCTTCTTCTTCTTCAAAAATATTTTTTTACGTTTTTTTATAACTATGTTTAACCCGATTTTTCGTAAAGTGCCCCCCCTACGATTTTTCTCAAATTTTGGTCAAATGTACTTCTAAGTGTCCTTTTTTCAATGACGTAAAATTTATTCTGGGCAAATTAGGTTTACTATATACTTTAGCCATTTTAAATTTTTACAACAATGAGGAATTGTGCTGGAAATAGCTGTTTTACAAAAAAAGGCACATATTATTTTTTATATGTTTTTAATAGTTTAGGTCAAATGCTTCATTTTAAGACAAAAACAAAATAATTAATTGTTGGTTTTTTTCAAAAAAGGCGCAAGTCCACAATTTTATTACTTTTTTATTTCTATATATTTTGTAGGCGTTTTTTTTTTCTGGTGTAAACGTTAGCTTACGTTAAATACTAAGTCTTTAACACCAAAACGTATTTTTATTTTTTTTTAGCACAATATGTTTTTTTGTTTTGTTTTTGATCTTAAAAATGCCTGAAAGTTGGTAAACTGTCAGACTAAGACACTTTTCGTTATAAATCTTTTTTTAATTCCCAGCTCAGAGAATTCTATGCCGGGGATAAATCCTTAAAAAAAAAATAATTTAAAAAATATTAATTTATTTAACATACTAATTCTTTATTTACAATTTATTTATGTCTTATTATTTAACTTTAATTTATTATACAAAGTTATTTTTTATTTAAATTCTGAAAAGACGCTAGTATATTTTGACACATGTCATGCATAAACCAATCCAAGGCTAACTAATTTACAATTAAAAAATACCATACCATAATAACGCAGATCAAAAAAAGTTTTTCTACGATCTAATAGAAAAGTTCACATTTCTACATAAACAAATGAAGTTTTCTGACCACAAAATATCCTATTTCTTAGCTTTTTACTTTCCCGCACGTTACCATGGCAGCGCGCGGGAAAGTACATTTTTTCGCGCGCACAGTGTAGGCAACCGGCATGCCGCGGCCTGCCAATCGTAAAACAAAAACTATATACGACAAGATGCTGGCCTGCCATTTTTTTAATATGACATTATTATTTATTTCTTGTTAAAAATATGTTTATAAGAGAAAAAAAAATTGCGTATGATCCAAGGACGAGAAATAATGTTGCTCGGTCGCATACAGAGATTGAGATATATTCCTCGTCTTTGGATCATACGCTATTTTTTTTTCGCTTCTAAACATATTTTAACACAAAAAGGTAAAAGTAATAGGTAAAATTAGTTTTAATTTGGTTCTGTCAGTTATCTGACAATTTTCCATAAGGGGCCAACAAAATTTTGTTTTTGTTTTTTCAAGCACAACCGCTATACAATTTTTCAAAAGGGAACGCCGAAGTAAAACAAAAGACAAACTGTTAACAAAATTGTCACTTTTAACTTAACAGTTCTAACCGAACAATGTCACTTTGGAATACAAGCAAATAAAAAAATAGTTCATTATATTTTAGCGATGGATGCGCTACACAAAAATTTAAAAGATTTTGATAAGCTTTGTATAATAATTAAAGTTAAATAATAAGACATAAATAAATTGTAAATAAAGAATTAGTATGTTAAATAAATTAATATTTTTTAAATTAATTTTTATTAAGGATTTATTCCCGGCATAGAAAACTTTTCTCTGAGCTGCGAATTAAAAAAAGATTTATAACAAAAAAAAAGTTTCTTACTCTGACAGTTTACCAACTTTCAGGAATTTTTAAGATCAAAAACAAAATCAAAAAACATATTGTGTTAAAAATAACGCAGATCAAAAAAAGTTTTTCTACGATCTAATAGAAAAGTTCACATTTCTACATAAACAAATGAAGTTTTCTGACCACAAAATATCCTATTTCTTAGCTTTTTACTTTCCCGCACGTTACCATGGCAGCGCGCGGGAAAGTACATTTTTTCGCGCGCACAGTGTAGGCAACCGGCATGCCGCGGCCTGCCAATCGTAAAACAAAAACTATATACGACAAGATGCTGGCCTGCCATTTTTTTAATATGACATTATTATTTATTTCTTGTTAAAAATATGTTTATAAGAGAAAAAAAAATTGCGTATGATCCAAGGACGAGAAATAATGTTGCTCGGTCGCATACAGAGATTGAGATATATTCCTCGTCTTTGGATCATACGCTATTTTTTTTTCGCTTCTAAACATATTTTAACACAAAAAGGTAAAAGTAATAGGTAAAATTAGTTTTAATTTGGTTCTGTCAGTTATCTGACAATTTTCCATAAGGGGCCAACAAAATTTTGTTTTTGTTTTTTCAAGCACAACCGCTATACAATTTTTCAAAAGGGAACGCCGAAGTAAAACAAAAGACAAACTGTTAACAAAATTGTCACTTTTAACTTAACAGTTCTAACCGAACAATGTCACTTTGGAATACAAGCAAATAAAAAAATAGTTCATTATATTTTAGCGATGGATGCGCTACACAAAAATTTAAAAGATTTTGATAAGCTTTGTATAATAATTAAAGTTAAATAATAAGACATAAATAAATTGTAAATAAAGAATTAGTATGTTAAATAAATTAATATTTTTTAAATTAATTTTTATTAAGGATTTATTCCCGGCATAGAAAACTTTTCTCTGAGCTGCGAATTAAAAAAAGATTTATAACAAAAAAAAAGTTTCTTACTCTGACAGTTTACCAACTTTCAGGAATTTTTAAGATCAAAAACAAAATCAAAAAACATATTGTGTTAAAAAAAAATAAAAATAGTTTTTGATGTTAAAGTCTTAGTATTTAACGTAAGCTAACGTTTACACCAGAAAAAAACGCCTACAAAATATATAGAAATAAAAAAGTAATAAAATTGTGGACTTGCGCCTTTTTTGAAAAAAACCAACAATTAATTATTTTGTTTTTTTCTTAAAATGAAGCATTTGACCTAAACTATTAAAAACATATAAAAAATAATATGTGCCTTTTTTTGTAAAACAGCTATTTCCAGCACAATTCCTCATTGTCGTAAAAATTTAAAATGGCTAAAGTATATAGTAAACCTAATTTGCCCAGAATAAATTTTACGTCATTGAAAAAAGGACACTTAGAAGTACATTTGACCAAAATTTGAGAAAAATCGTAGGGGGGGCACTTTACGAAAAATCGGGTTAAACATAGTTATAAAAAAACGTAAAAAAATATTTTTGAAGTAGAAGAAGAGCAGAAACCCACTATTAAAAAAAATTATAAAAAATTCAAGATTTTCATCTAAGATTACATGGGTGCACCAAATTTCATCAAATTTGGATTAAAATTGTCAGACTTATAGTAATAAATTGAAAATAAAGCTGTTTTCTTTATCGTCAAAAATTGAAAAATTACAAAATTTTAAAAAAATCATATCTCAGCCAAAAAATTTTTTTAAACTCTTTTTTTTTGCATAAGGCTTTTAGTATTAGAGTAGTGATAATATAAAAAAAGTTTAACGGAAATCCGTGACATTCAATCACCAAGGTGGTATGGATTCGTACAGAAATACCCCTATAAGTCTCAGTAAAAAATTTGCTTTAAATTATATGATTTTTATAGTTTAATTTGATTATTACATTTTACATTTTACACTAATTTTTTACAGTTCAGCAAATTTAGACTAACGTTATTCTATTCCATGTAAGTATTGTTTTTTTATTTTAAATAATTGACCAGATCGCGAAATAAAAAAATCACCACGTGAGGAAGACTAATCTAGTTGCAAGGCGTCCTTGCTTTTATGAACACATGTACATATCGCAAAGTGAAAACTAAACTGTCACAACTTAAAAAACACAACTATCGGGAAATCGCGAAAATAAAAAAGTCCTTACTTTGGGTGGCAATATGGTGTTCGTGAAAGGAAATAAAATAAGATATTTTATAATTGTACCCATTTCAATTTATCATTCTATTATTTTATGACATAAACTTTACATTGTTTTGTTAATTTACTAATAAATTAGAAAAAGTTTGGGTTGTGACACTTTATGTTTTAAACATATTGCTCACTGTTAACAATTAATAAGAACAAAACGACATTTTTTAGTAATGTCAGTTTAAGGCATCTAAGAGTTTTTTAAAAAATCGACAACTCAAAAAGACGTTTTGTAAGAAAAGTAGATTAAAATACACCTACTTGAGGAATATAATACACCCTTTTTGAGATATGCATGCCATTTTATATAAAAAAATCATAACTATCACCTCGTAGGGGAGACTGTTGTACCTTGATAAGGGGTCGTCCATAAAATACATCATACAAATTGACCACAATTCATACACTTTATACCCCGTTTCTCGCGTTATTAAAGGATGTAGAGATTTCATATTTTGGCTACTCCACCCAATAGGGGGGGGGGTGTTAGGGGGGGGGGGTAGCCAAAATATAAAGTCTCTACAGCCTTTAATAACTCGAAAACCGGGGTATGAAGTGTATGAATTTTGCTCAGTATGTGTGACGTATTTTATGGATGACCCCTAATAGTGTACCTTGACTCACCCTTCATTTTCTTGTGAGATGCTGCTATCTACGTGACAATGTTTACTCAGTAGAGTGGCTTTCCATGTGCTATTGTTTTCAAGTAAGATAGAAATACAATTTTTTAGCTCAAAAAGTAACAACTTATGGTTTTACTCTTTATTTTTTTACAAGTTGACGATTGTGTTTTTTGCTGCTTATTGGTGAGTAATTTGTTATGCCATATTTCAGTTTTAAACATAAGCTAAAATGTTGAGAAGCTTACTTTTGGAAAGACAACGTCCTGTAACACTGATCAATGATTATAGGTAGACTGTTCTAGTTTTAAAGTTAAATGATTTAGTTAACTAATTTTGAGTACAATTTAATTTACATACCCAATTTTTCTATTGCCTATTAATTTTAAGTTATAAATTTCATATTGTAACTTCTTGTAAATATGTATACAAATAAAATAGGGTATACTTTAACACAATATTGCAATCTTATTTCTTTTTGTAATGAAACAATAAAATACAAATTTCTGTATAAAAATGTTGTTTTTAATACATATTATCTTCCTTACAGGTGCATAACGTTGATGGCCCAAGGTACACTAGGATGTGATCAGTGGTACATTATGGTCTTGTACCATTAGCATTACAATAAAATATAAATATATATATGTTTCTATAACTGATTAATATTTAAATTCTCAAAAAATAAATAGTATGTAGGAATAATGGTGTTATTTTTCCGTTGTTATATTTTAAAAAATAGCTTTAAGAAAAATATAAAAGTAAATTTTGATCCAAGGTACAACAGTCTCCCCTACGTTTCGTCACAGGAAATGTGTCTATTAAGAAGAAACATTTGTGTCAAAGTCGGCAGAGCGCTAATATCTCGGATAATAGCAAAACTAGTGGTCATTTCTATCGATAGATGGCATAATTTTATGCCGTTTTAGCAAAAAAAGCTTAAAATTGATAAATTTGTAAGTTGTGATAGATTAGTTCTCACTGTGGGATATGTACATATGTTTGACGCTTCTCCTATGTTTTAAATTCTTTAATATTATTAAAAATACTGTCTACCTTAAATCAAATACACTAATAAAATAAATCGAATCCTGGGTATATCAATGGTAGCAGAGCTCTTGCTGGTCAGCCATATGGGCTTCGCGGCAAAAAAAACTTTCAAAAAAAATAAATTTTGCTAACATATTTTGTTTTTTTTTGTTGCTAACTTATAAAATGACCCTGTTAACAGTGTTATCGATCTTAAAACGTTTTCCAAGAGCAACTATTTTAATAAAAACTTAATTTAACTAAACAATATACTAGAACACTAAACAATGGTAAATTATCAGTAGTAATATCATAAGTGCATGTTGAATTATCGATATTACCTTATGATATAAGGTTTTTTATGTAAATATTGACTGTTTGTAATAGCCTTAGCTAAATAAACGTATTATTATTATTATTATTATTATTATTATTATTATTATTATTATTATTATTATTATTATTATTATTATTATTATTAAAAAAATATTTTGCTTGACAATTGTTTGAGTGCATTTTTCGTGTTACAAAATTCCGAGACCTCAAGTCGAGGAATTTTGACCAAAATTGCACTAAATTTTCCTTAAGCAAAATATTTTTTTATATACAGTTATAGAATTATGTATAATTCACGAATGGTATTTTGAAAGATTATTTCACAAACAAAATAAGGTATAGGTAAAGTATATAATTTTACAATGTTTTATGTTGTTTCATATTTAAATTAAAAATTTAAGAACTAAACAACAATATTACTTTACAACTATAATTAAAAATTTTAATCTCAAATTTCCCGCTCTTTTTAAATCCACGATGTTCACTTGTTCCCGAATGTTGCCAAGTCTAAAATTTGCTCGAGGGATATTTTATGCTTCAGATTATTCCAATAAAATAGTTGTTATCACATATATTAGCATTTAAATAAATATTATTGCTGTTTTTGTTTAAAAAGTTTAGTTTTCAACTGAAAATAAATAAAATAACGGGTTTTTCCACCCGTAAAAAAACAATTTCCTATCGGATTTTAATAAACTGTAACAACGCTGTACTGGTACCAGCGAAGTCATTTGATGTTTTGATTTCCGTAATTCTTTACTACAAATATATTTTTAATAAATAATTATTTAAATTAGTTTTTAGTGGCCTGTTTTTAACACGAAGATTCAATTAAATAAATAAAAATTTATGAATATCAGTGATTTAAATCTTTTAAGATGGAAAGTGCAAAAATATAATATATTATCTGAAATTAATTAGGGTTTATACCTAGAATGTTTTGGTAATAAAATAAGCATTTATATTGCTTATCAATAAAAATAAATTAACTAAAGGTAAGCTTCACAAATTAAAAACACATTTTGCAAAAATATAACATTTATTGAGATGTCAGTAACTGTCAGTTTCTTCTTTCCATAGTAACCAAGCGATAATTGCACATATGCAAAAATTATCAGATTCATTTTGATCTGATTGTTCAAGAAACTAAAAATGCAAGGTTTTGATGGGCCTATATATTGTTTGTGAAATAGTCAGCAAAAACGTGCCTGTATGCCCTTAAAGCACGTTGAAACTCGAATAAAATTATTAGTGGTTTTCAGACACAACTTTCCACTTTTATATCATACTCTAAAGTACATTGTAAACTATATATAGTCTAGAGTTTTTTGTAAAGGGATTGTTCAGACCACTTTTATTTAATTAAAAGTTGTTTTATCTAGAGTCACTCTATTTAGCTAAGCGAAACTCCGGGACGGGTATAAAACAGCAGCCAGCTCTCCCCAATAATTTTCCAAATCGCCAAAAGTTAGCTGTGAGATGGCAAAATTTTAACAGTTATTTATAATACAAGGGCGAAAAGTTAAATTTTTCGATCGAGTAGGTTTTTAGAAGCCGAGTGTAGCAATTGAAAATTTCTACTTTATTTTTCTTAATTTTTATTATCGTATAAATACCTTTAGATTATTATAGCACATAATACAGATTATCTTTGTCTGAATAAGGCACAACATTGTTTTTTGGATAAATAACTTTCTTCGTTTATCGAAACCCCTATTTTGATGCAATTCACTTATGTGGTCATATATTCTGTTGTTAATGTTTCATATTGTTCCAATAGATGTTTCTCACTAAGTTTTACCTAAAAACAATGAACATGTGTCTTAGAATATTTGTTTTTGATAATTTTATGGCTATATTCTTGAAATTAAAAATATGTATTTTTGATTTATTGATCCATATCTTTTTGCTAAATTAGGTTAATATATTTCTATTCATAGATAATTAACATTAATACAAAGATATCTCACCTTTCTATTCCATAGTTATTGAGAAATTAAGGTTTCTGTAATATTTTTCATATCGTGTTTTTTTTTTGTTATTATGTCTCCAATAGATGTAATACTTTCACAAATGATTGGAGCACACATATAATAAAGATACTTTATTATTTTTATCTCTGATTATTAAATTAATTAACTTTTGTAATGTTTTTAATTTCAATTTTTAGGTTATAAATGTCAAAAAGGTCATATCAACAGTGTTACCGTGGTTTATCGGTTATCTCTCACATTTTTGTGGATCGACGAATTCCGTCCGGTTACATGATGTAAACGGTGTGGTTACGTCATTTCCTATCTCTTAAAATTATCGTTGGATGTTATTGGTTGTTATTTTCCATTATTAAGTAATATACCATAACATATTCTCTGTAATACCATTTATTATCTTTCTAAAAATATGTATTTTTTTAAAAATATACATCCGACAACGTCGCAAAAATTTCTGATAAAAAAGCGCAAAACCTGATGCGTAGTAGAAGGGCATGACATTTGCTTTTCGAGTCTGAATTTTAGCATTCATGTTTCGAATTTTCTTTTAGTGATTTTAATTATCTAATTAGGTAAGGAAATTTCTTTTTAAATTATCCTTTATCAAGCTCTTTACAATTTGTGAAATTCACTTTGTGTTTCTCTTAATTTTTAGATGTACAATGAGTCCATTGATTTGGCCATGTGCGTACGTGTCTAAGAAGAATCCCTTAAAATAAGGTAACTGGTTTTTCTTTAAATTATTTCCTTTTGTATTGATCGTAAATTGTTGCTCTATGAGTTATATTAGAAGAAACATGTAATTAATACCTGTTTTTCTAATAGGGTTCTTCGTATGGATATCTTCGTAAGGATATTAGAAGATACCTGCCCATGTGGTATATTTGAGGTTATCTCCTGTATGAATCACGTCATGCATATCGTTTTTCCCATCAACCAGGTGATACCATGTTGTTCATCGAATTCCAAAATAAGCAGCTACCAAACATAGGTATGAGTTCCTATCACGATGAAGAAGTCATAACCTACCACCTATCTGTGCAGTTCTTGGTGAAACCGATGAGAACGTAGTATTGTCTGTGTCCAATGTTAGGTAACACTTTACCTCAATATCACGTGAGTTTCGAAAACTATATCGTACCTCCTATCGACATATTTTTTTAAAAACAACTTTAATTTTTCTATTGAAACGCATGGAGCGTTTAAGTTTATTATTATCGTGACTATTTAAATAAGTGCTTAACACATATTTTCAATTAATTGCAATTTATAATTTTTTTTATTACATTTAAGTAAGTTTACCTGTGTGTAACCCAAAACATATATATATGTATATATATATTTGTGAACCTCGAATAACGTTATTCAAGAGTATATTTATTTTGTACTTTTCCACAGCAGATTATTATTATTATTATAACAGGTAAACCAAAAACATTTCTCTCATTTTAATACCTATCCCTCAAAGTTAATAGTTAATCTAAAAAGTATACTAATACTCACCAATAATGGTTGATTTTTAGATCATTTATCAATCATTAAAATAATATACATTGTAGTGTACGATGATCTTGGCGCCCATATCAACAATCTATCTGTAAGTATTTCTAACCGTTTATAACCCACAACCCTGCTCGCCGATGAAAAGCTGCCGTTGCAAGTGTGACTTGAGTTTTCTTTTAATCTGAAAATTATCTAATTTCTTTTGTTCCTAACTTTATCTTTGTATCTTACCAGTATTAATTTTTGACTAATGCTCAATTTTCCTATAAATATCAGATTAGGGAAAACCTGCTAGTTACACGAGGGCCTGCCGATAGGGCCGGCCCGAGGGTAATAAACATACGAAATCGAAATTTAACTTTTTGGCCGTGTATTATAAAATATTTTTTAATAAATATAATAAATTATTAAAATATACTTAATTTTAAAGTGCAAAAAATATTTTTTAGTACTGTCTTATTGCTTATCTAGTTATCAATGACAAATTGCTGTCCAGTCGAATCGCTACAACAACAATTGAATCGTTTCTTTTGCTTGAGGTTTCATTTTCAAATTAAAAAAGCTATAGCTTGGTTATTATTTTCTGTTAAAATGTGTCTGTTGTGAAAATAATACTTGTGAAACCGTTCTATGAATATTATAAACATTGAAAGTGATTTTACAATTAAAATTTTGTGTTTTTAATTTATTTTAGTGGGCGAATACAGATTAATCAGTTGACATATATTTTGAGGTTATGTTATGGATTTTTTTTTATTTTGTATGAAATGATTGTAATAACTGTATCTGGTCAAAAAGAACGGTTAGTTCAAGATCAAAAGTGAACAAAAGGTGATATTTCTTTATTAATATTACAGTAAAGATAAAGCTTCTTCTTTTAAAAAGCTTAAAAATAACAAGTTTTAGTTAGCGGGCGAAAAAAACTTTTTGGCCCTAGGGCCACAAAGTTCAACTTTTCGCCCGTAAAACATGAACAAAAAGTGTCGCTTTTAGAATCAATAGAATAAAAATACTTTTTTGCACGATCGGGTAATTTGACGTGTTTACTAGCCTAATTATGACAGCAGTAGGTTATGTTTATAAATTGCTGATCGTTTAGTAAATTACTTATCAATCAGGAGGCGGTAGTTAAATAATTAACTAATTTTTAATTTTTATAGCTTTAAATTAGTTTTTATTAAAGTTAAATATAAAATTATAATTATAATTGAAACAATAACTGTTCAAACTTGAGCAGCAGTGTGGCGGCTGCAATCCCCACTCCAGACTATAAACTGTTGCCGCAACACTGCCAGTAAATTTGACTGCATGCAGCCAATTTACACTGCAGTGTTTCTGCAACAGTTTTTTGAAGGTTATGTTTAATTTAAAAATCAAAATTTGACGTTTTATTCAATAAATAAGCAATATATATATAGTTATTTCTTTTCCAATGATATAGCGATTTTCTCAAAAATTTACTTTCAAACTGGCGCCGATTGCCTTTTTCAGTTAATTAATAATTGAAATTTGGCGAAGGCGTACTCCCTAGATATATTGGTTCGAAAGTCAATTAAAGCCGGTGGTTCCCTCTACTACTAGCCCACACAAGTCCTGGACTTAGGGGATGCTTAATTAAGTAGAATATTACGAGGTTAAAAATAAACAAAAAAAAAACTGTAACTTAAAAGTCCAAACCATTTTCATGCTGATCTTTGTATTTTTCGGGTATAATTGCAAAACATCTTGTATTCAACGCACCTTAAAGTTCAAAATTATCATCTTGACGCATTTTTTACAAAAAATGTTTATTTTACAAAGATATTAATTGGCACACAGGACAAACGTCAAACAAAATTAGGAATTTAGCATTGTTTATTATCCGTATCAACCCGTTGTTAGGGTTTAATTTTATCAAAGGTAATGACTTAATTTTTACAATGAAATAAATTTTACGTTTTAATTTCACTTTTATAAAAATGATATTGTTTATTTTGATGGGTCGTGCAATCTCCAAAATAATCCTCAACCGGTAAAATGCACTTACTGCCCTTAATACTTATATAACTATAATAAATGTTTATCCTTTATTAATACGGCAATTTCATTTTTTTTAAATCTCGATCCCGAAAAAGCGTGTCTTTGGTAAAATATCTTAGGCTGTAAGCCTCTATAAGTGTACCTACCTAAACAAAATGCTGATAAAATCAATATTAGAAAAAAACAAATGTCAAATGTAACGTCATTTTAGACGACATATATTACTTACTGCCCTTTACTGTAACAAGGCAGAATAGTACTAAATAACATAAATATTTCCAAACTTTTGTACCTTAACTGTTTTTTTCTTTTCATACTCTTACGACGCTAGATAGAAAGACTCTAGTTTTATCACGACAGTCTTGTACAGAAAGCTAGAGATAAAATTAAAAAGTTTGAATAAAAATCTGCTTTACATTTTACCAGAATTTTTATGTTGTAAATGTTTTACTTTTTTGCTCCTTCCAGGTTAATAAAATTAAATCTACATGTATACTAAAATAAACTACAGTAAATTATCTATGTAAACATTTTTATCCAAGAACTTTAGTTAGAAAACCTTACAAAGAAACAAAAATGTAGATTTATTATTATGCTCAATGAAGGTAGGCAACCATTAATTCGCGTTGGTCTATTGCTGGTGGTGTGTTTTATAGTTGACGCATTTCCGAATATGGCGCTTCGACATTTCCTTTAAATCTTTAAAGTTTACGTTGCAAAATGTATGGCTGAAGAACTGAGTTAGATCCTCAGGGATTATATTATTTTCCACCCATCCATGTGCGATGGTGATCATGGCATGTGCCTGGTTTTTCCAGGTAATTAGTACTATAAATTCATTATTTCTAACGTTACTTATTTTATATTGTGTTTTTCCAGTTTTATTAGTTTATTACACCTTACACTGGTACTTCTACTTAACATTCCCTTTGCGCCCTACGATCATTGAGCTCCATTACATAAATCCCCCCAAATGGAAATAAGTTAAAAAAATAGCAAACTTAGGTGATGATAAATCATGTGAGCAAAGGGTATGTAAAATTCAAAACCTCTGAGAACGAAATCCTAAAGAGCAATTTGCAAATTCTTATGCACAATTCTAATAGAGTTTTTGTTGCTGATTTCGAAAATAAAATTATCTGGATTTCATTTCCGGTATCCAACTGAAGACTAGTTTTTAAGACATCTGCAATGGCGATTTAGTGTTGCTGTTTAAGACTATTTTGGGCAGTATATGTCATATTTAGCAAAACTGACAAACACATAGGCATAATAATAATAAAATTTACGTTAAATTTATAAAAACTGCTTAACAAAGATAACTTCGCCTACTTTTAAACATCATCAACCATAAATTTAACTTTAATTTAAACTAGAAAAAACTTTTTTCTACTACTGCTTTAGAATGTAAGCAAATACACACAATTTTCAAACACAGAATGAATCCATTCTAGCTCTACTATCGGTGACAAATGAACTGATACGTGTGTTTCAGGTCTAATTAAAAAAAACTACCCCTTAAAAAAAATTCAAAAAAATATATGTTGATATTTAGCTATATCTGCATAGTATTATGAAGTTTCAAAAAATTTATTCCACTCGTTTATTTATAATTCATAAAATTATCAAGACTTCAAGAGCATGAGCGCAATATAAGAAAGAAACAAATTTCCTTATGGGCAGTAGCCGAACATGTACATGAAACAGGTCATAAAATCAATTTGTCTGAAACAAAACAAATATTAACAGAAAACAGAAAAATGCCAAGGAAGATACGGGAATCGATAGAAATCATCAAGCATCCTAACAATATCAATCGGGACACTGGTTACCACTTACCTGCAATATGGAAGTCTTTGATAGGAAAAACCTCGTCACGGGTGAATAACCACAACTCGTCATAAATAGTGACACAAGTTGATTCGAAACTTAGTTTCAGATTAATCCCTGAAGATGTCTCTAGTAGTAAGAGACGAAACGTCGGAAAGTGAAAATCCATTAACACGGTCTAAACCCGAAAGTGAAAGTTCTTTATATCTTAATGGCCGTGAAAGCTTAAAATCTAAAAAAAATGTCATCTTTTTTGGCGATATTGAAGAAAGTTTAACTATTACAGTCAATAAGTTGGTTAATACTTAATATTTTTTTGTGAAATTTTCAGCAAGTATAGAGTAATTTTTTTTTATTTCACTTGAATAATAAAAAAACGAAAAAATTTCCTCGTTTTTTAATAAAAACATAAATTCTAATTTACAACAAAGTATGTTTTTTTTCGGGATATTATATATGTATAAGTAAATATGATAATCTTTGATAAAATAATTGCAAATAATTTATTTTTAAGGACAAAAATAAATATTTTATAAAAATTGAATCAGTAACATTGTTTATTCATTTCTCGGTTAACCACTATCTTTATAAAGCGGAGAACGCAATTTAAAATGCATTATGGTATACATAACAAGAAAATAACAGAAAAATACAGGATATATTTAAGCCTAGAAAATATATAAATATAAGATTAAAATTGGGTATATAAATAAAAATCTTTAATTTATAGTTTACAGTTTTGTACTTACCGTAAGGTACTTAAGATATAATATTTCCACATACCTAAATATTTAGCGATGCCATTCACTAACTTACAAATGAAAGATACTATCATAAAAGTGGAAAGCTTTTTTGATAAAGAAAAAAGTAATGGGATACAAAGTATAGATGTAAACAAAAAGTTGCAAAGAACAGCCGATTGTCTGGGTATTAGTTTATCAACTGTTAATCGAGTATTGGCTGAGTATAAAAGAAGTGGCTTTATTTCACCTGCAAAAACTGGTGGTGGCCGAAAAAAAATAGAAATTGACGAAATACTGCAAGGTGTAGTAAGAAGAAGCGTATTAGACTTTTATTTGGAGCGAAAATTTCCTACCGTAAAAGAAATTCATCAAAAACTAAATGTTGAGGATTTTCCAGATATTTCCGACAGAACCTTATTGCGATGGTTCAAGGAGTTAAATTTTTTTCACCAAAAATTGAACAAAAAGCCTATTTTAATGAAAGAAAATTCAACCGCAGATAAAGATCAGAATTTTTGTATAATATTAAGCCGTATCGTGACTCTCATTGGAAAATATATTATACTGATGAAACCTGGTGCGGTGCTAATCATTCCAGGCAATTTGGATGGGTTGAACGTGTTGACCCACAAATGAGAGACAACTTTGATATGTACAAAGGAGGCGTACAAGAAATAAATGGCTATAGAGGTGGGATAAAGGAGCCATCTGGACTGGAAAGCGAGTTATAATTTTACATATAGGAAACGAGAATGGATTTTTGGAAGGGTGTTTAAAATGTTTTATTGGAGTAAAAGGTTCCGGCGATTACCATGGAGAAATGAATAAACAACATTTTGAAGAATGGTTTCGGTTGGTGATAAGTCTCTTACCTAATAAGTCTGTCATGGTGATTGATCAGGCACCTTATCATACAATGTTGGATCCTGAGTTTAGGAACCCAACAACAAATTGGAGAAAAGCTCAAATTATAGAATGGATGTCAAAAAGACGAGTAATTTTACCTGAGGGCGTGCTAACATTTGAGAATCTAACGAAACCTCGACTTTTGGAGTTAGCACGCCCTTATCATTTTGAAAAAAAGCTTCTATTGGATAAAATTGCTCATTGCGAATTTAACGCAATTGAACTTATATGGGCCTACGTAAAAAATAAGGTGGCGAAACTAAATACAACTTTTAAGATAAATGATGTTTTGCAATTATGTATTGATACAATGCAAAACGTACCTGGTTCAGTTTGGAAAAATTGTGTTGAGCATGCTAAAAAAGTGGAAGAAAAATATCGTACTAATCTTGGCGATGACGATGATGATGATGATGATGATGATGAAATGGAGGAAGAAGAAGAAAATTTATTTGAGTCAGAATCTGATTTGGAAAATGATATTTAATTTTGTACGCATAATCATTCTCTGTTTTATTCGACTTTTTAATAATACACTACTTGTGTAATAAAATATTGCTTAAAATGTAAAACGTTTAAGGTAATAAAAAAATCAAGTATAAAAATAAAAATAAATGTACCGCTTCGTTCAAATAGTAAACTGAATACGTGAGCGAAGCAGTCAGCGCGCTTGCCGACACGGAGCTCCGCTTCCGTCTCCTCGCCTCTCTGAACGGCGATTAAAATTTATTTTTCAAAGCGTTCACACCGGATAAAATACTTAAAAAAATACATTTTAGTAATAACTTTATTTTATTGCTTTAATAAGGTCTTAATCTAACTTTTGGTGCAAAAAAATTTTTAGTGGCTATTATGCAAACAGAAATAATGTGCTCTTAAATTTTTGAAAAAATCTCCTAAACTATTAATTTTTTTCAAACAAAATTTTTACCAGCTGTTACCAAAGAAGTGTTTTTACGTAAAAAAAAAATTTCAACAAAATTGGGTACTTACCATTAAAGTTACAGGTTAATTAAACATGGGTGTTCCTAAAATATCGCATGTATTTTTTTTGTTTATTACTTGATATCTCATATGCCAAAAAAGCTAGAATTTTTTTTTGTATAGAAATAATGTAGAAATAAGTGTTCTATCGATTAAATTTTGTTTCATTAAAATTGATCCAGTTTATTTTGAGAAATTAGATCGCAAACCCACGTGTCAATTCATTTGTCACGGATAGTAGATACCGTATGAATATTCCGTATAAAGTGTTAGAATGAGCACATGTAGTACCATCTCTTGTTTATAAAAGTAAAGAAAACTGTAGCAAAATTAGCAAAAATATTTATATTTTACCATGAAATATTAAATAATTTAATGCAATTTAAAGTTTTGCGTTAAAATTACATAAAGTTTATTAGTTTTTCTTAATATTTGACCAGTTTTTTATAAATATAGTCCAAAAAATTAAAACTGCTCCATCTATTGTTAAATATTTAAACCTGATATCTGTCACAACAATCTGATATAACCTTCAATTTTTGCATTATAATTTGTAAATATGTGCTAAAATTAAATAAAAATCTTTTTTAGGTATTGATTTGATAAAATTATTAAATAACATTAATTGCTTTATTTAAAAATATGTGTTTTGTTGCATTTTCAATGTCGAGTTACAAAAAACATTGTTTTTAACCTTGTCCGCAGTTTAAAGCCATACAGTGTTTCATATTTGCAGTCGAAGAAAAAGTATAGTCTACAACACGTATGGAATAGTCATTTCGCACTCGCGGGACCGTCATACTCGCCTGCCGGCTCGTATAACAAACTTTCCGCTTGCGCGGAATATTGTCTATTCCATACTAGTTATAGAATATTCTAGCTGCTATAATAATATGAGCCTCCAAAAACGACATATTTTAAGTTTTATAAAATTTTGAAACGGTTTTTCTCAAAAATGGAAACAGATAGAGGTTTGATCTAAACAAAATAAATATCAGGAACAAAAACACTATTAGAATTGTACAAAATAATTTGCAGTTTGTTAATATTGTTTAGCATGCTGGCTGCGGAAGAACTTTTACCACTATTTAAGAACTGGCGCTCCTTAGAATTTCGTTCTCAAAGGTTTTGAAGTTTACAGACTCTTTGCTAACATAATTAATAGTCATCTAAACTTGATATTTTTTGTAAACCTATTTCCATTTGGGGGGACTTGTGATTACTTGTATACTTTGTACCAAATTTTATTAAACAAATTCGTATCACCTAAATAGTTTTCTTAAAATGACCCCAAACTAAGCTAGAAGGAGAAATATGTGGCGCTTTATGAATGTCCTGTTACAACCTATGTTTCAAATGTTGAAGTCTTTATTTCAAAAATTTGTCGAGTTATTATAAACACACATTCTACCGACGACTGACAGCTGCAAGGCTTGTACCTGTTGGTACTAAGTACCTACCTAGTTATGTGTTAAAAATAGTAAAAACATATTCTTCAAAAATAATAATGCATGTAGTAATCCTATATGCATCGGCATGGGCTACCTACACCACAGCACACAGTACTGAAGTACACAGTTTTGAAGGTATCACACTGTACTGAAGGCAGTCAAGGCGGGAATTTCCAGTCGCATGTTAAGGCAGCCAAATGAAAGGATCAGAAATCGCGAAATAAGCCTGAAAATGCAGACAATAGAGGTTTGGTTTCCGGGTTAAACTGTAGGTCCCAGGGTATAGTAACGAAAATCCTCATTAAAGTAGAAAAATATTATCAACGGAGTAAGGTAAAACTGTAGGTCTCAGGGTATTATAACAAAAATCCTCATCAAAGTAGAAAAATACTATCAACGGAGTAAGACAAAAAGGATCGAAAAATCTAATTGCCAGGCTTGACCTTCTCACATTTTTTTTAAAAGGCCAGGGTTGTCCCACACGGGAATGCTCTGCCATGGTCTTTTTGACCGTAGTCTACTCGTGACACACGAAACTACTACTACGCATGGTGGTTTTTTGAAAATTTTAACCTTTTGTTTCCGACACCTGGGTTTTTTCATAAATTGTTTAAACACACCTAAAGAAGTAATTTAGGCAAATATTAAAAAATCGTAGAGGCCGATCGTTTTTTTTTTACGTTTTTTCTAATTTATTATAATATGTACATATTACGTACTTGAACTATATATTTTAGATATAATTATAAAATCATTATTTAAAATCATTACACTACAAAAATTCTTATCTCCAACGCCAAAGAGCCTATCTTTTTTTTCTGACGCATTATTGTTTTATGGACTTAAAATGCCATTAAACGTCGAGAAAATGTCGAGAAAGGGTGGGTGTTAAAAAAATATCGGTCTGTCTGTCCTCTGTCTCTAAACCTTATAACTCCTAAACAAAAAGTCCGATTTAAAAAATTCTTTCACTATACGATTTGGGACCTTTGTAGTTTACTTGTTGTATGGTTAATATTGGGATCAGACAAGGGAGACAAAGGGGGCAAATACTAATATTTTTGCGATAACTGGCTTATTATTGATTGGAAGATAACAATTATTATCCTACAACAAAAATAATTAAAATTTTAGTAAAAAATAAAAAAACGCTTATTATCTGCACAAGAAATGTTATTCTACGATCAATAAAAAGCCAGTTATCGCAAAAAATATTAATATATGCCCCCTTTGTCCCTCTTGCCTGATCCCAATATTAACCATATTCGACGTCAGGTAAATTACGAAGGTCCCAAATCGTATAGTGAAAGAATTTTTTAAATCGGTCCTTTCGTTTAGAAGTTATAAGGTTTAGAGACAGAGGACAGACAGACCCACTTTTTTTCACATTTTCTCGGCGTTTCATGGCATTTTAAGTCCGAATATGCAAAAAATTAATTTTTTGGTCCATAAAACAATAACCCACTAGAAAAAAAAAACATACGCCCTTTGGGGTTAAAGATAAGCATTTTTGTAATGTAGTGATCATAAATAATGATTTTATAATTATATCTAAAATATATACTAAAGTTCAAGTATGTAGTATTATAATAAATTAGAAAAAAACGTAAAAAAAAACAATCGGCCTTTACGATTTTTTTTATATTTGCCTAAATTACTTCTTTATGTGTGTTTAAACAATTTATAAAAAAAAATCAGGGGTCGGAAACAAAAAGTCAAAATTTGCAGAAAACCACCGTGCTACGACGACGACATCGTAACGACGTCATTCTTACTAAAGATCCACACCCTACGGAGCGCGTCCTTATTGATGACTGGAAAAAGTAATAATATTAACGAGTGGCCGGATTTTATATTTCTGTATTATCGCTTCCTTAATTGCTTATGACAGTTTTATTTTGTTAAACCCAGTAAAGGAAAGAAGAAAGAAACTTCGCATTCTATAGTATACTCCTAGCAGTTTTATGTAGTCTTTTCCGAGTGAAGTTTAAATTTAACCTTAATTTATATTATACTACTATACGTTTGGATGTGAACAGGAAAGCTCATATTTAAGCCCGTAAAGTTTTTAATGGTAACGCCTTCACCAATTTTGTAAATAATGTTTTAACACTTTCCCTGCCCATTTGATTTTTTTTCCTTCCTCAGGAGCCAACCCCCTCGATCGCTATTAACTTAACCTGTACTCATCACGAGCCAGCGCGAGATGGGCACTTTAAGAAATTTTCCACATATATTTCTTTATAACTTATTAAATATTTCATGTTATCAAGAATAAAATATTTTACATCATTTAGTAGTTATTCTATTTTATATATTATATAAAATTTAAACTGATATCTTAATAATATTAAAGATATTTTTAAATTAATTACAAGAATACACAATTTCATTTTATTGGCACCTTTTTGCTAATGATTGGCATCCAAATTTTCCTATTATTGGCACCTAATTTTTACTTTAAAACAACGGAAAAAAAATTACTGAGTACTTACTTTTTGTTGAATAATAAACATTTTAGTATCAAAATAAAATATTTAAATTTGAATATTCCAGTTTTATACATATGAACTAAAGGCTGTAAACAAAAAGTCAAATTTATTTTAGAACTACAAAATTCTAAATATCTTTATATTAAAGTTAAAATATTAGTTACCTAATACTAATTTGTATCTATAAAATAATACCTAGTTATCTAGGTACACTTATCTAAAAGAATTATTATGCTTTTAGACTAATTTTGATGCGCAACTTTTACATACAATAAACCTGTGCCAATAATAGGAGTTTAATATAATTTGGACACCGATTATGGGCACCGTGACAAAAAAATAAATTCTAAAGAAAAAATAGGTTTATAGACAAAATAAAGTGTAAAATGTATATACGTACATATGTATTGAGGAAAAACTGTAAGTTTTTCATTAAACGCTGTTTAGAACGCATTTATTTGAAATAGGTTTTTAGCTAAAACTGTATCTTTTGTATAATAGCCCACGCGCTTTAAAATACAGTTTTGGTTTTGTCTTATATCAGATGTGGCAATACGTATGTGCAAGTAATAAATCTATTCAATTTTATTTTGATTATTCCATTAATTTATCATTTTAACTGGTTGACAATAATTGGAATAGGATTTTTACTTAAGAGGCTAATTATTGGCACCTGTGCCAGTAATTAGAATTTAATTTAATTTTGTATATCAATTGTTGGCACCGTCGAAATTAAATAAAAATGTAAAGAAAAATAAAGTTTTTAAGGCTAATTAATAAGCATATACTTACTAAAATTATCGAGAAAAAATAGTCCGTCAATAAAAGTCTTTTATTAACTCTCTATTTAAAGCTCTTTCTTAGCACAAACCTTAAAAATTCACACTTACGTAGTTCACACGAAACTAGTAAGACTCTACTGCCCAGGAGGGGAAAAATATGTTTTTTGCATTTAAAGTATAATATTTAGCAATATTGCCACTTCATAAAAAAAATGGTTAGATTAAGGTACCAATTGAGATTTTTTTATATAAACAAAAATATCACTCCAGTGCCAATAATTAGCGGAGTGCCAACGATTGGGGGTTTTACCCTATGTGGGAAAAACTTCTGGAAGGACAGACAAAGAGACAGTGCAAGGCAAAAAGTTTAATGACTAAAAAAATAAAAAGATCCCCTCTTTCGTTCTTTAAAAATTCCCATCCTTTTTTGCCATGAAATATGCAACTTTTATATTTTTAATCCATAAAATATGCAACTTTTCTTATTTCAAGAAAGTAGGTAGGGGGAGACACACCTCCACGCCGCCCATAGCTACGGCCCTGAGAGACAGACACATGCCTCATCGATTTTGTTACATATGGCGATTTTTTGTGTAGCAGCGGTTACTAACCAAGTTAGGGGAATATGTATCTCTCTTTTTAACTCATCAATCAAACAGAGAAAGAATAATATACTGGTTAACCGGTGTTACCACAAAAAATTGACTATAGGTTGGGGTATTTCTAAATTTTAATATTTTTAAGTTGTGCTTCCCCAAATAGCACCGATGATCTAAGAATATTCTCTTATTATTCTATTGGGAATATCCTTAGAATAAACTTTTAGATATGCTCTGATTCTGCTTATAACTTGCACTTTAAATGCATATTCTATGCATATGCATGACATGTCCTTATAATTATCTTATATCATTCTTCTAATGCATATTCTAAAAAAATTCTGTCAGGAATATTCTTGGAAATTATGCTATGCATATTCTAAGAATGTTCTGTTAGAAGGTTTATTTGAAGTTTCCGCTATTCTGCACTACATTTTTGACATGTTGGAGTTGTAATTCTACAGTAGCCGATAAAAAATATACATTTAATTGTTTTTGGTAATTCAAGTCGTGTATTATTCGATTATAATTATAGACCTAAATCTAGTGATTGGTGATTTTATTAAGGGCCACTTGTACCCATCAATGGTGGTTAAACTTTAAACTTGGATTAAATTGAAGGCCGACCAATCAGAACGCAGCATTTTTAAGGTAAAACTCGGTTTAACTGAGATAAACCCAGACCAAAAAATAAAAGTAGATTTTAAGAGTAGCATATTTCCACAGCAAATAAAAGAAAAAAGAAACCGTGAATATGTATAATACTTCGCATTATATAGTATACTCCTCGCAGTTGTATGTAGTTTTTTCCGAGTGAAGTTTAAAGTTAACCTTAATTTATATTATACTAGCCGTTTGGATGTGAACAGGAAAGCTCATATTTAATCCCGTAAAGTTTCCATGGTGACGCCTTCATCAATTTTGTAAATAATGTCTTAACACTTTCGCTGCCAATTTGATTTTTTTTCCTTCCTTAGGAGTCAACCACCTCGATCGCTATTAACTTAACCTGTACTCATCACGAGCCAGCGCGAGATGGGCACCTGACGCAGTAGCCATTTCACTCGCTGGCGCCTGATGGGTACCGAAAGTGTTAAATATTTTTTGTTCCACAGGCTTCTTTTGAAAAATGGGGTTTGAGACCCAAGTATTTAACGGTCATGTCAAATTTCTAAATTCCAACTATGTGGGAAAAACTTCTGGAAGGTAACGGTAAGAAATTATGTCTTCTGTATTTAAAGGAACTTGGATTTTCTGTAGAACCTGCTCTTGAATTCCAACTATGTGGGAAAAACTTCTGGAAGGTAACGGTAAGAAATTATGTCTTCTGTATTTAAAGGAACTTGGATTTTCTGTAGAACCTGCTCTTGAATTTTTTTCGTAATATTTTCGTTGTCATCCTCACTTACTCCGTATATGCAAACATTATTTATCTTATTTTCCTGTTCTATGTTGTCCATTTTCTTTAGAAGCTTGTTTATATTTAATTCTTGATCAGAATTTTTTTTTCAATTGTTCGTATTTGGCATTGAGTTTTTTGTCTATATCACTGTTTATCTTTTTCATTATCATATCAATAAAGTTTTTATCTTCGAATAATTCTTTGATGGTTTCGAGTACAATTGCTTTAGTGCTGGCTTTATTTCTAGTAGACTCGGCCATTTTTTCACAATTTACTATTTTACTTCACTTGATGACTTATTGGTTTAAACAACGATGTAAAATAAATAATATTCGCACAAACTACCACTTAAAAATCGGTTTTTATACGGAGCGATTTAAAGCGTGTATTTACTCTTGTCGCGCCATCTACTCTGTCTGGACTAACACTGATAAAAAAGTTTATTTGTGTCAACAAAAAATTTGGTTGGATATAGCCAATTTAATTATTTGGTTGTGACAAATAAATTTTATTTCTGTCAAATAAACTATTTCGTTCCCATTAATAAATAATTTTAAAATTAAAATATTTGTTTACATGAACTAAAAAGTCCAAACCAAATAATTTAATTGGACATATCCAAATAAATCATTTTTATCAGTGTATATAAAATAATCAAATGAAAATGGTCATTATGGTGAAGAGTTAGTCTAAAAGACTCCTCTTCTCAGAAGCTACGGGGAGTATAATAAAACTGCGTCAAAATCGACCAGTTGTCTCTTGAAGTTAAAACGTTAACTTTTAACGATAACAATTCTTATCTTTTTAAGCCATTTAGCTTTATAGTAATTAGTTCCTTGCCTCGATAGGGCTATCGTACGAAATTGAGTAATAATCGTTTATCTTGCTTCATTTCCGGACATTTTTAGGACCTTTCTCTTATAAATAGAGATCGGTTATATTATAGTGATGTCACGAATACCGGACTTCCGGAAAATTCCACAAGTCAGTTTATCTCGTCAAAAAAATTATAAAATACAAACAAATTTACTACTTACCTTTCTCATTTTTACGTTTCGCTTGATGTTGAACCGGAGCGGCAAACCGGATATCCCGAAAAAAATAGAGGTAATGCCACTGCCTGTTATCCAGCATTGTCCACTAATTTGGGTAGAAAAACCAAATTTTCCGACTTACGAGTTTAGCTGTTTAGCGGTTGGTTTTTAACGTATCATTTTGTTTAAATCTACTAAACTAACTGTGTTATTATCTCGTGCATTAGATCCTAAAGACCAGGGAAAATATCCCAACATTCCTGAGCTCAGATGAAGATATCCAAGTACCATCCGAGTCTCTAGTTTTTCGCTGGTCATTCAAAATTACGAATCTAAAATCTAAACAATGCATTCCCTTCGTACGAAATAACAACCGTTTATCTTGCTTTATTTCCGGACGTTTTTAGGATCTTTCTCTTATAAATAGGGCTCAATTATATTATAAGTAAAACTCGGGTATTAGCGAGCTGTTCATATGTTCATGAGCGTAGCATAAATTTAATACTGCTGAGAAGCGAGCGAAGACGGCTGTCGGACAGCGCTCCCCACTCTATAACAGCGCACACGGTATTGTAGTAGTAGTAGTAAGGGTGGGGAGGCTTCAAGCCAGGCAACTAGGCCATTATGGCCCTTTTTGCCAGCCCCGAGCTGTCCCAGCCACATCTACCCTACTCCCTGCCTAAACCTGCCGGACCTCCTTATAAAGGTCGCGATATCTGTCCAGGCAAGGGTACGCAACTCCTCTCTTCGGATAGTTGCCACTCCGAAGATCTCCTGTCGTATTCTGCCGAACCGATCGCATTGTCCTAGGAAATGGAAGGGCGATTCTTCGTCTATCCCGCAACCCGAACAGACGGGGTCGTTACCGACCTTCATCTTAAACAGGTGCCTTCCTAGTCCACAGTGACCCGTGAGGATCCCTGTGAGTTGGCTGATCGTGGCTCGGCTTCTTCCTAGTAGCCACGCGGTTTTTGACTTGCTTGGACCGGAAAGGAAGTCCTTTGCCTGTCTGCAGTTCGTGACCGTTGACCAGCTTTCCCTTAGTTTTTCTCCAGCCCACGTGTTGAGGGCTGATGTGACTTGTTTCCTTGTAATACCAAGCATGGGTTCGGGTCCTATGCACGGAGTCTCGGCTCCGAGCCTGGCAAGTTCGTCTGCCTTCTCGTTGCCTGGTATCCCGCTGTGTTCAGGGACCCATACAAGGTGGACTCTTTTGTTCCACGCTAGCTCCTCCAGGGCTTCTATGCATTCCTGCACAAGACTGGATCTTGTGCCGGGTGAACTGAGAGCCTTGAGGGCTGCTTGGCTGTCGGAGCAGATGTATACGTCTCATCCGTTACTCCCGTTACTATGAAAAAAGTTAAAAAAGATGACAAAATATGAGTCATAGCTCGCAACTCCCCGACCTGTGATTATAAGGATGGCACGAACACCGGACTTCCCAAAAATGCTAGTATTTTGCTACAAGTCAATTTACCTCGTCAAAAAAACTATAAAACAACAAGCGAATTTACTAATTCTCCTTTCTCATTTTAAAGTGTTGACATTGAACTGGAGCGCCGCTGCGCTCCAAACCTGGTATCAGGAGAAGAGTGGGTGTAATATAGGTCGATTTTTTACGATACGGTATTTTCTCGTATATAACTTCACCAATTATACCAACATAAATTCATTGTTAATATCTTTGTTTCATTCATTATTTAACTATGCAAGGTTGGTATCCCATGGGCTACCAACTTTGTATGGTTGGATACTGAATTAAAGAAAAGTTATTATGAATGAATGAATATATTTCGGTACTAACTGGCGAAGGTAATTACGCCAAATAACCGTATCGTAAAAAATCCACTTATACCTGTTATCCGGCATTGTTCATTAATCAGGGTAGAAAACACAAGTTTTGCAAAAGTTATCAGTTTACGCCATTATTATTTTTAAAATTGTTCAATATCTATCTGATTTAAAAAAAAAGTAAAGTAAAAAGTAAAAGTTTTATTTTTATCCTACAATTATTATATAAAATATAATACCTTAGAAACGGTTACTATAAACAGAATCTAAATAATCCAGGGCAATATTAACGGGCGTTAAGGTTTATAATGCTCAATAATTTTCATAGTGCACGGTAACTTAAAATTGCTTAATTGAGAATTTTTTGAACTAATAATGTTGTTTTTTACCATAAGTTCGCCTGGGAATATTTTGTCCAAAGGCTATTGTTATTGCCAATAAGCAAAAAATTACATACCAGTTCCTGAAAGTAAGCCATCATTACTGTTTCGGTCAACACTTTAATTTGGTTTTTAACTTTCCATTGCAGAAAATTTTCATACTCCTTACCATACAGTGCTTTAGGGGGGCCGGACTTTACAATTAAAAAATTACCCCGAAGGCCATTACCGCGCAGTCCCTTGCCGCGATCGCCATTACCGAGACATGTCATTAATGCCCAGTTACTTTCACTGAGAAGGCCATTACCGCTCAGTCCATTTCAGCGAACGGTGTTTAGCGCCCATAAATTTTCCAGCGAAAATCGTTTATTGAGCCATTTTTATAATTTATTTTTATGTAAGCGTATTTATGCGGGATTGATAGCAGTTTGGTTTAGGTTTCCAAACAAAAACTATGGCAAAGACCACGCTGTTTATAAAAATTTTATATACATAAAAGAAAAGTGTTTTACGTAATATTTTTTGAAAGTGGGTACCCTAGTAGACATTTAACGTTAGATAAACGTTTTTTCTAAAGCCTATTTAAAGTATAAATGTCTCGGTTTCTTAAACTCCTAACGTTAGTTGCCTAAGGTTATAATAACGTTTATCTAAGGTTTGGTAAAACTTATAACGTTAGATAAACTGTATTCTAACGTTAGATCCGAACGTTAGGCTTGTAACATTCAAACCACATTCATCTAACGTTAGGTCAAGTCGTTCTAAGGTTATTTTTCACCAGGGTAAGTTACGACGTTCTTTGCTGCAAGGGACGTTTGCATATTTCTGTCGAAAATGTATAGAAAACTAGCCATGTCCACAACCCGCACTAGCGGCTAGTTTAAAAGTGTTTTAAATAATGTATATTATTATAATTATTAATTATAATGTAAAAAATATATATATTTGTTTTTTTTTTTTTGTTATAATTAAATGTTGATTTGTTTTTCTGCAATATAATTAAAAATACAAAAAATTTAAAATTTAATATTTTTTTCTGCTTAAAAATAAAAATATGCTCGGTATTGACTCTCTCGCTGTAATTTTATTCGCGATAATGGCTTTCGCGGTAATGTCTATGCGCGGTAACGGTGGCTCGGTAACGGTTCCTTACAGCTCAGTCCATTACCGCGATACCGTTACCGAGCCACCGTTTCCACGCATGGACTTTACCCGTGCTTTAGACTTTGCCGGTAATAACTTTTCCTTAGCTTTTTCAGAATTTTTAATAATATTTTGTGAAATTTTCATTCATAAAAATGAAAGTACGCTTATAATAAACAACATATAGTAACCGCCAAACTTAGTCTATGACAACAGATCAAAGCTCACTAAATACTAAAAATTGGCCAAAATAGTTTTAAAAAAATGCAGGATTAAGCTATTTTTATTTTAAAATTAATGGAAAATAAAGTCTTGTATATACTACGGACGTTACTGGACTATAATGCCCATCAGGCAATGCCTATGCCTCGGGCCAAAAGCCCTCGGGCTAAATGCTTTTGCCTGGTATATAAATATCTATTTTATGTCTGTGTAGCCGGCTGAATAGGGTTAGTAGGTAAATATTATAAATACGAAAAATGTGATTCTGGTATAGTCATGTTTTCTAAAAGTTAGAACGACTTTGTAAATGACAATATTTCTGACAAAGCAAATGGCTCGTGACAAAGTTAATAGTTTGTCTATACAATAAAGAAACGAAAAATAAACTGAAGCAAAAAAAACTTTAAAAAACTAGGACATCAGTATAGTATTACTCGCTTTTAAAAAGTAAACACTTTTATTGTATTTTATTTTATTTAAACCTACTCGCAATTGTTTAACCCTTTCGCTCCCCCTGGCACCAGTGTTTAACTGGTCATGCATTTTACAGCAAAAATGCCCATATCTCCGAAACTAAGCATTATTGGATACATCTTTATATAAACTTGTTTTCTTATAATAGATTATTCTGTAACCCAATATTAAAAAAATATTAACAAGTTAATTTATAGAATGCCTTTTGATGTTTTTTTCAAAAAAAATTGAAAAAATTGTCAAAATTTTAATAAATTCAGAAAGAAATATGTATAATGAATCATTTTTATTAAAAAAGTTTTTATAAACATGTGTCCAAAACTGCTTAGTTTCCGAGAGATATAAAGAAATATTTGAAAATTAAAGTAAAAATTTCAAACTTTATCTCTCGTTTTTCTTTTTTCATTTTTTTATGTCGTTTGTTATACAGGGTGATTCAGAAATAAGTTACAAAAAATAAATTACCAATGGGCTATAGTGAAACATCAATTATCAGGGGTAATATCATAAGTAATACTAGGTTAGGTATCGGTGGATTTTTACATAAATTTTACAAATATTAATCCCAATGTCGAAAATGCAACGACTGCTTTAGCAGGAGTTGCATTTTCCAAAAATTGGGATAAATATGAGTAAAATTTGAAAAAAAGGCACCGGTACCTAACCTAGTATCACGAATTGATATTTAGGGAGAGAATATCATTTATATTTAATAGACATACCTCTTAATTGTAACGTATTAATCCACAAATAAATTATATTTTATTAATTAAAAAACAATAAGCAAACATTAAGCACGATTTTAGATGAGAGAAAGGAGGGGAAAAAAACCCATCGTAGAGGTAAGGTATTTTCACTTATCAGTACAGCATACTACATATACACGGTGTCCCACGGTAGACAAATCAGTCAAACTGTGGCGTTATTAACAAAGATATCAACATGAAACTTTTACCAGTCAATATGGACCTAATTATCTTCAATTGACCCAAAACAAAAGTTTTCTACTCTTTTTTGGTTTTGAGCTAGAACTCCACACATGTACTTTTAAAAGCATAACAATACTTTTAAATGCCAAAATTAAAAAAAGTAACAATTTTTCTTTATCATATGATAGTTTTTTTCACTAAAAACAATAATTTTTGATTTAAATTCTTAATTTTATAAAACCTTAAAAAAGGGCAATTGCATATGGGAATGACCCCGCTATGGCAAAAGAGTAGGATGCCTTGACATTAAATTTTTTAAATAAGTCGTATATGATGACAATAAATGTCAAATTTGATTTTACATTATAATCAAAAAATTAACAAAGCAAGATTTTTATAAAAGCAAGTTTTGAATGCCAAAATGATAACTTTAGAAGTAAAGAAAGAAATTATTTTAACTTATGGAGAATGTGCTCGAAATTTAAGAGAAACAACGAGAAGAATAGTAGAAAAGTTCCCCGATAATAGTAAATTATTTATTAACTTGCTGCTTGATTTGAATCCATTTGAGTCGTGGAAGACTCGCAAAGAATTAGAATTATTTGCTAATAATAGATTTTGTGAAATGGCATTTATATTCCCATGATTCTCTGAAGTTAGATGCGTAATTTTGACCTTTTTTCATCAGAACTGGAGTGATTTGGGAAAACCTAAGGACTAACATGGATTTATTTGAAATATTGTACAAAACAATTCTAATAACACTGAAAATATTCTAGAAAGGCGTAATATTTTGTAGATGTATGGAATTTGACACAATGATGAGTTAATTAATCATAAATACGTCTTGCGTTTCGCATATTAATAAATAATATTAATAATAACAATCAATTTGATATTTTAACTTATGAGAATTATTCTTAGTATCATTTAACTTTTAATTCCAACCAAAATCTACGTAATTAATTACATAACAATAAATTAATTGACTAAATTGCCCATAATATGACAGTTTTTTTCCTTTGTTCTTCTGTATTTGGTCTAATTTTGGTCTGGTTTGGTTCAAAAAAACAAAACAAACGACTAAGGACAAAAGCACGAAGTAGGACTAGATGAAGTGACCCTGATATGCAGGGCCGGACAGAGCCAGCCCGGGCCCCGGTGCAACTTTTTACTCGGGCCCCCATTTTTTCAAAACATAATTGTCCCATGCAGGCCTGCAGCTAAGGCACTGAGGGCAGAAGCGGCGCCCCCATTCATTAACTAAGCGCCGCAGTCATACTTATTTGCTCATTTTGACGACTTATCGATCTGGGGGAGTATAAATAAATAAACTGTTTATTAAAAACTTCTGTCGCCGGGCCCCCTTCGAGCCCGGGCCCCGGGTAATATGTACCCCCTGCAACCCCCTGAATCCGGCCCTGCTAATATGAACCAGCTGCAACTTCATGCAACTGCGAGGGAAGGGGGTTCTTTACAATCTAATTAATTATGTTTTTTCAAATCTCATAATTATAAAACATGTTTTATCATAAGTTGCCCAATAGGTTTTATAAGAACTTGCTTTACCAATACTTTCATTATGATATAGACTTGACTTTGTAAAAAAAACTGCTAAGATTAATCTAAGATTAATCCAATCATAAGAATTAAAAAATTTGATTGAGCGCAAAAAATCAAAATTTATTAGTAATTAAGTAATACACTCTGTAGTATAAAATACCCTAGTCCACAAGGTCCTTACTAGGATTAATCCAATCATAAGAATTAAAAAATTTGATTGAGCGCAAAAAATCAAAATTTATTAGTAATTAAGTAATACACTCTGTAGTATAAAATACCCTAGTCCACAAGGTCCTTACTAAGTAAAAATCTAATTTATAACATTAGATTTGACATTTATTTTTATCGTGAACGTCATATTTCCAAACATTTATTTTCATAGCATCCTCTCTTTTATATTAGCGGGGTCATTCCATAATGCACTTACCATTTTTTACCGTTTTCTAAAATTAAAAATTTAAATTGAAAACTATTGTTTTTAGTAAAAAAAACTATCATATGATAAAGAAATTATATTATTTTTTTAAATTTTGGCGTTAAAAAATGTTATTATCCTAAAAAAAATTCTGTTTGTTGCTCTAGCCTAAAAACAGAAAAAACTACAACACTTTTTTCTGGCGTAAATTGAAGGTAACTAGGTCTATATTGACTGGTAAAAAATATATTTTAATAGCTTTGATAATAACGCCACAATTTGACTGATTTGTCTACCGTGGGACACCGTGTATATAAATTGTATTCTCATGTAAAAAGGAAAAAAAGGAGAGGCCGTTTTAAACAAATATTTTTTTTACTCAAGTTGAACCTGTAAGCAGTACGATGTGTTATTAAATAAATAAAGAACACACACTATATTAAGACGTTGGCAAATTTTTAAGGTTTTGCTATATTTACATATTAGGTGGTGTTACATTTTTAAGGGGTAGGTATAACTCCCAGGTGGGCTCAGTTTTTTTTGGAAATAATTTACATAAAAGTTATAAATTTTTATTAAATAAGTAAAAAAAGACTAAAAAGATATTTAAAAATTGTGAAGCTTTTTTAATATTTAAAAGTATATTCCATATTCCAAGGGGGGCCTAGCCCCCCCGTTGTAGGTCCAGGGGAGGTCCTGGCCCCCGGGCCCCCTGAGTCGGCGCCTATGGTAATATATACAATTTTCAATAGAAATTAAGGATATAGTCAACAGAACATTAATATTTTATTGTTTTATACGTATTTCGAGACTTTTAAATTAGTCCCATCTTCAGAAACTCTTAAACTGTAAAATAAATTAAATTATAGCTAGCCAAGTACTAAAACTGCAAAAAAAAAACACACTTTTTTGCAGTTTTAGTACTTGACTATATCCTTAATTTCTATTGAAACACGCAGAACAACATCGGATTCTATCAAACGATATACAATTTTGTTTAAATAATTGTTTGCTATTCCAAAAGAAGATTATAATTTTAACTTTGCAGAACCTAGTTGAATATAAACAATTAATTCTTCTCAATAAAAATAAACAACACACACTTAAATAAACTTAAATTATTATAAACTCTTCGATTAAAATCTTTTGGGCTTACTCTTTCAAACCAGGTTAAGGTATCACTTTTATAAAAATAATAAAGGCACTATGTTACCTCACAACCCTATTTTTATTGTATTGTATTCATAAAAAAAGGTTTTGGCTCTATTTTAGGAATATTTCACTAAAAAAATACTGCTGTCGACAAGACAATAGTTTTATATTTCTAAAGCACAACTTTTTTCTAATTTTATTTGTTAAAATAGGGTAGATTAATAGAACACTATAATACTCTACTAATGTGCACTAGTCGGTAGGTAAGCAAAGTTTAGTTAACACATTTGTACACACTACGAAATAATTAAATTTTAGGTACCTATTTCGTGTTTATTTAAAATTAATTTAAAGTGTGTGTTGTTTTAAAAGCTATTTACTTTTTAAAAACTATTGCATAATGTAAAGTTTTTTTAAAAGAAACTTGGCTTGGTAACCCAGCCTGGGTTCTGCATAAATAAAATGTTATTTGTGATATTTTGGGTTAATTAATAATTATAAACTATTGTTGGTATGTGTTTAACACAGCATATCAAAAATAAGACAACGACAATAGAGTAATGATTGATTTTTATCTTATTAAAAGTAAATTAAAAGAAGTTTTATTTTTAATAAGCACAGTTTACAGATAATAACAGATTGTCATTTATTTATTGTTCCTAGGTGGACTTGCACCAAATATTCTAATTGCATTACTGTATACAAGTTAATCCTAATTCAAAAATAATTTTTTCAAGTTGTAGATATTTGAATTAAACTCTGTTTCATCGTAAATTAAATAGCTGTGTGACAAAAATAATTTTTATCCAATACATACAGATAATAAGACAATTACCAGCTTTATTTTAAATAGATAAATTCAATAATAACCCCCACGTGACTTTTACTTTATTGAGTGGATAATTATTTATTTTACCCACTCAACTGTCACTTGTCAAATTATTTTCTTGTAAATGTCATTAAAATTTTTAATAAAAATATGAATTCCTAAGCTATTTATTGGATAAAACCTTGTATGGCACTCATGGGTAAACCGATATTGCCCTCTCGAAAATTAACCTGCTTGGCTGACGCCTCGCAGGTTAATTTTCTCATGGGCAATATCTTACTTTACCCACTAGTACCATAAATAACTTTTTTTCTACTACCTAGTTAAGTGGTAGCTTACATATTATCTACCGTTGTTAAGGCTTGTTTACCTTGGTAACAAATAAGATCAGAGAAATCATTTATTATTGACAGTTGTTAACCATTTTTTATTGACGACGGTCAATAATGAAAAAAGTTTAAGACAACTACTAACTTTATTTAACTTTTTCAAATTGACAGCTATGTCAAAATAATTTTTAAACTTTATTTTTACTGATATTTGGAGTTATTAGATTTGGTAGTAGAAAAAATAGTATATGCACTACTTATGCGAACTGTCCTAAGTGTTTCCGACTGATTTCTTGCCTAAACTCCGTCTCAGCAAAAAACTTCAGTCTCAAGCACTAAAGACTTTTAGTGCATAATATACTATTACTGCCAATTAAACAGGTCCTAAAAATATTTCTACTGAAATGGTTTTACAGCAAATCCGGCAACGTTCTGACAGGCTTGTCTGTAGAATTTTCGAAAATTTAGGAAAAACAAGTTTTTCTTTTTTAATTTTGTTGTAAACTATACAACATTGCATTGCTAAATGATTGGGCTATAAGGTATTGTAAATATTTTTGCATAAATAGTTTTTTTTTGTTAGTAACAGAGCCATTAACTTGAACTTTTTAACTTTTACCGTTTTCGCAAAAAGAGGAGCCTAAAGTTTAAAGTGGTTTAACCTTTTGTCAAATAAATTAATTCAACTAAATATAAAAAATATAATCTTGCAACTATTTTGAAGATTTTGATGTATAAAAAAACATTTTTCTTTTAACTAAACATAAAGTAAAAAAGCATTTTAATTTTAAAAATTTAATTTATACATAGAGGGTTCGTTGTGTCGAAACTTGCCGATGTTGGCTAAAGGGTGAGTTTTTTAAAGTGTTACAAGGGAATATCTCGAAAACAGTTAAAAATTTTTTTTTGAAATTTTGGCGAAGTAATAGGGAGGCAGGGGGACATATTTAAACATATTTTTTACACCTACCCCCCTCCCTATTTTGAGGGGCGGGGGATAACTTTGAAATTTTAAATAGTATGATGTTCTTTTTTTTTCATTCGAATCTACTTAAAAAACTAGGTATATATGCAAAAAAGAAATTGATTTGCTCTTTCGGTAATTGAATTATGATTTATTAGATTAAAATACTAATTAAGTTTTTTTTTGTTTATTTGTTTTTTTATTTGATTCCATGATAACGCGTTTTTTTAAATTTAAGTCAGTCGAGAATTTTAACAGTTTGACGATTATTTCTCAGTTTATTGCTCAATTAAACATGGAAAATGTTTGGAAGTTGAAGGGGACATTTTAAACAATTGCTCAAACATGACGGACGATAAATTAGTTGAAATTTAATTGCTAATATTTTTTTGTATAATATAATTTAATTAATCCTAACTCCACAACCTATAGAGCAAATCAATTTTTTTTTGCATACTTACCTTATTTTTTAAGTAGATTAGAATTTTATAAAAAAAAGTACATCATCCCATTTAAAAAATCAAAGTTACCCCCCGCCCCTCAAAATAGGGAGGGGGGGGTAGGTGTCAAAAATATGTTTAAATGTGTCCCCCCGCCTTCCTATTACCTCAGAAAAATTTCACAAAAAAAAATTAGACCGTTTTCGAGATATTCCCTTGTAACACTTTTAAAAAGTCACCCTGTATAATATACATTTTATTCGGGTTTTTGGCCTCGTTCATTCGAAAATTTTTAGAGAATTTTTGTTTACATTTTTGACCAATAGTCAGCATTTTTACCAAGCACTGTCCCCCAAAAAAGTTTAACTCACGTTCTCGAGTTATCCTAGACACAAATATTCCGTACAGACGCACCGACATATTTTTTTTCGAAAATAATATTTTTGGAAATAAATATCGAGAAGCCTTTCTGTCCAGAAAATTTTTAATCACGAAATTCCTAGGCTGGGATTGTTTTTGGTAAAACACCCCGATCGGGGTGGGGCAAGGGGTCAAATGGGATTTCTACAAAAAAAATATCATAAGGTATTTGAAAAAAAAGAAAACATAAACATTTATCCTTATTTAAAAAAAAGCTTTGTTTTTTTTTATTTTTATGAAATGGGGAAAGTATTATTTTATTGGCGGCAGTTTTTTATTAATGTAACTCTATAAAAACAGTAATCCTAATTCTTCGTAGATATACGAAGAATATCTATAGCAGAAAGTAAAATATATGGATTATTCAAGATTTAAACTGAATCTTCATTCCCAGACACCGTTTTTTCCTAACTGCGCCACTGCACAGGTGAAATGGGATTTGTTAATCAAACGGAAAGTGTCCAAACGGCGTTAGGATTGGATATGCCACTTTGCCAAGTCTACTTTTTAAAATTCGTAATTTAGTACATTTACACTTTAAGTTATGGAGAGCCCCAAATAAGCCTAAGCTTGTGCTAGGGGCTATCCATTAATTTTGAGAAAGAAAACAATAATAAGAAATATAACCATACAGCAAATTTAGGAAAACGTGGAAGTATTCTTCAGTTTTTCGTCACCTTTAACATTGGCCTCCATTATCGTTCCATAAGTTTATCTTCATTGGAAATCTAAATATATTTTTATACTATAAAATAATTAAAAAGCTTATAATCGACTTCACGTTAATTTTATTGTTGAAAACAATTAGTGTGACCGCGGTTTCGCTATAATAGAGAAAGCATCCTGGACTTAAATACATATAATGGGAAAAAACATAACCTAATTCATGTCACTGAAAATGCATATTTTTAATTTGTAACCTAATTTATTAATTGTGTAATGTCCTTTGTGTTATTTATGACCAGAATGTTAAAGATGTCCCATTATATGTATTAAAGTCCGTAGATGCTGTCTATTATAGCGAAACCGCGGTCACATTAATTGTTTTCAACAATAAAATTAACGTGAAGTCGATTATAAGCTTTTTAATTATTTTATAATAAACCACTTCACTATAAGAAGTTCAGACGTTTAGAACCATGAATGAATTTTCAAACTGGATATTTTTTTACATTTAATAATACTTTTTCCATTTTTTAAATAAATTTTACCAAATATTAAAATTGACATGTGTCAAAGTTAGTTAAATAATAATTTATCAAATTGTATTTATTTGGAGAATCCCTAAAAAACCTCAAGCTTAAAGTTCGATTTTGTTCTATCAAACGCTAGGCACTATACTAAAAAATATAAGTAGATTTATAATCTGATTTAACTAATTTAGCGGAACGCATTTATCTACACACGTACAAGGTGAACGAAAATCTAGAAAAAAAATCATTTTACATTTTGCGTACGATAACAGAAATTTCCGTTGAAAAAATAAATGTGTTGGAAAGAAATCAGTTTAGAATATCTACAAGAAAAAACTTTAGATTTTATGATTTTTTTCTATCCTTTTTAAGAACGTTAACAGAATTTATCTTATATACATTACCATAAATAAGCCAGTCATAAATTGTTACGGTTAAAGGGTTTTAGGGGCCACTTCATGGTGACATAAGTTATGTCGGGGCAAAAGTGAAAACTCAGATTTTAGTTTTGTTTATTCTTACTTGGTGTTAGGTGAGAACAAATAATACCAGATGTTGAATCCGTAATTTCCCAAAAACTAGCTTAGTTGAGACGAAAACGAGACTCTCTCAGTGGCCGTGGGAGTATAACGTAGCATGTAGTTTATGATAATTAGAGATATAATTTTAATTATAGAATATATAATAATATTTAGATTTTGTTCTAATATAATTATTTGCAGAAGGTTAGTAATAGAAACAAAATAATGTCCAATTAATTATAATATTTAACATATGACATTTAAAGTAAAATTACAAATAATAATACACAATTTGGTCAATAACACTGGTCGACAAATCTGAAGATTTCTCTAACTGAGATTCCATAAATAGGTTTATACTAATTTTGGGTCGCTGAATCCAAATCCGAAGGCCGTTTGTCTCCATCACCCTCAGATTTTTTTATATCATAAAAAAAGTTAAAATTAAGAAAATCGATTTTGTGTAATTACAAGAAAATGCTTTAACATTAAAATTAAGTACGGTTAATAGTGGTCATATAAGTTATTTATTCCCCTACTTACCCAAAAATACAATTGTGTGTATGTCAGAGGCGTGCGTTCTAAAGTGTTTCTGTAATGTATTTCTCCAACAAAATTTATGTTTAAGAATTTTACAATTTCGATAAAAAGTTATTATTTATTGATTAATTTTACGTAAAAAACATATTGGACCTTTTGATCAAAGGTCAATAGTTTTCGAGAAAAATAGGTTTAAACATATCTCTGCAAGTTCCACTAAGAAAAAAACTACTGCCAACAAGATAATACTTTCTCCTATAGGTCTAGGTTTATTAAAATAAAAATAAAAATAAATAAATAAATTAAAAAAAAAATTAAATTATTTTTTTTCCAAAATTTTTTTTTCGTTTTAACGAAAAATAAATTGAAAAAAAATAAAAAAAATTTTAACCACATTTTACCCCCTTACCCCACCCCGATTTTTATAAAAAAAATATCCTAGCCATACAAAAAAAGGTCAATAGTTTTTTTTCCTATGTATTTTGAGGCGCTGAATCGGAATTTGAAGTCAAAACAGCACCTTATCCAATTAGTTTTCCAGGTGATGTGCTATTTTGACCTCTAATTCGGATTCAGTGCCTCAAAATACGTACACTTTTTATACGAATTTGGTATCAGTGTGTTTGTAATGTATCTGCCTAAAATTTCAATGCCGTTCTCGAGCCGTCTTTTAGTACAGACTGGATATATAGCTATTTTTTTTTTTTTGAGGTGGTGCATCGCGGCGCGGTAGTTGCCTGTTAGTTATGCTTACAATTGCTATCAGCAATTGTTATATAATAAGGTTTAAATTAAAAAAAAATAAAAATAATGGAAACAGATTTATAGTTTTTCATTTTGCTTTCCCATTTTGAAAACTTTCAAAAATTTTGGAAAGCCTTGTATTAGTGAAAAAAAAATTTTGCTTATTTTTGCCTTTTATGTCGTTTTATGTTAAACAACATTTATTTTGAGCAAACAAAATTATCCGTCAGTGAGAACGCTTTAGGCTAGAGACTTAAAATTTGACATACAGGTGTGTTACCAAAACTTCACGCTTGATTTTATTTTGGCAAAAATTGGGGTGGGGCAAGGGGACAAATGGTACGGCATCCCAAATGCCGTAACAAAATACAAAGCTGAAAAACGGTATTAATTTTTAGTATTTTCATAGGTACTGTAATATTTAGCTTTTTTCCGCCAAGTAGTCCCCACCATATTATATCTGGCTACATAAGACGCTATTAACATTCTTTTATTTTTCTTCATGACATTACTTACGAATAAAAAAAGTTGAACATAAACAAATTAAATTTAATTATCAAAAAAGCAAGGAAAAAAACAAGAAAATAAAAAACACAAATTACAAATTAATTAGCCCCATAAAATTTGTTTTAAAGAAAATAACAAGACGTCATAAATGATAATAAAATAAAATAACAAAATAAAAAGACAAACATACTATTCAAAATACTATTTAAACATTATATGCTTATATGCTTATAATATGCTTACTATGTATATTTTCAACAAAAAACTTAAATTTATTTAAAAAGTACTAAATAATAAATAGTAATATAGCAAGGTAGAGAGGACTTTTTTATAGCCCATATCCTTCGAGGCTATAGCAGACTTCTCTACCGTGGTTTACATATTATTTCTGCCACTTCTAAAACATTTATTCTTATTAATTAAACATTTTTATATTACCACTAAACTAACCTAAGAATTTAGCCAATGAAAACGAAAATATGTCAAATAATTCTGACACTTCATTGATTTAATTCCTAGTGAGTTAATGCTGAGTAAACACCCATAAAATGTTCGTTGGATCTTAATTAATCGCGAGAAACAAGTAGCCTTTAAAATCGCCATTTTTTATACAAATTTATAATAGTAATTATATACCAAGGTAGAAAATACATTTTTTATAGCCGAGCGTATTAAATCCCGACCTGCTTAGCAGCAAGGGATTTAACAGTGCGAAGCTATAATAAAAAGTCTTCTCTGCCGTAGTTTATATATTAGTTTTTTCACTACTATTATTTAACTATTTTTATTTAAAAACTAAAGTAAATTAGTAACAGAAATGATAATTCTTGCAATTTTCATAAAAATCAAGTAGCCTTGATCAATGACATTTTCTCAAATACTTACTTTGGACTGACGTTTAAAAATTTGGGTTTTTTTTAATTTTTTTTCATAATATTTAGTTACTTAATTATTAATTGTATTAATTGGTAATAATTAAAATGAATTATATTTAATAAATAACAAGTTATTTCAAGCTATTTTATTGGGTTTAACTAGTAAAAATTGCACAAAGAACTGAAACATCTAAAGTGGCAGAAATCAATTGTTTATAAAATGTACTCCTACTAGGAGAGAAAAATTTATTATTGCTATAGGTGAAGAAAATTGATTTCACAGTCTGAAACATTATAAATAATGGTATGTTCTAAAGCTAGTAGTGAAAAATAGTACATATACCTAGTATGCGAAGTAAGCCTTTAGTGTTAAACATCGCTAGGTTTGGATGTATATGACTAAAGGCTTTTTAAAAGTGCACGCGGTTCAGATTTTTTTCTTTTTTTTTGTGTTTTTGTGGCCAAGCAAATAATTTAAAACAAGTGGCTCCGGGAAAACATACAATTCAAGGTGTATTATACAAGCTGTTTTTTTAACCTTAAACTTTCAAATATCTCGAATACTATGCATTTTAGAAATAAAAATGTAGAACAAAAGTGGTTTATTTTAATTGTGGAAATAAAACGGTGTATTTTTTTATTGCTATTTATATACGTTTACAAGGTCATTTCAAGATCAACATATAAAATATATAAGCTGCACTTTTGCGGTGAGTAGCAGAAGAAAACAAAAAATCAGATATCATTTACACTACCTACACTAATATACATCGTGATTCACCTAACACAAATCACGAGTTTTTGACGTTATTATTGAAGTTATGAAAAAAGAAATTTTACTAGTTAATATGGACCTAATTACCTACAATTTCTCCCAGACAAAAGTTTTCTACTCTTTTTTGTTTTTGAGCTAGAGCTCCACATATCATTTTTTTAAGCATAACAAAATTTTTAAATGCCAACATTAAAAAAATATATTTATTTTCTTTATCCTATAATAGTTGTTTTAGCTAAAAACATTAATGTTCTATTAAAATTTTTAATTTTGAAATATATTAAAAAAATTTACTTTTATTTTGGAACGTCGCTACCGCAAAAAAAAATAGGTGGCTGGGAAAATTTAATTTTCAAATACGATTTTCATAAAATATGACATTAAGTGTGAAATCGCAAAGAATAAGATTTATTTGATAAGATTTAAATAATGAAATTTATCAGTGTTGTAAACTATTATTTATATCCTGCAAAACTAGAGTGATTTGGGCAAGGCTTAAATATTCCCAGAGTCATGACATTTTGTAGAAGTAAGATTGGTTATCAGGATTCGGCCCGGAATTTGGCCGTTTAGATTGCAATAAAAATAGTACCCAAAACTGGTTTTACAACAAAAATTGTCAAGATCTCAATATTGGCTTTTATAAAAGTAGCTTAGCCGGAGTGAGTTTTTGTAATTTTATACAGTGAAAAATTAGTCATGAAGACATTTATTTCTTTAAATAATAAAAAAATACTTTTTAGTTTAACAACTAGACATAATTTATAAGGCAATGTACCTTATTAATTAGATTAAAATAAAATTATTGAATAAATTGCCACATTAACCAGAAAGTTTTCTCTTTTAACAATCTGGTATTTTCCTCGCCCTTTTTTAAGTTTCTGGACAAACAAATGTGTTATCTACATAACTGTTCTTCATAAAGATTTCCAAAAATCTACCCCCCTCTAGAAAAGAGCAACACAAGTATATCTATAAAAAAAGCTAAAAAACATGACAAAAGATGACTAATAGCTCGCAATCCCACGAGGTATGGTAATCTCGTAATAATTTTATGTGTCGAGAGATGCGATGTTGCCAAATGGCTATAATGTAATAAATTTTGACGATATTTTATCTACTCATTTCTAATAAATTCAACCCACGAGTTTTTTTATCATTTATTTTTATCATTTTGCATTTTTTTAAATAAAAATATATTTTTGTCCCTTTCTTATTTTATAATTAATTCTTAATATTACTCTCTTAATTTATTCCCATTTTTTATGGTGTAGGTATATTTATTCAAATTATATTCTCAAAACAATTTTTTCAAAGTTTAATTCATCCGAAAATTAAACTGAATTTACCTACTATGTACACTGTACATAGTAAAGTGATAAATAGACAACTCTGTACATTGTACAGGGTTGCCCATTTATCACGACAATTCTTAATATTTTACTAACCGCTTGATATGTCGAAAAAAGTTTTAAACAAAAGTTATAAGAGCCTAATGGGAGCACAAAATGGTTTATATTTTATGTTTAGGGTGTACAATGGATGCAGAAGTACAATGGGGAACATTTTTTTAATGTAAAGGTGGGTCGTGTGTATTAATAAAATGTTCCCCCTTGCCTATTTCGTGCTTAAAACTTTTTTTTGATATATCCATTGCTGCTCAGTTATGAAAATAATAAGGGCTGTCATGATATATAGACCACCCTGTACAGGAACTAATCCGGTTACTATTAAATAATTGAAGACCAATGTTGAAGCCACAATTATGCATTCTAAATGCAAATTAAGCGACGAATGAAATGCAGATAAAGTGAATTTTGACTGACCCATTTGAAAAGGCCGTATCATGATTTGTGCACGACATTCCCAGAGTTTCACAAGAACCGAGAAATCGGGATTTCTTGTAAAATCTCGATTACCATTTAAAATTAATATTTTAGTTATTTACATAACAATATTAAGAAGTAAAACCGATAAGAATATTGTGTTTCTATAGAATTTGGTTCGGGATTCTAAGATATTTTTTTTAATTTATATTTATTTAGTAATATGCTACTGCTTTTTTGAAAAAAAAGTTAAATATCGTTGTTTTCAGTCCAGTTTTTAACGCAGATTTTAAAAATATTTTGTTTTTTTAGATATCTTTAACGGTTTTCGAGAGAAGTTCAAAAAACTTGAAAAAAGTTAAACATATTTTAAATACCCATTTCTCAATTATGACTAATGCTTTTAAATTGTTTGTTAAGTGAAAAACACAACCTTGGTTTTACAGTTTGAAAAACACGCTTTTTTGGTGATTTTTAACCAGGCAGTTAGAAATAAAACTGTATTTATTTTATTTTATATCAACTTTTTTGAGTTATAACTCAAAAGTGTTTTTTTTCTTGTATGAAAAAAATATTTTACATAGAAAAAAAAGTGGAACATAGATGAGCCTGTTAGTCGGTTAATTTTTTGATTTCCCTTTAAACTGGAATTTTACATTTAGCTTTTAAATTTTGAAAAGTCATCAACATATTGCGTTTGAATGCGATTTCCGAAACCAAGTAAAATATTAACATTCTACAAAAGAGCTTAATTTTATTCATTATCAGAGTATCTTAAATCTGCACATTTCAACATTATAAATTTTACTCCACACCCCCAGCTACACGAACTCTAAAATGTTAAATAGCGACCCCATTATTTATAACCTCAAATTATGCAAATTTAGTACTAATGATAAGTTAAATTGGAATAGCTTTTAAAAATTTGATATTTGACTTGATTCGAAAGTTATTAAGAGAGGATTCTCATATTCCATTAATTAATTTATTAAAAATATAAAACTAAATATAAAACTAAATATCAAACTTAATATAAAACTAAATATAAAACTAAATATAAATATAAATATAAATTAAAAAAAAGTCAAAAAATAAATAAAACGTTGGATAAACAATTGTAAAACTTTTTAAATGATATAAACCCCGACCTACCTTTCCACTTAAATTTTGCCCCCCACTGCCCCCCTAGTATTATTTTAAAATATAAAAATGTGTAATTTACATACTTAAAAATATACTTTATATTATGCAATATAATTGTTTTAAATTTTAATTCGATATTTCACACCTTTTAAAAGTTAGAGGCACTGTACCGTTTGAAAGAATAACCTATTATTATACTTTTCACAGCGCATAGCGCTAAAATAGTATTATACGGTAGTTTCGAATTTCCCAAAATCGCCAAAAAATGTCCTAGACAACAATTCTGACCGATGTAACGTTTTTTGTAGACACGATAACTCAAGAACGAATAATCCGATCAACTCATAATTTTCAGAAAAATTAAACTCTATAAGGGAAAGATCCCTATTGTTTTTGATAGTTATCCCTCCAAAAACAAAAAAGGATGAGGGCTTAAACTTTTTAAAAAATCTAAAAAAGCTGAAAGAAAATTTCGATTAACGTAATCTTTTTAGGAAAAATTACTTTTATTATAAGGATCAACAATTTCAATATTTTTTTTTTAATTATTCGTTTTTCGCAAAAAGAAAATTAAAAAAATGTATATTTTTTTTATTTTTTTTGTTTTAGTGTCGACATGAAATTCCGCTTGGTGAACAATAGTTTAAAGTATCTATTTACTTGAAAAAAGAGTTTTTTTAAATTATAATTTTTGCATGCCCCCGGTAATGGCTATACATTTAAAACTTGCATTTTTTGTGGGATCAACTGTTCCTATCTTCACGGATTGTTTTATTATACACTGACGCCTTCACCAAAATTGTAAATTTAATATTGTGCAGCCTGCATAATGCAGGACCCTGTTCTTAAAACTTACACACAACTATCAACTTGAATGTATACATAGAAGGGGTCCGGTCATTTTGCCGAATCGGAATTAAACGTTTATGAGACACCCTATATCTATAATATATTTGAAAAAAAATTATGTATAATAAGTTGCATTAAAAAAAATTGTTTACATGTTTTTCAAAAAAAAAAATCAAATTACAATTCTTAATGTAAGAAAAAATCAATTTATATATATTTTTTAAATGGTCATTATAATGGTTTGTGTAGTGAAATTAAATTGATTTGGTGCTGTTGTAAGTTAAAAAAACAACTTTTACCTTTAATTTATCTGCTATTTATTATTTGTTAACTTTTTAGTTATCGAAAAAAAATGGAGACGAATTTATTTGTAGTAGTACTGAGGAAAAAATTATAAAATCCTTAAAGCAGTGTAAGTTGTTGGTATGTTAGCAAATTAAATTAAAAAAATACAAATCTTACACTGATATTTATAATATTGTTTATTGTTTTCACTTACATGTTAAATAAGGCAGTGTGAAGTTGTAATCCTGCATTAGGCACTAACAAAAATTTTTTGTTTTTGGGAAAGGGAACCTTATGTGGACTTTAGTGCCACTAAAAAGTCCAAACAAAAGTTGTGTCATCTTGGTTCTCGAGATATAAAAATTTCCCCGAAATTGCCTGTAATCCTTCATTTGTATTTTGAAAAAAAATACGTGGGTAGAATCACTTAGGTCTGTGGACGTTAGTGCCACAAAAAAGAATTCCCCATCTCAAAGCATTAAGCCCCCAGGGAGGTATAAACTTGGGAAAATGGGGTGTTTTCAAAAGGAGTCACCTACAAGAGAAATCTAGGTGGTTTGAATCTGTTAGAAGTTATTGGTACTTTTATGTCTGGAGAGGTTAGTGCTATCATCAGGTCGCTTCTTTGTCCAACCGTTTTGTCAAAAATTTAAATTTTTCTACACCTTGACGAACTGTGAAAAAATTTTATAGTGAAATTAACTGATTGTGGTTTCCAGAGACTTCTTATCCTTTGTGTCTGTTTGTGCCACTATAAAATCACTTTTATCTGTAGGCGTTTAGTCCCCAAAAGCAACAAGATAATTTTGACCAACTTGTTAACAATTTTTTTGTTAGTGCCTTATTCGGGATAACAACTTTCCACTGCCGTTAAATAAATATATTATTAACATTTTAAAGTATTTTCATTATAAAATCATTCTTTTTTACAATTCAAATTATATTTTTAACATAATATACTTATTATATAATTATAATTTAATTAATATATTAAAGATTTATGGCATTCATAAAAAAATACGTCAAAGTGAGGGTCTAAATTTGTCACAAAAATTTCGCATTCACCAATTAAAAAAAGAAGTTAGATTGCAACGTTGCCACATAGAGCTGTTAGTTCTAATTCGGCCCACTGACCGGACCCACAGTTAAACACAGTGGTCCTGTTATCATGACAATCCTTAATATTTTAAAGAGCGTTCGGGTAGGACAATCTTTTTACTTTTTTTACTTCATTACAAATTTCATGACAACTGTCATTAACCCGGCGTCTGACACGTGGGGTGTCACAAACCCCAGAGTCCAAATATTACTCCGTAACTATTTTATTTTCGCGCCAAGCGAAGACAGAGCCTCAGTACCTTTCAATCGCTTTTTACTTTGCACAGTGTAGCATGAACGGCAGTATAAATATTGAAGCATTAGAGGCCACGTCTTTTTTTTTTTAAAGCGCCCAAAAAGTTCCGGCTCCGAAACGGAGCTAAACACAATTCCGGCCAAGAGCCAAAAAATCCCCCAAAAAGGGGCCGCTTCCGACACGGCCCCTAAACCCTCCGGATCAGGGCCACCACCCCCCGCCCCGGCCCCTTCCGGCTTAATAAACCAACCTTCCGGTTTAATTAACCAACCCGCCGCCAAACCCCCAACCCCCGACCAAGAAGCCCAAAAAGCCCCAAAAATCCCCCCCATCATAATCCGAGCCCCTGAAAAGTGGCTAGCCCTATCGAGCTATTTTAATTCGCAAAGAATTAACATTTTACACCCGAAGAACACCACCGACGGTGTTCAAATTCGCACTCAGACTAGTGACGACTTCCGCAAAGTCACGAAACACCTTGATACGGAGAAAATTCCGTATCACAGCTTCACCCTCCCGGAAGACAAGGCGATTCACGCCGTAATCCGTGGAATCCCCACTCAAATAGCCGTAAAAGACGTCGCAGCCGCTCTCATCGAGCGAGGGTACACCCCCACGTCAGTCGCCAGAATGACGCGTACCAAAGACAAAACCCCCATGCCACTAGTCCTAGTCATCCTTCCTAAGGTGACCGGACATCAACACCCTATATTTAAAGAAACTAGGCTTCTACACCTAGTAATCAAGGTCGAAAGCCAGACTTATAAGCCAAAATTCCGGCAATGCCACAAATGCCAGCTATTCGGTCACTCCCAGGCCAATTGCAGAGCTACAGCCAAATGCGTCAAATGCGCAAAAGACCATCACACAAAAACATGTGACAAACCCCGCAACACAGACGCTAAATGCGCAAACTGCCTTGGCCCTCACACAGCCAACTATCACAAATGCCCAAAACACCCTTCTAACAACCTCCCAACCGGCTTAAAGGTCCCCCCAACCCAAAAATTCACCCCTGGCACCTCCTATGCCCAAAAGGCAGCCAACGCCACCCCCCAACAACCCAAAGCGGCCCCAGGCCCCAGCGCCAACCCCCCAAATATTTTTGATCAAACCCAAATTTCAAAAATACACTCATTCATGCAAGAATTCGCCAGCTTCATGCAGGCTTTCAGTACCCTCCAATTGCCCAGCCTAGGACCCCAAAATGTATAGACAAGTGAAACCCAGAGCCCTTAAAATCGTCACCTGGAACGCTGATGTCCTCTCAACCAAAAAACCGGAGTTCATAGAATTTCTTCACGACAATCAAATCGATATAGCCCTCGTCCAAGAGACTGGTCTTAAACCACATCATAAGGGTACCATACCCAACTATTCCTGTTACCGTAACGATAGACTCCTGGATCGTAAAGGAGGCACAGCAATTTATATTAAAAAACATTTGTCCCACGATCTTTTACACGCCCCCCCCACACAAAGCGATCAAGTCGAAACTACCTCCATCTTCGTCAATATGCACGACAACTCCAAATTCAGGATCGTGTCCTGTTATAAACCCCCCAATAGGGAAATTAGACCCGCCGACATCGAAGGCTACTTCAATGACAACCACCCAACAATCCTAGCCGGAGACTTGAATTGCAAACATGCCCTTTGGCACTCTAGAACAACTACGGCCAATGGCCGTAGGCTTAACGATATTTTACAACGTAACCATATAATGGTTACCGCACCTGATTCCCCAACCCATTATGGCCTCGGCCTTCCTGACGTCCTTGACATCGTTTTGTATAAAAACACGACGCTAAACATTAATATAGAATTAAAACACGAATTAAGCTCAGATCACCTCCCAATCATTATCACGGCAGGAGGCATACCAACCGCAAACCACACTAAAAAGACAGTATACGATTTCGCATTCATATCCCAACTCCTAGAAACCAAAACCACAATCAGTCCTATAAACACCGTCCAAGAACTAGATACCGCCGTAGTCAATCTCACCCAAGTCATTAAATCCGCAATGGATGAAGCCAAACTAACTAAAAATGTAGAAATTAAAAACCCGCAAGACCTTCCTCGAGATCTCAAAGACTTAATCAGAGAGAAAAACCGCCTTCTACGTAGAGCGCGCACTCTTCAAGACCCTCACATTAAACGCCAAGCGAACAGACTTACTCAGGAAGTCAAAGACCGACTAAACATCCTAGCAAACTCCCGATGGGAGGGAAAACTAAAATCCCTAAACCCCCAGGATAGATCCCTTTGGAAAATGGCCAAAACCCTATCCCTATATCACCAAAGAGGCTTCCCCCCAATACACGGCCTAAGAGGAGTCGTCTACTCCACCCCCGAAAAAGCCGAAGCATTTGCTGACACAATGCAAGATCAATTCAAACCAAACCCCCCAATTCCTGACCCCGTACCAGAAACCGACTCTGAACCTGATTCTGACGACTCTGACTACGAGCAACTCACGCACGAAAGAGAAATAAAGCACACCTACGATAGAATCACAACCCAAGTCGAAAACGACATTATCACCCCCACAACCCCCGAGGAAATCAAAAGTATCATCAAAAATCTCCCAAAAAGAAAAGCCCCCGGCCCAGACCAAATACCGAACAAAATCTTAAAAATTCTCCCCCGCAAAACCATCATGGCCATCGTTAACATTATTAACGCAATGCTCAGACTGCGACATTTTCCAAAGTCCTGGAAAAACGCAGATGTAATAGTAATCAAAAAACCCGGTCAAAATCCGACCTTTCCCCAAAGTTATCGCCCCATAAGCCTCCTATCCTCCCTGGGCAAAATAGCCGAGAAAGTCATCTTAACCAGACTCCAAACTTTAGTTGAAGAGCTCAATCTCCTACCAAACGAGCAATTCGGTTTCCGAAGCAGACACTCCACAGTCCACCAGGTGGCTCGCCTGGTAGACTCAATTACAGATGGATTAAATAGGCGCGAAGCCGCGGGACTGATCCTCCTGGACATCGCAAAAGCCTTTGATAAAGTTTGGCACATAGGTCTTGTAGTCAAACTTCATCTTCTCGGCCTCCCCCTAGGCATCACCAAGCTCATAGCCTCCTTCCTCGAAGGCAGAGACTTTCAAATCAAAATAGGCGACTCTAAGTCCAGCACTCGCCCCATCGAAGCTGGCGTTCCACAAGGCTCCCCACTATCTCCCCTTCTGTACAATCTCTTCACCGCAGACATCCCAAAAACACAGGCTACTGAAATAGCCCTGTTCGCCGACGATACCGGCATACTAGCAAAAGCTAAAAACCCCCAGCGCATCCATACCGCCCTCCAGCGCCAAATGGATGCCCTAATAAAATGGTTCTCCAAATGGAAAATCAAAGTAAACGCTAACAAAACAAAAGGCATTCTAATCTCTAGGATTAGAAGAGGCCCACCCCAACCCATTCAGATAAACGGCCAAGCCATTAACTGGGAAAACCATGCCAAATACCTTGGCATTACCCTATCCAAAAATCTTACGTGGGATCAGCACGTCCAAAATACCCTCCAAATAGCAAACACCCGCCTCTCCAAACTCTACCCTCTTATAGGGAGAAAGAGCCCCCTATCAATTAAAAACAAACTTCTACTTTACAACCAAACTCTAAAGCCAGTACTCCTCTATGGAGCACCAGCCTGGAAAAAAATCACCCTTAAAAAAACGCTCTCAGCCAAACTTCAGGCCTTTCAAAACAAGGTACTCAGAATATGCATTGATGCCCCCTGGTTCATGCGGAACAACCAAATTCACAGAGATCTCGACATGCCCCTCCTAAAAACGGAAATCATCCGATACAGTAAGTCTTTTATACAAGACAATTTAGACCACCCAAACCCCCTCATCTCAAATTTTCTAGACTACGATCATGAAATCCACTACACTTACAAAAAGATTAAAAATGTCCTCAACCAGTAATGGTGCCCACAAACACAGGACAGGTGCATCTCCAGCACCAGTGAACTAGTTTCACTCCCCCCACTTCTCCCTCCAATCCCTACTCCATCCCCCCAAATCCCCCTCCCACCTTCCTCGTCGCAACACCCAAAAAATTCATGACAGATGCAAATCAGCATCAGTGAGCAGAGACTCACTCCCCCAATTATCCATTCAAATTAATTCAAATTTTAGATAAATGAGCCATAGGCACTGAGCCTGTCTCTTAAAGACCAAACCAATTACAGATGATGATGCCACGTCTTTTTGAAGTCGCCTGGGGTTTCTGACACCGCACGTGTCATAATAAGTAACATTTATTTTCCTACAACCTAGCTAGTAGTTAGTGCCTATTTTCCACCCGTTGCCTATGACAATGGTTGAAAAGTGAAAATTAGTTGATTTTTTACATCTGCTGTCAGAAAATGAGTAAACGTGAAACACATAACCTTAAATTGACAAATTAATATTTTAAGACAATTTTTGCGTCTTTTGGATGTTTAGTTCGTAGAAAAAATAGTATACAGACCTCGACGCAAACTATTTCGGTGGACTTCGAAAGATTTTTTACTCGACTGCGCCTCATAAAAAAATAAGCACTCTCTTGCACTGAAAACTAGGTTCGCGTACTCGGTGCGTAATATACTATTATCTTCCTGTTTCTCCTGTATTTTACAGTCATATTACGATTACTTAAAGTAATTTATTTTGAACACTACCTATAATATTTAAAAGTTTATAATTTATGTTATTCATTTAGATCTTTGTTTGGCAATTTTAAACGTTCTTTTTTTTTAGTTAATAGAAAACAAAAAGCTTTCCTATTTTTTTTTTAAATTTGATTTATTTTTGTTAACCGATTAAAAATAAACATATATGTATTTAAGATTTTTTAAATTATTTTTAGGTTAATATATTGTATAACTCGAATATTTTACTACATTTTATATAAAATTTATTAAATAAAGCAAAAACGGTCCCATTTATTGTTGGGGTTTATTACACCCCACCTGTCGTTACTTGTAAAACTAAACCACCTGTCAGACGCCGGGTTAAACAATATTTGATGATAATTGATATGAAGTTAGCAGTAGAGTAAAAAAAATTAAAAAAACTTTTGTAACAGAACAAAATATTGCCTTTCTGTAAATAATAAGTATCGCGATATACGGAACAGTTCCACTTAGGTATGTCTCAAATTGTTCATGCCGCCACCTAACTGAACAATTCTGAAATCGGACGGTACGGCAAATAAAAAAAAAAGTGGAACATAGATGAGCCTGTTAGTCGGTTAATTTTTTGATTTCCCTTTAAACTGGAATTTTATATTTAGCTTTTAAATTTTGAAAAGTCATCAACATATTGCGTTTGAATGCGATTTCCGAAACCAAGTAAAATATTAACATTCTACAAAAGAGCTTAATTTTATTCATTATCAGTATCTTAAATCTGCACATTTCAACATTATAAATTTTACTCCACACCCCCAGCTACACTAACTCTAAAATGTTAAATAGCGACCCCATTATTTATAACCTCAAATTATGCAAATTTAGTACTAATGATAAGTTAAATTGGAATAGCTTTTAAAAATTTGATATTTGATTTGATTCGAAAGTTATTAAGAGAGGATTCTCATATTCCATTAATTGATTTATTCAAAATATAAAACTAAATATAAAACTAAATATCAAACTTAATATAAAACTAAATATAAAACTAAATATAAATATAAATATAAATTAAAAAAAAGTCAAAAAATAAATAAAACGTTGGATAAACAATTGTAAAACTTTTTAAATGATATAAACCCCGACCTACCTTTCCACTTAAATTTTGCCCCCCACTGCCCCCCTAGTATTATTTTAAAATATAAAAATGTGTAATTTACATACTTAAAAATATACTTTATATTATGCAATATAATTGTTTTAAATTTTAATTCGATATTTCACACCTTTTAAAAGTTAGAGGCACTGTACCGTTTGAAAGAATAACCTATTATTATACTTTTCACAGCGCATAGCGCTAAAATAGTATTATACGGTAGTTTCGAATTTCCCAAAATCGCCAAAAAATGTCCTAGACAAAAATTCTGACCGATGTAACGTTTTTTGTAGACACTGTTAAACCGTTCGTACCACTTTTTGAATTTTGTACCTAACTTCAGAGAGTTCAATAAAATATGTCAAATGAACGCAACCGATTATTTTGTGTCACCATTAAATTCGTGAAAAATAGTGGCAAAATACGTTTAAAAGCTGCGGGACTAGGATCAAAACCTAGCCCTATTCATGGTCCTTCGAGCCGGATGGTACAAGACACCTGTAAGTGTTTTAAACACGAAAAAACAAGAAAAAACCAAAATTCCAGAAACATTGTGACGTCACGGCCACCTGTTTGCAAGCACGGACATAGCAGGGTAGAGCGCAACTTCGTTAAAAACGCGGGTGCCCATCCGCGTTTGTACAGCATAGACATAAAAAGTGGATAGATAGCTTAATTTAAATAAATCACAAAAATAAGTATGTCCGTTCCTTTTTCCATTAAATCATAACAGCTTAGTTCATTTTGCGTCAATTTAGTTTTTTCATAATTTATTTTTTGGTTTTTTAATTGATAAATTAAAATAAAATTATCAGTTAATTTATTAATACATTTAATTCGATTCAATACGCTCTAATACGATTCAATACGTTTTAATTCGATAAAATAAGTTAAATACGATAAAATACGTTCCAATACGATTCAATACGTTTTAATTCGATAAAATAAGTTAAATACGATAAAATACGTTCCAATACGATTCAATACGTTTTAATTCGATAAAATAAGTTAAATACGATAAAATACGTTCCAATACGATTCAATACGTTTTAATTCGATAAAATAAGTTAAATACGATAAAATACGTTCCAATACGATTCAATACGTTTTAATTCGATAAAATAAGTTAAATACGATAAAAATACGTTCCAATACGATTCAATACGTTTTAATTCGATAAAATAAGTTAAATACGATACAATACGCTTTAATTTGATTCAATACGCTCTAATACGATTCAATACATTTTAATTCGATAAAATAAGTTAAATACGATACAATACGTTCAAATTCGATTTGATACATTCCAATTTGATTTAATACGATTTAATACGCTTCAATACGATTTAATACATTTTAATACGACATATACCAATAAAATTCATTACGTTAAAAGTTTGTAAATTTTAATACGAAATAATTACGAAATAATAAATTATTTAGTCATAGCTTAAACTACAAGAAAACATGGATGATTTCGATACATTTATGTTTAGACGTTCAGTCCAACTAGACGCTTTAGATAGGTTTAGGCAGTTTTTATTAAACTTTTGAAGATGGAAAATATTTAACTTTGGTAGAATCTAGATTGGAAAAGCTTGATGGTATATGGCAAGAGTTTCAATGTTGTCAGGGTCCTATAGAGTTTTTAGATAATCATCCTGAGCAACTAAATCAACGCGTACAGTTTGAAGATAGTTATTTTGAATTAGTTTCACAAGCAAAATCTTATTTAAATACACATAAAAATAAAACTCAAATTAAAAACGAAACAAAAAATGATTACGACCATACAAATAACGTTAAATTACCAATTTTACAAATTCCTTCTTATTCTGGTGCGTATGAGGACTGGTTTCAATTTATGGAAACATTTAACGTACTCATCCACTCAAATGATAGCATACCATTTATTAACAAGTTTTATTATTTAAAATCGGCCTTGAAGGGTGAAGCTTTAAAAGTAATTCAGTCGTTAGAGGTCAGCGAAACAAACTATACATTAGCACTAGATTTATTAAAAAATAGATTCGAGAATAAAAGACTTATAATTCATAATCACATGAAAGCAATTTTTGAGTTACCTACATTAAATAAAGAAAATCACATTGAACTTAGACAAATGGTAGATGGCATTAATAATCATATTAGGGCATTAAAATCTTTAGGAGAACCTACTGATACATGGAATACACCTATTATTTACTTATTAGGAAATAAACTCGATAGTATTACTAGACGCGACTGGGAAGCATACCAAAATGACAATTCGAAAAATACGTTAGAAGATTTTATTAATTTTATTAATAATAAATGCACATTATTAGAAACTATAAATGCAAAAAAGGGCGTTACTCAAACAAAATTGGGTTTACAATCATTCGATAAAAACAATGTTTACAAATCTTTTGGTTCCAATCGGACAACAAATTCGTTTACAATACAGACTGATAGAGTATGTATTTATTGTAAAGAACCCAATCATCTATTATATAACTGTGAAAAATTTATTGCATTGCCTGTTATTCAACGAATAAATGAAATAAAGAGCAGAAAATTATGTTTAAATTGTTTTAGGGATAATCATTTTTCACCGGAGTGTAAAAGAACAACTTGTCGTAAATGCGGAAAATTACATAATACCATTTTACATATGGATTCATTTAATAATCAAGGTTCAAATTCTTTTAATTCAAATAATTCGAGAATAAATCAAAACGCTACAAATCAAAATACGATAAATCAAAACGCTATAAATCAAAACGCTACACATCAAAATGCTAAAAATCAAAATTATAATACAAATCAATATACTACAAATCAAAATACAAACCGTAACCCAAATTTTCAAAATTATAATACAAATCAAAATCAGTCAAATTCATATCATGTAAATCAAACTTTAAATAATCCGAGGCAAATTACAAATGAAAATATGGAAAATTCAAATAACTCAAACGCATATCACGCGGAGCATACTAATCACGTAAACGAAACGGAAAACAGTCAAATTTTTAATCATTCAAATTTAAGTTCATGCAATACTTCAGTATTATTATCTACAGCAGTTGTTAATATATTAGATGTAAATGGAAAAGCGCATAATTGTCGCGTTTTGTTAGACAATGGCTCACAGTCAAATTTTATAAGACAAGATTTATTGCAAACGTTAAATTTAAAAACAAATCCAATAAATATTTCAATTTCGGGTGTAGGAGGTTCAAATTCAGCCGTAAATACTTACACTGAAGCTACTATTCAATCAAAATACTCATATTTTAATATAAAGTTACAATTTTTAGTTTTACCTAATATAACGAGTCAACTTCCAGTAATTAAACATAATAAACAAAACTTTAATATCCCTTACAACGTGCAATTAGCTGATCCAAATTTTAATTTACCTGGTAAAGTAGATGCTCTTTTGGGAGCTGAAATATTTTGGCAACTATTATGTGTTGGACAAATAATTCGTAAAGGCCAACCTACGTTACAAAAAACGCAACTAGGGTGGATAATTTCGGGTACATAATAATACTATCACATATAAATGTATAGGTGATAAGATGTTGCGGATGGCAGCTCAATATGTCGGAGGCACCTGTTAATGGGGGGGTTCTTAACGTGAAAAATAACTTTGTTATTAAGAGGCTTTTAATTAGGGCGCCATCTAGAGTATTTCTGGATTGTTAACTTAGTGCTCTAGATCACTATTGATATTATTATTTGAATTTTTTATGTTTTAATATTTGTTCAATCCTGAAAGAGAAATTTATATTTTTGTAAGTTGGATATATCAAACGAAATCTGAAATTTATATACGTTACATTTATTAGAAGTTTGTCATTTATATAAAAGATACATGAAGTTACGCTGTTGAGTACACCACTGGTGTAATGAAGTGAATTTAATAGTTATTAAATAACTATGAACACTAAAGTATGTAAATTAGTTTTACACAAATGAAAAGCAATTCCTATATGAGGATTTATGTATAAAAAATAGTTCTGAGGGAACGTTTGGTAGTTACTTAACTTAAGAAATAGATTTTCTGGAATACACCCATTTTCCTTCGGAATAAGTTTGGCTCAAGCAACATTGGTTCATCACCGCGACCTCTCCTCAAGAATACCTCCAATAAAGGCTAATGTTTGGCTTCATAGGTTTTGAGTTTCAAATAAATTGAAGTTATACCTCATGTTAAATAATGTACGTTATGGCTGGATCAACTAAATTCAGGATTTTATATCATCTTGACTTGGATATGAATTATGCTTGTGGCTTACATTTGAATTGGATTACATACAAATCGGACCCTGAAGTCCCATGTGTGAAAAAAGTGTCATGGCTGAAAACCAAAAACCATGCGTTTATACATGTACAAAAAGAAGTACTTAAATAATAACCAAATGGTTAAACTAAATACGTTTAAAGAAAGATTAAACAATAATCAAGCTGTGTAGCTATAAGAATTTAAATAAAAGCCTACCTTAGCTTAGATGTTTTAAAAGTTCACGCAATACGTAGTGACACCCACATGATACAATTTGAAAAAGGAGTAGGTCAAGGCTTCGCTTACCCAGGTAAACTTGAAGAAGCAATGTTGCCAAATCATATCGACAGAATGTCTCTTACAAAAATACAAAATATAAGTAATTAACCATGAGCCAAAAATATCCAAATAGGTTAACTTAATAACTAAACTGATTAAAACTAAGTCAGTATTAACTCATTTACTAAATACAGATTTTAATATACCCTGGCGAATACAAGGTGAAGCCAATCTCGGTAAAGTAAACCAAGATAAATAATATGTCTGACAACAAGGTCGACCAAGCAGGTGATCTTATGCCATGCGTGTCCGCGAGCGGAACCAATAGCTTAAGCTATCTGAATGTCATGTGACACTAAGCCACCAATAAACTACATTTCAGATCTGCGATTCTGGAGAACCCTAACTAAACTACTCGACAAAGTTTGACGTATAAACATAACCTAAAAGTTATAATAACAAATACAACTTAGAAATGTTATCTATAAAATATATAAATGAGTGAATACTGAATGAACTAAATATAATGTGTGAAGCAATCACAATACCTGTAAAACATAATAACAAAAGAAATTTCGCTATTTGGAGGAACCAAATACTTGATACTAAAATAAAAGTAAGTTTACTTTATAAGGTAACTAATAGTTACTAACTTGTAACATTTTACATGTTACAATACTTCAAAAAATCAAACATTATGTAACTTTAGCATGCAAGAATTAAATAGAAACGTAGAAAGGTTTTGGCAGGTTGACGAATCTTCAGAATGTAATAAATTTACAAAAGAAGAACAACAATGCGAAGAACATTATATTAAAAATACTATACGGGATGAAACCGGTAAATTTTATGTTAAAATTCCGTTAAAAGATGACGTTAACAAGTTAGGTGAATCAAAATCGCTTGCCGAGAAAAGACTTATTGCTATGGAACGAAAATTTGAAAAAGACGAAAACTTAAAAAGAGATTACACTAAATTTATGAACGAATACGAAAATTTAAATCACATGTCATTACTTAATGAAAATTTAAACAAAGTAAAAATAAATTATTTACCGCATCACGCAGTTATAAAAGAAAATTCGACTTCAACACGTCTACGAGTTGTATTTGACGGATCTGTTAAAACTTCGACAGGAATATCGTTCAACGATGTACAAATGACGGGACCGGTTATACAAAATGATCTTTTTTCAATAGTTCTTAGATTTAGATTATTTAAATACGCAATCACAGCTGATGTGCAAAAAATGTACCGGCAAATTAATGTACAAAATGATGATCGTTTATTGCAGTGTATTCTATGGAGAAAAAACGGAGAAATTGTTACTTATACTTTAAATACAGTTACGTACGGAACTAAATCGGCACCTTTTTTAGCAATTATAACATTACATGAAATAGCTAATGTATACAAAGACGAAAATCCAAAAATATACGAAATAATTATTAACGACTTTTACGTTGATGATTTATTAACAGGTAGCAATTCAACTGAATACGCAATATTTATAAAAAATAGTTTAAATGATATTTTATCACGCGCAGGTTTTACATTGTGTAAATGGAATTCGAATATTGATCATATTTTAGACAATAAACAAAACGGTTCTTTAGCTGAAATGATTCGCGATGAACGTACTTCAACTTTAGGTATTTCATGGTCAACCTTTAAAGACAATTTTATCTACACGACTAATTTTAAAAATCATACAAAGGTGACTAAGAGAATTATTTTGTCAATTATATCACAGATATTTGATCCGTTAGGATTAGTCGGGCCTATCACAATTTTAGGTAAAATTTTATTACAAAAATTATGGCAATTATCCATAAGCTGGGATGAATCGGTACCAATGCATATTCATTCTGCTTGGTTATATTTTTTAGATGGAATTTCTACGTTAAAAGATATTAATATACCGAGACGAGTTCTATGTGATAACCTAATAAATATCGAATTACACGGGTTTGCTGACAGTTCAGAATCAGCGTATGGGGCTTGTATATATTTACGTTCAACCAATCAATCAAATGTTCATGTTATTTCTTTATTGTGCGCAAAATCTCGAGTTGCTCCATTAAAACAATTGACATTACCAAGGCTAGAATTAAATGCAGCAGTTTTACTAGCAAAATTATCAAAAAAGGTATTAGATACTATAAATTTAAATATAAACGCGATTTATTATTGGTCTGATTCTAATATAACTTTATCTTGGATTAAACGTGAACCAAAAACTTGGAAAACATATGTTGCTAATCGCGTATCTGAAATACAAAATATTACAAACGTAGACAATTGGCATTATATTAAAACAGACGAAAACCCGGCTGACATTATATCTCGCGGTTTAAACACGTCACAGCTGCATTCATGTGAGTTGTGGTGGAAAGGGCCAAATTGGCTAACAAAAGATATTAACGATTGGCCAATTTATACTTTAGATAACTTGGAAAATGTTCCAGAAATAAAATTAAATGTGACTTCTTTAGTTTGTCAAGTTTCCAATTTTCCTGAATTAGGCAAATATTCATCATTATATAAATTAACACACATTTTATCATACTGTAGAAGATTTATTTATAATTGTAAACGTAAAATTTTAGAACGTAATTACAATAAAATTTTATCAATTCAAGAAGTAAATAACACAACTATGATTATAATAAAAATAATTCAAACAAATGAATTTGCAGAAGATATTAATTTTTTAAAGAAAAATAAATATGTTAATACTTGTAGTAAATTAAAATCATTAAACCCATTCTTAGACGAATCGGGAATCCTCAGGGTCGGCGGCAGACTAGAAAACTCTCATTTAACATACAGTCAAAAGCATCCAATTATTTTACCCTATAAAAATCATTTTACAAATTTAATAATTCTAAATGAACATTATAAAAATTTGCATTCAGGTGTTCAATTACTAATGGCATCTATCAGAAATCAATACTGGATTATTAATGCAAAAAATGCAAAAAATGCAATTAAACAAGTCCAAAACCCAAATTATTAAATCAATTAATGGGTAATTACCCCACAGATCGTCTCATACCTACACGACCTTTTTTAAATACCGGAATAGATTTTGCAGGTCCTTTCATAATAAAGGATGGAACTTTACGTTTGGACTTTTTGTATTGTGTATTTATATGTTTTTCAACCAAAGCCATACATTTGGAATTGGTGGGTGCTTTAAGCACTCCAGCTTTTTTAAACTCGCTAAAGAGATTTATTTCCCGCAGAGGATTGCCTAGAACTATCTACAGTGATCATGGATCTAACTTTATAGGAGCAAAAAACGATTTAGATGAATTATTTTTAAAACAACACGATTTGGACAATTTTTTATTAGCCGAAAAAATAACATGGAAATTAATTCCTCCTTACTCACCTCATATAGGTGGACTATGGGAATCGGGGGTTCGTAGCGTGAAATATCACTTAAAGCGTGTTTTATCAGATACATTATTAACATATGAGCAGTTTTTTACTACTTTGACGCAGATTGAAGCATGCTTGAATTCACGTCCTTTAACTCCTCTCTCAAATGATCAAAATGACTTTACCCCATTAACCCCAGGACATTTTCTTATCGGAACATCATTAAAAACCAACACATTAAAGATGTATCAATATCAAGTTCAATTAGTCCAACACTTTTGGAAACGTTGGTCTACCGAATATTTAACCCTACTACAGAATCGAAATAAATGGCAACGGCCAGTTAATGACGAACTACAAGTTGGACGTCTAGTTGTCGTTAAAGACGATAACGTTAAACCTCAATACTGGAAAATGGCACGGATAGAAGAGTTACACCCAGGAACAGATGGACATGTGCGTGTGGTGTCTATTAAGCTGCCAAATCAAACAATTACAAAAAGAACAATATCAAAACTGTGTTTACTTCCTTTAAACTAAAACTGAACATTTTTATTGACTTTTAGTTTAAATGTCTTTATTTTCTATGTTGAAATTAATAATTTCAAGGTCGGCGGCATGTTAAACCGTTCGTACCACTTTTTGAATTTTGTACCTAACTTCAGAGAGTTCAATAAAATATGTCAAATGAACGCAACCGATTATTTTGTGTCACCATTAAATTCGTGAAAAATAGTGGCAAAATACGTTTAAAAGCTGCGGGACTAGGATCAAAACCTAGCCCTATTCAGACACGATAACTCAAGAACGAATAATCCGATCAACTCATAATTTTCAGAAAAATCAAACTCTATAAGGGAAAGATCCCTATTGTTTTTGATAGTTATCCCTCCAAAAACAAAAAAGGATGAGGGCTTAAACTTTTTAAAAAATCTAAAAAAGCTGAAAGAAAATTTCGATTAACGTAATCTTATTAGGAAAAATTACTTTTATTATAAGGATCAACAATTTCAATAATTTTTTTTTTTAATTATTCATTTTTCGCAAAAAGAAAATAAAAAAATGTATATTTTTTTTATTTTTTTTGTTTTAGTGTCGACATGAAATTCCGCTTGGTGAACAATAGTTTAAAGTATCTATTTACTTGAAAAATTTAAAACTTGCATTTTTTGTGGGATCAACTGTCCCTATCTTCACGGATTGTTTTATTATACACTGACGCCTTCGCCAAAATTGTAAATTTAATATTGTGCAGCCTGCATAATGCAGGACCCTGTTCTTAAAACTTACACACAACTATCAACTTGAATGTATACATAGAAGGGGTCCGGTCCCTATATCTATAATATATTTGAAAAAAAAAATATGTATAATAGGTTGCATTAAAAAAAATGTTGACATGTTTTTCAAAAAAAAAAATCAAATTACAATTCATAATGTAAGAAAAAATCAATTTATATATATTTTTTAAATGGTCATTATAATGGTTTGTGTAGTGAAATTAAATTGATTTGGTGCGCTGTGGTAAGTTAAAAAAACAACTTTTACCTTTAATTTATCTATTATTTATTATTTGTTAACTTTTTAGTTGTCGAAAAAAAATGGAAACGAATTTATTTGTACTAGTACTGAGGAAAAAATTATAAAATCCTTAAAGCCGTGTAAGTTGTTGGTATGTTAGCAAATTAAATTAAAAAAATACAAATTTTACACTGATATTTATAATATTGTTTATTGTTTTCACTTACATGTTAAATAAGGCAGTGTAAAGTTGTAATCCCGCATTAGGCACTAACAAAATTTTTTTGTTTTTCGGAAAGGGAACCTTATGTGGACTTTAGTGCCACTAAAAAGTCCAAACAAAAGTTGTTTCATCTTGGTTCTCTTATCGTTTGTGTCTGCCACCATAAAATCACTTTTATCTGTAGGCGTTTAGTCCCCAAAAGCAACAAGATAATTTTGACCAACTTGTTAACAATTTTTTTGTTAGTGCCTAATTCGGGATTACAACTTTCCACTTCCGTCAAATAAATATATTATTTAACATTTTAAAGTATTTTCATTATAAAATCATTCTTTACAATTCAAATTATATTTTTAACATAATATACTTATTATATAATTATAATTTCATTAATATATTAAAGATTTATGGCATTCATAAAAAAATACGTCAAAGTGAGGGTCTAAATTTGTCACAAAAATTTCGCATTCACCAATTAAAAAAAGAAGTTAGATTGCAACGTTGCCACATAGAGCTGTTAGTTCTAATTCGGCCCACTGACCGGACCCACAGTTAAACACAGTGGTCCTGTTATCATGACAATCCTTAATATTTTAAAGAGCGTTCGGGTAGGACAATCTTTTTACTTTTTTTACTCCATTACAAATTTCATTACAACTGTCATTAAACAATATTTGATGATAATTGATATGAAGTTAGCAGTAGAGTAAAAAAAATTAAAAGATCTTTTGTAACAGAACAAAATATTGCCTTTCTGTAAATAATAAGTATCGCGATATACGGAACAGTTCCACTTAGATATGTCTCAAATTGTTCATGCCGCCACCTAACTGAACAATGGAGCTCTCTACAACTAGAATTATGAAACAAAAGACGTCTACCCTATCTCTATCTCATTTGTGCTGCACTTTCCAGCCAACCAAATAAATACTGTATTTGTTTTTCATACAACAAATACAGTATTTATTTGGTTGGCCGGAGAGTGTAGCAGTGAGCGGCACGAACGAACATAGCTAATGTGAATCTGTAGAATAAGATAATTCTACTAAAATTTAGATGGCGCCAGTAATTTCTTTAATATAGTTACACTTTTCGCCCGGCCAAGTAAATATTGTATTTGTTCAACAAAGAGCAAATACAGAATTTGTTTGGTTGGGTGGAAGTGGGAGAGTATGTATGTATTCTATCCTTTTTGGGTAGAACTTTTGTCCCTGTCTAATCTAACGGGAGAAATCTCCATTCTGAAATCGGACGGTATGGCAAATCTTTCAGTTCCGTCTTTATCACCTGCGTGAAAATGTGTTACATTTTCTAATTGATACTTTTCGTGATGATCATTTTCACTTGTACTAGCTACAAGCTAGAGATGTGTGCCTGTTCGATTAGGTAAGTTATTTTATTGTAAACCCTATTGAATGTTTAGTAATTTATATTTTCGTTTGATTAAATTTTCTGTATTTTCCGATGTAGCACCATGATAATTGTGCCTGTATTTTGTAATCAAATGATTGAAGAACAATAAATATTTGAAACCATCCTTTTCTTTGATTGAAGCGGCCTAAACGACAAAATGAACCCCGAGATAAAAAAGTGTTGCACTTTCAATCCAAATAGATAAACAGGGTGATCAGTAACTTAAAATTTAAGAGGTGATTTTACATCCAAAAATATGAAAAAAAAATTCTACAAAGGGTCCGGAAATGAGCCCTAAAGTAGCTACGGCCCTTCGAAGATGACATATTGAATGGGGAACAAATATGAGCATCAATTTAATGCTGCAGTGTGATTCTTCATTTAAAACAGAGCAAAAAAGTATTCTTCACCAAAACACCTAAATTTAATATTAAAGGAGTAATAGCCTTTTAAAAGTAACGTTTTTGGTGGACAAAATGTTACTTCCTCCTAATTTCATTTTTTTTTTTGAAAACGGTTGCTCCTATGGTGTTGCACTATATGACATTTTTTATGTATTTTTACTCAAGAAATCTATATTTTTTACAAAAAATCCAAAAAAACTACACATAAAAAAGTTTGGGGCAAAAATGTGCATATTTTGTTCTAGGAACGCCTCTGGATAAATTTAAGAAAATAAATTAACTTAAACTTATTGTCCTTATTAATACTAGTATACATGTAAAAACTCGTCACTCTAGCTTAAAGGGTACCAGAGTTATTAAGAAAAACCTTATTTTAATTACAATTTTAAAGGGCCGTAGCTCCCTTAGGGCTCGTTTCCGGACCAACCTTTATGGAAAGTTTTTTTTTTATTTTTTTGGATGTAAAATCACCTATAAATTTTGGCATGCCAGTTATTTATCACCCTGTAAAAAAAATTAAAAAAAGGTAAAAGAGCTTAATGGGGGCAAAAAGTTTTGTACAATTGATATGTTTAGGGGCACAATTGAGGCAGGGGTCAAGAAAGAATATTTTTTCAAATGGAATGGGTTTTCTGATACATCATTTTAAAGCTTATTACATTATTTAATTAAAAAAAATAAAAGGTGCTGAATTTTCAAAACAATTAAGCGTTCAAGTGGATGAAGGTGTTATGTAACGTTTTTTAAAATTTTGAAATTAATGTTTTCAAAATTTAAATAATGTACATAACACCTTAATTCACTTGCCGCTTTAAATGTATAAGTGTTATAGCGGAAATACTTCTTGAGATATGGTTGTATGTATACATCCATATATTTTATGCATGAATAAGTATACAATCGTGAAATGCTCTGGTAATAAACAAAAGTCTCCAGACGATCCTGAATGGACCAAGCCGAAGCTGACAGACGCCTAGAGTCCACTTACCGCCGCTTTGAAACCTAACCTTAAAGTTTCCCTTAAAATGGAATGCTTTTGATCCTTGCACGACGGCTAAGTGAAATAGTTAAATTTTAACTCTGTACGGTCTTTTTAAAGTTATACAGGGTGATTAATTTATCATGACAATCCTTAATATTTTAAGAACTACTAGATATATCATCAAAAGTTTTATTCAAAAGTTATAAGAGCTTAATGGGAGCACAAAATGGTGTATACCGGGTGTCACAGGTCCAATGTACACCCCTCTTAACTTCTGTATTTGTAAAGATAAAATTTTGAATTTAGTAGAAGAAAATTATTGTTTTAGCATTTCTGATGTCCCTTAGAGTTTATTAAAGATGTCACGGCGCACCTAGTTAAAAATAAAACAACATTTAAATTTGACATTTGAAATATCACTTATGTGGTATCAATGTTTTCAGAAAAGTGTACAGATTCAAAAATATAAGACATTTAGATGTCGCACTTAAAATGTGAAAGTTGTGAGCAGTTCCGGTAAAAGTAGAAGTCGCAAAATATTGTTTTTCCTATTTTTCGACTCTTATAAGCTCATAATCACGGGCATTTTGCGTGTTCTTATAGGCCCATAAGAGGTGTGTACTTTTTTTTTCTTTCGGGTTGGTAACAGAAAAAAGCCTATCGCTTGACGTTTTCCGTGCAAATATCAACGTCGCTTTAAAGTTTAATTTTCTACTAATGTGTTTAGTTTATTTTTTACCGTGTTAAATTGTGGCTTGGTTGCTTGCAGTAAAAAAGAAAAGACATGAATATAAAATATATCAAAATATAATTTATTCTTAGAATTTTAAATATGGCGAAAACTGTAATGCCAACCCGAAACAAATCCCTAAATCAATAATAGGTTTTTTTTTAATTTAGAGCAAAATAAATAAAACAGTATAAAGAACTCGTTTTATAATATGTTTTTAGCGCACTAGTACTTTAGAAAACTGACCACAAGCGGCTCGTTTTCTTAAGTTGTACATCTGATCTGTGACACCCGGTATTTGATATTTTAAGGGGGTACAATGAAAGGAGGGGACAAGGGAGAACATTTTTTTAAATTTGCATTTACATTTTTGTTTAACCTCGTACTATTCTACTTAATTAAGCATCCCCTAATACCAGGACTTGTTTGGGCTAGTAGTAGAGGGAATCACCGGCTTTAATTAACTTTCGAACCAATTTATAGGGAGTGTCACTTACGGCTTCGCCAAATTTCAATTACTAATTAACTGAAAAAGGCAAATCGGCGCCGGTGAGAATCGAACTCACGCTATTTTAACTAATCTTAAAATTTACCCTTTAAATTTACGATAAGGATGCGTCATAATATCCTAAAAGTAGGTTTTACAAGTTTTAAAATAACGACATTATGTATTTCAAAATTATGGAATTTGGCAAAATTTAAAAAAAAATTATTCTTGTACCAATCGCCCATAATTTAATTTCAGGATTTTTTTACAGTGTATATTGAATAAATTGTGTCGGATTTTTTAACATTATGTAGTGTAGAATACATCGATTTTATAAAACAGAAATTTCATTATATTGTATATCCTCTCTTTGCACATTTTCTTTTTAATGGGACCCACGGGTATTGTTCCAGCAATTGCAAAACTATTACATGTCAAATAAACTTTGTAAATTATTATCTATAAATTTAAACTAGGAAATCAATATAGGTTAGGTTATTAGCAATCACTTTAGATGAAAAAAAGAAAAAATTACATTTTTGTTGTCCTGACCATCTTCGTATATGCCTGTTTCTGCACTCCTTTTTGTTTTGTAAACAAGCGATTACTTACAGCGTGTGTAATTTTACTATTCCACTTTTATTGTGGATTAGAGATGTCAGAGTAGAGATATGTTATGGAGTAGATATGTAATGAAGTAAAGATGTTATGTAGTAAAACAATGTAGAGTAGATATGTTATTATTCCGTTATTCAGAAAACTCAACAGGGCTTTAATTACTATATAAAAATACATAAATTATATGTGGAATACCATGAACCGACATGTAATTTTCTGTAAAATTACATAGTCCGTAATTAATAATAGGTGTAAATCAATGTAAATCTATGTAATTTTACATGTGTGTACATTATTGTTGTAATTGTATGTAATTTTAAATAAATGTACAAAATCTTACCAGACTTTTATATTATTTTACAATAAATTAAATTTATTTATACAAATAATGCATGCATTACTTACATTACTTAGTAAACTAAGGTACTTTTACGTTATTAAACAGTTTTTACCGTGTACTGTATTAGCCCTTCTAGGGCCCGATCGCGCTGTGAGGAGTGTAATAACTATTAGATATATTGGAAAAGATATTCCAGAAACGGAGTAGCCATTTAGATTTGCAAAATGATACCAATCTGATATTGCCAAACTTTCTGATAAATACATGTAAAAGTTTTGTATTTAATGCAAATTTTACATTGGCCCTTCAAGTCAAATACCACAGATTTATTCTGTTAAAAAACAAGTTCAAAGTATAAATGCGTCCCCAGTGCACTGTAGATATAAGAAGTTAAGTCAAATTACTAAAATGTTATCTGATTTGCATAGACGTTTGTTTTTCTTGGGGAAACGTCACTTTCAAACTAACATTTATTTTTTTGCTTAACGCAGATTTATCTTAATATACAGGGAACCACAGCGTAGTGGGTTAGCGTATGTACATAGCAAGCCGACTAGCGTGAGTTCGATTCTCGCTGGCGTCGATTTGCCTTTTTCAGTTAATTAATAATTGAAATTTTGCGAAGGCGATAAGTGAAAGGGACACTCCCTATAAACTGGTCGAAAGTCAGTTAAAGCCGGTGGCTCCCTCTACTACTAGCCCACACAAGTCCTGGACCTAGGGGATGCTTAATTAAGTAAAATTATTCTACTATTATAGTATGAGGTTAAAAAAAACATGTAATTTAATATATTTTATAACTACAGTATAGGAGAAAGGAGGGAAATACCGTGCCCCTAAGGGAAAACCTCCATAAAAAAATAATATAAATGCAATAGCTATTATATTACCTAAATTCAATATATATGTTAACTATAATTTTATCACATAAATCAGTATTATTATGAAAGTAAATATACATAAAAAAAATAAAACCTCAGCTTCTAAAAACCTACTTAACCGAAAAATTTAACTTTTCACCCCTGTGTAGTAGTAGTAGTAAATTTTTTTGGGTTGGCCAAAGCCGGACAACTAGGCCATTTCTGGCCCTTTTTGTCATCCCAGGCAATCCTAGCCATTTACTAATTTAAGTCCCCTTGAACCTGCCCGTCCTTTCAATAAAGGTCAGGATATTGGCCCAGGGGAGATCTCTTAGTTCCTCTTGGTTGAGTCTTTGACTTTCAAAGACTTGCAACCTGATCCTGTCGTATCTGACACACTCGGCTAAATAATGAGAGGATGTTTCATCCTCTCCGCACTCTGGGCATAGCGGACTCCTTAGAATCCGCATTATTGCCAGGTGCTTCCTTAGCTTGCAGTGGCCCGTGAGGGCCCCTATAAGTTGTCTGAGTGCAGTTCTTCCTTTTTCCAGCCACCAATCGGTTTTTGATTTGCTTGGGTCAGCCACCCTTGTGTTATAAATAACTCTTTCAATTCAAAGAAGAAAATAAGTTTTTGGATTAAAAAGTTCATTCTAAAAAATATAGCATTAAGGATTAAAACGGTAGTTTCGAATTTACAAATACAAATGTGTCCGTCAGTCCATCTGTTCGTCTGCCCGTCTATCCGTCTATCCGTCTGTCCATCTGTCCGTCTGTCCGTCCGATGTCACGTTTTTTGTGGACTCAAGAAATAATAATCCGATCGACTTGAAATTTTTAGAAAAAATAAGTTCTACGAGGGAAAAATCCCTATTGTTATCCTCCAAAAACAAACAAAATATGTTTTAATTAAAAATAAAAACTATAATTTAATTTTTTTTTCTAATTTTTTTTTCGTTTTTGAAAAAAACAATTTTTGAAAAAAAAAATATTTATTTTTTTGATGTTGCGTAATTTGGGAGAACCCACTGGGAATAGTATTAGTATATTAGTTGAATTTTAGGGTCAATTTTTTGAGTCATCTGGCGATTTAAATGATTCGAAAACCAAAAAAATCGTTTTTTTCAAAATTTTCCCCCACGATTATTTTTGTTTTTGGATAGTTTTACTCAAAATTAATCACTAAATGTAAATTTATACGAACCTTTTTTGGAAACAATGATTATGACAATTAAATTAAGATTTTTTTCTATAAAAACGAAGCAACAGATAGATTTTTTTTAATTTTTTGAAGAAATTATCCACAAGACCCATATAAACAATTAATAAATAAAATTGTTATGAATAAAATATACTTTTAATTTAATTCTAAGTTTTATTCCCATTATTAACATTAATATGTTCGATCAAAATTCGAATATGATTTAATACTCGATCATATCAAAGAGTATTAATAAAAGTAAATTTTAAGTTAAAACTTAAGATACTAAAAGTTAAGGTTTCATATGTATTTCGTTTAGTTAAATAGATACTTATCAGGTCCAGCTTCATAGGAACGAGTCACAGTTGAGACACATTCTCAATGTAGAGGTATTCCTCGACAGAATAATGCAGATAGGGTGAGCTCGATATAAAGTTCAAAGCCTCACAAGAGCTTTGTAGGAATGTCTTCAGAGAGAGGAAAGAGAGGTCCATATGGAAAGTCCATAGGGAAAGCCAACAAAAAACCCACAGGAAAGAACCATAGGGGAAAACTCCATGGGGAAGAAAAAAACTCCAAAACTATTTCCCTATAATAGGTTTGGAGTTTTTCTTCAAAATAAGAATATTTATTCTTTGAACACCACGTGCACTGGTAGGTATAATTATGATAAATCTACATAACTTATAAATAAAGTTTTATTGCTAGATATATTTCAGATTTTTAGCGAAATTGGATTTTTATGGTAACGCCAAACGCCGAAAACACGAAGAAAGAGAGAGAGACAGCAATCTCACAAGAAAACGTTCTTCCCACTTTTACAAAGCAATGTTGCCAAATTTATTAATTTACAGATACATTTAATAAAATGAAATTAAGTATTTTCATTCAAGTTATTGTAACGAGAAAAGGTAAATTGGAACGTTACATTACATATCTTCACGGCTTGTTTTAAAACTATAATCCAGTTAAAGGCAGTTTAATCTACAAAACATTAAATTGCCCCAATTTAAATTAGCTATCTACGATTTTCCTTAAAACATGAAAAGTCAGTATCAGCCAGTAAATTGTACTGAAACTTTTAAAACTTTCTAAAAAGCGTTTGAATAGTTTTCGGTCTAGGGTCATTTCTTATTAGGTCAAAAAAAATTATTTATTATTTCAATATTTTATATTTCATGTAGGGTTGACCAGGGCTAATTGTCGCACTTTTCATTCAAAGTCAGCTTTTTCCTTTATTTTTCTCTTTTTTTTCATTAGCCAAATTGTAATTTTAGCTGCATTTTTCAGTAATATTATTATAAGATAAAACATGAAAACAATTATAGGATATTAGAGTTATGATTTTTTTTTGTGAAGCTTCGACAAATGGGATTACGTGCCCCGTGACGGGGCACGTTGTCGCGGCACTTTAAGTATATTTTTTGAAGAAATATAAAGGCATTTATAAAAATTATAAAAAACTAATAAGACATGTGCCTTCCCAAAAGCCGATTGTTATCTAACTTCTCACGCTTGTACCAAAATTGTCAACTTTATAATTAAATAATATTTTTTCAACTTTTTTTGAATTAAATTGATTTAAACGATTTTATTTGCTATCCTACAAAGTTTCACTTTTTAACCCAGTTTTGAATAAAAAAATGCAAAAATGTTATACCATGAAAATATCTCCAGATCATGCGACAACTAGCCCCAAACCAAATTCGACAACTAGCCCAGTGGTAAATTTTAAGTTATGTATCAAGTACTTTCTAGTTAACGAATAAACACTCCTAAATGGCAATATCAACAAATAATATACACCTTAAACTATTAATATACATATAATTTTCTTATATTAATATTTTGAATCACTCACAATAAGAAAATATATTTCACAAGAAAGTTACTGGACGCTTTAAATTTGACATTTTTTCAATTATCTTGCTGCTCTTTTAACTTATTGCTTTTAAGTTTACAAAAGATAAATGGCACTTTTGTAACACAGACGTTAATTTCGGTTTGGTGCAGAAAATTATTTTACTTTTTAAGATATAAGCACTTCGACAACTTACTCCTGCGGCAACTAGCCCCGGTAACCCCTACAACATATCGTTACGCATTGAACCAAAAATAAACGTGATATCAATAAAAATGAAAGCAATATCAATAAAATTAACTTTGATTTTGCACCGATGTAAGTTTTTAATTGTGAAAATAAAATTTTTATTATATCAATGCTTAAAATTGGTTGTCTTAATGTAAAATTTATTTAATAAAAAAAATTCTTTGTTATAATGAATTTATGCATAAAGGCAAGGAATTTTACGCATTAATACAATAAAGTGTTCATCGGATCAAAAAAAAATTAGTGTGTGAGATAGAGGACGAAATATCGTCATCCTGCATACAAAGGGGCGTACCTCAAATATTTTTAGTTTTTTGAAAAACTGGGAAACTTAACTGAAATTTTATAATAGCAATTTTAAAATGTTTTTTCTGTAAAATACAGATTTTTGTGATACGCCCCTTTCTATGCAAGGCGACGCGTCGCGACGGTATGAAGTGTGAACTTTGAAACCAACTTGAAGCACAAAACTATTTTTTGTGTTTATTCGATATTCTGTGCTTCAATTGTTTTATGCTCCTCTGGTGCTTAAGATATTAGCTTACCTGTTACAGTACATCGTACAACTAAATATCATATCCAACATTTAAATTTTGAATTTTTAACATAACTCGATTCGTTTGTGTTGTTTAGTGCTTTAAAATTTTTTAGATATCTCCATCCGCTTAGCCCCTATATCTGCAGAGGGACTGAAATATATTCCATAAGACCACAAAGGATAAAATACAATATTTAGACTTTTTTTGCTTTTATAGGACCCTGGCGTTGCACTGTGTTTCGTCTAGAAGACAAAATGCATGACCTACATGAAACGGTACCAGGTAGTAAACATCCCCTCCCAGGTACCAAATCCAAGAAATGAAGGTCACAGGATTATTCCCTAATTAGATAGCCTGGATTAAAGGTAAGTGATAAGGAAAGCGTTGCGGTCAATTTCGTAACAGTTGCAGTTTTGCCACAGTTTCGATAACATCTTTCAAAACTTTTAGGGAAAGTGAAAAGTGTTTTAGTGATGCAATCTTTTATTCAAGGTATGTTTATTATATTTATGTAAAAAAATACAGTTTTTGTTGGGTAGTTGTACTTAAAGTATGTAACTGAAAATACTGTTGAATTTTTTTTGAAATTTTCTTTAATCTCTAATTTTCAAAGACCAGAACTCTTTATCTTGACCTGCCTTTAGGCTATTTTTTTTTTTTTTTGATTTAATGCCCTATATTCACGTTAAATTACCAGTAATCATTTTGGCCCGAAAGTACCCGCAACTAAAATTATGTCTTTTTCGTCGTCACAGATTCTTCGGAAATGGATTATGATGATCATATGACGAGTCATCAACGGATGATTTTTAGTTTTAATTGTTATGTTTTAGGACTAATAATTTATATAGTATGTCAAGATTTATTATTTTGTTTAAATTTTGTTAATTTTTATTCGATATTCCACTTTTACGTTTACCTTATTGTCTTATCCGCGTATTATTTCATTGTAAAAAATAAAATCTTTTTTTTTATGAAAATAATGTTTTGTTCTCTCTGATATGCCCTTGTTATTGCATAATATACAATTCTATGCAATTAAAATAAATAAAATAATTTTGTCCAGCTAGCTATACACTAGACGAAACAATGTGCGTTGATATACATTTGTGCCATGACGTGCCATACATTTGTGCCTTAACGTTTGAGTCAAATAAATTTAATAAACATGAGTATTTAAAATTATTTGTGTTCTTTATTTTTGGTTCTTTATTATAGGTAATTTAATTTCTATAGCTTTAATCATAAGGCTAAAAAATTCTTGATGTTTAATAGCTGGGACACCCGGTAAGTATTTGGACATAGAATATGAAAAAGTAGTGGCAGTTGGCGCGGAATGGCCCTTTTAAAACTTTCCGAATATTATTGTGAATAGGTTTGTGTCTAGTAAAAGCAAACGTTTTTGTCCAAGTTGGGAAAACTTTTTTACATATCTAAATCATGTAAATGACGTAAAGTATTTGACCTTTTTTCAATAAAAAACTACTTGTGCATTTATTTTCCTGAAAGTTTTTTAAACTACCGACTATCGGAAAATAAGTAATATTTCAAACTTTGAACATGAATAGAAAACATTTATTTTCTGAAAAAAAAAAATAATTATTGTTTTTGACTTATATGCTGTTTTTAAAAAAATTAAAGTAGAACGATTTTGTATTTCAGCATATATATTTAAAATTGGCCTAGCGCTTTCGATCAAAAGATCATCATCAGGGCTTAGCTTCGTCAGAGCTTATTACAATAAAACGAGAGGTAATTTAAAAATATATTTTCGTCAGAGCTTATTACAATAAAACGAGAGGTAATTTAAAAATATATTTTTAAATTACCTCTCGTTTTATTGTAATAAGCTCTGACGAAGCTAAGCCCTGATGATGATCTTTTGATCGAAAGCGCTAGGCCAATTTTAAATATATATGCTGAAATACAAAATCGTTCTACTTTAATTTATTTTCTGAATTTGGAAAGGTTTTTTTTTTATCAAGGATGTCTTTCTTTTTTTTTACATACCCAAAAATAACTGAAAGTTTGCTGATTTACAAAAAATTTCAAAATTTTAAAATACAATTTTTTTGATTTCTTGAGTTGAAATATCATAATATATGTCTCATGATATGATATGATTTGATAATATGTCATGATTTAATTTGTTTATTTTTAAATAACAAAAAAATAAACGATGTCTATCTTTACTTAAAATGACTAGTAGTCATCGTGTAAAATATGAGAAAACTAAATTCTGAGGCGAATTACAGCTCAAAAAAAAATCAAATTTAAGATAATGTTGTGAGCTTAAAATTGGCGCTAAATCTTGTTGTAGACAAAAAATATATGTAGTAGTTTATTTATTTTTTTTAACATTAAGTAGGTGCATGCTAAATCGTATTTTTTAAAATACCCTAATAACTATAATAAATGGATAAAGAAAGCTTGTGCAATTAAACGTTAATTGTTAAATTGCCCTTTCCCGAATAAAATGAAGTCCATTAATTTGAAGTTTTGCGTCAAGATTTAAGGTTATATATTGTTAATGGAACCACGTTCAGTCGAAGATCTATCGAAACTTTTAGGAGCGAAAAGTCTGGTCTCTAAGGCAGGCCAGGCCAGGGTCTGTGTTCTGGGAGTTTTCAACCTCTCCCTACTAAGATACTCGTTACTTTCATGGAATTCTAATGAATCTCTCGACATTGATTTATGTTTACAAACCCATGAATAGAGGAAATAAAACATATTCTTTATGAGAAATTTACTATTTTGCTTCCCCGATTAATACGGGAAAACCTAATATGTATAAATATACTGCCCTGTTAGGCAAAGAAGTCGTATCTGTAAAATACTACTTTCGCGCATTTTATTAAATTGCATAATTTATCATAAATATATGAATAATTAATGACAGAAATTTTTAATTAAAAAAAAATCATAAAAATATTAATTTAATATTCCATAAATCTATTTTCCAATTATTCAAAGTCTCCAAACTAAGAGAGGTATGAGTAGTTGTCTACATCTAGCAATAGATGGCTCACAAGTCTACATCAATCTAATGACTATATTCCTTTCACGAATAAAAAGTCTAAAACCCTTTTTTTAATCGGCGTGCAGAGTTGACTCTTGGTGCTGAAGAGGACCAGCTGCCCGAAACCGTCAGTCTACCAATATAACTTTTTATTTATTTATTTATTTAAAATTTATTTATTTATTTATTTATTAGATACTTACAAAACTGATTCATGGAGAGCCCCAAATAAGCTTGTGCTAGGAGCTCTCCATTAATTTTGAATACAAATATTTAAAAAATCTGAAAGTCTTCCATATCCAATGCAGCATCGCCACTGGTGAAACACCAGTTATATCTATTCCAGTGCATTTTCTTCAATGTATAACATATACTATTCATTCGTTAACAATTTTATACATTTTTCTTATGGTATATGGAACTTTGTACCTAAATATTACTATTTTTGAATTGAACAAAAATGTTTAGATTGACATGATTGGAAAATAGATTGATGGAATATTAAATATATGAATATCTCGTCAAAACTGTTAACGATATTAAATATAAATTTTATCATTTTATTTGACAAACTAGAGTAATAAACCAAATATAGCTAAATTAGACATCAACTCATATAAGTTTCCTAACTAAATCAAACATTTTAAATATCCCCATATTTATTTTTTTAACAGTACATGTTACATTACTATGTTTTAAACTTAAAAATTTTAACAAATACCAGAAATTATTGATTACCGCATTCGTTACATGATGATGATTTACGTCTACGCCGCTTCTTACATTTAGGTTTCGCTGATTTGCAAGATGAATTATTTGACGAGCTTCTATGCCTACGTCTCCTTTTTTTCTGTATACGTTCGCATGCCTGTTGGTAAAACTTCTTCTTGTGCCTCTTATCCATACACAGCCATCGTTTCGCCCCCTCTATAGCGATTTTTACTGCTGGCCAGTCACAATGTCTTTTTCTAAAACTTCTTAAATAATTAAAAAAGGGATTCGAAGTTATTCTTCCTAACCGACAAGAACTTGATTTTCCGCATTTTTTAGCTGAACTCGATCTTCTGCTTTTACGTTTCTTGCAGGAACACTTCTTCTTTTTTGGCCGTCTCTTAGTTTTACCTCCGCATTTTGAGTCACTCTCTTCTGCTATAATTTGTCTGAAAATCTCACATGATCCCGGCTTGCTGCCGCATCCCATATTACAATTATATTATATTATATTACTAAAATTTGGAAGTTAAAAATTTATTTTTGACATAACATTACGAATAATTTTGACATTTTAATTATTATCCAAAGTCTTTCGTAACCTGGTAACTACCTATTTATTTACGTTTTGATTCAGGTGCATAGCCAATATTAGGGTACCTGTATTTCGGCTTGACGTTTGGCGTTTTCTTGACAAGACAACAAACATTAATCCGAAATTGAGGGACCCTAACTAAGACGGCTCTCAAAGGAGAGGTAGACTGTTCCTATCTTTTTATGAAAACTTCGTTATAGATCTAAAGCTTTTTTAGATAAATTAAAAAACTGTTATAGTGCAAATTAAATAGGGTAGGTATAATAAATGAGGCGTATAGTACAAGAGTGGCCCATATGTGTGTTTTTTTATAAATGTAATAAGGACATCTATATCTTTCATTACATACCACTCTCATAACAGAGAGTTTTTTTTTAGCACGATACAAGCATTTAAAGCAATCTTGAATTATTAAAATTATCGCTTTTATTAGTGCAAGAGTGGCCCACAGGTATAGGCTATATATATAATTTTTTAATGTTACATACCATTTGCCCTCATCTTCCACTTAAAATGCAGCTAAACGTTTTAAACAAATTCGCCTTCCCCCCCTGGAGCGTTACGTGATACTTGAATGTTCCCTAATGGGTTGATAGTGGTGTTCGCTGGGTTATATTATTGGGGATGTTGAAAAAGCCAACTGCATCATTAAAAATGTGAATTTTATTCCTAAAAAGCTAACAAGACAAGTTTTACCAAGGATTTATAAAGAAATTTTTAGAAAGATTTTTTAAAAAGCCAAAATTTGTTTTATCGAGAAAGTTATTTGTTCGCCCCAAAACAAATCATTTTCTGCACAAATGCAGGAGCGTTATCAATTTTGTACATTTTGCTTTATTAATAAAAAATAATTACAACTTACCTTAAACTTTGAGATCATAGGAACTGAAATCCATTTAGGTACGTGAACAATGTTTAGGCATTAGTTATTCTTCATTTTTAAAGATAATTACTCCAAGAACAGTAAAAAAACGTTTATTTAACTCTTCCAGAGCATAATTATTGGTATTTTGACTATTCTGTTAATAAATAACGAACATTTCTTTCACATGTAAAAATAATTAAAATTTCAAAGTAAAATGTGAGGTTAGATCTACTCAAAAAAAAAAACGTGTTATTGAAGGTCGGGTCTCGTTCTTAATGCAATAGTGGCCCAAAATGAACACGATGTAAAGTGCAATAGTGACCCACCAACTTTTTTCTCTAGGAAAGTAAAGAAAGTAAACTAAATTTGTTTGTCATACATTACCTTAATGTTGGTTGAGTCTAAAAACCCTAACAGAAAAATTTTAAATAAAATAATGCGTCCTAGATCAAAGATTAAAAAATCGGAGAAATTTAAATAGCCATTATCTCGATATTTCCATAAAGTGAGATGGGCTCTTGTACTATACGCCTCAAATATACTATCAGTAATTAAAAAGCCAAGCAAAGTTAACCACTTTATTACATGAACCTGCCTCTCATTATCTCTGCAGCACTTTTAAAGAATTCTAATTGCATGCATATACATTAGGGTGCCCAGTCAAAATTAAAAAATGGATTTTTTTTGGGTCCCACCCTATATAAATATTTATTTAGGTCAAAAACAAACCTCAATTTTTTTATGATTTTTAAAAAAATATTTCAAGGTCAAGATGTTTTGACTTTTTATTATTATTTAAATATAAAAACGTTGAAATCAGGCGATTTTAGAAACAAGAATTATTTTTGAATAATAAGGAAATATTAAAAAAAAACCTTTACATGAAAAAAGGCTTTATAAGCGTAAAAACATGGCAAAAATTATAAAAGAGATGATATTTGTCGAAAAAGCATAATAATACCTATATAAAAATTCCTTTGAAATGTATTTATTTTTATAAGTTATAACTGGGTGTTGCGGATTTTTTTTTTTCAGATTTTAAAAACTTTTCTTTTAACACCCTTTAGTTTTTTTCAAAATTCCGACATATTGAATAATATTCTAAAGAAAGGACTCGTTGGAAAACATTCTAAGTGCATTTTTTTCTAGCCTTTACTAACCTCATGTATCAATTTTTATCATTTTTACCCCATAAAAAATCCATTTTATTTTTGTAGAGGGGCATACAAATTGAGAATATTCCTTTATTATCCAGAAAGACTTTTTTGTTCCGTAAACGATCAATGTCAAAGTTTTTATATTCTTAAAACAACAAAAACCCTTCACATGATTTTCTATTTAAAAAAGCGCCGGGCGGGACCTCCAAATATTTTTAAAAAAATCTAAAAAAAAAAACCAAAGTTGTTTTAAAGGAACAATTTTGAGAGGTGGGATCCAAATTATTTCGTAGGTCCTGGGCACCCTAATATAAATGTAGGACCTAAACATCAGGATAATTTTTTTTAGAAGTTTAGCCCCCTATATATTTTTTTTTGTTTTTTGATGTATTTTTTTTTTAATTTGGTAGAATTCATCATTTAAATAACACTAAACTTTCCTAAAAAAATAAAGTTGATCGGAGATTTCCTTCCACTATTTTTGATTTTATTAAATATTTAGCCTCCATAACTTTGTTTCTTTTTCAGGATGTTTTTCAATTTCAATAGACTTCTAAATCTTTTCTTTTGGACTACTCTTTCTTCAGCTCTCGCGCTGACAAGAAAACGTGATATATGGACGGGCGGACGGATTGACAGACGGACACATGGATCGACTAACAGATGGAGGGACGGACAGATATACATTTTTAAAATTTGTTTGAAATAGTTTATAACGAACTTTAGGGTAAATAATTTATTATATTATTATTAAAGATTTATTAATTATTTATTAACTATTGTGAAAAAATTGTCCATTGGTAATAAATTATGTGTAATTTCAACAGAAAAGGGTTTAAGTGATTCTCTTAGGGTATAAGAGTAATTATGTTTGTTCAATTAACGCCTTATTGAGATAACTCCATGCGAAGGCTTATACTTTAGGCAAAGAATATGTATGGCAGTGTAGAGAGGTAACGCCGTCAGTGTTTTAGGTACATTTGGCGATATAAGTGGAGGCGTTGACATAAATTTAGGTTAAGTATTTTATTTATTTAAATTTTATTTAGATTTAAGTTTTTATTGAATTGATTTTTTTTAAATAATATTTTTGTAAATATGTATAATTATTATTGTTATTATTAAAGATTTAAAAAAAATAATAATATAATAAAATATTTAAAAGAAAGTGTAATTTTTTCTGCAGCTGTAACATGAGTTACCATGGATTTACCCTTTGGTACATTTTTTTTAATTTTAGATTTTTTTTTTAATTTTAGATTTTTTTTTTTTTTTTGGGTCCGGATTGAATATATAATACTCCTCTGCTATAAAATTTGCGAGGAGTATATTAAACAATTATCTTTTAAGTACTTTAAAGTTTTCAATAATTATAATATAATTAACGTCAAGTTTTTATTTTTTTAAATGGACGGTAACAATCCAATACAGTATTGCTAATACTTAAACAATTAAGCCGTGCGAAAAACGGTTAACACAGCTAGTCACCACAAAATTTATTTTGCTTGAGATTTGGATGAAACCTTGCCCTCTTTCCCACAACCTATTAACCTATTTCAACATCATTGTTATTATTTAAGCATAAAAAAGAAGTAGAGATTGGAAATAACAAAAAAGTAAAGCCATTAAGAATGATACACAGCAAAACGTTTCTAAAGACCTGTTTACGTTTCGATTTATTAATCAAAAACAATCACTGGGTGCCAAAACTGTTACTTACCAATCAACCAGTAGTAATTTTGAGTGTGATTTTCGCCAAAAAAATCACACAAGACCTAATTACTAAAAAAAATTAAAACAACAAAATTACCAGAATTATTTTTCTAGAAAGTAACTCCGGTGGATCCGTACAATTTTTAGTTAATTTTGTGTAATTTTGTTAAAATTATCATAATCATTTTCTCGTTCATAATATCTTTATTATTCTTTCATGCTTAGCAGAAACGCAGTAAGTTTATATAACAATACAGTCGATATTTTTGTGATAGCTTATGTAAAAATTCAATATATTGCTATCTCGGCTGGATTTTTCCTCAACAGGATAGTATTCCAATTTGGTATAAATATAATCTCACTTACTGGCTTTAAAATTATACCAGCAGTGTGGTTCTTTCGTGCAGTATCTTATATAACATCCGTCCTGGTAACTGTTGTGTACTTAGGCTACAAATAAGCCTTTTTATATATTTGTTTAATAAATTTAATGACATATGAAAAATGAGGATGCTATCATCTAATATGGAAAATACATTTACAAAGGGTGACCACGCTAACCACGCTAAATTTACCGCGCCGCATTTACAGCGCCAGTTGAACCGCTCCGAGACATTTACCGCGCCGGTAAATTTAGCGCGGTTTTAACAGCACATGTATTAAACACGCATACATATACCGCGCTTGAATTTACAGTAAAGCACAAGATAGGTAGGTTTGTTAGGGTAGGTGAGTAGTTTGAGTGTTTCCGACATAGCCACAATTTTAGACTGAACGAAATTTTCCTCGAAACCGAACATGTCGTTGCTACTGCAAAAATTATCGAAATCAAGTATGTCATACATCAAACATACGTGCACTTCCCGCTTCTTTCATAAAACGATGTTTTTTGGAAAGGTGTTTTTTTTAATATTTTTAAACATAAAAATTTTATACATTTAATGTATAATTATACCAAATATTTATTGATTGTTCTAGTGCTATTTCTGATATGAACAATGCCTTTATTTTTCCAAAAAATAACCCCCCCTCAACCAGGCTCGAGTTGGGAAAATCCACTGTCCAGCTGGGAGATAATTGCAGGACATTTGGTAGTTGGAAAAATTGATTAGCAGAGTTGTGAAATTGGTAGAGGTAAAGACGTTTTTCGTACGACCTAGTGTACACGAAATAAAAAAAAATGCATGTTTACCTCACTGGCGCCCATTGCCTTTTTCAGTTAATTAATAAATTGAAATTTGGCGAACTCCCTAGATATATTGGTTCAAAAGTCAATTAAAGCCGGTGGTTCCCTCTACTACTAGCCCACACAAGTCCTGGACTTAGGGGATGCTTAATTAAGTAGAATAGTACGAGGTTAAAAATAAACATAAACTATATATCCTCGTTTGGATATTTCTATCGCACGAGTACATAGTTCATGACAGCTATGCACACTCATTTATCCAAACGAGTACACATAGCTTTCATTTTGACAAAAGTCGTTTGACGTTTATAAAATTTTGAAATGTCAAAATTAAACACAGGTAATTCTTCACAGTGATCCCCGGATATGATTAGGTTTTAAAGAAAGGGCATCGGAAACAAACAATGGATCTTGGTAGCACAGGGTATGGGCATCATAGATCCATTATCAGTTAAATCGCGTTTGCATATCTTTGGAAGATATTGGTAAAACTCTTCAGGAGGAATCACGGTCAACACCAACTACTTAAAAGAAAAACTAAAAATCGATTCTTATAGTATTTTTTGTGTAGATTCTTACAGCGTTTGACAAATTTACCTATCGTTTTTAATTTTTGAGAAAAAAGCATTAAACCAGGATTTTAGTGCAATTGTTGGACTGGCATAATACATTTACTTTAGTGACTATTAAAACGTAACTGTTTGTTTGTTTGTTTGTTTAACCTCGTACTATTCTACTTAATTAAGCATCCCCTAAGTCCAGGACTTGTGTGGGCTAGTAGTAGAGGGAACCACCGGCTTATACTGACTTTCGAACCAGTTTCTAGGGAGTGTCCGTTTCACTTATCGCCTTCGACAAATTTCAATTATTAATTAACTGAAAAAGGCAAATCGGCGCCAGTGAGAATCGAACTCACGATAGTAGACTTGCTATGCATACGCGCTAGCCACTACGCTATGCCTCCCAATAGACTAGACTAAAATAATACCCAGAATATAGAAGTATAAAAGCATAATAGCAAATTTAATGAAATTTTATCCTATCTACTTTAAAGACAATATTTCTAAATCAATTTTTACCACATCAGGGTGCTTTAAGTTGACTAGTATATTATATGATTCATATTTTGACTTTCTTGTCAATAATTAGTTAAACATATGAACTACAGTGGTTCTAAAACAATTTTAAGATTGCTAAACGGTAAGACCGATATCATAGTGAACACTATGATAATTAATAGTCTTTGCATGCTTAGAAAGTTTGCTTTGATTCCAGGACTTATAGGTTTTGAGGTCGCTCAGCTTAATTATTCTTATCTTACACATGTGTTAGGTATATATTAGTATTATAACGACTAAAAAGAATAAAAAATTATAAAATTTCTTATTGTAATTTTAATGTATTCTATATTTTATCATTTTATACTTGTTTTTATATTTAACTATTATATTTTTTATTAAATATTGCCCTGAACAATAAGGGCGAAACGTTGGCCTTATAATTTTTGAGTATTTTTAATTGTTGTGTTCTTAAAAGCAAGCCTTCCAACTAATATTGTAAATTATGGTAAATAAATGCACTAAAAAGTAAAAATTTACAACCAAAACGTCAACTTGACTTTTTCAAACTAAAGATCTAAATATACTTTACTTCAAGCAAGGAATAAATTCATAACACCTTAAAAAAATATTTAAGCATTTCTTATACAAGTTTAACATCTTCACTATCCCTAAAACCACAGTTTAAATTTATTTTATTTATAAACAGAAAAAAAAAATCTAGTTTAAAATTGTTTTGGAACTACTGCAGTAAAAAGTTTAACTATGTTACATTGACAATTAATTCAAAATTTGTATATCATCACTCAAGATGCAAAAGGTCGTATTTTAAATTTTACTTTGTTAGTCTAAATTGTAAGAAACATAAATGAAATTACATTAAATTTCACACTTTACGCAGTGTAGAACTTAATGTCCACTCTATTCAGAGACCTTACTGTGGCGTTTTATTAAAATGCCACAACTGAGCGCCAAAATAAAACAAAGTAAAATTTAACATACGACCTTTTTTACTTTGAGTGAAGATATTATACACTGGCCACCTTAAAGTATCCCGTAACCTTAAAACATTGCTATAGAAAGACTTTCTTTCGAGTCAGTAGGATTAAAATTCTTTATATTTGCTATTATAATTTTAAACTTAACTATTTTAGCTGTTATTTAAAACCAGTCAGGTTTTAATATTCACTGAAATAGAGTTTTTATGCCAGTCGAAAAATTGTACTAAAATCATGGTTTATTGCGTTTTTCTCAAAATAGGCAAAAGATAGGTAAATTTTTTAATCATTGTTAGAATCTGCGCGAAAATTACTACTAGAATAAATTAAAATTTTTCTTTGAAGTAGTTGGTGTTGATCGCGATTCCTCCTGAAGAGTTTTCACCATTATCTTTCAAAGATATGCAAACGCGATTTAACTGATAATGGATCTATGATGCCCATACCCTGTACTACCAAGATCCATTGTTTGTTTCTGATGCCCTTTCTTTAAAACCTAATCATATCCGGGGATCACTAGACTGTAGATTGAACGAAAAATGTTGTTCGTTTGCGACAAGTCCTTAGTGTACAAGAATAATTTTTTGACTTCCCTTCGCGTCATCAAAAAAACTTCATTCTCGTGCACTAAGGACTAAAGTCGCTTACTCGTTACGAAAACTACTATTTTTTGTCAGTAAATTTATTAGTTGGGAAAGTTGGAGCGGTACAGTTGAACTTCCCAACTGTACCGCAGAGACGAGGACCTTTTTTTTAGTCATCAAAATTTTTCATCAGCGTTACAGGGGTAAAGCTTTTCCTACAGGATAAAAATTCCTTAATATTTGGAAGAAAGAGCTACCCCCTTCAAAAAAAATTCTTCGCGTCACCCTGGCCATGAAGAACAGGGTCGGATTTAAAACCGGTTCTTCCCTGGCATAAGTACAAAGTTTATATTCAACGAAGGACTAGCTTTCAAATACGCATCTTCCAACAAAAATAATGCTTTTCTAGAAGAATGCTTTTAACCAGAACATGTTTTTGCTTTTGTTTACAGGAATCTTTTTGAATAAAACATCAGAGTTGTAAATTTTTATTTATAATGCACTGTAAGCTGTTTGTACTACATCAAATCGGATTTCACAAAAGCAAATTATGGTTTCAGCAAATTATTTTTTTCTTAAATCTCTGTATAAGATTTATAAATATGAAACAATGCTGAAACATTTTATTGAAAAAAAAAAGTCTTTATCAAAGTCCAAACATAAAATTTATGTAATGCTTGACGTTTCATAGTATACTCCTCACAGTAAACAATAAAATGATCTTATTATAATATTCACAGCGCCTGTGCTAGAATAGTAGGGGAAGGGGCCCTAAGTTGACGAACGTAAGCTTTGAGGGTTTGTATAAAATAGGATTTTCATTTAAATATATTTTTTTCTTAATTTAGGTGATAATTGTATTAATGGTTTATCTAATTTATACATTTTGTTTTTTTTTTAATTATTTATTTCCTTACAAAAAAAATAATTAAAAAAAAAATGTAAAATTAGTCATTTAACCACCAGGTGAGGGTAAGTTGACGAAGAATAAAACATCTAAAAAAAAACCTTTATTAAAAAATAAAAAAATAATAAGAATAAGAAAAATAGCTTAAAACTTGTTAGGATAATGAAGGGTATTTTAATTTTCATAAAAATCACAAATCCAAATCTTTATTTTGGATTTTTCTGAACTCACTACATTGCATGGGCATGGGCCCATAATTTACAGCTGAATCATTAAAACAATACCTCATTATCTTTAATATCCCCGCATATTAGACAGACCTTTTCATTCGAAACGTCTACATCGATATTTTTGATGTATATTATAGTATCGTCATCTTACACGCATTTGGTATTCGTCATTTTATCAGCATACACTGATATTATTTAAATAATAATAATTATTGTTAAAAAATCTTAATTTGAAACTTAATTTCAATTTAAGGTATTTAAAATATAATAATTTTAACAATGTATATATAATCAGGGCTGGCCATAAGGGGGGTATTGGGGGGTGTGACACCCCGAAGTTTTTTCAGTCGGCAAATCTTTGAGAGTAATTAGGAATTAGGAAAATTTTTGTGGTGGGGACCTCTTTTATTACTACGGCATATCACGAAGCGAGTGCTAAAACGTTGGTTGAAGTAAGATCCACCGTACGTCCATAGGAAATTGCGCTCAATTAAAAGAATTCAACGAGAATATCAGCGAACGGCGGGTCGTAACTTAAAATGTGTACAGTCAGCATCTCATAGGCGCCGTGTTTTTTCATTTCATTTATTTTCTCTGTGATACAAGTGATTTTTTAAATATTAGTATGCCACTGGTCGAATCCACAATGCAGCCGGTATAGGGAACTACTTGATACGGACCGCATTCGCATTCTAAAAATGTCAAGACTTTATAAATTTCAGGCCAATAATCACCCATAAAATTTTATTCACTAAAGTTGGTACACTTGAAATGACATCGAATCGCTCATTTAAACAAAAATGGCTTCTACGTCGACCAACTTCGTTTTGGAAGGAATAAAACTAGCGCTCTTATTTGAAGCTCTAGTCAGGTAGTTAACATAGACTGCAAATGTTGCTCCATCTGTTGACGTTCGCTTGTTATAGACGATTCGCCATCTTACCCAATTCGTCATCTTCTCCTATTACACCGTAGTTTCGAATTTTCAAGTATTTTCAAAAATCGTCCTAGATAAAAAAAATCTTCAGTTCGTCTGATGTCACGTTTTTGTGTACACGATAACTCAAGAACGAAATCAAGTTTTTTCAGAATGGTGCGCAAAAAAACGACTCAACACTGATAAAACAGTAGCGATGCAATTTTGTACAGTAGATGCGCCTATAAACCGTTCATTACTTATCACAGATAAAGGTAAGTCAATTAAAAATTGTAATAGCACCAAATTCCTCGGTGTTCTCCTTGATCAAAAACTCTCTTTTAAACCTCATATTCAAAAGCTACTTCCTCAGCTTGGCAGCCCCTGTTTTTTACTGAGGAGTCTCAAAGATACTGTCGACAGATGCGCCCTCTGTATTTACACTTCAAAAAAAAGCAATACGCTCCATGTTTAACCTCGGCCGCCATACGACTTGTAGACCTTTTTTTAAGAAGCATCAAATTTTAACATTTCCTAGCCTTTATTTATACAATATTTTAATTCATGTTAAACAAAACATAACTCTGATTACAAAAGAAAATATTCATGGATGTAACACCCGAAAAAAACATAAACTTGTTTTACCAGCAGCCAGATTAAAATACACTTCCCAGTAAAAGAGCTTTCCCATTTTTCACCTCCTCGCGTAAAATAGATTTTTTATCATATTCCCTTTCAACAACCTCAACAACCCCAATATACCAATTTTCACGAAAACTACCCGTCACCCCTCAGTGGGTGGATTTAGAATATTTTTATTATTATCAGATTCACTTTCAGCAACCTCAAAAGCCCCAATACACCAGTTTTCACGAAAACTACCCCCCACCCCTCAGGGGTGAAATTAGGAAAAAAATATTATCAGATTTATATTCGTCGACCCCTATATACCAATCTTCAAGAAAATATTTAAAATATTTAAAAATATTTACCCCATGACCCCCGTGGGGGTGGATTTAAAAAAATTTTATTATCAGATTCAATTTCAGTAAGCTTGAAAACCCCCATACATCAATTTTCAAGTTTTTGTAAAAAAAATTTTTCCCCATTTGCCCCCCTTGCCGCACACCAATGTTCACCAAAAACAATCCCGAGCGAGATATTTTGGTAAAATACCTGTATGCCAAATTTCAAGTCTCTAGCTTAAAGCGTTCGTAAGTTATCGTGCCCACAAGATTTCCCGGACAGACCGATCGACCGACCGACCAACCGATCGACCGACCGATCGATCGACCGATCGATCGATCGAGCGAGCGACAATTTTTTTTTTGCTCGAATTCGATTTATATCGACATAAAACGTCATAAAACGCAAAAATACACAAAAAAAAAATTGAACATTTTTGCACGAATACAAGGCTTTCTAAAATTTTGAAAATTTTCAAAATGGGAAAGCAAAATATCTGAGAAAATCCCAGAACATATTGGGGTAAAGTACCTAATTAAACTCTATAAAATAGACCAAAATTTTTAAAGCTATAATTTAAACAGATTTAAAAATAATTTAAAAAAAAAATAGTTGAAAAATGTTACTAATCCCTTGACAAATTTTTGAGAAATAATAGTAATTAATTTATTCTTTTGTTATTGTGACATTCACTATATTGTAATGTCTATTTACTTTTGTAATATATTATAAATATTACTTTGTAATCCATTCCTGTGATAATAAAATCTATTCTATTCTATGAGGGGAAGATCCCTATTTTTTAAAAGTAATCCTCTAAAAAACAAAAAAGTTATGGGAAGTTAAATTTTTTTAAAATAAAAACTCAATTTTTTTTTTAATAATTTTTTAATAATTTTTGTTTGATTTTTTTCCCAATTTTTCGTTTTTAAAAAAAGAACTAATAAAAAAAAATGTGTAAATTTTTTTTTTTGAAAAATTTTGTTTTAAAAATTTTTTTGTTACTTTTTTTTCATTTTTTTTTTTCAAATATTTAGGAAAATTTAATATACCATTCACTGTTAACAGTATATAATGAAATGCGTAGCATTACATATCTTTACGGCTTGATTATTTATGGCAACTTTCACTCTCATCTAACATAGGGCCCATATTATATGGGATTCGAGATTCGTCACTTTTTCTATATTTTTGGACAATTTCTTTTGTTTTTTTCTTTCCATCTTTATCAGACAGTTTTTTTGTAAAATTATTAAAAAAAATAAATATATTTTACTTTTGAAGAATATTTGAATACCTATATATAGGATATATCTCGAAAAGTAATAGTTCTACGAATGATTAAATTTGTTTTTATAGAGAATTATTGTGTAAAATGTTTTGTCCTACTAAAAATAATATTTGAGATATCACAACAACAATATTTTTCGTCTGTTTGGACTTTTCCTTACTTTTACCTACGCCAATGTTAACCATACTTTATGTGACGAAACCAACAAAGGTTCTGAATTTTTTGGTGAAAGATTTTTTTAAATATGACATTCCGTTAAAAAGTTATTTTAAAACGACTTTTTTACATTTTCTAGACGTTTTATGAGTCATAAATTATGACACACTAAGGCCCAGTTGTACAAACCTGGTTTAACTTTGAGCGAGGCTCCTTTACTATGGAAACATTTGTTGCAACAATCGTTTCCATGACAGACAAGGTAGGCTCAGATTTGAGCGAGGTTTGTACAACCGGGCCTAAATCCGGAAATCAATTTTTTCGTCGATTTATGATATTTTGCACTACGGCAACTTTTAACTTCTTTTACAATAGTTCATCAAATTATACATTATTTTACTTGAGTTATCAGATGTTTTTGTTCTGGCATATCAAAAACATTTTGCTCGAGGAAATTTCATGCACTCGAAGAATTTTTAAGAAAAATGCTTTTGATATATCAAAACAAAGTTGTCAATAAGGGATGAATCAATAAAGGAATTTTTATTTCTCTTTTTGTACATACATTTTACAGTAAATTGTAAATATAATAAAATAGGTTAAGTTATGCCAGAAAAGGTAGATACAGCAAAGTTATTAAAAAGGTAATATAAAAAACGCCAACTTAAAAGCATCAAATAAATTCACTGCCCAGTAATTTTTTTTTCCATTTTTCACATCCGCGCGTGAAATGGATTTTTTATTATGAGATTCACTTTTAGCGGCCTCAAAATCCCCAATATACTAATTTTAACGAGATTTAACCCTCACCCCTCAGGTGGTGAATTTAGAAAAATTGTATTCAAAGATTCAAGTTAAGGGATCTCAAAAACCCCTATATAGCAATTTTTAAATTTTTGTGAAAAATATTGTATTTTCCCCAGAGAGACTTTTTGTTAACATACCTATATGCCAAATTTCAAGTCTCTAGCTTAAAGCGTTCTTAAGTTATCTTAAGTGCTTACAAAATTTTTCGGACAGAACTACGGACCGATAATTTTAGGGGGTGAAAAAGTCTAAAAATGTGTCGTAAGGGAGATACACTATATAAGTTATAAGTGTAGCTGCTACAACCCTTTGAGATATAACAACGAGGTTTTGCAAGTGAACTATACTTAATAAGACCCATCTTCTGTGTTATTTTCATGTACTTATTTTAAACAGAGCAGTGCGAAACTGGGGGGGTTGTTATCAGTTTTTTATGCTGTGTAACTTTTTTGTAATTTTATTTTTGGAATATGATTCGACAGGTCAAAATACATAAAAAGGGTACATTGTTGTAGTACTGTAGAATTAACCATTTAAGAGAAAATTCATTTGAAGGGGAAATTTCACGGTTCGAGGGAAAAAAATTAAATACTAAAATATTGAAAACCAAAATTTTAATGATGCAAAAACTAAGAAAAAAGTTTCTATACATGTAGGTCGAAAAATCCCTTTTAAAACTACTATGGCCCTTTAAAAATGGTGTATTTTTAAGAGACCATAGCTCCCTTAGGATAGATTTTTGGAAGTACTTGTATATAAGGTTTTTTTCTTAGTTTTTAATATATATTCATGCTGCATCATTGAAATCTCGGTTTTTAACAGTTTAGTATTTAATTTTTCGTCCTACAACCGTGAAATTTTACCTTTAAATTAATTTTTCTCGAAAACGGTTAATTACATAAGAATATAGCCTTTATCAATGTTAAAGCATGTGCAAAAAAATCTTTGCTGTAGTTCATGGGGTTTCAGAGATAATTAATAAAAACTACTTTTTACATAAACCCCTAGGAGGGTCGTAGCTCCCTTAGGGCTCATTTCCGGACCAACCTTTATAGGATTTTTTTTTCATATTTTCGCATGGAGAATCTACCATGTTTGTTTGCTCCACCAATTCTGAATCAGCCTATATAGTATTTATTACTTAACTATAAGTCAGAGTTGCGATGAAGCGAAGTGCATACAACCTTAGGTGAAACAGCGAGAGAGATAGAAAATAAGCAAGTAAAGGAGGTGGGGGTATTCTCTGGGTCGGTAATAATGCACTTTCAATGTTGACAGATTCTTTTTATATTGATTTTAAGAAAACATTTCTCTTGTGTGTGTTTTGAAAACTTTTTATTGCTTTTTTGCGTTTTAACGTATACAAAAAAAAACTTCCGTGATAAAAAAAACTTTCGCGAAAAAAAAATTCTGGCCTCGGTTTGTCCGAAAAAAAATGTGGTCACGATAACTCACGAACACTTTGAGCTAAAATCTTTAAATTTAGACTATATGTTTCTTAACCAAAGTTCTCGGCTGGGATTTAAACTAAAGGGTAAAAATCGGGGAGGGTAAAAAGGGAATAAAATGGTATATTGTTTTACTAAGAGGAAAAGTAAAGCTTTTTTTTACTAGTCTGTAGAATTTACGGATGAAGGAATACAAAGCAAGTATGCATTTAAAAAATTTTAATAAGACTTACACTTCCTAAATACTGAATACTGAATATAATCTTCGTTATAGAACTGTTCTTTAAACGGATTATTTAAAAACTAAGAAAAAGTCATGTCTTTATTAACACCCGTTATTAAAATCGACGGAAAAATCATTTTCTTTTTTAATTTTCGGCTTGAGAATGTCATGAAACGTAAATGTGAAAAAAATGTGTGTCTGTCTGTCGATCTGTATCTAAACCTTATAAATTCTTTCAACCAACGATTCAGGACTTTTTCTGATAGCGTCACATCAAATATGTTTAACATTAGCGCAGAGCAAGGGGGACATAATGGACAAGTACTATAATTTTTAGCGATAACTCACTTATTATTTATAGTAACACAATTTTTTTTTCCATAAATAAAAATAAGGTTTAATTCCCTACAAAAACTATGTGACCATTTTTATCGTAGGACTTTTGATAAATTTTTACATTTTTAATTAGGTGTCAAATTTTAACACTAGTAAAATTTAAATCATAGGTAAAATTAGATCTAATTCTTTATCTGCAATCCAAAATTATCCAGTAAAATTAGTGGTTGCAGAAGCAGTTTTTACAGTATCTAAAAGAGTTATCCTTATATAATTTAATAATGCCCTCTTGTCCTGTTCTTGTGTGAATACCTTTTTTATGTTATATCCTCTTCTTCTTCGTATGCCCCGTGTATAGTACTAATAATAATTCTTAAATGATCTTCTAGTTTTCTAATTCTCTAAATAGAGAATTATTTTCTAATTGGCATTTTGAAAAATTATATTGACAATTAATGATATTTTATGAACACGGTTTTAAACAAGAACATTTTAAGTGTATTGAAATTCTATGCTCACAAGTGTACCGTAGGAACAAAAAAACATTTGATATTTTTTTGATTTCCAATTTTGGCGAAGGCGCATCTATAGGCATACACATTAAATCTGTAAGCAGGGTTATTCTTTTAAATGGAACACCCCTCGTAACTTTTGAACGGGATGAGATATAAACTTCAAATTTGAAATGTTTGTATCACACAATCATCAAATCAAATCAAAAGGAAGATCAAATAAGGGATATAACGATGAAGTTAAAGAAAATTTTACTACTTTAAACATACTGACTGCTCCTTCATTGTATATTTTTGAGTGTCTATGCTTTTTTAAAAAGCATGAACACCAATATAACCCTCAGGAAAGTGTCCATAATCACGTAACGCGGGAAAGTGTTGATATAAGACTAGATTTTCATCGTTTATTAACTTCAAAGAACTCCATAACTTATTATGCTCCCAAATTTTACAATAAAGTTCCGTTGCATATAAAGGAATTAAATTTAAAAAAAAAAAATTTGAAATGCAGTTAAAACACATTTGTTGCAAAATTCGTTTTATAGTGTAAAAGAATTTTTAGCCAAGCCTTTTACCTAATTTTAAAGTATGTCAACTTTTATATATTTTTTATTAGTTTTAATGATTTTATTAATTTTAGATTTTGTGTATTATGTATTATCTATATTTTTAACTTTTAGTACTTGACAAGTCTAAATACTGTATGGTATATTAGCACGAATAAAGATGATTTGATTTGATTTGATTTGAATAAAAATTATAGTATTTAATATTTTTTTATTTATTTGTTTCGATAAGGCGGTGCCAGGGGGCAGTGGGGACAAAAATTATGACAACGTAGGTCACGTGATATATTATTTTAAAATGATTAAAATTCTCAGTTTAGCTGTGCAACTACACTGATAAAAAAGATTTATTTGGATATGGCCAATTAAATTATTTGTTTGTGAGTAATAAATTTTATTTGAATCATTTAAATATTTAGTTCATGTAAATAAATATTTTAATTTCTATATGATTTATTAATGGGAACAAAATAATTTATTTGACAGAAATATCATTTATTTGTCACAACCAAATAATTTATTTGGTCATATCCAACCAAATATTTTGTTTTAGTGCAGTTATTCTTTTTTTTCTTTGAAGATTTTTTTTCTTTAAAGTTATTCAAAATTTTAATATTTTGTGCATAAATATTAAAAAATTTACATGAAATTGATAAATAATTAATCTTAAAATGATAATACACCTTGTATTCATTACACAGGCCCACAAAAAAAATAAAAGTGGTCTGCGCCATGGATAGGACCATGATATTCCTATGTATTTTCGCCCGCTGAAACCTAATCTGAACTCAGTTTAACCCATACACGTCTGGATTTTTGGCATAGCCTCACTATGCTACCAAACGGGAAATTATTTTATTGTGTATTTCAACTTCAAATGATCGGTAAGACATAAAAATACTTTTTTTTTATTTTTTAATATTTTCCATTGAAGAATTTAGAGCAAAAAGGAAAAAATAAAAAAAAAATATATGTTATTGTGTATTTCAACTTTTAAATGGTTAGTAAGACATAAAAAAATTGCTTCTTTTCTTTTTTTGACATTTTAATAATAAAAAAAAATTCAATGAAAAATATTAAATAATTAAAAAACATATTTTTTATGTCATACTTACTATTTAAAAGTAGAAATACACAATAAAATAATTTTTTGGTATTTTTTTCCTGTTTTTTTTTTTCTTTTTGCTCTAAATTCTTCAATGGAAAGTATTAATAGTATATTAAAGTACTAGTTTCATAATATACGTTTTTAGCGCACGAGTACAAGTTTAGAAAACGAGCCGCTTGCGGTGAGTTTTCTAAAGTACTAGTACGCTAAAAACGTGTTATGAAACGAGTGCTTTATACAATTTTTTCTATTTTGCTCTAAAATATTAAAAAACTTACATTTAAATTGTTGACTGATTTAGGGATTTTTGTTTCGAATTGGCATTACAGTTTTCGCCATGTTTAAAATTCTAAGAACGAATATTATTTTGATATATTTTATAGTCATTTCTTCTCCTTTCCACTGCAAGTTACCAAGCCACAATTTTAACACGGTAAAACATAACCTAAACACAAAATTCTGTAGAAAATTAAACTTTAAACCGACGTTCTCAATTGCACGGCAAACGTCAAGAGAAAGACTTTTGTCTGTTGCCAACCCAAAAGAAAAAAAAGCAGAGACCTCTTATGGGTCTATAAGAACACGCAAAATGCGTGTGATTATGAGCTTATAAGAGTCGCAAAATGGAGAAAAAAATAAAAAACACATTTTTATGCGCCTTTGGGAAATATTTTTGGAATGTGTGTGCAAGTGGGAGGCCCGATGTAGGCACGCACGCCTTATAACGCTCTTGACGGAAAGAAGAGAGCTCGAATGATTCCTCCCCCTTGCGTCGGAGACTTTCTTTCATGCGGAGAACTATAGCATAGTGCGGCTGTAGAGAAAAATCCAGATGTGTAGGGACTCAACTGAGTTCAGATTTAGTTTTAGCGGGCGAAAATACATATCGATATCATGGTCCTATCCATGGCGCAGACCACCTTTATATTTTATATATATATTATATATTATATTTTTATGTGTTATTATCTTTTAAAATACTGCCGCCTGCTGTTGCCCTTGTATTGCCGCCTCCTTACTAAATAAAAAATAAAATAAAAACATTGCAAATTTTAAAATTTTAATTTTAAAACCGAAAACCAACATTTTATTAACGAACAAAGTAAAACAGCATGCATGCTGTTTTACTTTGTTCGTTGCATCCTGTATTTTTACATATAAGATTAGAATTACAATTTTTGTACTCCTATGGTCTGTTTTTTCAAGCAAGATAGTAAATTAAAAATCGCACAGTGAATATTTTCAAAACAGATTTGAATATTGGATGTGAGAATATACTGCGTAGTTTATTTTATAAAACAACTATATTCTATACACAAATAAATACTTTGCAAACCTGTTGTAAAAATATTTACTGTGCGATTTTTAATTTACCATCTTACTTGAAAAAACAGACCATATTAAAAAAATTGTTTTACAAAATAAGATTTCGTGTAGACTTTTTAGGTATTTCAAAATTTTACTCATTTAAATAATATTTACATTTGTTAAATAAAAAGCTCTATTATGTATAACAATTGATTTATTACGGTTGTAATGCTATGAAGGGGAAAGCGGAAAAAGACAATAAAAATAAAATGGGTCAGAAAAACTATTATTGTGATAAATATATCATATCCAATGTATGTTAGCCATTAAATATGTATAATAAAGTAGGGGACATAGTCAAAAGAAAATACATAAAAAAGCTTTAAGTACATGAAGCAATTAGATAATACAAATATCTCAATATTATTTCGATATTAAATAAAATAATATAAAAAACAAGTTTTTAATTATAAATTACTTATAAATAAAAAACTTTTGACTTGTAGAAAACAAGATTTTAATACCAATTTACAAAAACAAGATTTTTAAAGGAAAGGTTTTGAAATTTTTGATTTTTTAACTTTTGGCAGGATTTCCAAAACCCTTTTTTTAATTTTGTTTACTATATTTTGATTTCAAGTAATATATAGTTAATAGAAGGATTTTAGCTTTAAAAACTTTTATATATAAATATATAATTTTGTTTTCAAGTTATTAGTTTCTCTTTAATAATGTGAAAAGCAACCCTTATTGGCGGCGAAACAGAAATTTTATACAGTGCTGTCCAAAACTCACACCCCCCTTTTTAACTTTTGAACGAGTTGAGATATCGACTTCAAATTTAGAACTCTTAAATAAGACAACTTAATCTATCTTTTAGCATATATTTGATATTTTCAGCTCTTAAAATGTAGGCAGGGGGGACATTTTTTAAATGGAAAGGGGGGTCGTGTGATACATAATTTTAAGGCTTTTGTTAAAAAAATATTAATTTTTTTTTAGAGGAATTTTGACATTAATACCCATTTTCAACCCCATTTTAAACCCTATTTTTTTTATTTTTTTTTTTATTTAAAAATATGGAGTTAAATGGAGAATTTTATGAGCTTTAAAATGATGTATTACACCACCCCCTTTTCATTTAAAAAAATGTGCCCCCATGTCCCCATGCCCACATTTTAAGAGCTGAAAGTATTAAATATATGCTAAAAGAGCTAAAATATAGTTTAAGTTGTCTTATTAAAAAGTTCCAAATTTGAAGTCGATATCTCAACGGGTTCAAAAGTTAAGAGGGGGAGGGATGACTTTTGGACTGCTCTGTATTTTGATTTCATGTAATATATAGTTAATAAAAGGATTTTAGCTTTAAAAACTTTTATATAAAAATATACACGGTGTATTTGAAATAGAGTAGGAAATTTTAACAGGTGATTCTACATGATAAAATATGACAAAAACTTCCTATAAACATATGTCTAAAAATGCGTCATAAGGGAGCTACGCCCCTTTGAAAGTGGCTAAAAAATCGGTTTTTATTTAATAACTCAGGAACCCTTTGAGATATATCAACGAGGTTTTGCACGTCAACTAATCCTACCAAGGCCCGTTTTTATGTGTTATTTTCATGTACTTATTTCAACCAGGGGTGTGCGAAACGGGGGGGGGGCTTATCAGTTTTTTGTCCCAAACTTTTTTCTGTGTAACTTTTTTGCAATTTTATTTTTGAAATATGATTCCTCAGGTCAAAATACATAAAAAAGGTACTCTTGTTGTAATACTGTAGGATTAACCGTTTTCGAGAAAAATTCATTTGAAGGTGAAATTCTACGGTTCGAGGACGAAAAATTAAATACCAAAATGTTGAAAACCAAAATTTTAATGATGCAGGGCGAATGTACATTAAAAATTAAGAAAAAAACCTCATATACAGGTACGTCCAAAAATCAATCCTAATGGAGCTATGGTCTCCTAAATATGCACCATTTTTAAAGGGCTATACTTTGTTTATTTCTTATAGTATTACATAGGCATGGTAGCTTTAAAAGCGTTTTTTCGACCTACATGTATAGAAACTTTTTTCTTAGTTTTTGATGTAGAATAAAATTGCATCATTAAAATTTTGGTTTTCGACATTTTAGTATTTAATTTTTCGTCCTCGAACCGTGAAATTTCACCTTCAAATGAACTTTTCTCGAAAACGGTTAATCCTACAGTATTACAACAAGAGTACCTTTTTTATGTATTTTGACCTGAGGATTCATATTTCAAAAATAAAATTGCAAAAAAGTTACACAGAAAAAAGTTTGGGACAAAAAACTGATAAGGCCCCCCCCGTTTCGCACACCCCTGGTTTAAATAAGTAAGTGAAAATGACATACAAAGATGAGCCTTTTTAGGATTAATTCACGTACAAAACCTCGTTAATATATCTCAAAGGGTTCCTGAGTTATTAAATAAAAAACGGTTTTTTTAGCCAATTTCAAAGGGGCGTAGCTCCCTTATGACGCATTTTTAGACATATGTTTATAGAAACTTTTTGTCATATTTTATAATGTAGAATCACCTGTTAAAATTTCCTACCCTATTTCAAATACACCCTGTATAACTTTGTTTTCAAGTTATTAGTTTCTCTTTAATAATGTGAAAAGCAACCCTTATTGGCGGTGAAACAGAAATTTTATACAGTGCTGTCCAAAAGTCACACCCCCCTTTTTAACTTTTGAACGAGTTGAGATATCGACTTCAAATTTAGAACTCTTAAATAAGACAACTTAATCTATCTTTTAGCATATATTTGAATTTTCAGCTCTTAAAATGTAGGCAGGGGGGACATTTTTTTAAATGGAAAAGGGGGTCGTGTGATACATAATTTTAAAGCTTATAAAATTATCTATTTAAACTAACATTTTTAAATTTTTTAAAAATGTTTTTTAAGGTTTTGATTTTTCAATTTTTTGTGCTGCTGAAACATTCGATTGTTTAAGTTTTTTTTTATAAATTTTTATTTATGTCAACTAAAATCAGTTTAAAAGTATAATTTTTATGATGAAATTAGGATTTTTTTAAAAAAATATTTGTTTTTTTTTAGAGGAATTTTGACATTAATACCCATTTTCAACCCCATTTTAAACCCAATTTTTTTTATTTTTTTTTATTTAAAAATATGGAGTTAAATGGAGAATTTTATAAGCTTTAAAATGATGTATTACACGACCCCCCTTTTCATTTCAAAAAATGTGCCCCCATGTCCCCATGCCCACATTTTAAGAGCTGAAAGTATTAAATATATGCTAAAAGAGCTAAAATATATTTTAAGTTGTCTTATTAAAAAGTTCCAAATTTGAAGTCGATATCTCAACGGGTTCAAAAGTTAAGAGGGGGAGGGGTGCCTTTTGGACTGCTCTGTATTTTGATTTCACGTAATATATAGTTAATAAAAGGATTTTAGCTTTAAAAACTTTTATATATAAATATATAACTTTGTTTTCAAGTTATTAGTTTCTCTTTAATAATGTGAAAAGCAACCCTTATTGGCGGCGAAACAGAAATTTTATACAGTGCTGTCCAAAAGTCACACCCCCCCTTTTTAACTTTTGAACGAGTTGAGATATCGACTTCAAATTTAGAACTCTTAAATATATAGTTAATAAAAGGATTTTAGCTTTAAAAACTTTTATATATAAATATATAATTTTGTTTTCAAGTTTATTAGTTTCTTTTTAATAATGTGAAAAGCAACCTTTATTGGGGGCAAATAGAAATTTTGTATAAAATGATATTGTCACCGGATATAAGCATGGATACCAAACAGCTCTCTAAGTGGGTAAAACAGAAAGGGTATTAGTTTATCCGCATCTGCTATGTTAAGAAGGTTAATTTATAAGAAAATTTTAATGTCAAGGGATGAGTATGTAATGCACGTTTTATTTTAATTAATTCTTTTATTTACTATAAAACTGTATTTAGAAAGTTTTTTCTTTATTATTTTATTTAGTATTTTTAAAGACAAACTAAATTTTGTGAGTTGAAGAGCACCAAATTGGTCTTTACCTTCCCCATTTTCATGTTCAGTTTTTTTTAACGTCGTTATGATGGTTCCATTTTCTTAATGGGATGATTTAATTGCAAATTGTTAGTTCATAAATATTAATAAATAATGTCAAACAATTTTACGAAAATAAAATGTCCTTGTTTTGTCGGTTAGGACAAAGTTATAATGGTTATCTTATGATAATTTAATATATCTTATATTAAATTATCATAAAAGGACCATTAAAATGTTTGTTTATTTTTTTTAGTACACGCAAAAAAATAAAAATTTTAATTAAAACTTTTCATTTGATTTATGATTATTATATTATTCACAGCGCGAGCGCTAGAATAAAATTATTCGGTAGTTTCGAATAAAAAAAAAATCAAAAATCGTCCTAGACAAAAAAATCTTGAATATAAATTGGTTTCATGAAAAAATAAGCAACTTTTTGTTTCAAATGTCTATCTGTCCGTCCGTCCGTCCATACGTCACGATTTTTGTAGACACGATAACTCAAGAAAGAAATAATCCGATCGTATTAAAATTTTCAGGAAAGATCAAGCTCTATCAGGGGAAGATCCGTATTGTTTTTGAAAGTAATCCCCCCAAAAACAAAAAAGTTTTGGGGGTTTATTAAAATTTAAAAAAAATCGAAAAATGCTGAAAGAAAATTCCGATTAACGTATTTTTTTTAGGAAAAATTACTTTTATTATAAGGATCAATTATAAAAAAATTAAAAAAATTGAAAATATATTTTTTTTTTTAGTTTTTTTTTTAGAATTTTTTTTCACTTTTTCAAAAAGAAAGTAATTAAAAAAAAAAGGTTTTTTGAAAACTTAAAAAAAAAGTTTTTTTTCAATAATTTTTCGTTTTTCAAAAAACATCCTTTAAAAAAAAGTAATTATTTTTTTTATTTTTTTTTGAAAATTATTTTTTTAAGTATTTGGGAAATGCAATATACTATTTACTGTGAATAATATACACGGTGTATTTGAAATAGGGTCCGAAATTTTAAGGTGTAATTCTACATCATAAAATATGACAAAAAGCTCCTATAAATATATGTCTAAAAATGCGTCGTAAGGGAGCTACACTAGGGACACTAGATCTAGGTCTTAAGTTAGCAAGTCTGTCGCCTTGCTAACTTAAGACCTAGATCTAGTGTCCCTAAGCTACACCCCTTTAAAAGTGGCTAAAAAAAAATCGGTTTTTGTTTAATAACAGGAACCCTTTAAGATATGTCAACGAGGTTTTGCAAGTAAACTAATCCTAATAAGGCACATCTTCGTATGTTATTTTCATGTAATTACTTTAACCAGGGGTGTGCGAAACGGTTTTTGTCCCAAACTTTTTTCTGAGCAACTTTTTTGTATTTTTATATTTGGAATATGATTCCCCAGGTCAAAATACAAAAAAAGGTACTCTTGTCGTTCATTTGAAGGTGAAATTTTACGGTTCGAGGACCAAAAATTAAATACTAAAATGTTAAAAACCAAGATTTCAGTGATGCAGCATAAGCGATTTTTTAACCTTCATGTATAGAAACTTTATTTCTTAGTTCCTGACATAGAATAATTCTAAATCATTAAAATTTTGATTTTTAACATTTTAGTATTTAATTTTTCGTATTCGAACCGTTAAATTTCCCCTTCAAATGATTTTTTCTCGAAAACGGTTAATCCTACAGTATTATAACAAGAGTACCTTTATTATGTATTTTGACCTGATAAATCATATTTTAAAATTAAAATTATAAAAAAGTAACACAGTTTGGGATAAAAAACTGTTAAGGCCACCCCGTTTCGCACACCACTGCTTAAAATAAGTACATGAAAATAATATAAGAAGATGGTTCCTATTAAGATTAGTTGTCGTACAAAACCTCGTTATTGTATCACAAAGGGTTCCTGAGTTATTAAATAAAAACCGAATTTTTTAGCCACTTTCAAAGGGGTGTTGCTACCTTACGATGCATTTTGAGACATATGTTTATATGAAATTTTTGTCATATTTTATGATGTAAAATAACCCCGTAAAATTTTGGATCCTATTTCAAATACACCATGTATAATGGAATGCGTAAAATTACATATCTTCACGGCTTGTTTATTTATTTATTTAATACAAACAGGTTTAGCCAAGAAAAAAAAAGTGGTTAAAAGTAATATGAAATACTTAATATAGGAAAATAATCAATTAAAAAAAGCAAAAGAAAAAAATGGTTAAAAAATATTTAAAACGGCAATATAAAAAATTTAAGCACGACAACTTAAGAACGCTTTAAGCTTAAGACTTAAAATTTGACATACAGATATGTTGCCAAAAGTTATCGCTCCAAATTGTTTTTTGTAAACATTGGGGTTAAAAGATGCCAAGAATCGATCCCAAGAGTTGAAAAAACGTTTTGAGTACATTTTTTTAATTTAGAACACCCCTGAACCCATCCAGAAAACGCCGTTCAGCAAAACAGAAAACAATGAGAAGGATATCTATAGAGAAAATAGATTATCAGCTGCCTGTCAAAACATTGCCGGATTTACAGTAATACGATTTCAGCGAAAATATTGTTTGATACACGATTCTAAAGCTATCAAAAGAATATAAATATACTTGAATATAAAATCTAACTACGCACATGAACACCTTAAATTCGCTTTAAAAGTGGCGTTTTTTGCTCCTACCGCCCCCTCCCCAGATTATATTTTTAGTGCATGTTTAATTGACAGTAAAGGATTAATCTGTCACACGGTTATTTAATTTATGATAAAACAAAATTTATTCAAATTAAAAAAAAAAATATTTTCGACTTAGGGAACGTTCAAGTATTAGGGTAGGTACCCCAGTTATAGCCACCTTAAGAAAAACTCTGTTTTTATTTCTTTTTATTATGTTGCATTATAATGTTAAGGTTGCAAGTTTTGGTTTTTCTGAAACTTACAATATATCTCTACTATAAAATAAATGGTTAAACAATATAACTTCAGCTGATATGTTATAAAATAAAAAACAAACAAAATAATACTAATTCTCTAGTTTTAGCCACCCAAGCACCGGTTTTAGCCGTAAAAATTCACCAGATATAGCCACCATTAAAAAAAAAACTAAAAAATGTTAAAAATAAATTATTTATATTTTTGTTTTAGAACATTTAAAATTTATAGTTTTTTAAAAATATATACTTCAATATTTAAAATTATTTCGTTTTTTATTACATTTTTTCTTACATACATCGTTTCTTGGATAATTACCCGATAATTATAAATATTTATTAATTTTATTTATTTTTTATTTATTTCTTTAGAGTCTTTTTGGGATCTGAACCAGCTGGTAGTTTATACCATATTCGACACTATAAATTTTACAAAAAAAATTATATGTATGTGACAATTTCACATTGTGATGTTTAGTTTTTAGCTTTAGTCTTGAATCATTTGAGTCATTTTGATGGCCCGTTCTCGACTATTGCCGATTTTTTGTGGAGCAGCGGTTACTAACCAAGTTAGGGGAATATGTATTTCTCTCTCTTTTTAACTCATCAATTAAACAGAGAAAGAGTAACATACTGGTTAACCGGCGTTACCACAAAAAATTGACTTATATTTTGTATAATACTCCTCCTTTTTTAATTTAAATGTATTATTGGCTAATATTTAAAGGTGGTTTTCTCTAAAATCTTTGTACAGTAATTTTGACATATTGATATTTTTTGACATTGGCTATAACTGGTACTACTTAGGTTACAGTTTTAGCCAATAAATTCTGTAAAAAATGTATTAAAATATTAATAAAGTAACTGTTTAATAACTTACCTTTAACTTGATATAAATGTTTTACGAATTTAATTTTACCTGAATTAGATATTTAAAATTATTTTTCTGGCGGTTTCTTAAGAAAAGTGATAAGAAATTACATTTTTTTAAAAATCAAAATTTTAAATAGGCGCTGTATTCGTTTCGCTACAGTTAAAACTTATTTAACATATTTGTTGTCCCAACTTTTATCATTCAAATCGGATTTAAACGATCATTTTGATCTAAAGTCTCCTATTTCTTAGCTATATCCAAAAAACTACTCTGACTGGCTAAAACCGGTGCAGTGGCTAAAACCGGTGATCCTACCCTACGTAAGGCAAATTTTGATCATTTTGGATTTTTTTGGATATTTTATTTATGCAGAACACAGCCAATGTGCACTTATTAAAAACACTTTACATTATGGAAAAAAATAAATAACTTTTAACACACACTTCTTGAAAATTTTGTAGAAAATTCAACTTTAAAGCTACACTGACATTTGCACGGAAAACGTCAAGCGATAGGCCAGTTGCCAACCCAAATGAACAAAAAGTACAGACCTCTTATGGGCCTATAAGAACACGCAAAATGCGTGTGAAATAGAAAAAGTTAATTTTAAATAAAAAAGTCCAAACGAAATAAATAGGTACTTACAATTTATTTGTAGTGTGTACAAGTTTTTTAAATAAACTAGTCCTCCGTGTATTCGAATACATTTCTAGATTCTTTTACGTTTCTGTTTAGCTACTAGTCCAAGTTGCTGATTTCTTGACAGACTTGCCTTATTCTGGTACAAAGTTCTTCTCGATTTCTTTCAAATAGAGAAAATATGGGGGTGTCTTTATCTTAAATGCCACACACTGTATATACCTTCTGGCTCTGGAAAATTATTTTATTTTTTTTCAGGTACCTATGTAATCACAACTTTATGCGAAAGACCTACAAAATATTTGCCAATTTTTTGTGGTAACGCCGGTTAACCTGTATGTATCTCTTTCTCTGTTTAATTGATGAGTTAAAAAAAGAAAGAAATACATATTCCCCTAACTTGGTTAGTAACCGCTGCTCCACAAAAAATCGGCTATTAAATAGTATATGTTTTGATGTATTTTTTGAAAAAAATTGTATTGGAAAATTCGCGGTTACCACGATTTCTCGAAAACCAATTTACCGATCAATCTGAAATTTTTAGGTGTTGTTAGTTGTTAGCTGAAATAAATAAATAACAAATAAATAATAACTAAATAATAACCAAATAGTAACTAAATAAAATAAATTACGCAGCACCACATATAAATATATTTGTATTCTGACAGAGAATTGAGATGATCGTTGTTATCAATAAAGCACCAGACATAGTAAGAAATTTAACACCGTTTTAATCTTTCTGTAAATAGTTCTGACAGCTTCATGAACTTTATCATAAATAAGGTCTCTCGACTTCTCTTTTGCTCCAGTAATTTGTTATAGGGATTAAAACAAGTCTGTGGAAAGGAAAATTTTGTTTATTAAGTACTGATTTAGTAATTATGCTTGTCTTAAATTAAACAACAAAAATAACCACAATACTTTGTCAAACCAGTGACGTTGAAAATCCTGTAGAAGCTAAGTTTCTTGTATATTTGAGTATGTTTGGATCCAGCTTTATATTGGAATAAACAGAAGTCACCTGGCCAATATATTATATAAAAATCCAAAGTTTTTGATCCAAATGTAGGATTAAAAACTGCCGCCCGGCGACACTAAAATTTAGCTATACTGCTTAAGGAATTGGATCAGGCATAAAATTAGAAAATGGATGTAAGAATAATGTTTAGTTAAAAGCTTTAAGATATAGAAATTTATTACTTTTTCTTTAAAATTCAATACTTTTTGTAACAAATGACGGAATTTTTCACACATTTTACGATTTCAAGAAAAAGTTATTAAAAATGAAAGTCAAAAACCAGCTAATAAGTTTTAGACGAGCAAAATAGGCTTAATTATTTACAAAGTCGCTTTCCAGAAAACAGGATTTTCCGATTTTTAATAATCGGAAGAAAAAAATTTAAAAACCCCCTTCAAGAATCTTCCTATTTTTCCTCTCGTAGGGTCCCTCTATTTAGAGTAAATACTGCATCATATTATTTCATATACAAAATAAACCCTTTCAAGTGCTTTCTAAAGGCATCCATATATTAAGTTTTTCTAAAACAGAAGGCAAATGTACGTGCTTTCTTTGGTATTAGGGATCAAAGAACATCAAGTAAGCATTACTTTATTATACTATTCACAGCGTGTGAGCGCTAGAATAGTATAATAATACAGTAGTTTCGAATTTCCCAAAACGTCCTAGACAAAAAAATCTTGGATACAAATGTGTTTCATGAAACAATAGAAAACTTTGAAAATTTCGGTCTGTCCGTTTGTCTGTCCGTCTGTATCTCCTTCTGTCTGTCCGTTTGTCGGTCTTTCCTTCTGTCCGTCTGTCCATATATCTGTCCGTCTGTCCGTCTGTCCGTCTGTCCGTCTGTCCGTCTGTCCGTCTGTCCGTCTGTCCGTCTGTCCGTCTGTCCGTCTGTCCGTCTGTCCGTCTGTCCGTCTGTCCGTCTGTCCGTCTGTCCGTCTGTCCGTCTGTCCGTCTGTCCGTCTGTCCGTCTGTCCGTCTGTCCGTCTGTCCGTCTGTCCGTCTGTCCGTCTGTCCGTCTGTCCGTCTGTCCGTCTGTCCGTCTGTCCGTCTGTCCGTCTGTCCGTCTGTCCGTCTGTACGTCTGTCCGTCTGTCCGTCTGTCCGTCTGTCCGTCTGTCCGTCTGTCCGTCTGTCCGTCTGTCCGTCTGTCCGTCTGTCCGTCTGTCCGTCTGTCCGTCTGTCCGTCTGTCCGTCTGTCCGTCTGTCCGTCTGTCCGTCTGTCCGTCTGTCCGTCTGTCCATCTGTCCGTCTGTCCGTCTGTCTGTCTGTCTGTCCGTCTGTCCATCTGTCCGTCTGTCCGTCTGTCCGTCTGTCCGTCTGTCCGTCTGTCCGTCGGTCCGTCTGTCCGTCTGTCCGTCTTTCCGTCTGTCTGTCTGTCTGTCCGTCTGTCCGTCTGTCCATATATCCCACTGTCCGTCTGTCTGTCTGTCCGACTGTCCTTCTATCCTTTTGTTCCTCCGTCCCTCCAATGTCACGTTTTTTGTTTACACTATAAGGATTGAACATTAAATATGTTTAATTTCGTTATAATTTTTATTAAACCATGTGGGTGAGAGCTATACATTTTTATTGATAAATAAGTTAACATTCGTTGAGTACTAGTTATATAATATTTTTTCACAAATTGAGGGATTTGACATTGAATAAATTTTAATTTATTTATTAAATTTATTATTATTATAAAACCTAAAATGATCTGGGAGAGAATTATATATTTTTATTGATAAATATGTAAACATTCGTTGCGTATTCGATTTTTTAAAAAGTGGAATATAATATTTTTTTATTTTTCTAATGTTTTAATATGTATTAAACTGTAAGAAATTGTTAAACTTTCTTAAAGATTTACAGGAAGAAATATAGTATAACTGGTGGATATTTGAAATATTGAGTACAGTATATAGTTCTTTGGTTGAAAGGTTTGTTATTTTATTGTATATGCAACGAATAAATTAATTTTGTATAACTTTTATAGGTTTTAAATTATTTTTATAAATTCCACCCCATATGATAATACCATAATTTATAATTGAATTTACTAAAGCAAAATAGAGATGTTTTTTAAATGATTTTGATAATATATTTTTAATAAAATAAAATTTATTTAAGACATATTTTAATTTATTTTTTATAAAACATAGATGATCCTTAAAAGTCATTCGATTGTCAAATTGTCTTTCTCTTTAATTTCAGGACAGTTGCAAATACTAATATTGTTACATAAACTGGTATAAATTTTATTATTTTTATTTTCGTTTTGACTATTTTTTTATAATTGGATTTATCGAAATTTATACACATATCATATGTAGAATACCAATAATTTAAAATAAAAAAATCATGCTGAATATTTCTTATATTTTGTTCCCAACTTTCTGAACAATAAATTAGTGCAGTATCATCGGCGAATATAAATATTTTTCCTCTAAAGTTGACAAAGATCGTTTATATAAATCAAGAAAAGTAAAGGACCAAAAATTAACCCTTGAGGGACTCCTGTTTAAAAATTGGTAAAATCACTTTTTACAGAATTAACCAATGTACATTGCCTTCTATTATTTAAATAATCTTTAAACCATTCCAAAATTGGATCTTATACCAGCATTTTCAAGCTTATTTGTAAGTAATTTATGCGAAATTGTATCAAAGGCTTTTTTAACATCTATAAGTAATGCTGTAACTTTTTTATTTAAATGAGTGCCAGATCTGTACCTTTATTTTGAATAAAACCAAATTGAATTTTTTTAAATTATTCTTTTCAAAATTTCGACTATTCGCTTGTATAGGTGCTAATTTTTCAAAAATCTTGGGAAATAACGGGAGTACAGATATTGGCCTGTAATTTTCCGGTAAATCTTTAGAACCACCCTTATAAATAGGGATTATTAAAGCTATTTTCATATCATCAGGAAACATATTTTTTTCTATCCAGTAATTAAAAATTTTAGCTAATATTGGACTTTGGACATAACCTTTTATTCTTTTAATAATTTTGTAGTAATTTCATCATTTCCACTTGCTTTATGAGTTTTTAAAAAAGATATTTCATGTTCAGCTTTTTTTTTAATTGTAATATTTGACATAAAAAAGAAATATGATTTTTTTTTGTTGGAAAAATTATATTTTATTGGTATTGTCTTAAAATCTTTTAGAATATTGTGCTATTTTGGTTTTAATTTTGGAAAAGAAATCATTTATTGCATTGCAAATACTATGAGAATCTTTATATGTGGAATTTTCATGTTTTAAAATTTTTATATTATTTTGAATTTATTTTTTTTTATCATTGCCACAGATTTCATTTAAAATGTTCCATTGTTTTTTTAAGTGCCTACTTTTGCTCAATAAATTAAAATAATAAGTCGACTTAGTATGTAAAATTAGTTTTTCTATTGTTTTCTTATAATTTAAATATTTTATTTTAAGTTGCATATTTTCAGATTGTTTTTTACATAATTTACATAAGAGTTTATTTAATTGCTCATTTGTGGCAAAAATATAAAATTTGTATAAAAATTTTAAAGACTTAATTTGTAGAATATAATATTCTCTACAAAAAATGTACATACATTTTTTTTTTAATTTGCTTAGTTTGTTCGTAAAAAGTAAAATTAAATATTAAATTAAAGCACATATTGTAAACTTTTTTCCCAAGTTTATATATTTTTATTTTTTTTTATTAATTTAAAGACGCAGAATCCAAATTTAATCTTAAAAAAATACAGCAAGTCTTATTTTGTAAATTAATGTAGGTACAGTTAATTATGTAAATATAATTTAAAAATAATTTATAAAAAAAAAACATTGCTTATTTTATTTGTTTTTTTAAATGGTTCTACATCATAAAAATGTTACTTCATTACATAAGGACAGTATTACGTAACATATTTTTAGTTAATTTTGTGACCCCCTAGTGATGCTTTTTGACGTTTTTTAGCATTATAACGTGGCGCTAAGCTTGTCCCTTTATGCACCCTTATTCTCAGCCCCCCCCTACTTAGTTATGTCACAGGATCCATTTTTTTAAATATTTATTCCTTAGTATTCCTATTAATTATACCTGTAAGTTTAAAGTTTCCATAATCTAAGTTTGGTATTTTTTAACCAATACTGAGTCTACGAATCCAAATTTATCCTGGAACTATTTTTATCTCCCATGATTTTAGAACAAAAGAAAGCTAAAATAATATTTTTTTACCACTTATCTCATTTTTTGCAGAAACCTGTGGTAACAGAAACATTCTAAGGCCAGATACGGTCTCAACGACTCAAAATTAGTTAAAAAACATATCGTCATGTTACCTTAACTACCTCGTATCTCCAAATTCACAGATTCTCAGGGGACACAAAAAACCGGTTAACTTTAAAATCCTTTTTTTTATAATATAGACAAATATAAGTGTAGTTATTTCTTGTGGGCCCTTCAAGCATAAAAGATTGCAAAATTATTAGTTACGTGAATCAAAAATTAGAATTATGGAGATACGAGTTAGTTACAGTAACTATTATTTCCAAGTCGTAACCCTATACTGGAGATACGAGGTTGCTCAATTAAAAACTCTGAAATATTTAAGGCATGTAAAAAATCCAAACGAATTGAGATAAAAAAAGAGGGGTGAAAAACCATCTTAGGGGTAATATATTTTCAAAAAGTATTATATTCTCAGATTCATATTCAGTGGCATCTAAAACACCCATATACAAATTTTTACAAAAAATTTCCCTCGTCCCCCAGGAGGTGGAATTACATAATTTTTGTTCTAAAATTTAATATTAGCGTCCTTAAAAGCCTCTGTATACCAATTTTGATAAAATTATTTTGAAAATACACTGCCCAGTAAAAAGCTTTCTTCTTTTTTTCTTCCCCGAGCGTGGAGTGGAATCACAAAACATGGCAAAAAATATTGTAAATAATTAAATATTATTACCCCCTGCCCCAAGGGGGTGAAGTTAGACCATTTTTTTTATCAGATTCACTTTCATAAATCTCGAAAATCCCAATATACCAATTTTCACGAAAATTACCCCCCTGCCCTTAGGGGTTAAAGTAAGATTTTTTTTATTCTAAGATTTAGTTTAAGCTACATTAAAAACCCCTATATACCAATTATCACTAAAATATTACAAAACTTTTAAAATAATCAACCTCACCTCCCTTCGGGGGTGAAGTTACCTCGAAAACCCCCGCGTACAAATTTACACGAAAATATTGTAAATATTTAAAAAAAGTCTACCCCGTAAGCCGTGGGTGGATTAACGTTTTTTTTTATAAAATTTAGCTTAAGCGACCTTAGAAGCCCCTAGATATAAATTTTATAAACATTTTAAGAAAAAAAAAACGATAAAAGGGATATTTTTCACCACTGGGGGTGAGATGGAGGGGTGGTAGGTCTTTTTTTACTTCACCAATATATTTTCCGCATCCAAATACATAAGTATGCAAAGTTTTATCTTCTTAGATATTTTCACCTACGGGAAATTCCTTATTTGCTAGGCCTAATATTTGAGGTAGTTCCAGTTATTTATTTTAAGTAGTAAAGGAGATACGAGGTAACTAGTTAAACATAACTTATAAACCAATTGGAATTTTAAATTAGGACTTTGTTTAGGTCATTACTAATCATGTACAGAATTGATTAGTGCAAAAAACCGAAAATCGATTTTTTGGAGATACGAGGTAGTTAAGGTAACACGACGATATGACCTAATCAGGGCAAAACACCGTGTCGCCCAGTGCAATTTTCTTACAACTGCTCATTAACCTCGTAGTTTCAATAGCCAATTAAATCTAACATAACGATATCAGTGGTTAAGCGTGCAATTTAATGTGGTAAGTCCAAATAATTATAATTCTATAAGCTGCCAGGTCATTGTGATTTCATAATAATTAGAAGTCAGACTATTTGAATTAATTTATCAGGTGTTCGCAAAATTTACAATTTATATCTGGACCTGTGTAATAAAATGATCAAACTCCATTTTCATTATTTTAAGAAATAAATTTTAAATTTCAAAATAAATTGAATTTGTTATTACTTGTCAATCAAATGATATTTTTGTCAACTAAAAGCAAAATAATATAAAGAAAATAACACATTACTGGTTTTGAATGAATAAAAGCATACATTCCCAAAAACATTTATTCGAAAAAATATCTTTAAAAACAAAAAAAATCTAAAAGTACAAAAATTGAAATATTTTAATATTCCTCCTCTAATTTCTGCCTTAGCTAAGCTTATAAGCAGTACCCGGCGTATTTCCAGTTATAGTCCAGTCTTCAAGTTAATAAAAGAGCCTTTACCTGAAAATAATTCAGGGAGTTTAATTCATAATATTTATATAATTTTCTTTGGTAATGTAGTAGTTTGGCAACATATTAAACATTTTTATAAATATAATATGAATTTCTTAACTTATTGTACCCGGCTGTGCATTTTGACATCACGACTTGCTAAAATCCGATGTCCAGTTATCTAAAAGTCACACTAAATCTTCATTTCACAGACCGTGTACACTGTACACGATGTGTACACTGTACACTGTACAGTAACGAATTTTCAGTGGGATTAGGGTTGCCAACCGTCCTTTATTCTTCTGTTTTTTTATAAAACTGAGGTAGAACTTTTACTTTTATACGTATTTATTACGAACTCGCTCTCATTAGGATTTAGTTCTTATCGGTTTTGAATTTTATAGACCCTTTGCTCACATGATTTATCATCACCTAAGTTTGCTGTTTTTTTTAAACCTATTTTCATCTGAGGGGACGTGTGTGATATTTTTTAAAGTTTATATATTTGCGAAGAGCTTAGTTCGTTTTTATAGTTTTTTAAAAAATTTAAGTAAAAGTTATTTTATTATAATTTATAAGTAAAAAGTAAATTGTTGGCTTCTGGAGTTCCTAAAAATTTAGTTAACTGGATTTATTCCTATTTAGTAAGCCGGATATTAATTGTTAAACTTAATAAAAAAACAAAGTCAAACAATTTTTTTTTCGAAATTAGGTGTTCCCCAAGGTTCTATATTGGGACCTTTACTCTTTTTAATTTTTATTAATGACTGGCCTCAGTTTATTAAAAATGGTTTAATTACAATGTTTGCAGATGATACGACCATAACTCTCTCTGCTTCAACTTGGGTTGAGTTATTAAGATTAATTATGATAGTATTAGACGATTTTGATACTTGGTGTCACAGAAATAAGCTTATCTTAAATAAATCCAAAACTATGGTCGTAAACTTTTTTAACCCTTCGTTAGGCGCGCCTCTTTTTGTAACGTGGTTAGGCGCGTCTACACTTGTAGACCATTTTATTTCTTGTTTAAAAAAAAACATATTTATATTTTTAAAAACCAAATATCTTATGTTATTTATTTGGTTGTATTGTAGCAGTTATGACTGCCACTGTTTTTAAAGATTACCTGATCTGTGTCACGTAATCATACGATGTTACCATTTTTTCAGAAGTTAGTATTTCTTTCTATTTGCACATATAAGATTGAGTACAGACTTATTGTATGGTCTTGTGGAAGTCTTGCGATGGTCCTTGATTCCATTTGCTGGGTCATTTTTCTTTTATTACAGAATTTGTCTTATTTTTGGTGTTTACTTTTGATAGCCTAAAATATAATAACAAACGTCTAGTAATCTACTACATTCAGTACTTGAGTAAGCTACTGATGTTTTTCAGCTAGTCTTACCTTTTTAATCACAGCTAAAGCTTCTGGAAGTCGGATAAAATCATTATCAAAGATTGTTTACCTAATTTTGAGGTTAGTTTTACTTCTACCCGCATTCAGGTATACAGTATGCATTGCATGGTCAGCTGATGACTTCAAGTTGGTTTATTTTCGTCGTATCATTTCTTAAACCATATGAAACGATTGTTAGATGTATGGCTAGGCATTTTAAACTTATTTAGAGTATTCTTTTTCTTTATTTTCAAGTATTATTGGGATTATGAATAGATGTTTTTTTGTGTTGCCTACCCTCAAAATCGATTTGTTGTTCGTAGTTCCAAGTTTCGCCACGGGGGGAGTTTTGTACCTTGCCGGAGTTGAAGGGAGTGGCGTTCTTTTTCAAAACGACAAGCAATGGCGTTCAGGTCGTAAAATCAGAATCTGATTTTTGTGAAACCATCCGTGGTTTATGTTTGTGTAAAAATGTTGCAATAAGTTTGTAATGAAGTGTAGTATAATCCTACGTAATTAGTTCAAGCAGTTTTAATGGAAATTCCACAATATTCATCTTTCAAAAGGCGTACAGGTGAAGGCTTCAGGCTGCAGAGTATTCTAGTATTCAGCACTTACTGCTCTAATTAATTCAGTTTTGGACTGGATTGTTGGTGAAGCTTTTCCATTTCTGTTCTAACGTTCTTCGAATGTTTTGACGATACCTCTATCCCAAATTTTATGAATATTGTTGGTGAAGCTTTTATATTTTACAACGTTACCGTTATCTCAAATTTTACGAGTATCGATGGCGAAGCTTTCCATTTCAACTTTAACTTCAATTTTCATTGAGGTGTTCTTCAATTTTCCACATTAGTTTTCAAGAGTTTTCAAGATTTTTCAAGATGTTCAGTAAATTGCAGTACCGTTTTTAAGCCAAGAGGTTTACAAACGTTTCAATGGATCCTCAAGCGTTTGAGTTTCAAACGTGTTCAAATTTGTAAGGAGTTCTCAAGGCAAGGACAAGGAAATGTTCTGAACAGTGACGTACATCATCAGGGAGTGGGACAACGTATTTGGTCGTTCCAGGGACAACTTTAATTAACAGGTTTTTATAGTTTTAGTGTAAATAATGAAAATGCGGTTTACTATATTTATTTTTGGTAAAATATCCAAGTTCTCAAATTTTAATATTTATTAAGGTGCTCTATTTTATTATGAATATTCTAGGTTGGTTTGTAAACAAAGTTGCAACTTTGGGCCGTACGCCTAGATTACTATTTTTCACTTATTAACACATACCTTATATTACTGTTTTTATTTAGGTTATTCACCATAATAATTTTGGTATACATATTTTAACATTTTTGCAATAGGGTAGTTCACCACATTTTTTTTTATATTTCGCAATGGGGTCTTTTCACCATACTTTTGGTAATTTATAATTTTATTTTAATTAATATGATTAATTAAAGTTGTCTACTTGTCATTTTAAATAAACATTGTAACAGCACATATTTGAGTTTTTGTTTAAATTATAATCAACACAAGATATACAAATCTATTCAAATCATAGTTATTTTTCAGGTTTATACATGCTGTAAAAGATAATTAATATTCTAGTACATTATTTTTTATGTGTTTGAATCTTAACACATAAACTGCCAAGCACATGTATGTTTACAAGATTCTGGCGCCCAAGGTGTTAAACTAAGCTTATTATCATAATTTTTAATCCATGAACCCCTGTGCCCGTACTGATGCCAGTTAGCCGATCGCAACCGTACATTTTCTTTTCTGTAATAAGTAACCAGGGCAGCGCCTGATAATTTTTTAGTTTTTACTTATTCTAGACAGGAAAACGCGGTACAGTATTTAAAAGTTATTTACATATTTTTTTCAAATTAATACTGTTTTAGTAAGTGTTAAGGGTAAGAGAAAAATGATATACAATTCTAACATATATTTTACATCTGTACGGTAATTTGTAAAAAAAAATAAAATAACTTTCTGAAACTAAAACATTTGTTTTTTTTTTAACATGTACGATTATAAATAAATAAAAAACACCTAAATTAAAAGAAAAAAATATTATAAAATTTTACTCGAAATCATGCAATATTTTAGTAACTCATGCGCCTTGTACATGTGCTATTTGCAATCGTAGTTATGATTTTTTTTTTTTTTTAATGTGAAACCTGGTACACAGATGGATCCAAAATGAAGGAAGGGACGGGAGCAGGAATCCATGGACCGGGCAAAGAAATTAGCTTAAACCTGGGAACCAAGGCAACCGTTTTCCAAGCGGAAATCTATGCGATTTATGTCTGCGCACAAGAAATGGTATCGGAGTCCTACACGGGACGACAGTAAATATCATTTCAGACAGCCAAGCAGCAATAAAGGCATTAGATTTATATGCTTTTAGCTCGGAACTGGTTTATGAATGCCACAGCGAGCTATGTAAACTGGCTGAACATAACAAAGTAAATTTGATATGGGTACCAGGACATCAAGGAATAGATGGTAATGAGAAGGCAGACGACCTGGCAAGAAAGGGGAGTAAAGCCGTACTTACAGGACCAGAACCATGCTGTGGGGTATCTTATTCCACTGCCAGACACTAGGTCAGGAAAATGTTGAGGAATGAACACCAGCAACATTGGATAGATGCACCTAAAACGAGACACTCTAAACTCTTTCTAGGGGGCCAACCAAGAAAAGAACCAGCTTACTTCTAGGCATGTCCAGAAGTCAACTGAGAGCAATAACGGGTATAATAACTGGGCACTGCTTACTGAATAAGCACCGACACCAAATGGGACAGACTACGAGCCCCGTGTGCAGGAGATGTGGGGAAGGGGACGAAGAGCCCTACCACCTCATATGTGAATGTCCATCCCTAATAGGGCTAAGATGGAGGTACTTTGGGAACGACTCGCTGGAACCAAACGAGATCATGAACACTCCCCTGAAACCGTACCTGGACTTTATAAAAGAAACAGGGATGTTATGAGGAGATCTGTGCGGTTAACACAAAGGGCCCTAGGGACCAGGTGTTGAGGGCAGTGAACCCCACACTGAACAAACTAAACTAAACTAAACTAACTATGATATTTTGAGCATTTTTTTTTTCGATTTATTTTCCCTTATTATGCACATTTAGTGTCCAAAGTAATTTTTAGTTTTATAGAACAGAAAATTACCTTATTTATCAAAAACATTACGTATGAGCTCTTTGATGACCAAAAAGACTCGTGCCAGTGTCTTCCTATAAACTGCTATTTTTGTTTTGGTGGTAAAGACATATTGTATCTTTAATTTATCTTTAAACTAATAAACTAACTTTGAAAAACAATATTCACAAAAAGAAACCATAAAAACTTACACAAAATAAAAAAATAAAAAAGGTAACGTGGTTAGTCGCGCGGTCTACAATCGTAGACCAGGCAGGTTTCAATATGAAAAAAAAAAACAATATTATACCCATTCAAAGTGTGAATTATTACTGATCTAATAGATTGATGCATAATGCACAGCTACTCGAAGGGGCGCAAGCGTAAACACTCCGTGTAAAAAGTTACCCAGCTAAAAAAAAGCATGGTCTACGATCGTAGACCGCGCGCCTAACGAAGGGTTAATAGAAAAGGCCTTCCTGTTGATTTTTCCATTCCTAACCTTAATATTAGCAAGGAAACTAAATTTCTGGGTACATATTTTGATCAAAATTTAAGGGATAAATATATAGATCCCGTCTGTAAAAAGTTAAATAATGCGTATTTTGCAGTTTTAAAAATGAAAAGTGATCTTACTAAAAAGGGTTTGCTTGACATTTATTACTCTTTGGCGTTTTCATATCTAAACTATAATATAATTTGCTGGGGTTGTGAAACAGATATTAATAGAGTTTTTGTAAGTCAAAAAATACTGATTGGATTAATATTTAATTTAGACTAGAGAGAAAGTTGCAAAGATGCATTTAAGTCAAACCAAATTTTAACCGTAGCTAGCCTTTATATTTTTAAATGTGTTATGTTTGTTAAACTAAATGATAGTGATTTTATTAGAAACTCAAATTTTCATTGCTATAATACAAGAAATAAGGACAATTTAAGAGTACCAAAGCACAAAACTAGTTACTTTGAAATTATATGGCCATAACCTTTTTTAATAAGCTACCGTTAAATATTCGTGAAGATCATAGTAATAACATTTTTAAAAAAACAGTTAAAAAGTTTTTGGTGGAAAATTGTTTTTATACTATTAACGAATTTCTTAATTAATGTTATATTTGTGATTTTATTTATATGTTTTAACTTTTTAATCTTTTGTTTGTTTTGTTTTATATTATGTTTTTAATTTGCCTTGTTAGAGACAATGGTCATTACATTTTCTCTATTAATTTTTGTTTTACGGGAACCGTATTTTTTTTTAATCATCTTTTTATTTATTATTTATTTTTTTCGGTCATTATCGTTTTTTGTTTTTTTTAACAATCACTTAGGAAATGTTATCCCTTATTCTCAAATAACGCATTTATATACTTATACAAAGATCGATTTTTTATTTATTTAAACCTGACCTGTCATATCTATTTTATATAGCAAAGTGATCAATAAACATCTTATCTAATCTTATCTAATCTTATCTAATCTTATCTAATCTAATCTACTGTTGCTTTTTGTAGTTTCGTTTTTTTTTAGAATGATTTAAAGTGGGATACCTTACTAAGAATGTATAAAGAAGAGAAACCAAATAACTCCCTGAAAGATTAAATTATTCTTGAAGGCCCGAAGATTTCAGTGAGATAGGTAGATAATAAATTGGTATAAGAATAAATTTTATTTTTAAATTGATTCAAACTGACATTCTGTAAATGTGGTTTTAAATCGTTTATACAGGGTGTTTAAAAAATAGATACTAAATTTTACATAAAAAAATGTGAAATAGTATATTCTGTAACAAGTGTAAAATGATGAATATTCAGAACGAGTGGATGTTTGTTACCCAAACTACGATAGCGGCTAGTGGGACGGTCCACGAGTGAGGAATAGCCATTCTGCACGTATTGCCAGCTATACTTTTTCTATGACTGAAGTTTTATGCAATCATTTAATTTATAAATTACATAATAGCCAAAAGTTTTAATAAAAAACAATAATTTACATCCAATAATTTAATTTTTATATAATAATTTAATATTTTATAGTAAATTTTATATATCGTTGATTTTGCTAAAAATATGAAACCTATTACGGTTTGGTTTCATATACCGCAATAGGTTTCAACTGCTTACCGAACGAACTATATACCGTAATAATTTTCTGTGCGATTTGACTACCATTACATTACATTCTAAGATAGCCGTAAAAAAATATTTCTCATATCTTAACTCAGGAACTATTTGAAGTAATGAGATGACATGGTTTACTACTAATCTTATTAGTAGTAACACTTAAGTTATCCTTTAATATTCAACCAAAGGCAAACTTATAACGGAAAACTTATAATATTAAGAGGGTACCCATATACTATGCCCTAGTCAAAAAGTTCTGTCTATTTATTCACAATAGAATAAATATTTAAAAACACCTAGAAAATAAAAAAAATCATGATTACCCCCCTTCCCCTCCTCACACAAAACATTGGAAATGGTTTCTGGACAATATTCTTTTTTATGAGAAAGTATTCTTTCTCACTCAAGAAAAAATGAAAATATTTTTTCTGATTAACAGCTTTATAGAACATTTTGATATCAATTAATTTGATTTTTTAAGAAATTGAGTCTCATCAAATATACCATTAAAATTGTGCCAGATAATTCAATAAATATGTTGATATCGTAGAATGATCGTAGATCAAAACAGTACTACACCCCAACAGAACAATATGACAAAATATGCATATTATGTGCATAGATCTACAAATTGCAATGTATGATTTTGACACAACCATTAACGATTATTACTTGTTTTATGGGCTGTTATCAATCATTTTTGATAAATATTACTTCCAATACAATAATTTAATATGGACTGTGTTTTGCAATAACAAGTTAACCCATACTGTGAAATGAGAGTAAGTTGTTGAGCATTTTACCTTGTATAACACTACACTAAAAAAAAGTTTATTTGTGTCAACTAAATATTTGGTTGGATATGGACAAATAAATATTTGGTTGTGTTAAATCAATTTTATTTGGGTCAAATAAATATTTAGCTCATGTAAACAAATAATTTTAATTTCAAAATGATTTATTAATGGGAATAAAATGTTTTATTTAACAGAAATAAAATTAATTTGACAGAAATAAAATTTATTTGTCACAACCAAATATTTATTTGTCCATATCCAACCAAATATTTAGTTGATGCAAATAAACTATTTTTCAATGTAGGCAATAAATCACAATTTTTTTTTTGGTTCTGATCTAAAAATACATTTTCCAAAAAGTCGAACTAAAAGTAAATAACGACAAACCATGTAGATACTCATTTGGAGTAAGATATTATTTTTATCTGTGTATAATACTTTTCTTGATTCATTGATAAAAAAGATAATTTTTATTTATTAGGATATGGCCAATTAAATTATTTGGTTGTCGGTAACAAATTTTATCTGAGTCAAATAAATATTTAGTTCATGTAAACAAATATTTTAATTTCAAAATGATTTATAGATAGGAAAACAATAGTTTATTTGACAGAAATAAAATTTATTTGTCACAACCAAATAATTTAATTGGCCATATCCAACCAAATATATCAGGAGGTGACTTTCAAAACGCAGTTTTTTACAAATAACACATTTTGAGATATCAACCAAGTATTAATTTAGGAACTATAACAGCTTTTATAGTACCACTGAACATCAGGTATTATCTATTTTAGAGAGAATAGTTAAATTACATTGGCGAATTAAATCAGTTTCACTAATTATTAAAAAAATTGCATATTAAAAAAATCAAAAACTGCGTTTTGAAAATCAAAGCATAAAAACTGCGTTTTGATAGTCCAGCGTTTAAATGAATATGAATATTATTAATAGAATCTCTTGTGATATTGATTTTTAGGTATAGATACAAATAGTATACAGGGGCTGTCCATGTATCATGTAAAACCTTTTTTTTACTATTTTGGGCCTCTCTGTGTAACGCGTTTTTCATTTAACTCAACACACAACATGACACTAGGGGGAGAGGGGGTCTCCCTCCAGAGTGTTACGTAACTTATAAATAGACCCATATTGTACATTGTACATACATTCTCAATGTATGAGCCTATTTTGCTTCCCCATTTTAATTTTTTTTTAAATTTCGGAAAGCCTTGTATTCGTGCAAAAATTTTCAAAATTTTTTTTTGCGTATTTTTGGGTTTTATGACGTTTTATGTCGATATAAATCCATTTCAAGCAAAGAAAAAAAATTGTCGATCGGTCGGTCGTTCGATCGGTCGATCGGTCTGTCTGGGAAATCTTGTGGGCACGATAACTTAAGAACGCTTTAAGCTAGAGACTTAAAATTCGGCATACAGGTTATGTTCTCGCTAGAATTGTTTTTGGTGAACATTGGGGTGCGGCAAATGATGAAAAATAAAAAAAAATAGTAAAATTTGAAAATTGCTATATAGGGGTTTTTAAGGTTGCTAAAATTGAATCTAATAATAATTAATTTAATATTTAAAAAATCCATTTTCCGCACGGAGGTGAAAAATGGGAAATCTTTTTTACTGGGCAGTGTATTTTATTTACGAAATTAATAAAAGTACCTAAATGAAATTCAAAAATAAAATTTTATTAACTTAAACATACAATTTTTGTAACTTTATGGAACTGTTTTAAACTCAACAACTTAAACTGTGTTTGACAAAACTTATTTATAATAATTATAAATAATTCTTAATAATTACACTGGTCTGCGTTTTATTTATTTTTTTTTTGTTTGAGGTTAAAGTTTTTGTAACCGTTTTTGGGTAAATGATATGTGCTGATTTTAAAAATGTGGCGCATTTTTCTATATCAGGTCAAGTTTTTTTGCTTTCCGTATATTTTGAAAAATTTGGAAGCTAAGCTATACGACCCTTAATATTTTTTACAAATTTAAAAAAGCGTATATAAGTATGAAGGGCTGTATAGGGGTTTCATAAACCCTGAAATCAGATTAAGCTCAAATTTTGCATAAATCATCCTTAGATATATTTAAGATATTTTGAAAGATATTAAGCCGATATATAAAAGGGTGTTCAAATGGCAGCCAGTCCTAAAATGTTTTAACAACGAGTGAGTTATGACTTTAAATGCGTTATATCTTCCAACCAATAGAAATTAAGGGAAAAAAATATTAAGCAATTTTATTGCATTTTTTATGCTCTTTCATTTTCTGTTTCTAGTAGGTTGCAATTAAAAGTTATATGTTGTTTTAAGGGCCGTTTAAGGGTCTTCCGAAACTGGAAAATCGATAGACTTTTTTTTAGTGAATTTCCCATCCCAAAATCTATAGGAATACATACTTTTTTTTGACTGAGGAATTTTGTCGCAGTTGAAACCTATATTGACTGTAGTATAATTAAAACTGCGTTTTGAAAGTCAAGCTTTGGTTCAAAAACTGCGTTTTGTTTTTCCACGTCGTTTTCTAACTAAATGTTTAATATGAAATAACAAATTTTTTATTTTTTTTTTTGATCAATAGATTGAATATGCATTAACAGTGTAAACACCATCATTATCTCAATTTTTCAAAAAATGTCAAAAACTGCGTTTTGAAAATCACCTCCTCATATAGTTGACTCAAATAAACTGTTTTATCAGTGTATAAAAAAGCATTGGTAAATAGAATTACTAAGCGTAAAAAATAATTAATTTTTAACATTGAAGTACAATAAAAAATGTAGCTCTTTCAATTTGAAAATTTTTAAAAAGTTATTGTTTTATTTCCAGTCAATACTGAAAAGTTAAAGTTTTCCAAGGAAAGACTGTGATATATACTTTGGAAACGTTAGATAAAAGTTTTTAAGTTTATTAAACTTTTCACAGCAAGAACTAATAGAAGAGTATAATAATTGTATAATAATTACATATAATTATACAATCGTTAATTAATATCCAAATTATCTAATTCTGAACAATACTTATTGTTGTTGTGTCCATCCTTCTGTTCGTCCAACGTCTATTAGTTAGTTAGTCCGTCTGTATGTCGGTCCAATTTAAGTAATTTAAGTAATATAAGTGTAAATTTTAAAAGAAAATTTAAGAAAATCTTATTTTTTAACAAAAAAGTTGAAACTTCAGCACCTTCTGCAAACACAAAAATAAAAAATAAAAAATTATATGGTCAAAAAGACCTCCTGCCCCCCATGTGCCCCCGAAACATATCAAATATAAATCATTCTGTGTTCCCATTAATATAAGCCAATTATTGTCATGTTCCTAATATTGCCAATTCATCTTAAACTTGTTAGTTTGTCCTCTGTGTCATAGATGGCACTGCCAATATATCTGTTATATTGAAAAGATGCCTGTTTTGCCCAGTTGGTAATGGCGTACACAAAAAAGCAGTTCGTGTATCGTGCTCTTCCACTATAAAAACTTGCTGACTGTCGCAAGCTGGGTAGCATCGATTATTGCAGGTCAAGGACATAATCAGTTAGGTAGGCACAAACGTGCATAGTTTTTGGCCCATATTTTATTTCACTCAATAAAAAAACAAAAATTATTTTGAGATTGTTTTCTAAGTAGTTGTGTTCCTAATATTGTCATGCATAGTAGTTGATAACAAAAAAATGATAAAAACAAAAAACACAAGAAGAGAAAGAAAATAAGAAATCAGAGAGTTTTGAACCTTGGCTCTGCTTTTTATAGGAAAAAAATAGCCAGGTCGATATGAGAATCTCATAATGAGATTGTATAGATTCATACATGAAGGGTGCGTGGAGCTTACTAAAAACAACAAATAAGGTGGGTTAGCCAATTATTGCCATGTTCCTAATATTGCCACACCCTATTAAACTTGTTAGTTCGTCCTCTGTGTTATAAATGGTACTGCCAGTATATCTGTTAATCGAAAAGGTGCCTGTAAATATGATGTATCTGTATCCAGTTGGTAATGGCGTACACAAAAACGCAATTGTTGCTTTGTGCTCTTCCACTATAAAAACTTATAAAATTGTGCTGTCGTAAGCTGGGCAGTATCGTTTATTGCAAGGCAAAAACGTTATTTATTTATAAACCTTAACATATCAAAATTTATATCACAGAGCTCAGAAATATCATTGAAGTTACTGCAAATAATATAAATAGGAGGAATAAACAAAATGTTTGTTCTATTATCAGAAATTCTATTTTGTTTAACAAAGAAGACAATCCAACTTATTATGTAGTAGTTTAAAAAGAATACATATAGATGATGCTTTGCGTCTGTGTTCTAGTGATTTGAAATTAAATCTTAACAAAAGGGCTGTGTCGTCTGTACCCTGAGATGGATATCGACCGTCTTCTTTAAAACACATGTATTTTAAGAAACGTCGTTGAAAACCTTCCACTTCTTCCTTATAAATATCATAGTATGGGTACCAAATTATAGAGCAATATTCTAATTTGGATCTAATAATTAAATGATATAATAAATTGAGTCTATGATTGCTAGAAAAGGTCACAAACATGCACTTTCATGGCCCATATTAGAGTAAAGAACTTTAATGTTAAGGTAGTAAAGTTTCAGGTGATTACAAATAAATTTGAATGCAGTAAAAAATAAAATGTCTTAACATGGCAATAAGTGATTCACCCACTAGTTATTTAAATGCCCAAATTGCACCTAAAAACATTATTTCTTTGTGATATTATGGATTTATAGTTAAAATGTAATAATAGATATAAAGATAATAAAAGAAGGTATAAAGAAGATATTTTGTGAAACACCAGTTTATTGGTTAAATATTTTATTTATTTTAGGGAGTAATAATTAAACCAATTAAACACACAAAAACTAATTTATATTAGGTACCACTCGATTTCAAAGTATTCCCGCCCAAAGATTTATTGCAGGTTTTCCATGGAAATTCTGGAATTCATTGCATGAGGATTCTTGTGGGCATAAAATTGATAGTTTCTTGAGTTGAAAATTCTATTTCTCCCAAAAGTGCATTCATCCGAAAAAATAATATGATTCGCAGTCTTGAATATTTGGCTGTTCGTGGATCCATCTGCAAACCTCCATTCTGGTCTTCAGGCAATAAATGTTGTACGCAAATATAGTGCAATAGTAGTAGGGATGCCGCTTATCTTTTTTCATTACGTTATTTATGGTTGAGATTCCTTGCGATTTCCCTTACACTAGCATCTGGCCCAATGTCGAATTCTTTGAGTACCTAATGTCTCTTCTACCTCCGGCGTCCTAACTGTAATCAGCGCTCCACCAACTTCTTTTTTTCTCCAGTAACACGTTACCTGTTTCCCTTAAACGTTGTACAGCCGTTAAAAACAATGGGGTGGGATCAACTCTTTCGGGGTACAGTTCTTAATACAATCTGGCTGCCTTTTCTGCATTTCTGCCACATTCTCCATATAAAATAACCATTTTAGAATTTTCTCTACTTGTAAACATTTTTTTTTTTTGATTTTCTTGAAATAAATACTGCTAAACTTCATTATAAATTTCCATAGCAATAATCAAAATACTTACCTTAAAGTTCAGGTATGTTTCCATAACATCTGAATGAGTAATTTATTCACGTTTTAAGGTGTATTTAACGCCTTCTGGTACTGGTCAAAACTAAATGTTCTTTTATCAGTAACCGTTGAAGATAGAACTTTAATTTTTTGCAGAGACATTTTTTATTGGCAGATGACCCTGTGGTTTCCGGTCAGACGCGAGTTACCGGACACCCTGTATCTAACAGCAATTAAAATATTAAGGATTGTCATGATAAATGGTCACCCTGTATACTTGGTATCCATAGTCTCTGAAGAGTTAACTATGGAAGGCGAAGCATTACAATGCTTTGCAGCATTTTGATTTTATCATTGCACAGTTCTGATAAAACCTTTTATATATGTAAAAAGTTTTTATGCATATCAAATAGAACATCATCAAATATATTTATATGTACATAAAATTTACTTATGCAATATCTTCTAATAAAACTTATCTGTATAGATATGTAGGCACGTGGTTAAAATTGCTACAAATATTCGAATATTGTGAATTTTGCTTTTATGCATATTTAATAAATATTATTTATATAGGGTTAGTTTTAGGGTTTCGTACCTTAAAAATGTAAAACGTCCATCCGTCCGTTCTTCCATGTACAGTTTGTCGCTACGCGACATGTCGTGACGGTGCTGTTATTGCAAGGTAAGTTACTTCGAACATAAAAAAACAACTTTTGAAAAAATAGTTATTTATATACCAAGGGACTAAACTGGCTGTTTTAGTCCCGCTGCATTAGTGTTTCCTAAGTGAGCGTAGCGAGCGAGGGAAACAGAAATGCAAGGGACTAAAACAGCCAAGTTTAGTCCTGAGGTATATACACTATTTTTTGCAGGACTAAACATAATTTAGGTAGGTAGATAAAATTAAAATTAAAAACACGCGTCTAAAATCGGTTGTTTTATTTTCGTATTTAATCAAGATGCCTGTAAATTGCGAAAAGTCAGTTTCATGGCTATCGCGATTTCAGTTTTTTTTTAATATGGTTGACACAAACGTCAAAAAAATGGACGAAGATGATAAATTTTAAGATGTATAAATTGTTATAACAATGTTATTTTTAAAGGTTTTCTTTGTTAAAATCAAATAAATTGGTTTGAATCGCTAATTTATTACAAAACACCACCAAACCTAATTTTTGAACCAGCAAAGCACATAGTAAGTATAATATTTTAATATTATCAAGGTTGCCGTGATTTTTATTCCCTAGGGAGAAAAACGGCAAGTTTCGTCCCGAAAATAAAAGCGTAAAATTAGGTTTTAATCTTGGTCGTGCAAAAAATATATTTTTTTTACTTTTTTTTTCAAAATCTCTTTCCTCGAAAAAAAAAAACAAATAGTTTTTGAAAATAAAAATTCAATTTCTTATTTCAAATTTGTAACAAACAAAACAATCAGTTAAACTAACTTCTGGGGACAATTTTTAAAAATTTAAATACTACCAGGCTGGTAGTACCAGCGATAGTCTACCATATGGTACCTACTCTTCTCTAGTATTATGGTAATGAGAAGAGTATACTTATAACAATAATTTATGATGAAATAAATAAAAAGCTTATAATCACCTTCACGTTAATTTTATTGTTAAAAACAATTAGTGTGACCGCGGTTTCGCTATTATAGAGATAGCATCTACGGACTTAAATAACATGTTGTAGAAATATTTGATGAATGATACATATAATGGGACATCTTTTACTTTCTAGTCATAAAGAACACAAAGGACATTACACAATTATAATAAATTAGGTTACAAATTAAAAATATACATTTTCAGTGACATGAATTGGGTTATGTTTGCCGAACCTAATTCATGTCACTGAAAATGTATATTTTTAATTTGTAACCTTTTGTGTTATTTATGACTAGAAAGTAAAAGATGTCCCATTATATATATCATTCATCAAATATTCCTACAACATGTTATTTAAGTCCGTAGATGCTATCTCTATAATAGCGAAACCGCGGTCACACTAATTGTTTTTAACAATAAAATTAACGTGAAGGTGATTATAAGCTTTTTATTTATTTTATAATAAACCACTTCACTAAAAGAAGTTCAGACGTTTAGAACCATGAATGAATTTTCAAACTGGATAATAATTTATGATTTATCTTCGAATAATAATACAAATTAAATATAAACAGGAAACACAAGAAGTAATTCAAAATAAATTCACGTCAGACGTGTACCACCCGTTAAGTCATAATAATTACTATAATCAAGTAATTCGTTTAATACTAAAAATACAGGGCGTATGTTTAGATTTATGTACATCGGACATTTGTATATTGGGTAATAATAGCATTAATTTATTAATTGATTTTTAATTGTACATCTTTCATTTTACTTTGTCATAAAGTATTGTGAAAAAAAAATCTATTTTTTTTTCTGAAACTTCGAGAAAAATCAAAATAAGCAAAAAAAATTATGTCTACTAAAAATTATATTCCAAGTCAAAAAAAATCAAATTTGATTTGAATCAGAAAGATAAAAGGTTATATTAGTTGTTAATGTTATAAAATTGTTAAATATTAGATAATTAAACAATAAAATAGAATTTTTTTGCAGTTACCACTTTGAAAATTATTATTTTTAACTTGTAATACTAAAGAGATTTTACGTATCTTATAAATTCATTAGGAAAATGAAGAAAAAAAGTCTTATAGCGTATAATATATAATTTTTTGTTATAAAATTATATTAAATAATAAGAGATTGCACTGGTTAAAGCAATTGTATTGTCAACGAAATTCAGATTGTTTTCCATAACTATTAATAAGGACATTTGCCGTAACTTACCATTACTAAAGCAAAATAAACATATCTCGTTAATTATAATGATAATTATTAGTATTATACTAAGGTATTTTTATCGTAACTTCTTAGTAATTGATAGATACTGTAACGATATAAATCGTCACTTTGTAATATAGCAAGGGTTAATTAAACTATTCGTTTACTTACATTATAATTTATGTTTATTTTGTATATAAATAGTTACGTACGTACAGAACTATTTTGTATCTGGGACTATTTTGTAGCAGGAACTGAATTCTAACCATATAAGTCTCTATTCCATAGTTCTACCTGAAAATAACATAAAGAAAACATAATCAGAATATGATTTTTAATAATAAAGAATCATATGACTTATTTCTCTATAATACATTTGTCTATGGACTTACCTGGTTTTTATATGTTTCAGAGTCTATTGAGGGTTGGATTTCACTGGCTTTCATCTGTAGCTTGTCTCTCCTGGAAAGTTTCGTATGCTTATTCCTTCGGGATAATCCAGAATTTGTTGAAAATAGTTTGCTGGAACTGCTCACTTAGATTCAGTATTTTGTTTATACTTAGTTCACAGGACACTTAGTATTCTGTTCGTATTTTTATTAGTTTTGCTGATAAACAATAAGTATTGTTTATATTTGTTTCTTAGAGTAATATTTTGAGGTTAGGTATCACTAATACGGATTTATTAGGAAATATTCTTTTTGGTTATTATTTTTGGTGTCGTTGCCATTACCTTTATTAGGAATCCTATACGGTAAAACTGTAGTTGATAATGACTTGCATAGATGTCGCTAATAGTTCAGAAATAGGATTTTATTTACCTGAAGGGTTCATACTAGTGAATAAGGTCGATTTTCCTTCTTCTTGAAGCAACTTGGATACAAAATGGTGTCATTTTGACGAGTGTTTATTTTCTGTAATCATCGAAGTAATCCTTCATGTATTTTTATTTAAAGTTAGTGAAAATGAATATTTAAACAATGCGGAAGATATTGTAACTGTTATTTTCTACAATTACGCATTTATAACGTTTCGATGGACATCGAAGACTTAGTATGACATCACCATTAATTAATTACCATTTCTATACCATTAATATGGAATTACATTAATTTAAGTTGAAGTTTATTTTGGTATATTTGATATACAAGTTCTCCGCATGGAGTGATGTTCTGTTGGAACATGGTTCTGTATTTTTCGGCATAGATAAATTCTATATGACCGTCTAGTAGACAATTTTATATTGGACATAATTTTCAAAAGTATATTTTATCCCGGACAACATTTTCAATAATACATTTTATCCTGGAAGATGATTTTTCCAAAGTAGATGGGACAGCCTATATTTTTTTTCTTTCATTTGAGAAATGAATACATCAGCATAGGGGAGACTTGTACAGATGGAGACGATGGAATTCATACCTCATGGATTTTGCAGAAACCAGCTAAGTACTCATTCTGAAAACTTTTGAAAGCAATATTTCATATTTTTAAATTCTTTTATTTCAATATTCTTATAACTGTAAACTTTATCAGATCTGATATAGTATTGTTTAATACTATATGCCCTTCTGGCTTTTGTTCATTTTTAGGTACTTATTTTTTTTAAAACATTTAATCTCATTTATTAATTATTAAATATCATACTTTGATTAAATGATTTCTAATTTAAGCATGACTTTTATACACTGCAAGAAATGATTGCTGTTTACATACATTTCTTGGTGCTTGCTGAACTTCATGTTTTCTTTATACATTTAAGTCGAATGATTTCTGAATTTAGTAATTTTTATTAAAACTTCTTTAATTATATCTTAATATAATTACACATATTTTTTTATATATATTAATACATTACTTGATGTGCTTTCATTAAGTTCATTTATAATAAATTTCTCAAATGAATTATCTTATTTTATTTAGGGGTTATATTTTCTCAAACTGAAAAGCTTAAGTATTTACACTAGGTTGTTACTTACCTAAAGGAGTAAAAGCTAAAGTAAGTGGCGCCCCTAACAACACTAATCAATTCTTTCTATTTTTCCCTTGCCCATACCCATTGCTCCGCTGTCAAAACTAGCCGTTGGCAGTGAACGTATTAATTACGGTACAATACGGCAAATTAACTTAGGGTCAAATTTTTTAATACCATACCACCTTCACATGTCAGTCTCACCGATTTTCGTCAAATTTGGTACACAAGTTCACTAATGCATTGTAACAACAAATGTAAAGTAAAAAAGCTTAAAAAAAAATTTTCGCCGATTTATGGACAAAACAAGTTTTTGTTGTTTTTCATAAATAATAAAATTTGTAAAATGCAACTTTTTCAAAACTGTTTTATAAAATGTTTATTTTTTGTCAAAAATTGCTCAAAATTTGTAATATTTCTAACAACTAAATGCTTTATAAAGGGGAATGCGCAAATTAAAAAAAAATCACATTGGGCTCTTCCTCTTCTTCTTTAAATATAAAATTTTCTCGCTTTTTAGGGTCGTATTCAATCCAAATTTTGAAAGGGGGCCCCTAATTTTTTTGGGATGTCGAATAGGGCAAACGGGAGCCCAAACATACCTATATCGGTGATATAAAAATTGTTCTGGTATTTTGAGATCTAATCCCTCTACGAGCCCCTTAAAAATGGCTAAAAATGGTAAAATAAAAAAAATTCTAAAATGCCACTCTTTTAAAATTTTGTTATAAAATGTTTATTGTTTGTTAAAAATTGCTCAAAATTTGTGATATTACTAACACTTAAATGCTTTTTACAGGAAAACGAGCAAATTTAAAAAAAATACATTTTGCTCTTCTTCTTCTTCTTTAAATATAATTTTTTCGCGCTTTTCAGGATCGCATTCAATTCAAATTTTGAAAGATGGCCCATATTTTTTTTTACATTTAAAATAAGGCAAACGAGAGCCCAAACATACCTCTATCGGTAATATAATTTTTTTTCTGGTATTTTGAGATCTAAACCATCTACGAGTCCCTTAAAAATTTCTAAAAATGGTAAAATAAAAAAAATTGTAAAATGCCACTCTTTTAATGTTTTGATATAAAATGTTTATTTTTTGTTAAAAATTGCTTAAAATGTGTTATATTAATAACACGTAAATGCACAAATTTAAAAAAAAATCACATTTGGGTCTTTTTCTTCTTCTTTAAAAAAGAATTTTTCTCGCATTTCCAGTTCGCATTTAATCCAAATTTTAAAAGGGGGCGGGCCCCTATTTGTTTTTTGGGTTATCACAATGATCAATGGAGAACCCAAACATACCTTTATCGATGATATAAAATTTGTTTTGGTTTTCTGAGATCTAAACCCCCTACCATCCCTTGGAAAAGCTAAAAAATGGTAAAATTTAAAAATAAGCGCATTTTACCTATTCAAGAACTATTTTCAATATATGTACCTTTACATTTACATTAAGTACAAAATAGATAGATAGATAGGTTTTTATATATTTTAAGAATTTAGGCTTAGTTCATAAATTGTGGTATAATTTTAGGGAATCTTCAAGTTATTTCACAGATTTTTAATGAAACTGGCGTATATGCACATATGTTTATGGATCATACATTTATGCATATCCGCCCCTTTCTTAGCAAAAAAATATGGCTTAATCGGCAAATTCAAATAGTTTTAATACTTAAGATAAGCTATATAGAACTGTCGAAGTCAAAGCCTACTAGAAAAAAATAATTTAATTAGTTTACAAAATGTGCACATTTATCCGAACATTTACTAAGGAAAGTACCTTTCAGCGGATTTGGATGAAATTTCTGTATGTTGTAGTACTTAGTTCCCCAAACAAAACTGTCTGGGTCGCACCTTTAACAGTTTTGAAGCAATAACCTTTTAAAAATAGGCCCGTTTCCTTGAATTTTATGAATTAATGGACTGTATATCGAGATACATCTCGAAAACGACTAATATTAGAGCAAAGTTTGCTCAGTAAACATTTATACCGAAAATATTGCTTTATAAAGGTGCGAATTCCTTGCATATGGCATCATATGCCATTGGCATATCCAAAATAGTGTAAAGTGTTAAATTCGCGGATGATGGGTAAATATTGTTGATCATGTTTTTTTCTCTTTTCTCGACGTTTTAGAACATTTTAATTCGAAATCGTCTGTCGGCATGTCTGTATGTATGTTAGCACTATATCTTAATTTTTAGATGAGCTATCGACAAACGTTTTTTTTTAATTGTTTTTCACATGCAGGAGAAGATCTAGATTTATTTTTGCAAAAATCAAAGTAAGTTAATCAAAGCTGGGTAAAACTACCACTTTTTATATTTTTCTTAATTACTTTCGAATGGTTTGAGCAGACGTTAAATTCATTATGCAAATTACTTTTTGTACTGCTTAAACGTCTACCTAAAATAAAGTTTCTAGATTAAATCGTTCAAAAAATATTTCAAAAATATTTAAAACATTTATTGGTAAATTTTGAACGAATTAGCCTAGAGACTTTATTTTTGGTAGATGTCTAGGTATTATTTAAAGTCATTTGCATACTATATTTAAGGTCTAGAGGTCAAAAAAAATTCATGACTAAAATATATTAAAAAGTGATTTTTATATGTTGCAGTTGCAGTTTTTTTCCAAGGGTTAATTGGTCCCATGAATAAAATATATCCAAAATAAATTAAATGATTTTCAAAAGTGCTAAAAAGCCCATCGTTATATTATTTTCTAATTATTATAAATATAAAGGTATATTGAAAATAGCTCTTGAATATGTAAAATACGCATAGGCGCTTATTTTTAAATTTTACCATTTTTCAGCTATTTTCCAATGGCTGGTAGAGGGTTTAGATCTTAAAAAACAAAAATTATATCATCGTTAGATGTATGTTTAGGCTCTCATTTGCCTTTTTTTACATCTCAAAAAAAAAAATATTGGTCCTCTTTCAACATTTGGGTGAATCATAAAGGAGAAGGAGAAGAGCCAAATATATTTTTTTTTAATTTGCGCATTTTTCTTTATAAAGCATTTACGTGTTGGTAACATCAAAAATATTGAGAAATTTTTAACCAAAAATACACATTTTATAACAAAGTATTGAAAAAGTTGCATTTCACAAATGTTATTATTTTACCATTTTTTAGCCATTTTTAAAAGGCTCGTAGATGGTTTAGATCTCGAACAATCAGAACAAATTTTATATCATCGATAGAGGTATATTTGGGCTCTAGTTTTCCCTTTTAAAATCTCAAAAAAATAAGGGGCCCCTTTCAAAATTTGGATTGAATGCGACCTTGAAATGCGAGAAAAATTAATATTTAAGGAAGAAGAAGAAGAGCCAAATGTATTTTTTTTTAATTTGGGCATTTTTCTTTATAAAGCATTTACGTGTTGGTAACATCAAAAATGTTGAGAAATTTTTAAATAAAAATAAACGTTTTATAACAAAATATTAAAAGAGTTGAATTTCACAAATTTTATTATTTTACTATTTTTAGCCATTTTTAAGGGGCTCGTAGAGGGTTTAGATCTCCAAATACCAGAACAAATTTTATATCACCGATAAAGGTATATTTGGGCTCTCGTTTGCCTTATTTGACATGTCGAAAAAATTGGGGGCCCCCTTTCAAAAGTTGGATTGAATGTGACCCTGAAAAGCGAGGAAAAATTATATTTAAAGAAGAAGAAGAGCAACATATATATATATATATTTTTAATTTGCGCATTTTCCTTTAAAAAGCATTTAAGTGTTAGTAATATAACAAATTTTGAGCAATTTTTCACAAAATATAAACAGTTTATAACAAAATATTAAAAGATTTGCATTCCACAAATTTGATTATTTTAGCATTTTTAGCCATTTTTAAGGGGCTCATAGAGGGTTTAGATCTCAAAATACCAGAAGAAATTTTATATCACCGATAGAGGTATATTTGGGCCCTCGTTTGCCTTATTTGACATCTCAAAAAAAATAGGGGCCCCCTTTCAAAATTTGGATTGAATTCGACCCTAAAAAGCGAGAAAAAATTATATTTAAAGAAGAAGAAGAAGCGCGAAATGTATTAGTTTTTAATTTGCACTTTTCGCTTTATAAAGCATTTACGTGTTTGTAATATCACAAATTTTGAGCAATTTTTAACAAAAAATAAACATTTTATAAAAGAGTTTTGAAAAAGTTGCATTTCACAAATTTTATTATTTATGAAAAACCACAAAAACTTGTTTTGTCCATAAATCGGCGAAAAATTTTTTTTAAGCTTTTTTACTTTATATTTGTTGTTACATGTATTGTAGTGAACTTGTGTACCAAACTTGACGAAAATCGATGAGATTGACATGTGAAGGTGGTATGGTATTAAAAAATTTGACCCCGTAGTAATTGGCAATAAACATACAGCAGCTTTAATAGAGTAATTTTATTATGAAAAAAATACTTAAATCATTTAATAATATGATAAAAATATTCATCAATTGTTATTACATTATCTTGGAGTCATAACTCATTTCTGAAAAAAAAGTAAGTTACCATCTCTGTGCTTAGCACTGCAATATATAAGTATATGAAGATATTATTCACTTGTCTCTAATGATATCCATTTGGATTAAACTATATATTATTTTTATCCGTGTAGTGTAGTAAGTACCAACTTTTTAATTTAAATTTTAATAATGGTTACAAAATCGATAAAACACTTCTAATTACAAAAAAAAATCATTTATTCTTTTAAGATTTCTATTTGTTCCAAAGTTTTAAGTCTTTAAGTCACGATAAAATTAAATTAAAGTTGGTAATGTTTTTGATAGGAAGTTTTACTTCTTACTCGGCTAACAATATTGGTAATTCCAGCCCATTCTATCTTGGGACTTTTTTATAGCCACTTCTCTCGGTCAGCCGATTAATTTAATGGACTTGTTTTCACATGTCACATGCACATTCTAGCTTATTATACTATTCACAGCGCTTAAGCGCTAGAATAGTATAATACGATATATCGTTTTTACTTTTTCATAAAAGAAAGTATTGTGAAAAGAAACCTAAACCATTTTTTCCTGAAATGTCCAGAAAAATTAAAATAAGCAACACAAAAAAAACGTATGTCTGTCTGTCAAATCGGCTGTTTTTTTTTTGGGCTAAAAACTAAATATAAACAAAATATTACATAGTTATAATAAGTAAATAAAATAATTAGTAAAATTGTCAAATGCATTTTACTAATAAAGTGCTATTCTTATTTAGGTACTACATATTTAGAATTATGGCGAAGGCGCTAGCATAATAATAGTTATTTATGGTACTAGTGGGTAAAGTAATATATTGCCCAGGAGAAAATTAACCTGCAAGGCGTCAGCCAAGCAGGTTAATTTTCGAAATTCATATTTTTATTAAAAATTTTAATGACATTTACAAGAAAATAATTTGACAAGTCACAGTTGAGTGGGTAAAATAAATAATTATCCACTCAATAAAGTAAAAGCCACGCGGGGGTTATTATTGAGTTTATCTATTTAAAATAAAGCTGGTATATGTCTCATTATCTGTATTGGATAAAAATATTTTCTCAATTTATTAGTATTTTCTACTTTTAAACTACTTGTTTTATATACTGAACATACTGAATGGTTCTAAAAAGAGGATTTTGTTATAACTAATGTTAGTTAAAGTTATAAAGTAATTAGCGCTTGCTTGCTTTTTTCAGTTATTTAATAATTGAAATTTGGCGAAGGCGATAAGTGAAACGGACACTCCCTATAAACTGGATCGAAAGTCAGTAAAAGCCGGTGGTTCCCTCTACCAACACAAGTTGTGGAATTGAACACCACAACTTGTGCACATAACCCCACAACTTGTACATACGTGGTTTGTTTCAGAGGGGTTTTGCAATCAAGCAAAAAAAGATTTAAGTGCTTAAGTGCTTAAAATGCTTCCGGATATACAAACTTTTGAGCCACTTGAAGTGAATATTACGTACTTGTTTTAACTAATAATTTCTCTGTCTGCGCTATTTATTAAACCTAATTGATTTTAGATCCGAAATAATCATAGATAAGCACCTCATCAATATCTGTATTTTAAGCAGAATACTAGATAGATGTTCACAATTAAACAGTCACCCCTTTTCAATAATTAAATACAAGATTACAAGATAAGATATATTGCAGACCTACTAAGAAAGGGAAGATGGGAGCTTGTGTATAGATTCTTAATGAGTATAAATAAATATGGGTACAGTTTACAAAAAATACCACAAAATAAAATTTCACAAGAAAAAAAAAAACATTACAAAAAATAAATTTCCAAAAACTAAGAAGTGTACAACAAAGTTTTTTGTCGTAGGTTTCAGTCCAACTCTATTAGTATATTAAAATATACCGTGCGATTATAAAGGGCCGAACACTCTTTAATGCAAAACTGGCATTAGCGATGAGCAAAATGCAAGAAAGCTGTGTGCGTTTTACTGGCCACCGAGCTGTTGTATGTAGCAATCACATGGGCTTGTCGCGCACAACTCTAACAGAGGCGTGGCTTCAAACGAAGAGTATTTTCTTTTCAAACTGTTCGGCTCTTTATAATCGCACTGTATACAGCAGTAATATAATAAAATAGCCCGCATCCAATGGAGTAAATGTAGATAATACAACGCCAAAAAAAATATGCATTTAGTTTATTAACTACTCATTTACTAGTACATGTCAAAAAAAAAGATAAAGAGACTATTAAAATAACACATAAATGTGTTCGCAAAGAACCCCGCACAAAACCCCGTGTTTTTGGCCTTCGGCTAAATTTGCTGGAAATTATATATTTTATTAACCTTCATGTCCTTAGTAATTGACCAAAATTTCAGCTTAATTGTATGTAAGGTTTTTGAGGTATCGAGCTTTAAAATTGGTGATTTAGAATTAAGGAAAATTTTACACCTGTTAAAATTTTGTGCTTTTTTTGTGTCAGTTTTTTATGTATGATTAAACTTAATGGCGCAAATTGAAGCCCAAAATAGGCGATATAATAAATATTAAAAATGACAATTATTAATTTTGGTTTAATATTAAAAAACAGAAAATCTAACGGCTAGAATTTCATAATTTTTATATATTTTATAGTTTTTGAGTTACTGAATAAAAATAATTGAAAGCGAAGGTTATTAGAGTACTCAAAGTCCTTCTTTTTGGGCATTATGGGGGTAAACCACATCAAAATAAATTAACTCAATTCAATCAGCCGTTTAAAATTTTCGGTAAATCTTACAAATAAGTGGATATTTAGAAAAGGTATTGCTAAAGTAAAGTAGGTAAACCAACTAAAGAGCCTACATTGGCATAGTGGAGCAAGGGGTATGAAACGTTGAACTGTTATAAAATTACTTATTTCTGTATTTAAGATAATCGCAGTATGGCTTGCAATGGAGGCAGTTAAACCAAGTTAACCAGGTTCTCAAAAGTAATTTAAGCGTGGTAGGAAAAGGGGTACCTATAGATAGGCTAATTACTTAAATGTTTAAAAGGCAATAAAAATAAGAATCTAAAATAACTGAAAGCGAAGCTTATTAGAGTACTCAAAGTCCTTCTGTTTGGGCATGATTGGGGTAAACCACATAAAAATAGTTTCACTCGATTTAATCAGCTAAAAGTTTTAAATTCTCGGTAAATATTACAAACAAATGGTATTTTAGAAAAGGTATTGCCAAAGTAAAGTAAGTAAACCAACCAAAGAGGTCCTACATTGGCGTATCGGAAAAAAGGTATAAAACGTAAAGGTTTTATTAGATTACTTATTGCCATTTGCCTAGGATTATGATGAATACACAGCATGATATATTTTGTCAAAATGCCATTTTTATATACTCAGTGACAGTGAATAATGTATGTACATCTAAATAAGTTCTTATTATAGGTAGAATATTTATTTCCATGGTTTTATAAAAATTAAGGTATTATTATTAAAATACTACTTTATATAGCAAAAAAAATTAATCAGTTAAAATTAATTATTAATAAAAGAAAATCGTCTAATAATTATAATTCGTATACACTTGCTCAAAGCTAAAAATAATTTCTCTCATGCTGATATGTATAACTTTTATCAAAAATAAACATAGACTTTTCCTGAAATACCAAGTAAATATATTTTTTACACGTTTTTGTTTCATATTGAACTATGTGGATAGAAACTGGATAATTAGGCAAAAGATAAAACTCAGTATGTAAGACTTCCTATAGGAAGATAATATCTTCATATTATGGAATACCTACAGTTGCAAAATATATTCCTCAAACCATTGTATCCAAAGATCCGATATTCCTTATTACCAAATTATATTAAAACTAATTTTAGTAAGATATAGCACACAAAGGTAAAGCAATTAACTAGTTTTTTATTAACTTTTAGATTCCTATTTTTATTGCCTTTTAAACATTTAAGTAATTAGCCTATCTATAGGTACCCGTTTTACTACCCAGGGGAGGATTTATTTTATTTTAAGGGGGGGGGGGAACCATACATAAGGAAAAAAAATGCTCATTTACCAAAAATATAATTTTGAAGGTATTTCTATGCTAATATATCTCCCTGGGGGGGGGCATAGCCCCCATGGCCTCTCCTAATTCCGCCCATGTTTCTACCACGCTTAAATTACTTCTAAGAAACTGGTTAACTTGGTTAAACTGCCTCCATTGCAAGCCATACTGCGATTATCTTAAACGCAGAAGTAAGTAATTTTACAACAGTTCAAAGTTTCATGCCCTTTGCTCCACTATGCCAATGTAGGCTCTTTAGTTGGTTTACCTACTTTACTTTAGCAATACCTTTTCTAAAATTCCATTTGTTTGTAAGATTTACCGAGAATTTAAAACTTTTAGCTGATCGAATTGGGTTAATTTATTTTGATGTGGTTTACCCCCATCATGCCCAAACAGAAGGACTTTGTGTACTCTAATAACCTTCGCTTTCAATTATTTTTATTTACTAACTCAAAAACTATAAAATATATAAAAATTATGAAATTCTAGCCGTTAGATTTTCTGTTTTTTAATATTAAACCAAAATTAATAATTGTCATTTTTAATATTTATTATATCGCCTGTTTTGGACTGTAACCACGGAAAAGGGAAACACTCTGTGGCCAATGTTATAACACATTTAAATAAAGCATCTAAACAACTTTAATTTGCGCCATTAAGTTTAATCATACATGAAAACCTGACATTAAAAAAGCACAAAATTTTAACAGGTGTAAAATTTTCCTGAATTCTAAATCACCAATTTTAAAGCTCGATATCTCAAAAATTGTATATACAATTAGGCTGAAATTTTGATCAATTACTAAGGACATGAAGGTTAACAGAATATATAATTTCCAGCAAATTTAGCTGAAGGCCAAAAACACGGGGTTTTGTGCGGGGTTCTTTGCGATTGTTTTACACAATAAACCAACAAAATTAAAATTAAAATCATATAGAAATAAACCAATAAATTAACTATTTTTTTTTAACTAATAATCTGGCAACGAACTAACAACTCTTCTGTCTAGAATACGCATACCGTTAATATAAAGTATCGCCAACATCTCGGTTTGTTTGTAAACAAATATATTCAGGCCTGAACAATAACAATTACCAGTAACTGTTATTGTTGTCTCTGTTTGAACAAAGCTGTGCTAGTAAGACAGATAAATGTATATGTCTACGTTTTTGTGAGTTTTTACAAATGAAATGCCTATTCTAGAGAGAAGAGTTATTAGTTCGTTGGTCTCTTGATATCTGCGGCACTATAAAACGAATTTGCTGTGTAAATGGGGTGAATTAGGCAAAGCTATTGTAGATGGTGGTATATGCTCCAAGTACCTGTAAGTAAGGTAACAAATAAAGATGCATGTGTTGAATATAGGTACCGCTATGGTCTGTTTCATCAAGCAAGATAGTAAATTAAAAATGGCAAAGTAAATATTTTTACAACAGGTTTGAATAGTATATGTTTGTGTATAGAATTTAGTTATTTTTCATAAAATAAACTATGCAGTATATTCGCACATCCAATATTCGAATCTGTTTAGAAAATGTTCACTGTGCGATTTGTAATTTACTATCTTGCTTAATGAAACAGACCATAGTTATTTTAGATTAGGTTTGTGTGTATCTTTATAAAACAATATTTTGGATTATTTTAGTTTTGGCATTGTGAATATTTAATGATTTGTATTTTAATACGGTTAGTGCTTTGTGAAAGACAACTTTTTGAAATTGCTTTGCACGTTGACTGCGGACGCATATTTCCATGAGTACCGTATTACTTGTGTGCGGTTCATGCCTCTGCGGAATTGTACAATTTCTTGAACTAATTATTACCAAATTATGTTTGAAAAATTTTAAAGGTGGTTGTGGCTTTAAAATATTTTAAAAATTACGGGTCAAGTGATATTTTGCATAGAACACCAAAAACGTTACTTATGAGTCCCCGGGGCCTAACGTGTTAAGTTAGAAATATGAAAATCCGATTGTAAGCACTAGCGTTTTTGGGTCGTTCCAAAAAATACAAGCGTTAAACGCTGTCATCTCCCCTAATCTTCTTTGTTTTATGGTTCCCTTCAGGAATAGCAGGAATATTCAGCGCCAGATTCAGGTGGGGGGAGGGAGAATATTCCCTGGGCCCAGGCCTCCAAGGGGGTCCTGGCGAAAATTTTCTGGCAGGGGTAAAGCTTTTGTAAAAATGAGGGGCCTAGGAATAAAGTTTTCCCGGGGTCCTGGTTGGATTTGTCCGGCCCTGGGAATATTGAAATCTATTCAGAGTCAGATTAAGTGGTAATATTCAGAACTAAATGAAACAAAACGTTTCATTAACTAATACTTAACAAACTTAGAGAAGGGTTATCTACCTACATATTTACACTAGGGTGGGTCGAAAAATGTTTTTTTTAGTTGGATTTTCGAGTAAGGTTAGAAGGCTTTTTAATGCGTTAGAAAATAAGCCTGTATATTTTGGCGATAATTGGCAATGGGGAACATCTCCCGGAATCAACCGAAAAATAGAAATATTCCACGGCGGGCCAGGAAAAAAAAACAGGGACAAAATTCTAAATTTTTGCATAGGACTATTTTTCATACCTCTGATTTCCAATAAAATAACAAAAAAACTAAAAAAAAATCCAAGCCATTTGGTGGTCCAAATTTTTATTTTTTCTTCGATATTTATAAAAATATGTCAAACGGCTCCTTTTGATTATGATGTAGACCAATGTCAGTAACTTAAAAATTGAAAATGGCGGAGCTTGAGGAGGGAGTGAACCTCGCCATTTAAATTTTTAAGTTATTGACATTGGTAAACCGTAAATATTTTAGTATAATCTCCAACGAGGAAAATGACGAAGGTACATGGGATACAAGAAGAATAATAACTGATTTACGTAATAAACTGGCTTCAGCAAACAACAAAATTGACACTCTAAATGCGGAAATAGTTAAATTAGGAAACGATAAAGTGACTATGCAAATACAACTACGTGAAAAGGAAAAGATTATAAAAACCATCATTAAAACTAACTCTAAAACTTTTAATAATGCAACAATATGAAATAAACTGCAATAATCAATCTGATGGTAATACCAACCTGTTCCCCAAAGTGTATGTGAATGTGAGCTCGCAAACATCGCTCAGAAAATTCACCAAATCAAAACAAACGCAAGCAAACAGTACAACAAATACCATTTCTACGCAAACTAATAAAGAAAATACAACTAACACCATTTCTATGCAAACTAATAAAGGAAATCAAATACCCATAATAAAAATTTCATCGGATAAAAGTGAGCCAAATCTGAACCTTAAAAAGTCATATGTCGACTTAACTAAAACAAAGAGTAAAAAAATACTTATATTAACTGATGAAGTTGGACGTGGCTTAAACAAAGTATTATACAACAAGCTAAGAAACGAATATAAAATTCAGACAGTTATTAAACCAGGCACAAAATTATATCAAGTGACAGAAAATGTTGAACAATTAACTAAAAACTTTAATCTAGACGATCATTTAATTATATTTGCGGGTTCCAATGACTTTGATGATTCAAAATTTATCTCTCCACTTAAAAAACTTTGTGAAACAATCAAGCAAATTACGAACACGAATATTTTAATAGTTTCAATTCCCTATACTGAAAGTAAAAAATCAAACGATTATATCTTTAGGTATAATCAAAATCTCTCAAACTTTGTTTTCAAAATAAATAAATTTAGTGAATCCAATATAAGTTTTGTAGATGTTAATAACAGTTATGGTAAACGAAACAATAGCGATTTGGCTGATAAATTAAAAATTAATATTTTAAGAAAAAATGTAGTGTCCAATAAAAACTTAATATTCATAACACCTAATAATGATAGCAACATACTAATCGAGGATACTATAATTAACATAACGGACACTGATCAAAATTCAACTATTGTTAAAACCTCATCAGAAAATACCTCATCTATTTTTTTAGAACTCTCAACCAACTAGATAGAACTCAATTAAATGCCCAAATTAACTTACCTTCCGAAAATAATTTTACTCTTCTTTTTGCAAACATACAAGGTCTGAGAAATTATGAAAATGAACTTGAGGCTCTTCTGTCTTGCAATTCGATGGATATGGTTTGCATAGCCGAACATTGGTTTAAAGAACATGAAATTGATCATCTAGGAATACATAATTTTTACACTGCTTCACACTTTTGTCGGAAAAATTATCTTCGTGGAGGAGTTATGCAGCTTGTGAGGGAAAATCTAAAATCTAATACGGTACCATCTATTCAGTTATTATCTAAAGAATTTAACTGTGAAGTAACAGCTGCTAAAATACCTTGTTTTAATTTAATTGTTTTAACAGTTTACAGGACCCTAGAACCAAATGTGAAGGTGGATAACAAAAACCAAAAAGCCCATAAAGGTAATACCAAAGCGAAACAATTTAAAAAGTTTCTTGAAATAATCTCTAGTGCTTTTGATAAAATTAATTTTAATGAATTTAATGTAATTATCACCGGTGATTTTAATGTCCAATTTGGTAGTGCTTTTAATGGTTTTAAAAATGATACGGAGGCCTCAAAACTATGTGACCTTTTCAAAAGTTATAATCTGCGTAAGTTAGTGAATTTTCCTACAAGATATAAAAAAACAATAGACAATATATTTACTAACATAAAGTTTTCTCTGGAGGTGAAACAGGTGAATACTTTAATATCAGATCACTTTGGATTACTTCTCAAAATTAAATTTCCCAAATATCTAAAAGATAAAAAGGTAACCAATGTCTACAGGCCTATTACTCTTAAAGGTAAAATAATTTTTTACGATATAGTAAGTAAAATAGATTGGTCTTTTTGTAAAAATCTAAACGTAGAGTTAGCATTTGATCAGTTTATATCTGACATTGTTGCTGCTATGAACATAGCCTTTCCTGAGAAGAATGTTAAAAATAATATTTCTAAAATAAATAAAATAAGATGGTTTACACCGGAACTATGGAAAATGAGAGAAACTATAGGTCTTATTATAGATTCTTTAAAACTTAATCCTAGTGATAACCTAAAACAGTTGTTAAAAGAACAAAAAGATAAATATAAAGTCATGCTTAATAAAGCTAAAAAACTGGCGAATGATAACTTCATTAAAGGTCGCTGCAATAATCCTAAGGCTATGTGGGATGTAATAAACAAAAATAGAAAAAATACTAGGAAGGAATATAGTTATCAAATCAAACCAGATGTTTTTAATGATTTCTTTAGTAAAGTAGCTCCAACAATTGTTGAATCCTTACCCATTTCCAATATAGATGCTATTGATTTATTGTCTAGGAGTAATGTACCCCTTGCGCATTCGTTTAAATTTACTGAAGTATCATTTAATACTATTAGAGATATCATAAATAGTTTGAAAAATAGTAAGAGCAAGGATGTGTACGGTTTAAGCGTCCCATTGATTAAAGGTATTATAGATTTAATAGTAATTCCTTTGACAATTTTAATTAATCGTTGTCTATCCGAAAACATTTTTCCAAAATGTCTTAAAATTGCGTGTGTTGTACCAATTTTCAAAAAAGGCAACAAAGAAGACCCAAATAACTACAGACCCATTTCCCTACTTCCAATAATCTCTAAAATATTTGAAAAAGTATTGCATAAACAAATTACAACATACTTCGAAAGTAACCAATTATTTAATGAACATCAGTATGGTTTCAGGAATGGGTACTCCACCACTCAGGCAATCCTTGCTCTTGCTGAAGAGCTTCACGACTGTCTGGATAAAGGAGAATATTGCTTTCTTACGTTACTGGACCTGACGAAAGCCTTTGACTGTATTGACCCGGAAAATCTTCTACGTAAAGTAAAATTTTATAATTTTGAGGACTCAAGTTGTCAACTTCTTATGTCGTATTTATCGGATAGGTTTCAGTATGTCCTTATTAATAACTTAAGATCTGAGACCATTAAATTAACCCTTGGCGTACCTCAAGGCTCCATTTTGGGCCCTTTATTATTTCTTATTTTTATTAACGATTTGCCGTTTTTTTTAATGGTTCTCGCGGATATACTGAAATTGTTTGCTGATGATACGACATATGGTTCCAGAAGTAAATCACTTGCTGATGCCATGGAGAAAGGAAGACAAATTCAGTTAAGGGTTGTCCAATGGTTCAGTAGTAATAAGCTTAGCTGAAATGTCGATAAAACGCAAAATATGTTAATTACTCTTCGTCAAATAAATTGCATTGTACCTCCCGTTTGTGATGACGCAAAATTTTTAGGTATCCACCTGGATAAAAAACTTCTATGGGATGCGCATGGGGATACTCTTGCCAATAAATTAGCTTCCACTTCATACCTGCTCCGTAGTCTATCAAACAACGTTTCCACGAATACCCTTAGAACTGCCTACTTTGCTTTATTCCAGTCAGTTTTGGTATATGGTCTTTTAGCTTGGGGGCACTCATGTATTATGGGTCGCATTTTTAAATTACAGAGACGGGCAGTTAGAATTCTAGCTGGTATTGGGTATAGAGAGGACTGCAAAACTTACTATATATCCCTTAATATTCTCACCTTACCTTGTTTGTATATATTGGACTGTCTGTTTTACTTAAAATGTAACCCTATGAAATACAACACTCATAATAGCAATACAAGGTCAAATCAAAATATATGTCCCGCATATACTAGGTTAAATAGAAATCAGACTGGCATTAAATACCATGCTTCAAAGTTTTTCAATGTTCTGCCTCTTGAAGTGAGACAATTGGAAAAAGTTTGTTTTAAAAAAACCATTAAAAATTACTTGGCATCTAAAGCATTTTATAGTTTTGAAGACTTTTTATCCAATAATTTTAACGATATGTAATTTGATTATTTTTAATTAAATTTTGGTAATCTTAGATATGCTTCTGGGTGTATTTTTAAATGTATTTGATTATTAACTTGCATTTGTTTTTAAATTATTTAATTCTTTTTTCTTGTGTATCATATATTTATATATTATCATCTCTGATATGGTATTTATTTTGTATGTGTATGTGTATGTTTTTTTTTTTTTTTTTTTGTACACTAATTTGTCTTTATCTATCTTTAATTATTATGTTTAAACCATGTATTATAAATTTAACGCGTGTAATCAATTTAACACAAATAAACTATTCTATTCTATTCTATACGTGAACGTTGTAGCAACATAATCAAATTTGACACATTTTTAGAAAGATCGAAGAAAAAATAAAATTTTGGACCACCCTAATGGCTCGGATTTTTTTTTTCGAACTTTTTCTTTATTTTTTTCGAAATCAGCGGTATTAAAAATAGTAGTACGCAAAAATTCAGCATTTTGTCCCTGTTTTTTTTTCCTGGCCCACTGTAGAATATTTCGATTTTTCGGTTGATTCTGGGAGATGTTTCCCATTGCCAATCATCGCCAAAATTTACAGGCTTATTTTCTAACGCATTAAAAAGCCTTCTAACCCTACTCGAAAATCCAACTAAAAAAAACATTTTTCGACCCACCCTAGTGTATACATGTAACCCTTCTCTAAGTTTGTTAAGTATTAGGTAATGAAACGTTTTGTTTCATTTAGTTCTGAATATTACCAGTTAATCTGACTCTGAATAGATTTCAATATTCCCAGGGCCATCTAGATACAAGACTACTATTCTTAATTTTATAGATTGATGCCATAAAAAAATTATTTGGTAAATTGTCACAAATATAAATGTCAAAAATATTATTAATAGAATGTGATTTTAACTCCTTGGTAGTAAGAAATAATAATAATAATAATAATGCGCTGCTGGTAGGTAAGTTTCTTCTCTCTCACTCTTCCGTTGTATTTACGGACCTCAGCTTTACTTCGGTCCACAAAATACGACCTCATACAGAGACGTTTTGAAAAGAGAAATAGGATAAAGCAAATATAAAAGAAAGCAAAATTATGGGTATTTAAGGGCAGTCAGACAAAGTTAATAGATAGATAGATACATTTATTGTTTTTAAAGAAATTTCTTATAAGAAGACAAAATTAATATTATTATAAAATATTGATCAATCAATAAAAAAAGAAATAAAAAAAAATATTGTTTAATAGTATACTACTATTGTTTAATACTATTGTTACTGCTATTGTTTAATAGTATGCTACTAGTATCTACTACATGCCGCGTTCATCTTTAGGAGGGTAGTATATCAAGCAAACTTAGTGATAGATAAAATCAATACAAACAAAACTGTAACTAAAGAAAAAAAGATTTTACCGCGCAAGATACCTTACCGCAAGGGGACGTCTATAAAGTATACTGATATAGAAATTTATATTTTAACAAATAAAGTATATTATTTATAGGTATTTTCATTATTTTCAATATAGGAGTATGTTTATATATATATATATATATATATATATATATATATATATATATATATATATATATATGTATTTATTTATTGGTTTATAGTCAATCTGGGACCATACACAAAGGTATTTTATAACATATTACACTTTATTCAAGATTTTATATCTCCATATATGGAAAATTTATGACTTACAATATCAATTTTATGTCTGACACATTAATTTCAATATTTCCAGTAAACTTTTCAACATTTTTAGCTATGTTTTCAAAATCTCAATTGCTGTGCCTATTAATAAACACAAATGACATACAAAATTAAATTGAGAAAAATGATTGGTTAAATTGTCAAACATATAAATGTCAAAAATATTATTAATAAAATAAGATTTTAACTTCTTGGTAGTGAGAAAACCGTAAGACGCTGCTCTTGGGTAAGTTTCTTCTCTGTCTTCGGTTTATTTATGGACCTCAGCTTTACTTCGCTCCACAAAATACTACCTCATACAGAGAAGTTCACTTACCATGGTCTGTTTCATCCAGAAAGAGAGTAAATTAAAAATCGCACAGTAAATATTTTTACAACAGGTTTGAATAGTATATGTTTGTGTATAGAATATAGTTATGTTTTATAAAATAAACTACGCAGTATATTCGCACATCCAACATTCGAATTTGTTTTGAAAATATTCACTGTGCGATTTTTAATTTACTCCCTTTCTTGATGAAACAGACCATAGGAGCGCAAATAACTATTGTAAGCTCTTACGTCTAAGATTGTGGCAGTTAAAAGATCAAATCCAAACAAAAATTCCATTTTTTTAAAAACTGATAAAACAATTTCGCTTAAATTTTGTATGTTACTAGTAAAATACAAGCAAAACAACGTGCCTATACTAATTTTCCTCGAAAAGATCACAAAGCGCGTAAAAACTTTTTTATATTCGCCGGAAGTTAATGCAAACTTATAATAAAAATAGGACGATTTTTTAAATTTTTTGAAAATTCGAAACTACCGTATAATATTATTCTAGCGCAGGCGCTGTGAATAATATAATTACACATGCCTATTAATATATTGAAGAATAAGTTACAGAAGACACTATTTTGGAGCACGGGTCCCAGGACATGCATGTTATTATCAATGAACGTGTTTTATTTTGCTGAAAAGTACTAAAGTTTTAAGTAATTTCAATATGACTGATTTAGGAAATGAATACATTTATATTGGTAGCAATGACAATCCACAAAATTGTTAACAACGAATAAAAAAACAATAAAATTCTTTTACAATGAAGCTTATTATAACCCAAACAGGAACTACATAACGTTATTATGAAATGCAAATATATAAAATAAAAAAACCTACGACTGGTTTGTTTTAATTGTTTAAAATTAATCTTAGTAATCACTGTTCATTTTTAGCGAGCTTTTAAAAAGTAAATATATATTTGACAAGCACCATTTTTTTTTACTTATTTTAATTAGTAAAAAAAATAACCTTGAAAGGTTAACGTTTTAATATAAAACCGAAAACCGAAGAAGATTTTGAAATAGGTTTTATAATAAAAAAGTACCTAGGGTCAACTTTTTATTATAAAACCAAATTCAATACACCTTAACTAATCAAGAATTGACCCACGAATTTATTGTATAATAAATGAAACATATATAAGATATTATTATTTTTAGTCCAATTAAGTTGTTTTTACCAAAAAATAGTTATTTATGGTATTAGTGGGTAAAGTAAGATATTGTCTACCCAAGAATGTTTGACCCACTCGGCCTATGGCAATATTCTTGATTAGACAATATCTATTTACACACGTGTGCTTTACAAAATTTTATCCAATACATTTGTAGTCATAAGAAAATGCTATTTTTAATAATGCTTTTTTATGTATACAAAATGTTTTATTTCATTATGGCCGCTGAAACAGTAGGCGACTACGGTCAAAAAAAAAAAAAGCAACTGCAAGTTTGACAGTTTAAAATCAAGATTTATTTTACCAATCGGCTTCGTTTTTAAATTAAAACTGGAATTTGAGAATGAAAATAGTATTTTTGTCCTTGTGGACATCCTGGAAGAAACAAAAGTGGCTACTTTTAATTATATATCGCCCAAATCTAAAGATAAATAAGAACGCGAGTATAAAATTTTTGATAGTTGGAGAAATTTCAATTTTGAGGTTATAAATTTCAATATTCTGGATTTTAAAATTTCCTCATTGTTAATGTTTATTTGTTAATTAAAAAGCCCACACACCCCAGTCTCTATAAAGTAAGTATTTTGTGCAAAAACTGCCTTTTCTAAAATGGTGGGGTAAAAAAATTACCCCACGTTGCTAAGGGAGACGTGAGACAATGTATAAACAATGAATAAAATGTCAATTTCCTCAGGTAAATTGATGACAGTAATTTAGGTCTTTATATTGGATAAAATAGTTTTTGCTTATTAAACGATATTATTAGTAAAATGTAAACAATTCACTCGCTAGAAAATAAAAACCATAATTTGTGCACATGCTAACCAATAAATAAATAAACTGGAAACTACATGCATTTTAAAACACTCCTTACAGAAACCTGTAAATCTGTTAAATTAGTAAAATAGTCTCCTTAAATATATGCTTTGCTTTTAAAAAGCTCGCTAAAAATGAACTGTGTAATATTTCCATAGATAAAATCCGGTAAATGCTATTGATAAGTAGATAACTTCAGCAATCGTAAACAAAGTTAGTGAAGAGAAATCTTGTTACCAATTACATCGTTCGTAGAAACAAATGTACCCCAGAATCCTTACTAATAGTCTAAGAGCTGGTAAAAGTTTTCATCAACTTATTTTTTCCCGGCTGAATCATGCATGTCTTGAAGTACATTTTAATTCACCCTTCGTTAGGCGCGCGTGTTTTTGTTACGACTCTAGTTGCGCGGTGTACACTTGTAGACCCTTTTATTTGTTGTTAAAAAAAATATACATTTATATTTTTAAAAACCAATTATATTATTTATTGGGTTGTATTTAAAAGTAATTTACATATTTTTTTCAAATTATTAATGTTTTAGTAACTATTAAAGGTAAAAGAAAAATGATATGCAATTTTAATATACAGAGCAGTCCAAAAGTCACCCCCCTCCCTCTTAACTTTTGAACCAGTTGAGATATCGACTTCAAATTTGGAACTTTTAAATAAGACAACTTAAACTATCTTTTAGCATATATTTGATATTTTCAGCTCTTAAAATGTGGGCAGGGGGGCATGGGGGCACATTTTTTTAAATAGAAAGGGGGGTCGTGTAATACATCATTTTAAAGCTTATAAAATTCTCCATTTAACTCCATATTTTTAAATTAAAAAAAAAAAAAACATTTTTTGGGTTTAAAATGGGGTTGAAAATGGGTATTAATGTCAAAATTCCTATAAAAAAAGCAAATAATTTTTTAAAAATGCCTAACTTCATCATAAAAAAATGTTAATTATACTTTTAAACTAATTTTAGTTGACATAAATAAAAATTTATAGAAAAAAACTAGAATGTTTTAGCACAAAAAATTGAAAAATCAAAACCTCAAAAAACATTTTTAAAAAATTTAAAAATATTAGTTTAAATAGAGAATTTCATAAGCTTTAAAATGATGTATCACACGACCCCCCTTTCCATTTAAAAAAATGTCCCCCCATGCCCCCCTGCCCACATTTTAAGAGCTGAAAATATCAAATATATGCTAAAAGATAGTTTAAGTTGTCTTATTTAAGAGTTCTAAATTTGAAGTCGATATCTCAATTCGTTCAAAAGTTAAAAGGGGGGGGTTGACTTTTGGACCGCACTGTATATATATAAAATAATCTAATATTTTAGTCGCTGATGCACCTTGCATACTTATACTTATACTTATACCTTGTTTTCTTCAGCATATTTAGGGTCCAACTTAGTTTTCTGTTCTATTCGGAACAGTAAGTATGGGCTCGTGCGCGGCGTCTTTCTATAAACCGACATTTTTTTTTGTTGTAAAGACATATTGTACCTTTAATAACTAAAAAACAAACTTTGAAATAAAATCCACAAAAAGAAACCATAAAAAAATTACAAAAAATATAAAATGCAAAAATAAAAAAGTAACGTGATTTTAATGTAATAATTTTTTTTTCCTCTAATACATATTTTTAATTTGACCTTAAAGTTTGTCAATTTAACCCAACCTTTATTTTCTAAAAAAATTGAACTTTGATATGCTTAGCACATACCAAACATGAAGGCAAAAAGTGGTTTTATAAAAAAAAAAAACGACTTTAAATCACTCCATACTTACTATGCACACCTAAAATAAGTAAGAAAGCGTTTTTTTTTAATTATGCAAATATTCATTTATTTTTTCTTCTACTTCTAGTATTAAAGCTGCATGGAATAATGTCAATAGCAACTTTTATTCGCATTTGCAATAGGCAATGTAAATTGTTCATAAATGACGGTTCTTATACATAACCTTAAACAGTATACCTTATTATATAATGAGCAAGCAACTCGTTAAGAAAGGATAGGTTTACTTTTTTTTTGTCAAAATTAGTGTCAAGCATGACATAACCTGAACCTACCCTATTGAAAATGACGGGTCTGGGCGGGTATAAATGGTGCACAAATCGGACTTGAGAGGATAAATTTCATCCGCCCAAATCCGGTTTGTGCACCATTTATACCCGCGCAGACCCGTCATTTTCAACAGGGTAATATTAAGAGTACAATATGAATTGTTAAAATATCGACAATATGTAGGATTCGTTGCTAAGTTAGCAATGCTAACTTCTTGTCCCACTTTTCTGTGGTGAGCATAGTACTTGTTTTCTTACTATAATATGATGTGTGTTTTGTCGTAATTTTGAATTATTAATTAATAAGAATGTATAAAGAACTTTCATTTCCGAGTTTAGACTGTGTTAATGGCTTTTCAGTTTACGACGTTTCGTCTCTTATTGCCATAGACATCTTCAGGGATTAATCTGGTACTAAATTTACTGAATGTACTTTAATGTAACACGTAAAATTCAACCGGGAATAAATAACTTGTTAAAAATGTTCACCAGCTCTCCGAGTATAAAGGCGATCCTAGGCCTGGGAAGGCTGCATCGATCGCTTCGGAGGGTTCAACGAGAGAATTCAGCCGCGGAAATGCGAAAACTCATGAACGCGTTTTGCTATAAAACTGTGAATTACATCGGATATGTAGACGACCTTTTTTATAGTTTTGTAAAATATAAACAATTTTTTGTACAAAGTATTACAAAAATTGAAATTGTTGGTTTTCAACATTTTAGTATTTTATTTCTAGTCAGGACTCGAAAAGTGAAATTGCACATTCAAATGAGTTTTTAGTATTACAAAAAGAGTACCTTTTTTATGTATTTTGACCTTAGAAATCATGTTCCAATAATAAAATTACAAAAAAGTTACACAGAGAAAGGTTTCGGGCAACAAAAACTGTTTCGCACGCACCTGTTTTAAAATAATTTCATAAAAATAACATACGAAGGTGGGCCTTATTAAGGTTGGTTTACACGCCAAACCTCGTCGCTCTATCTCAAAGGGTACCAGAGTTATTAATTAAAAACCCTACACTGTAAAAACTGCATGTAAAATAATGTAAAAATACATGAATTTACATAGTACGGAATAGTAAATTTACTATTCTGGACTATGCATAATTCATGAATTTATGTAAAAGAATGTAAAATAATGTAAAAGAATGTAAAAGAATGTAAAAGAATGTAAAAGAATGTAAAAGAATGTAAAATAATGTAAAAGAATGTAAAATAATGTAAAAGAATGTAAAATAATGTAAAAAAATATATTTACATTGATTTAAATATTTTTACATGATTTTAAAATGTCGGGCTATGTTATTTTAAGACGAGCGTGCGCTTTGGACAATAACCAAGAAGGCATCGTATCATGATACGGACCGTTTAATATTGTTATTGTTAGAGAGATAGCGACGCATGCTGCTAGGTTAAAGTGTTAAAAGTGTAAAAAAAGGTAAATATTATTTATGTACGATATTTAAATGCTTTATTTATGGCCTAAAATTTACGTTCATTATAAATTACGATCTTTATTAACCAATAGATCTTTAAAGAAAGATGTAAGCAGTTTATACTCGTATTAAGGGTGTAAATCGTTTGGTTTATTAAACCAAATGAACTTTACTCTACGATATTTCAAAAAAGCTTTGACACAGACTTGTAATTTGGAAAAAACATTTTCTTAGTAAATATTTTTTTTAAATTTCAAGTCCAAACCATTCTGGACTATGTAATTTTTAGCGTTCCGGTCTATGCAAAATATTACCATTCTGGACTATGTAATTTTTACCGTTCCGGTCTATGCAAAATATTACCATTATGGACTATGTAATTTTTACCATTCCGGTCTATGACAACATACTACCATTTACGGACTATGTTATTTAATGTAATTTATTTTTACCGTGTATTTTTATTACAATTTTAAAGGGTCGTAACTCCCTTAGGGTTCGTTTGCGGCCCTATTTTCCTATAGTGTTTTTCATGTTTTTTGATGTAGAATCATCTCCTTTAATATGTGACATACCTAAGACTGCAAACACCCTGTATAATGTCTAATTTTTTAATAAATGTAGGAGGTGAAAATCAAAACGCAGTTTTTGACTTTGTGACATAGCAGCTTGTCACTTGTCAAGTATTTGAGAAGCTGCTATGTCAAAAAGTCAAAAACTACGTTTTGATTTTCACCTCCTCACATTACGTATACAGGTTATTTATTTAGTGACCACCTTATACTTTTTACTTTTGAGCAACCTCCGAGAAGAAAGTTTTGTCATTACGAAAAAAAAAGTTTTCCAGATTCTAATGAATATATCCGTTTTTGTTTTTTAAAACGGATATAAAAGGTATATATCGATAGCGTAGAATGAAAAGCTCGGATATTTTTTTGACATATTGAATTTTTAAACTGACATTGAATGTGAACGTCAATAGTTTTATACTATAGATGAGATCACAGAAAATTTTTTAATTACCGAAAATAAAAGCAAAACCAAGGTAGCTTCTTTAACGAATATTATATCTAAACTTTATTAAGCAAAGGTAATGTTAAAAATCATTGAATTTTTGCCCGTCCAATAAAAGTTAATTGAAATAAAATAGTTATTTTTGTCCTAAAATAATTGTAAAAAATACTTCGCCGAAAACAATCGGGAACATTTTTGAAATATGCTATTGCGTAATACAGGGTAGGGTGATCATTCGAAAATAATCCACACCAAATACCTCGCAAACTAAGCACAAAATGAAATAATTGTTAATTTTTATATTGTGCTTAGTTTACAAGGTATTTGGGGTGGATCGTTTTCAAATGATTACGCAATAGCACATTTTAAAATTGTTCCCGATTGTTTTTGGCTAAATAAGTATTTTTAGTATTTTATAATATCACATAACCTCTATTGAAGGAGCAAAAATTTGATTATTTTTAACAATTTAAAAATATTTTTTAGTTATTTTGGAACCAAAATAACTATTCAATACTATTAATAAACTTTTATAGGAGGGGCAAAAATTCGATCATTTTTAAAATTGTCCTTCCACAAATTGAACAAATTAAAATTAATAATTATTATTTAAGGTGAATAAGTATATCATAAAAATTATGATATATTTTTGGAATCACAACTTTTAACTCCTGTAGATCATTATATTTAGTTTTTTCAGTGCACTTCTTTGGTTTATTACGGATTCTCTCAAGTTATGCAAGATTTTCATCCAAAAACTTTCCCAACCCGCGGACCCGATAATCACCAAAAAAAAATTGAATCGGGAAATTTATAGTTTAAGTTGTGTACCCACAGACCTACAGACAGATTTTTTTACTTAAATGTGTTTTTGCATATAAAGCCATAAAACGCAAAAATAGGCAATACAAAACATGATTTTTTAACCAATCCAAGGACTGCTTTCCAGCTACTTCTCGGACAGTAGGTATTCCGAGATTTTGGTGGAAAGCAAAATGTAAAGCAAATTTGAATACTGACAAAATTTTAAGTAAAATATATTTATTTTTGAAAAATAGGGCTTGCAAGAAAAAAATATGCACATGGTGATATAATCTCCCCTACATTTTTAAGTTTTGACAAAGACATTTAATGTCAGTGACAAATTTATTGAAAACCGATATACGAGCTTTTCATTCTACGCAATCGATATACATTCCGAAGAACTAATTTTTCAAACCGTTTGACAGATCAAATCCAAACTTTTTTGAGGATTGCTCAGGGTATTTTTATCTTTTTTTGCAATTTCGATAAAGGCACCATAAAATTATCTTTTGGTTTAATCTTTTATAATCACCGAAAATAAGTGCAGGATGATAAAAAAGAACAGAACTCTTAAAACTTTTTTCTATTTTTCGACTCTTATAAGCTCATAATCACAAGCATTTTGCGTGTTCTTATAGGCCCATAAGAGGTCTCTACTTTTTTTTCTTTTGGGTTGGCAACAGAAAAAGGCCTATTGCTTGACGTTTTCCGTGCAAATATCAATGTCGCTTGAAAGTTTAATTTTCTACAAAATGACTATATAATATATCAAAATATAATTTGTTCTTAGAATTTTAAACATGGTGTACACTGTAACGGTAATGCCAACCCAAAACATGTAAGTTTTTTTTTTAATTTTAGAGCAAAATAGAAAAAAATGCATAAAGCACTCGTTTCATAGGATATTTTTAACCCAAGTACAAGTTTAGCAAACGAGCCGCTTGCGTATGTTATGAAACCAGTACTTTAATATATTATTTTCTATTTTGCGACTCTTATAACCTCATAATCACACGCATTTTGCGTGTTCTTATAGGCCCATAAGAGGTCTCTACTTTTTTTTCTTTTGGGTTGGCAACAGACAAAAGTCTATCTCTTGACGTTTGCCGTGCAATTGTGAACGTGGGTTTAAAGTTTAATTTTCTACAAAATTTTGTGTTTAGGTTATGTTTTACCATGTTAAAATTGTGGCTTGGTTACTTGCAGTGGAAAAAAAAAGAAATAACTGTAAAATATATCAAAATAATATTCGTTCTTAGAATTTTAAACATGGCGAAAACTGTAATGCCAATTTGAAACAAAAATCCCTAAATCAGTCATCAATTTAAATGTAAGTTTTTTTAAATTTTAGAACAAAATAGAAAAAATTGTATAAAGCACTCGTTTCGTAACACGTTTTTAGTGCACTAGTACTTTAGAAAACTCACCCCAAGCGGCTTGTTTTCTAAACTTGTACTCGTGCGCTAAAAACGTATGTTAGTACTTTAATATAATAATTTCGAGAGAAAGTTAGTTTAGTTTAATGTTTATACTCTTTCTGGGACCTTGGATAAAGTTGTTTCATATCTTATTAGAGTGCTATATGATACAATAGATTTTACAATATAGTACAGGTAAATTAAAGCAAAAACTGTAAAATAAAAGAAAAAATTTGTCCACTCATGAAACTTTGGTTATAACTTCATATAAGCAGTAGTATTAAGGATCTGATGAGTCCCTAAAATTTTAAGCTGTGGAACATTGTTTTTTGGGGGGGGGGGGAGGGGGTTGCAAGTTTCAAAAATTAAAATTGAGTGAAATAAGGCGAGTGAGGTATCACTTTATATGTTTTTTGCATGCTGAATCAAATGAAACAAGTTTTAGATCAATAAAATTAATTCTAAACAAGTTATGACAGGTTTTGTAGAAAAAATACAGAAATTGTGTAATTAATGGTTCAACAGTATGTATTAGGGTAATAATATTTGTTAAAGTTATATTAAAGTTGGTTTTAATACGTTGATAGTCCCGTGAATCATATGTGATTCATGATATGTTTACTCCAAACGTCCATGAAGCACATGTGATTCATTTCCATTAGTTTTATTTTTCAACCCTGTAGCATATAGTCTAGTAGTTTTAGTCATCTTACACAGAACTTTTCTATTTCTGCAAACTAAATATACCAAAGTATAGGTTTTGGTATGTGAAAACATATGTTTGTGGTCCGGGACTCATACGGTGGTGGCAGGATACTTATATATATATACATATACAGGGTGTATTTGAAATAGGGTCTGAAATTTTAACAGGTGATTCTACATGATAAAATTTGACAAAAAGTTTCTATAAACATATGTCTAAAAATGCGTCATAGGGGAGCTACGCCCCTTTGAAATTGGCTAAAAAAATCGGTTTTTATTTAATAACTCAGGAACCCTTTGAGTTATATTAACGAGGTTTTGCACGTGAATTAATCCTAATAAGGCCCATCTTTGTATGTAATTTTCACGTACTTATTTAAACCAGGGGTGTGCGAAAAGGGGGGTCCTTATCAGTTTTTTGTCCTAAACTTTTTTCTGTGTAACTTTTTTGCAATTTTATTTTTAAAATATGATTCCTCAGGTCAAAATACATAAAAAAGGTACTCTTGTTGTAATACTGTAGGATTAACCGTTTTCGAGAAAAGTTAATTTGAAGGTGAAATTTCACTGTTCGAGGACGAAAAATTAAATACTAAACTGTCGAAAACCAAAATTTTAATGATGCAATGTTATTCTACATCAAAAGCTAAGAAAAAAAGTTTCCATATATGTAGGTCGAAAAAACGCTTTTAAAGCTACCATAGCCCTTTAAAAATGGTGCATATTTAGGAGACCATAGCTCCATTAGGATTCATTTTTGGAAGTACCTGTATATGAGGTTTTTTTCTTAGTTTTTAATGTACATTCGCCCTGCATCATTAAAATTTTGGTTTTCAACATTTTAGTATTTAATTTTTCGTCCTCGAACCGTGGAATTTTACCTTCAAATGAATTTTTCTCGAAAACGATTAATCCTACAGCATTACAACAAGAGTACCTTTTTTATGTATTTTGATCTGGGGAATCATATTTCAAAAATAAAATTGCAAAAAAGTTACACAGAAAAAAGTTTGGGACAAAAAACTGATAAGCCCCCCCCGTTTCGCACACCCCTGGTTTAAATAAGTACGTGAAAATTACATACAAAGATGGGCCTTATTAGGATTAATTCACGTGCAAAACCTCGTTAATATATCTAAAAGGGTTCCTGAGTTATTAAATAAAAACCGATTTTTTTAGCCACTTTCAAAGGGGCGTAGCTCCCTTATGACGCATTTTTAGACATATGTTTATAGGATTTTTTTGTCATTTTTTATGATGTAAAACCATCTGTTAAAATTTCCGACCCTATTTCAAATACACCGTGTATATAATTTTTCGCGTTTTTGGCCAAAAACTGTCTCTAGATCAAGAGGAATGTATTTTATCGAAAAAAGTTTTAAACAAAAGTTGTTCAGAATCAAATTTCCTATAAGAATCAACTATATAAATTTTCAATTTTCCTTTCCTGTTTTCCACAGGAGGGAGGGAATATCATATATATGTATTTTTTTTTAATGACCCTTTTATTATACAGTAAATATGCATTTAAACTTGAAAATATGTATATTGATATATATTGAAAACATGTATATTGACGCAATAAAAGATAATTTATAAAAATTTTCCAAAATTATTGCCTATTTTTCCAGTTTTCATATTTTTTATTCAATTTTACATGATTTTTACAGGTAAAATAAAGCAAAAACTGTAAAATAAAAGAAAAAATTTGTCCACTCATGAAACCTTAGTAATAACTTCATATAAGCAGTAGAATTAAAGATCCGAAGAGTCCCCAACATTTTAAGGGGTGGAACATTGTTTTTTGGGGGGGGGCAAAGCACAGTGGTCCCAAAATAAAAAAAAAATAAAAAAGTCTGATTTTTTGCATAGTGCCATTTGTTGGCACCGCTGACTACGAAAAAAATAGTGAAAAAAATGAAAAAAAAAATTGCGACATTAGGGTGGCTCAAAAAATTTAAAAATGTCTGATTTAGCTGAAATTTGGCATAGAAGCTTCTTTTGGTAATAATAATACGGAACATTACTCAAAAACTTAAAATTCAAAATGGCGGAATAAATATGGCCGATTTATTTTTTGATTTTGCCAAAATTAACGAAAATATTGCAAAAAACAAACAAAAATTAAGAGATTCAACCCATTCTGTTATGCCTTATTTTCCTTTCAATTCTTTTTTTGTTTTATGGCATATTTTCGTTAATTTTGGCAAAATTACAAAAATAAATCGGCCATATTTATTCCGCCATTTTGAATTTTAAGTTTTTGAGTAATGTTCCGTATTATTATTACCAAAAGAAGCTTCTATGCCGAATTTCAGCTAAATCAGACATTTTTAAATTTTTTGAGCCATCCTAATGTCGCAATATTTTTTTTTTTTTCATTTTTTTCACTATTTTTTTCGTAGTCAGCGGTGCCAAAAATGGCACTATGCAAAAAATCAGACTTTTTAAACTTTTTTTTTTATTTTGGGACCACTGTGCTTTGCCCCCACAAAAAAAACAATGTTCCACCCCTTAAAATGTTGGGGACGCTTCGGATCTTTAATTCTACTGCTTATATGAAGTTATTACTAAGGTTTCATGAGTGGACAAATTTTTTCTTTTATTTTACAGTTTTTGCTTTATTTTACCTGTAAAAATCATGTAAAATTGAATAAAAAATATGAAAACTGGAAAAATGGGCAATAATTTTGGAAAATTTTTATAAATTATCTTTTATTGCGTCAATATACATGTTTTCAATATATATCAATATACATATTTTCAAGTTTAAATGCATATTTACTGTATAATAAATAGGTCATTAAAAAAAAATACATATATATGACATTCCCTCCCTCCTGTGGAAAACAGGAAATGAAAATTGGAAATTTATATAGTTGATTCTTATAGGAAATTTGATTCTGAACAACTTTTGTTTGAAACTTTTTTCGATAAAATACATTCCTCTTGATCTAGAGACAGTTTTTGGCCAAAAACGCGAAAAATTATATATATGTATATATATGTAAGTATCCTGCCACCACCGTATGAGTCCCGGACCACAAACATATGTTTTCATATACCAAAACCTATACTTTGGTATATTAAGTTTGCAGAAATAGAAAAGTTCTGTGTAAGATGACTAAAACTACTAGACTATATGCTACAGGGTTGAAAAATAAAACTAATGGAAATGAATCACATATGCTTCATGGACGTTTGGAGTAAACGTATCATGAATCACATATGATTCACGGGACTATCAACGTATTAAAACCAACTTTAATATAACTTTAACAAATATTATTACCCGAATACATACTGTTGAACCATTAATTACACAATTTCTGTATTTTTTCTACAAAACCTGTCATAACTTGTTTAGAATTAATTTTATTGATCTAAACCTTGTTTCATTCGATTCAGCATGCAAAAAAACATATAAAATGATACCTCACTCGCCTTATTTCACTCAATTTTAATTTTTGAAACTTGCAACCCCCCCCCCCCCCAAAAAAAACAATGTTTCAACGTTTAAAATTTTAGGGACTCATCAGATCCTTAATTCTACTGCCAAAACGAAGTTATAACCAAAGTTTCATGAGTGGACAAATTTTTTCTTTTATTTTTCCTATTTTACCTGTACTAATATAAAATATTAGCCTTCTTATATAGGAGATGACTTCAAACAATAATTGACATTTTATCCTGTGGTATATTTTGACATTTTGCCTTGCAAATTTCAAAACGTCGTATCTTAAAAATGAAATCTTGCCAGCTGGCAGTCTCTATAGCCAAGAAATTATTTTTTTTTATATAATTAGCAGGGCAGCAATTTAATAATTTAGTACTTTATATAAATAAAAACTTATTCTTTTTTATATGTAATTAATAAAGTTATAAATTAATAGCCTATTATTTGGTTAAAAAGGATAATTTGTTCTACCTGTTAAGTGGTCATTTTTCAGAAACGATGTTTCGGAATTTTCAAGGCGATTTCTATTTTAAATTTCGTCAATTTCAAATTATAATTAAGTGCGATGCACCGCGGTTGAGCCTTACTAGTTTCAGTTAAATATATATAATATGATTTTAAAATCCTATGTAATATTTATATATTATAATAAGTGCATACTTTGTTCTTTTTTTCACAGTCTATAAAGACTGTTTTATAACATAAATGTCATTTTAAAACCTTATGATATACGACATAGCTTTATTATGCACCATATGGTTGAAATAAAATTGTCTTCAGCAGTCTAAACTATATTAAAAACTTGAATGATATCTTTATATTTCTGGGATTTAATATAATATCATTTTATGAAAGAAATTTTCAAAGAAATAATTTTTTCTACGATTAATTTAGAATGTAGGCAAATACACTTGTGTTTAAAACGAAGAGCGGGACAAATATACTTTTTACCCATAACTATGTTATTTTATACAAAGAATAAAATTCTGTAAAAAAATCAACTCTAGTACAATTGGTGGTTGGCGCATATACAGAAGGTGTCAAAAGTCCCCCCCCCCCCGCCTTTAACTTTAGAACGGCTTAAGATATCAACTTGAAATTTATAACAATTAAATAACATAACCCAATGGTGACAGGGGGCAAGGGGGAAATTTTTTTTAAATGGAAAAGGGGTCGTGTAATACATCATTTTAAAGCTTTTAAAATTCTCTATCCGACTACCTGTATAAATTTTAATTATTTAAACTTTTTTTTTAGGTTTTTATTTTTAATTTTTTTTGCTAAAAATGCGATTTTTTAAGGTTTTTTTTTATAAAATTTTATTTATATCATTCAAAATTATTTTAAAAGTATAACTGATGTATTTACATGATGAAATAAACCATTTTTAGAAAATTGTTTGATTTTTTTAAATAAATTTTGATGGAAATCCCTTTTTTTGGGACTTTCTGGGAAAAAATAAAAAAATATGTGGGTAAATAAAGAATTTTATAAACTTTAAAACGATATATCACACGATCCTTTCTGTTTAAAAAAATTTCCCCCCTTGGCACCCTGTTTCCATACCAAAAACTTTTTTAGGTTATCTTATTTAAGCGATTAAAATTTCAAGTTGATATCTTAAGCCGTTCAAAAGTTAAAGGGGGACCCCAACTTTTGACACCCTGTGAAAAACACTATGTTCTTGTATTAATAACGATATATTTGTATCAGTGTATAATTCATAGCTCGATGAAGTACGCATAAAACCAGAAGGTAAAATGAGGTAAAAATACCCAAGGTATTGACCTTCGAATGTCATAGGAAAAATAACGGTGTGCGCGAGGTAAAGTTTAAAGAGGTAAAGACACGAGGTAAAGACCACATGAGGTAAAGTCGTCACGAGGTAATGGATATGAAGGACTGTCCCGGTAAATTTATTTAACCCAGGGTAGGGCGGGGCAAGGTGATTTATTTTTTATTATAAAAATTAAACACATTTTATTTATATTTTCTTACCGAATATATATATATATATCTCTTACTTAAACGTTTTTATTGATATCATTCACAAAACTTTGGCCCTCGTTTATTATATTGAACCCCAATATAAATATATCTGTCTATACTGCTCATGACATTCATTTATAATAACATACAAGTATGTTCCGGGCGTGAAGTCAATTTATTATTTTTTTCGTATAAATATGTTTTCAAAAGAAAAGCCTATAAGCTTCCTCAATATAAAGAATAAACCGGATCTCAGAAGCTTAGTATTTTGTTTTTTTTTTGAACGAATTATTTTTTTACAAATTAAGATAACCGGGGACTTTCAAGTCTTGCAAGTTTGCCCTTATTAAAGGATATTACATAATACTTGGTTTTTATATTTTATATTTGGCAGACCATAAAATAGCTTAGATAGTTTTGCAAGTTCTAAGGGGCGTATTCTGCAAGAACTTTTTTAGAATGATCACAGAAGATTTCGCATGATTAAAACGGTATTTATGGAAGGTCTTAAAACCTTCTAAGAAGTTTCTCCGTAAAACAGCGGATATGCTTTTAATCATACAACATTTCCAATATTTATTTTAACAATATTCTCAGAACTGTTTTGTGCTATGCACGATTGAGATATCAAAAAGTAATTTGGACAAAAATTTAGCTTTTCAAATTACACAGCCACACAAAAAGAAAGTTCATTGTATTCCTATGTATTTTGAAGCACTTAAGGATAGTATGTATAAATTGCATAAGAAAAAATTTGACAATTTTATATCTCTACCCCCCTTGTGTAAGTGTTTGTAAGATTTTGCTGAACCCCTACCCCACTTTACCTACCTTATGTAAGATATAATAAATTTTGTAAATATTTAATGGTTTTACTAAAAAAGTTTTTTATGTTCAAAAGATTTATTAGAATGATCTGAAATGCAGAGCAAAATTCATTTGGAAATAATATAGTACCTATAGCCTATAGGTATAAGTTATCAAAAGTTTCTTCTGTGATTTGTATTGATTGATCCTTTTACATAAGAAAATCATACGTAAGATGTGTACCGTAATTAATACGTTCACTGCCAACGGCTAGTTTTGACAGCGGAGCAATGGGTATGGGCAAGGGAAAAATAGAAAGAATTGATTAATGTTGTTAGGGGCGCCAGTTACTTTAGCTTTTACTCCTTTAGGTAAGTAACAACCTAGTGTAAATACTTAAGCTTTTCAGTTTGAGAAATTATAACCCTTAAATAAAATAAGATAATTCATTTGAGAAATTTATTATAAATAAACTTAATGAAAGCACATCAAGTAATGTATTAATATATATAAAAAATATGTGTAATTATATTAAGATATAATTAAAGAAATCTTAATAAAAATTACTAAATTCAGAAATCATTCGACTTAAATGTATAAAGAAAACATGAAGTTCAGCAAGCACCAAGAAATGTATGTAAACAGCAATCATTTCTTGCAGTGTATAAAAGTCATGCTTAAATTAGAAATCATTTAATCAAAGTATGATATTTAATAATTAATAAATGTGATTAAATGTTTTAAAAAAATAAGTACCTAAAAATGAACAAAAGCCAGAAGGGCATATAACAATACTATATCAGATCTGATAAAGTTTACAGTTATAAGAATATTGAAATAAAAGAATTTTAAATATGAAATATTGCTTTCAAAAGTTTTCAGAATGAGTACTTGGCTGGTTTCTGCAAAATCCATGAGGTATGAATTCCATCGTCTCCATCTGCACAAGTCTCCCCTATGCTGATGAATTCATTTCTCAAATAAAAAAAATAGGCTGTCCCATCTACTTTGGAAAAATCATCTTCCAGGATAAAATGTATTATTAAAAATGTTGTCCGGGATAAAATATACTTTTGAAAATTATGTCCAATATAAAATTGTCTGCTAGACGGTCATATAGAATTTATCTATGCCGAAAATTACAGAACCATGTTCCAACAGAACATCACTCCATGCGGAGAACTTGTATATCAAATATACCAAAATAAACTTCAACTTAAATTAATGTAATTCCATATTAATGGTATAGAAATGGTAATTAATTAATGGTGCTAAAACAATAATTATATCTCAGAAATATTCTAAGAAACAGAAAAACTTAACTTACATGTCATACTAAGTCTTCGATGTCCATCGAAACGTTATAAATGCGTAATTGTAGAAAATAACAGTTACAATATCTTCCGCATTGTTTAAATATTCATTTTCACTAACTTTAAATAAAAATACATGAAGGATTACTTCGATGATTACAGAAAATAAACACTCGTCAATATGACACCACCATTGTAACAAAGTTGCTTCAAGAAGAACGAAAATCGACCTTCTTAACCTGTATGAACCCTTCAGGTAAATAAAATACTATTTCTGAACTATTACCCTATGAAAAATGACCAATAGAGAACAGAAGAAATTTTCTATTGGTTTTTTTGAGGTTTGTACTCGGTTATTGAACTGGTATATACCAATACAGACCAATAGAAAACGACTTACGTAAGTCGGTTTCTATTGGTAAACTCCAATATAGACCAGTACAATAACCGAATACAAAACGAAAAAAAACCAATAGAGACTCGAAAAACGTATTATTGGAAATTACCAATACAATCTTGTGTAAGTCGTTTTCTATTGGTTTATAATGGGCTTTCCAATAAAATAACCGATAGAGACCAATACAGACCAATAGAGAGGCATACAATGTATCTTATTGGAAAATACCAATATAATTTGTAGAAGTTGGTATATTGTTTTATATTGGATTTTACCGGTACAATAATGTACCAATACGGACCAATAAAGATAAAATGTATCTTATTGGAAATAACCAATACAACGTTATATATGTCAGATTCAATTGGAATTTTCCAGTACAATATTTTTCGAATATATATGACCCATATAGGTCATATACAATTTGCTGCAAAAAAATCACATGCAACAAACAAACTTTAAAGTCATGTGATTTGTTATTAAAATATAATATATTATATTGTCTATTAAAATAAAATATAATATATTAATATAAAGTGCGCATGTCAGATACAGATATTTTCTCACCACGGCCCTTACTAATTAGTATAATAGGTAGGTGCTCTAGGTACTATAAGTGGATGGTGTTATGCAATATGTTGACAGCTAGTAACTTTCTGCTATGTTTTTTTTATTGACAATAATTTGAAATTCAAATTTTTGAATGTAAGAACTAAAAAATGTGCTAAATCTAACTAATTTAATTCTAATTTTGTTGAATAATATCCATCTGTCAATGTGGGTTAACATGTTATTGCAAAACATTTTCCAAGTATACTTATAAGTATACTTGGAAAATGTTTTGCATATCGAATCATTTATTTATTTATTTATTTATACAAAGGTTAGGATAATTAACCGGAACGAGAAAATATCGGCAACGTTGCCTGGCAGCGTGATTTTCCTACCATATGCAACGCATCTTATTGGTCAGACCCATAGACGCCGGCTTTTTAAACGAAACCGCGAACAAAAAAACATTGTTTTTATATTCATTCAATTTGAATAATTCAAAAATAATGGTTTAACTTAAACTTTAGTAATTTTTATCAAAGTTGGAAAATGTTGCCTTCATAAAGTTAGGAAATTGCAATAAAAAATTGTAGGGGAAGGTTCAACGACTAGTGCCAAAGCCAAAAAGCTTTTTGCCAAAAAATTTATATCTTTGTAAAATATAAATATTTCAAAATAATTTTTCCATTGTCGTAAACTTCAAACCTTTGTCTATAAATAGCTGTAGTTAAAAATTTTATAAAATAAATATTTAATATTTTTTTTTGCTGTTTAAATCACAGGCTGCAAAATGGCTGAATCAGCCCCAGAGCGAGGCAGATTCAACCCAGACAAGGGGCAGTTTCAAACATAAATAATATTAAAAGTTTTTATATTGGTATTTGCCAATAAATATAATATAAAATATAAACCAATAGAAAAAATATTTTTTTTTTATTGGTACTTACCAATAAATATAATATCAAATATAAAACAATACAAACCAATAGAAAAAAAAAAGTTTTTTTTATTGGTATTTACCAATAAATATAATATCCAATACAAACCATTAGATACCAATTGGTATTAATATTATAATATAAAAAAAAATATTTGAAAAAGACCAATACGTATTGGTCTGTACAGACCAATAAGTGTTTGTATTGGTATGTGCCAATAAATATAATATAGATATTTCGACAAATATGAACCAATACAAAAAAGAAGGTTTTTGTACTGGTATTTACCAATAAATATAATATCCAATATAAACCATTAGATACCAATATAAAAAAAATATTTGAAAAAGACCAATACAGACCAATAAGTTTTTGTATTGGTATTTACCAATAAATATAATATCGATATTTCGTCAAATATAAACCAATACAAAAAAGAAGGTTTTTGTACTGGTATTTACCAATAAATATAATATCCAATATAAACCATTAGATACCAATATAAAAAAAAATATTTAAAAAAGACCAATACAGACCAATAAGTTTTTGTATTGGAATTTACCAATAAATATAATATCGATATTTGGTCAAATATAAACCAATACAAACCAATACAAAAATAAGGTTTTTGTATTGGTACTTACCAATAAATATAAAGTCCAATATAAACCATTAGATACCAATATATATTAAAAAAAATATTTAAATAAACCAAAACGGACCAATAAGTTTTGTATTGGTATTTACCAATAAATATAATATCCAATTTAAACCAATACATACCAATAAAATAACATATATTTTGGAAAAGAACCAATACAGACCAATACGTTTTGTATTGGTAATAACCAGTAAAAATTTTTTCCAACACAGACCAATATAAACCAATAGAGTTTAATTTTAATACCAATAAAGACCAATAAAACCAATAGAGACCAATAAAAACCAATACAAATTTCTATTGGTTTGTATTTGATTTCTATTGGTCATTTTTCATAGGGTAGCGACATCTATGCAAGTCATTATCAACTACAGTTTTACCGTATAGGATTCCTAATAAAGGTAACGGCAACGACACCAAAAATAATAACCAAAAAGAATATTTCCTAATAAATCCGTATTAGTGATATCTAACCTCAAAATATTACTCTAAGAAACAAATATAAACAATACTTATTGTTTATCAGCAAAACTAATAAAAATACGAACAGAATACTAAGTGTCCTGTGAACTAAGTATAAACAAAATACTGAATCTAAGTGAGCAGTTCCAGCAAACTATTTTCAACAAATTCTAGATTATCCCGAAGGAATAAGCATACGAAACTTTCCAGGAGAGACAAGCTACAGGTGAAAGCCAGTGAAATCCAACCCTCAATAGACTCTGAAACATATAAAAACCAGGTAAGTCCATAGACAAATGTATTATAGAGAAATAAGTCATATGATTCTTTATTATTAAAAATCATATTCTAATTATGTTTTCTTTATGTTATTTTCAGGTAGAACTATGAAATAGAGACTTATATGGTTAGAATTCAGTTCCTGCTACAAAATAGTCCCAGATACAAAATAGTTCTGTACGTACGTAACTATTTATATACAAAATAAACATAAATTATAACGTAAGTAAACGAATAGTTTAATTAACCCTTGCTATATTACAAAGTGACGATTTATATCGTTACACATGCCCCCTCCAAAAATAATAAAAATATTTAATATACAAAAAATATTTTTATACCAAACTCTATAACTATTTAACTTAAATAGCTAAAATATATACTATATTTTATTTAATAAACCAACAAAAAATATAATACTTTATGTAAATCATTTGAAATACTACTTGATAATTAACAATAGCTAAGCTTGATAACTACGTGTATCATTCGCCTACTCTTATGTAGAACATAATTTTGGGACTTTATCGGTGTGTGTCATAAACAGGTAATTGTCATAATCAGGTAATTGTCATAATCAGGTAATTGTCATAATTAATTTTGTTTTTCTTTTTAGCTAAGTTTTATCAAGATAAAAAAATAGAAATAAGACTTGACTGTGTGCACCAGAATTCTCTTCTACAAAAAATATATTTATATATTTTTTTACTATATACAAAAGTTTTGGGTACCCTTTAAATATTTTCAATACATTGATATTTTTTTAAATATCATTCCGAATGATACTAAGAATATATTCTTATTTAATCAAATCTAGCCAACTGAAATGTCACTATTTGATCCAAAATATTTCTTTAGATCTTTAACATGCCAGTCGCCTCTATGACCATCTGCATTTTCCAAAATATACACTAACTTTGACTTTTTCGCAACAACTTTGCAAAGTATGTACTTTGGAGCAAGTTTTGCAGCAAAACTTTTACTAGCATCTGAGAGTACTTTGTTTCGTCTCCAAACTTTTTCACCTATCTCAAAATTTACTTCACGCTTGCGCAAATCATAAGTACGCTTATTACGTTCATAAGCTTCATGTAAATATTTCTTTACATCAACAAAAATCTCTTTAAGATTTCCCAAATCTTGGCTATACGAGTCTCTGTCACAAGGTTCTAATTTAACACCATCAGTTGATGTCATTTTGCCATAATAAGTTCCTGTGATAGGTACATTCCTCCCAAAATTAAGAAATGCCGGCGTATACCCCGTAACTTCATTTACAGACGTTCGTAAAGCTAGACCTATTTTTGCTAAATTTTTACCATTTTTGCAGTCAAAAATCGAATTTCCATTTTATCTAAATCGTCCATTTTGAATATTTATTTTTCAAAATTAACTTTAATTTACTCAAAATATTTATTTTAACAATAAAATATTTATACTGTACCACAAATTATTTTTTTTTTGTGTATACTGCTCAACAAAGTTTTTGCATACTTTGGAAAATTTCCCAAATATGTCAAAAAAAATACTAAATTATTATTTATCTCAATTGGACAAATTAATAATTATAAATAGTCTCCAAAACTACAAAATTAGCTAATATTTATTCATATCCTTCGCATAAATAAATACCCTATTATCCATTTATTTCTATTGAATAAACGATAATTTCTAGAAAAACTGAACCCACGCCAAAATTTCTCTATTCCATGTTATTCCATAAAATTCAGAATAAACATAAAAAACACATATCTGATATATCTTATCAGATTAACTCTAATTTGACTTAATTTTCAACAAAAAATATTTTATTCAACAGTTATATGTAGTTTTTCTCAAAATGAACATTAAGTTACACTGAAAAAAAAAAGCTTTAGATTTTTATAAAAAATACACTGAGAAAAATGGAGTAAAATTAAAAAAAAAACAAGTGTTCTATCTATCCAAATACCACGTTCTTGGGCGCCAATATTAGTGTACCGTAATTAATACGTTCACTGCCAACGGCTAGTTTTGACAGCGGAGCAATGGGTATGGGCAAGGGAAAAATAGAAAGAATTGATTAATGTTGTTAGGGGCGCCAGTTACTTTAGCTTTTACTCCTTTAGGTAAGTAACAACCTAGTGTAAATACTTAAGCTTTTCAGTTTGAGAAAATATAACCCTTAAATAAAATAAGATAATTCATTTGAGAAATTTATTATAAATAAACTTAATGAAAGCACATCAAGTAATGTATTAATATATATAAAAAATATGTGTAATTATATTAAGATATAATTAAAGAAATCTTAATAAAAATTACTAAATTCAGAAATCATTCGACTTAAATGTATAAAGAAAACATGAAGTTCAGCAAGCACCAAGAAATGTATGTAAACAGCAATCATTTCTTGCAGTGTATAAAAGTCATGCTTAAATTAGAAATCATTTAATCAAAAGTATGATATTTAATAATTAATAAATGAGATTAAATGTTTTAAAAAAAATAAGTACCTAAAAATGAACAAAAGCCAGAAGGGCATATAGTATTAAACAATACTATATCAGATCTGATAAAGTTTACAGTTATAAGAATTGAAATAAAAGAATTTAAAATATGAAATATTGCTTTCAAAAGTTTTCAGAATGAGTACTTAGCTGGTTTCTGCAAAATCCATGAGGTATGAATTCCATCGTCTCCATCTGTGCAAGTCTCCCCTATGCTGATGAATTCATTTCTCAAATGAAAGAAAAAAAATATAGGCTGTCCCATCTACTTTGGAAAAATCATCTTCCAGGATAAAATGTATTATTGAAAATGTTGTCCGGGATAAAATATACTTTTGAAAATTATGTCCAATGTAAAATTGTCTGCTAGACGGTTACATAGAATTTATCTATGCCGAAAATTACAGAACCATGTTCCAAAAGAACATCACTCCATGCGGAGAACTTGAATATCAAATATACCAAAATAAACTTCAACTTAAATTAATGTAATTCCATATTAATGGTATAGAAATGGTAATTAATTAATGGTGCTAAAACAATAATTATATCTCAGAAATATTCTAAGAAACAGAAAAACTTAACTTACATGTCATACTAAGTCTTCGATGTCCATCGAAACGTTATAAATGCGTAATTGTAGAAAATAACAGTTACAATATCTTCCGCATTGTTTAAATATTCATTTTCACTAACTTTAAATAAAAATACATGAAGGATTACTTCGATGATTACAGAAAATAAACACTCGTCAATATGACACCACCATTGTAACAAAGTTGCTTCAAGAAGAACGAAAATCGACCTTCTTAACCGGTATGAACCCTTCAGGTAAATAAAATACTATTTCTGAACTATTAGCGACATCTATGCAAGTCATTATCAACTACAGTTTTACCGTATAGGATTCCTAATAAAGGTAACGGCAACGACACCAAAAATAATAACCAAAAAGAATATTTCCTAATAAATCCGTATTAGTGATATCTAACCTCAAAATATTACTCTAAGAAACAAATATAAACAATACTTATTGTTTATCAGCAAAACTAATAAAAATACGAACAGAATACTAAGTGTCCTGTGAACTAAGTATAAACAAAATACTGAATCTAAGTGAGCAGTTCCAGCAAACTATTTTCAACAAATTCTAGATTATCCCGAAGGAATAAGCATACGAAACTTTCCAGGAGAGACAAGCTACAGGTGAAAGCCAGTGAAATCCAACCCTCAATAGACTCTGAAACATATAAAAACCAGGTAAGTCCATAGACAAATGTATTATAGAGAAATAAGTCATATGATTCTTTATTATTAAAAATCATATTCTAATTATGTTTTCTTTATGTTATTTTCAGGTAGAACTATGAAATAGAGACTTATATGGTTAGAATTCAGTTCCTGCTACAAAATAGTCCCAGATACAAAATAGTTCTGTACGTACGTAACTATTTATATACAAAATAAACATAAATTATAACGTAAGTAAACGAATAGTTTAATTAACCCTTGCTATATTACAAAGTGACGATTTATATCGTTACAGATGCTCTAAGACCCACAGCCTCCCATGTAAGGGTGAATAGAGATTTGGAGGACCCATTTCCCCCATAAAACCGTTGCATAATTTATAGACAACCCTTTTTTGATTTTGCATAATAAACTACTGATAAAAAACAGTTATCTAATTATTATATTAAATATTCTGCAACTCCAATATGATCATATAGGACTTTTTAGTACATATAGGACTCGAGTTCTGATCACAATTGCAGTTAATAAACTACAAGCAATTATGCAGTTAATTAAGCAAAATGATTTGTGACTTTTTTTGGGGTTGACATATTATATGTATAATACATATGTGCGTAAGCACTTGAATACATTTTTGCATTAAACATTAAATTTTCCTCTGCAGGTCCTTAATTTTTTACTAAGATTTTTAGTTCAGAATTTATCAGATTTTGTCTACAAAGTTAGGTTAGTGTAATGTAAACAAACATTTGAATTTCTCTCCTCAGAAAAGACGTCTAAATGGCGGAGAAAATTTTACACATTTAATTACTTTCTATCTCTTTCACGTAGCTGTTCTAGACCTTTAGTTTTGGGGACTACTTATGTGATCAAAAATTAAAATTAAAAAAAAGGTAATTCTTGCAAGAATTTTTTTGGAGACCATTGTATTCCTCTATATTTTAAGACGCTAAATTCGAATTTGAGGTCAAAATAGCACCTTATTCGATTACTTTTGGAACCTCAAAAAACGTTATTTTCATAATTTTTTGGGGTTATCTCCAAAAATAATAGAATAAGGTGCTATTTTGAAATCAAATTAGGATTCAGCGCCTCAAGATAAATAGAAATACAATGGTTTTTAAAAAAATCTGGACATTTTTTTTTGTGTGGCTGTGATAAGGGAACGTTCAAGTATTACGTAACGCAAAATGTACCAAAATGCATACACTTCATACCTCGCGTTATTCAAGGCTGTAGAGATTTCATATTTTGGCTACCCCCCTAACATACCCCCTATTAGGGGGGGGGGGGGTAGCCAAAATATGAAATGTCTATAATTTATCATAACGCGAGAACCGGGGTATGAAGTGTATAAATTTTGGTACAATTTGCGTTACGTGATACTTAAACGTTCCCTAATATAATAATAATTTATAGGATATTGATATTTTAATAGTTTTATTAATCTTTTTAAGAATAGAGTAATAAACTATCTAATATAAGCTAGATCAATATAATAAAATATTTATACATACCGGGTGTCACTAGAAGTATTGCTTACGATTTATCTCCCTAAAAAGATAACTTTTTGAAATTTACAAAGCTTATATGAACCGTAAAAACTCCCATTTTTGCATGGTCGTTATAAAAAATATCACTTCCAGTCTAAGTGGAAGTGATAACAACTTTTGATTTTTAAGTAGAACCAGATATATTTGCTTACACTTTTAGATTCGACTTTAAATTCTCTTTTCATTGATATATCACAACTTTCATATTGAAATATTTCTGAAACTTGACATTTCAAATCTTTTATTAGTAGGCTAAGAATTTACTGTTCATGTGAAACTGGTTTTCTTTTGTTTTTATGAAAATGGCGTTATAGTAAAGTTTTTTTTTTAATCATCAACTTTAAAGACATTTGGTGCTAAGTTTTCAAATAGAACGAACTATTTTTGATTTCAATAAATTAAAGACTCAGGTATACTCTACAAGAAAAACATACAAACACTTTAATAGGGTAGGTCCTTTTCCGGGAAATTGGCCATATTCCGTTATTTTTCCCAAAAAGGGCCAACCCTATTAGGGTATTTAGTACGTATTTTTTATAGCTATGGTTTTAATTTAGCGAAATCAAAAATAGGTTGTTCCGTTTGAAAATTTAGCACAAAATGGCGTTAAATTTAAAGATTTAAAAAAAACTTTAAAATTAAGCCATTTTCATGAAAACAAAAGAATGTCAGTTTCACATAAACAGTAAATTCTTAGCCTACTACTAAAAGATGTGAAATGTCAAGTTTCAGAAATATTCCAATATGGACGTCATGTTGTTTTATTGAAAAATGGCTTCTGTGGCGCCGTCTTTAATTCAAATATCGACTTGTAATACATCAATGAAAAGAGAATTTAAAGATGAATCTTAGAATGTAAGCAAATATATAAGGTCGCATTTAAAAATCAAAAGTTGGTATGACTTCCGGTTAGACCGGAAGTGATATTTTTTATAATGACCATGCCAAAATGGGGGTTCATACAAGCCCTGTAAAATTTAAACAGTTATCCTTTATAGTTAAGGAGATAATTCGTAGGCAATACTTCATGTGACACCCGGTATATATCACAGAATACTAGGGTCATTAAGACATCAAAAATTAATTAAAATTTTTAAAGTATTCCCAATTATGATATTAATAATTTATGTGATAAGGTAGGTGAGCCAATTATTGCCTTGCTCCTAATATTACCACCTCCTCCCAAAGTCTTTAGTTTGTCCTCTGTGTCATAGATGGCACTGTCAGTATATCTTTTATATCAAAAAGATGCCTATAAATATGATACATCTGTTGTTAATGGCGTACGCTACAACGCAGTTCGAGCTCTTTCACTATAAAAGCTTGCAAAATTGTGCTGAATGTCTTAAGCTGAGTAGCATCATTTATTGCAGGGCAATAACGTAGTAAGGTAGGCACAAACATGCACTTTCTTCGCCCATATTGTGCTTCACTCAAAAAGGTATTTTTTACGATTTTTGTCTAAGTAGCTGTGTTTTTAATACTGCTATGCGAAGTAGTAGACAAAAAAATAACAAAATCAAAAAACAACAAGAAAATAAAGTAACGAGTGTTCTGAATCTTGGTTATACTTTTTATGGGAAGAGATTTGTCAGGCCGGTGTAAGATGTGCTTTGCTTGTAATCGATACGTACCTGGAGTACCTGGGGCTTACTAAAAGGACAAATTATTATTTAAAAACCTAAAAAAACAGTTAAAACTATTACTGTAGCACAATATTTTCATATTAGTTTGTTAATTTTTTTGTAATCTTTGGGACATGAGTTCCTAATATTGTCAGTATGCAAACTTTTTTAAAAATCAATAATATTTTTTTAGCTCTTTCAATTTTTTTATTTTTTACCCATTAGAATAAAGATATGTTTATTATTAATGCAGTAAAGTTACAGGTGATTGCAAATAAATTTAAATGCAGTAAAAATAGTTATTTATGGTACTAGTGGGTAAAGTAAGATATTGCCCATGAGAAAATTAACATGCGAGGCGTCAGCCAAGCAGGTTAATTTTCGAGAGGGCAATATCGGTTTACCCATGAGTGCCATACAAGGTTTTATCCAATAAATAGCTTAGTAATTCATATTTAATAAATATAAAAAGTGACAGTTGAGTGGGTAAAATAAATAATTATCCACTCAATAAAGTAAAAGCCACGCGGGGGTTATTATTGAGTTTATATATTTAAAATAAATCTGGTAATTGTCTCATTATCTGTATGTATTGGATAACTTAAATTTCTTAACGTGGAAATATTTGGCTTACTTGCCTTACTGATATTTTTAATAGTTTCAATATTTCCTTTAAGAATAGAGTAATTTATCTAATATTAGCTAGATCAATAGAATAAAATGTTTAATAATATTAAATTAAACTCCTTTTGTTGTACAATTTAATTTATTTTTAATTAGGAATTGGGTTTTATTTATTTATTTACGATTCTCAACTTTCATTCTCAGCACATGTTACTTTAATTTACAAATCTGCCTCTAGGGTTTATTATAATAAACACCAGCTCGTTTTTCACTGTAAATAGCCTTAAAACACTTTATTTTAGTTTTGTCCGTTCAAAATTAGAATATGGATGTCTAATTTGATATCCAACTTATAATAACTAAATAGACCCATTGGAAGCAATTCAGTGAAAATTTGCCAAGCTCCTTTAGAATCTATAAAATCTATCCTCCCCAGAGCTTAGATCATATAAGTTTATTAAATAAGTTTGACCTATTAATAATAATAATAATAATAATCTTTATTCACCCAACAGAATAATCCATTTACAGGGTAAAATATTCAATATACATAATATATCATATTATATAGCTATTAATAAATATATATAAAAAAAAAGAAAAATACACTAATGTAGTGCATAACATTGAGTTTAATGAGCAAATATTAATATCAGTGTCAACTGAGTTAATTAAGGTATTATAGTTATCACACATAATATTTAAAGGCGATTTTGACAAAACATTTGTTCTACTAAGGTTACACAAAAATGTTTCTCTATGGCGTGATCCTAGTCTGGGGACCTTAAAATTTATTTGAGTTAAAAGCTCTGGACAATCGATTAGATTATGTAGGAGCTTATAAAAAAAGCTTAAAGAAAAATTGATTCTTCTTGTATAAAGAGAAAGTATACCAAATCTGTCGAGTAACACAGAATGATCAAAACCTTGTTCAGGATAAACACCCTCTTGTTTGAAATATAAAAATTTTAAAAATCGTCGGTTAATTGCTTCTAAAGCATCTATTTGCACATTATAAATGGGGTACCAAACTAGTGATGCGTATTCCAGCCTAGATCTTACATAAGCAAAAAAAAGCGATTTTAAGCTTAAAGTATTATTAAAAGATTTTGAATTCCTTATAATAAATCCTAACATTTTTGAAGCTGAAGAACATACCTCAGATATATGTTTCGAAAAAGAAAAAGTAGGATCAAAAATTACTCCAAGATCCTTGATTTCATGACATCTTTCCAGATTTATACCATTAATGTTATACTGGTAATCAATAATATTATGTTTAGTGATAAAAGATATATACTTGCACTTTTTAATATTAAGGTTTAGTTTGTTATGCTTGCACCATTGAACTAAGTTATTAATCTGGTTTTGAAGAACTGTACAGTCTTTAATAGACTTGATAATCAAATAAAACTTAAAGTCGTCAGCAAACAGTATTTTATCTCAGTCTATACATAGTGGTAAGTTATTTATAAACATAAGAAAGAACAAGGGGCCCAGGTTAGACCCCTGGGGAACTTCGGACGTAGGAACAAAAGCAAACGAAAAGTACCCATTATAAAAAACAATAAGTTTACGATCAAGTAAATATGAAGAAAAGAAAATAATTAAAGTCCGATGGAAGCCAAAAGATTCAAGTTTTTGTAAGATTACATAAGGATCTATTTGATCAAAAGCTTTTTGAAAATCTGTGCTAATGACGTCCACCTGTAGTTTGTCATTTATAGCCTACGACAAAAACTGCTTGAAGACGACCAAGTTAGAAACAGTGCTTCTGTTGCGCATGAAACCGTGCTGATAAGGAGTAAGCTTTGTCTTAATCTGATCATATATCCGAGTATATAGAATCGATTCAAACACTTTCGCAAAGTTACAGATAATAGAAATGGGCCTATAATTCTCCACTTTCGATTTATCACCACTTTTATGTACTGGACATACTCTGGCAGTTTTCCAAGCTGTTGGAAATTTACTAGATTTAAGGCTAAGGTTAAGAATAGACTTAAGTAGCTCAATTAAAACATATTTACAGTCTTTAATTAGGTAACTTGGAATTTTATCTATACCAGAAGTTGTGGAATTTTTAAGTTTATTAATAGCATACAAAATATGCTTATCAGAAACTTCAGTTATATTAATATTGTCAAAACAATGTGGGCTATCAGTAACTTCAGTTGGAGTGGGACAAGTATAAACACTGGAAAAGTATTCTGCAAATTTGTTAACTATATCTTGTGGTTCAGAAAATTGGTCATCATTATAAGAAACCCTACCTGGAATCCTGCTTGAGCGCTTTTTGTTGCCTACAAAAGACCAAAATGACATAGGGTCAGATGTAATATTATTTTGAACATTATTTAAGTAACTCTCGTAATCAATCTTAATTTTTTGTTTCATTTCACTTCGCATTTTTTTGAACTCATTAAGGTCTAAATCAGATTTATTTTTTTTATATCTTAAGTAAGCTTTATTTTTTTGTTTGATTAAAGAAATTAATTCCTTACTGTACCATTAAGCCTAGATATACGCAGAAAATATATATTAACCTCTTTTTTGTTTAATTTAATAAACAATAAAGTTAATTGTGAGTTTTTACTAAGCAAGATTCAGTTTCAAATACTAATATTAAAAAAAACGCAACCCATTGGAAGCAATTCAGTGAAAATTTGCCAAGCTCCTTTAGAATCTATAAAATCTATCCTCCCCAGAGCTTAGATCATATAAGTTTATTAAATAAGTTTGACCTATTAATAATAATAATAATAATAATCTTTATTCACCCAACAGAATAATCCATTTACAGGGTAAAATATTCAATATACATAATATATCATATTATATAGCTATTAATAAATATATATAAAAAAAAAGAAAAATACACTAATGTAGTGCATAACATTGAGTTTAATGAGCAAATATTAATATCAGTGTCAACTGAGTTAATTAAGGTATTATAGTTATCACACATAATATTTAAAGGCGATTTTGACAAAACATTTGTTCTACTAAGGTTACACAAAAATGTTTCTCTATGGCGTGATCCTAGTCTGGGGACCTTAAAATTTATTTGAGTTAAAAGCTCTGGACAATCGATTAGATTATGTAGGAGCTTATAAAAAAAGCTTAAAGAAAAATTGATTCTTCTTGTATAAAGAGAAAGTATACCAAATCTGTCGAGTAACACAGAATGATCAAAACCTTGTTCAGGATAAACACCCTCTTGTTTGAAATATAAAAATTTTAAAAATCGTCGGTTAATTGCTTCTAAAGCATCTATTTGCACATTATAAATGGGGTACCAAACTAGTGATGCGTATTCCAGCCTAGATCTTACATAAGCAAAAAAAAGCGATTTTAAGCTTAAAGTATTATTAAAAGATTTTGAATTCCTTATAATAAATCCTAACATTTTTGAAGCTGAAGAACATACCTCAGATATATGTTTCGAAAAAGAAAAAGTAGGATCAAAAATTACTCCAAGATCCTTGATTTCATGACATCTTTCCAGATTTATACCATTAATGTTATACTGGTAATCAATAATATTATGTTTAGTGATAAAAGATATATACTTGCACTTTTTAATATTAAGGTTTAGTTTGTTATGCTTGCACCATTGAACTAAGTTATTAATCTGGTTTTGAAGAACTGTACAGTCTTTAATAGACTTGATAATCAAATAAAACTTAAAGTCGTCAGCAAACAGTATTTTATCTCAGTCTATACATAGTGGTAAGTTATTTATAAACATAAGAAAGAACAAGGGGCCCAGGTTAGACCCCTGCGGAACTTCGGACGTAGGAACAAAAGCAAACGAAAAGTACCCATTATAAAAAACAATAAGTTTACGATCAAGTAAATATGAAGAAAAGAAAATAATTAAAGTCCGATGGAAGCCAAAAGATTCAAGTTTTTGTAAGATTACATAAGGATCTATTTGATCAAAAGCTTTTTGAAAATCTGTGCTAATGACGTCCACCTGTAGTTTGTCATTTATAGCCTACGACAAAAACTGCTTGAAGACGACCAAGTTAGAAACAGTGCTTCTGTTGCGCATGAAACCGTGCTGATAAGGAGTAAGCTTTGTCTTAATCTGATCATATATCCGAGTATATAGAATCGATTCAAACACTTTCGCAAAGTTACAGATAATAGAAATGGGCCTATAATTCTCCACTTTCGATTTATCACCACTTTTATGTACTGGACATACTCTGGCAGTTTTCCAAGCTGTTGGAAATTTACTAGATTTAAGGCTAAGGTTAAGAATAGACTTAAGTGGCTCAATTAAAACATATTTACAGTCTTTAATTAGGTAACTTGGAATTTTATCTATACCAGAAGTTGTGGAATTTTTAAGTTTATTAATAGCATACAAAATATGCTTATCAGAAACTTCAGTTATATTAATATTGTCAAAACAATGTGGGCTATCAGTAACTTCAGTTGGAGTGGGACAAGTATAAACACTGGAAAAGTATTCTGCAAATTTGTTAACTATATCTTGTGGTTCAGAAAATTGGTCATCATTATAAGAAACCCTACCTGGAATCCTGCTTGAGCGCTTTTTGTTGCCTACAAAAGACCAAAATGACATAGGGTCAGATGTAATATTATTTTGAACATTATTTAAGTAACTCTCGTAATCAATCTTAATTTTTTGTTTCATTTCACTTCGCATTTTTTTGAACTCATTAAGGTCTAAATCAGATTTATTTTTTTTATATCTTAAGTAAGCTTTATTTTTTTGTTTGATTAAAGAAATTAATTCCTTACTGTACCATTAAGCCTAGATATACGCAGAAAATATATATTAACCTCTTTTTTGTTTAATTTAATAAACAATAAAGTTAATTGTGAGTTTTTACTAAGCAAGATTCAGTTTCAAATACTAATATTAAAAAAAACGCAACCTCTTAGAAATGATACACATAAAAACTTCAAAAAATACAATTAACTTTAGAACTGACACTCAAAATCTCAATCATGTATATAATAACATTATCTAACACTTCACACAACCATACACTTCCAAACGCACCTAACCTTACATCAATTAAAATTCAATACATACATCCACTAATAGTGAGTCACTATGATACACTATACCATACACTACATTACTAACTTTAACTATATCTTAACGTCATTTATAATTATCATTGACATTGGCAGTTTATGCCAGTGTGGATGCTAAATGTTAAGACTATTTTTTTACCTGTTACCTTTTTTTTTCTTTGACATCTTTCAATTTCAAATTATTTTTTCCTTTAATGTCATCAATTTATATTTTTTACTCAATATTTTTTATATAATTTTACAATATTTATTTAACAAGCCCTGAAGATGGCCTTACAATAAAGACCGAAACGTTGGCAAAAAAAAAAGATTTACTTTATTCTTTAATTATTTTCTGTTCTAATAAAACAAGAAAAAAAAATATAACATACATTTATAGAACAAGAACAACAAGAAATTACTAATATTATGCTGAAATCACCTACTTATGTTATGTGTTCAAAGGACATGGCACAATTTATAGGGAATTTTGGCCCTCGGTGAAATTCGCTAAATTTTTTATATGTTTTAGTTTATACTTTTTTAAAAGGAATTAGGAACGTTTCAAGCACTTTGTATGTACAGTTTTTTTTCTATAAGGAAAATAAAAAAATATTTTTGCCCTACACTCCTCATAAAAATATTTTTCTAGTAGGCATTGTTTCGTTTGACAACTTGTCAGTGAAGGATATTCTGACGTATTTTTGAAGTTTTTTAGACTAATTGTCAGTTTTATTGGGAAAAAGTAATGAAATACATATTGAAATTGGACAGAATAATTAAATAAGATGAAGAAAAGTGCAACAGAAATACTTCTTAAGGTCTAAATTAGTGAAATACGTGAAATAAGTTATTTGCTAACCTGGTAAAAAGTACTAAAACGTATATAAAATTGAACTAAAGAATGAAATAAGAAGAAAAGCAGAATATAAATACGTTTTAAGGGAATCGTTTGTAAAATAATAAGCGATTTTAATGCCGAAAGTGTATCCCTTATTTTTTTGTACGGCAAAAAAAACAATTATTTCCAAAATTCTACATAGAAGAAATTGAATATGTGTTTTTGTAATATAATGTACTGGAACCCATGTTAAAACTCCAGAACTTAATAAAATAATAAAATAAGAAGTAAAACAGAACAGAAAAACTAAGTTGAAAGTGAAATACTGTGTTTCTGCATAGAATAAATTATCCAATATAACTATCATACCGAGGGCTTCATAACAGGGCTGTATCAACCGTGTTAACATGTAGCAGATGTGCCCTCGATTTGCTATGAAGCCCTCGATATGATTTAAAATATGAACACTAAAAAAAAGAATCCATGAATCAAGAAAATGCATCTTTCGATTATATTTTAAGCCAAATTCTCTTATTTTTGGACTAGCATTTCTTATGAACCTAATAACTGGCGCGGGTCTTTGAATGGAAATCCGCGCTCTTCATTTAAGATGTTAGCCTTAAAATAAGAGAATATGGTGTTGTACTTATCAAAAGACATGTGTCCTTGATTCAATTCTTTTTCACAGTATTACATTAGGACATTTTTATAAAAAAATAAATAAAATGTTTTCATTTCCTCCCATTCGGGGCATCTGCTGTTGACCACCTTGACGGTTGCATACAAAGCAATTTACTTGAAAAAAGGCTCTAAAAGCCATGCTAAATTAATTTTATATTACTAATAATATATAAAAAAATTGACAGACATCAGTTTGACTTATACCAATCAAGTTTTTTCTTAATCATTAAGCTAATTAAACTTATTTTTATGAGGAGTTTGGGGCAAAAATATTTTTTTATTTTCGTTATAGAAAAAAAACTGTACATACAAAGTGCTTGAAACGTTCCTAATTCCTTTTTAAAAAGCATTAACTAAAACATATAAAAAATTTAGCGAATTTCACCGAGGGCCAAAATTCCCTATAAATTGTGCCATGTTCTTTTAACTGTATTGAAATGCTGAAAATAATCTTTCTAGTCTCAAACAAATTTTGTATAATAAAAATATTTAATTATTTCTATATATTGGTCTATAGCCAGTTTTTTTATATACTTTTATTTTGTGTCCTTTAATTGGTGTTAATTGTTGGGCAATAAAGTCATTATTAATATATTTATTTATTTATTTATTTATTTAGAATAAGCTATTTTATTGGGATTTATGATTAAATTAATAAACACGCCTTTGGTAAAATTCTATTCAACTTTTAAATAAATAGAATGATACATCATGTTTGAACATAGGGGTATTTCATTTTTTTGTAAATTTTATGTTCTCCCCCATCATGTCATGAAATAGTATATTACATAACGTGTACGAAAAGTGAAATATTTTGCATAAGCGAATGTTTAGCACGAAAGCGGAAACGTTGCGAGTACAAGAAATACAGTTTCCTATAAGTTGTGTACACTACTTTTCCTTCGACCCAAAAAATATATAAAATTGCTTGGTAATAAAATTTAAAAAAATGCAGGATTTTATAAAAAAAATACATTTTTAAACACTTTCAAGAGATTTTTAAAGATTTTAAATTTCGGATAATTTTTCATAGATTTTAAAACTAAGGATTCTTTCAAAATTTTTAAAGATAAACAATTTATTTTTCATGAATTTTGGTTAAAGAAATACAATTTTTAATTAATTTTACTATTATGTACCTGTGTTTATTTGTTATTAAACTTTAAACAATATATAATTTCTTGAAATGATATTATAACCTCAAAAATATCTTTCTAATAAACAGCATAACTAAAAATGATTTATATCCAGTGCAAATTTGATCCATTGGGAGAAAACAGCTGGCAGCTTGACAGTATTAATTTTCTGCAACATATATTGGTGGTTGGTTTTTGATTCCATTTTTTGATTTGATCATTAAAATTAAAATTAACAATTATTAGATAAATTAAAAATATATGAAAAATAATTAGGCAGATGTATAAAAATGTTATGGAAAAACGTTTAATAAATTGGTACATAAGTATTCTAAATAAAAAATCATGATAGCTTTGCTTTTCCACACATGTATGATATTATATCGCACGCGTTTTTAAAGGTGGTCGTAAATAAAATACCATAACAAAGTATTATGCCAAATTTTAGCTAAAAATGTTTTGAGCTGAAATTTGGTACACAGTTACACAATTACACAATTTATTTCTTAAGAAATAAATTAGGGTCTAACCCAGATCATTCAAAATACGAAAGTTTAAATCTGTGCTAAATTCAGCTTAAACAAATGAAAATCGACATGCACCCAATTCATTTGAAAATTAAAACGATAATAGAAAACTAACTGGTAAATTAGTTTTAATCGAAAACAAGATTCGATGCCAAATTTTATTCAAAATAATAAATTAGCTCCCCTTCACTTTATTTGAAAACTAAAAAAAAAAATAAATTAATAATTTACAATATTAAGTGTGTAGTAATTAAAAAAAATAACATTTTTAAGCACCTTCAAGAAATTTTTGAAGATTTTAAATTTTGGATAATTTTTCATAGATTTTAAAATTATAAGGATTCTTTCAAGATTTTAAAAGATAAATAATTTATTTTTCATTCATTTTGGTTAAAGAAATACAATTTTTAATTAATTCTACTATTATTTGTTATTAAACTTTAAACTTAAACTTCAAACAATATATAATTTCTTGAAACGATATTATAACCTCAAAAATATATTTCCCATAAATAGCATAACTAAAAATGATTTATATCCAGTGCAAATTTGATCCATTGGGAGAAAACAGCTGGCAGCTTGACAGTATTAATTTTCTGCAACATATATTGGTGGTTGGTTTTTGATTCCATTTTTTGATTTGATCATCAAAATTAAAATTAACAATTATTAGATAAATTAAAAATGTATTAAAAATAATTAGGCAGATGTATAAAAATGTTATGGAAAAAAGTTTAATAAATTGGTACATAAGTATTCTGAATAAAAAATCATCATAGCTCTGCTTTTCCACACATCGTCATGTGAGGATTATAGTGTTCTATATCCACTGGATTTACTATGGATATAGAACACTATAATCCTCACATGACGACATGTATATGATATTATATGGGAGATTTAGCTCAGCGGTAAATGGCATCGATATAGCCTGACACTGATCTAATGATCGTGAGTTCAAACCTCACTGGCTCCGATTGCCTTTTTCAGTTAATTAATAATTGAAATTTGGCGAAGGCGTACTCCCTAGATATATTGGTTCGAAAGTCAATTAAAGCCGGTGGTTCCCTCTACTACTAGCCCACACAAGTCCTGGACTTAGGGGATGCTTAATTAAGTAGAATAGTACGAGGTTAAAAACAAACATAAAACAAACATATCGCACGCGTAAGATATATGACACTTTCTTATTCTCTAAATAGTGTGAAATTTTTCGTTTTTAAAGGTGGTAGTAGAAAAAATACCATAACAAAGTTATATGCCAAATTTTAGCTAAAAATGCTTTGAGCTGAAATTTGGTACACAGTTAAACAATTACACAATTTATTTTTTTAAGAAATAAATTAGGGCCTAACCCAGATCGTTCAAAATACGAAAGTTTAAATCTGTGCTAAATTCAGCTTAAACAAATGAAAATTGACATGCACATAATTAATTTGAAAATTAAAAAAAAAAACAATAATATAAAACTAACTGGTAAATTTCTTTTAATTGAAAAAAAAGAAAATAAAATTAATAATTTTCAAAATTAAGTTTGTAGTAATTATTGTTTTGATGTTGTGTTGTGTTTAATGATGAGGTGCAAAGCATGCTAGCAACAATAATTTAGTTAATAATTTTTAAATTTTTTAATTTTCAAATTACATTACATTACATTATTTGGTACACAATTACACAATTACACAATTTATTTTTTTAAGAAATAAATTAAGGCCTACATCAGATCGTTCAAAATACGAAAGTTTAAATCTGTGCTAAATTTTGCTTAAACAAATAAAAATTGGCATGATCCAATTAATTTGATTTAATTTTTCTCTAATTTTCAAATGAAGTGGGCAAGACCATAATTTAATTTTTTTTTGTTGATATTTGGCACAGAATTTTCCAAAAATCGTGTTTTTTTGAAAAGCCCTATTGAACAGTAATTAATTAATATTAGAACAAAAATAAACCTGTATTTATTTAAATTAATTGGAAACAAATTCATTAATTTAATTGAATAATGTATTGTTATACTTTTCCTATTTCGCACAGCGCATGTAGTAATATCATAAGTGCATGATGAATTATCGATAATTTTTTTATTGTATTAAAAAAATATTTTGCTTGGCAATTGTTTGAGTGTTCGTGTTACAAAATTCCGCAGGAAGACGAATTTTGACGAAAAATGCACAAAAACAATTTCCTTAAGCAAAATATTTTTTTTATATACAGTAAAACAATTATGTATAATTTAACATGCACGAATGGTATTTTGAAAGACCATTTCACAAACAAAATAAGGAAGCATATCATTTTACAATGTTTTATGTTGTTTCATATTTAAATTAAAAATTTAAGAGCTAAACAACAATATTACTTTACAACTATATCTAAAAATTTAAATCTCATATATGCCGTGCTTTTTAAATCCACGATGTTCACTTGTTTGCGAATGTTGCTAAGTCTAAACTTTGCTCGAGGGATATTTTATGCTTGAGATTATTCCAATAAAATAGTTGTTATCACATATATTAGCATTTAAATAAAGATCATTGATGATTTTATTTAAAAACTTTAGTTTTCAACTGAAAAGAAATTAAACTAACAGGTTTCCACCCGTAAAAAAACAATTTCCTGTCGGTTTCTAATAAACTTTGGCAACGCTGTACTGGTACCAGCTCAGCCATTTGATGTTTTGATTTCCGTAATTCTTTACTGCAAATATATTTTTAATAAATAAGTGTTTAAATTAGTTTTTAGTGGTTTGTTTTTAATGCCAAGATTCAATTAAATAAATTAAAATTTATGAATATCAGTGATTTAAAGCTTTTAAGATGGAAAGAGCATAAAATATAATATATTATCTGAAATTAATTAGGGTTTATACATAAGATGTTTTGGTAATAAAATAAGCATTTATAATGCTTATTAATAAAAATTAATCAACTAAAGGTAAGCTTCATAAATTAAAAACACATTTTGCAAAAATATAACATTTATTAAGATGTCAGTAACTGTCAGTTACTTGTTTCTATAGTAACCAAGTGATAATTGCATATGTGCAATAATTATCAGATTTATTTTGATCTGATTGGTCAAGAAACGCTGCAACGTTTTGATTGGCCTATATATTGTTTGTGAAATAGTCAAAAAAAATATCCTAGACAAAAAAGTCGTGTTTTATAAAAAAAAACTGCTGTAAATATATATATAAGGTATCGCATTCTGTAGTATACACCTCGAAGTTGCAAGTAGCTTTTTCCTGGTGAAGTTTTTTTATCAAATTTTATTGGGATATTTGTAATTTTAAAGTATAACTTATAACTTGTTTTTTTTAAGTAATTATTTTTTAAATGATTATTTTTTAAATGAGACCCGGTAAAATGTCCCCTTTTTGGAATTTTGGATGTAACGTAAGATTTATATATTTTTAAGAGGGTAAGCGAAATCAACGGTACCAAATTTAAACATAAAAACAGAGGGGAACCATTTTTAAAAATGGTGCTGAAAACTGTTTTTTTTATAGAATTTTTTTTGCTTTCTTTTTAAAAATTACAAATTATTATATACATAGTTTTGGTGCAAAAAGCAGCTACTCTTATTTTCTATGTTTAGTCTTTACTAATTTGATATTTTGTGTAGTAAAATTTAGACATATTTTGACAAAAAGTTCTCCCCTGAGTCCAAATGTATTATTAAGCAAATACCGTGCTGTTTTTTTGTATTGGATATTTTTCAGTTCCTATGGATATAATTTAACCGTTTTTTGGATTTTTTTCTCCTGTACCCAAATAATGATTTTAAAATTATTCAGTCTTAATATAATTTTATGCGAAAGTAGGTGTATAAAGTAGGTTTTTATTTGAAAATTATATAAATTATATAAAATTATATAAAAAAACTAGTATTTTAGGATCAGTATTTGGGTTCAAGAGAAAAAACATGCGAAAAGAAGTTGAGTTATATCAAAATAAATATATTTAATGTAAAACCAAACAGCAAACAAAATTTAGTTAACCTCTTTTTAGGTCAATTCCTTAAAATATGTAGTAGGTATAAATATTTGTTAACTTTACTAAAGTTTATAAAATATAAAATCTGATACATCTCCTTACAAATAGGTCATGGCCTATAACCATGGCCCCATAACCGACAAGGTTAAATGCTGGGATTTACCGAATAGAAGGGTACAACTTGTTTTTTTCTAAACTAGTAGGTACATCTCGTATTTAGCATATAAATGTGATTTACAGAAAGAGCAAAGGACTGATGGACAGAGGGATGTATGCCTCAAAAATGTTAATAACTCTTTAAAAAGTATATATAAGGCTTACAACGTAAGCCTTACATATATATGTAAGCCATTTTTTGTCTAAGCAGGTTTTTATGATATTGGAATTTTAAAAACTGACTAGTCTCGAGACGTCCTAAAACATCAGATACTGCATTTTTAAACGTGGCATCCCAGCTTTCAAACTACGCTATATAAATTTCAAAAGAGACCCATTTCAATTTATATCAAGTGAGTTTAATGAGCATCCTTTTTTTTTTCGGCCAGCACGTAAACCAGGCAAAAATCCTAAAGGGAAAAGTTAGTAAAACAGTCAAATATAGCACGCTAGAGATTAAAAAATTACATGAAGAGGGTATGAAAGTCCTTTTTTAATACGTGGAGTGTCAGTCTAAATTAACAACAGCCTTTAGGGTGAATATTTTTTCTTGTATTCTAAAATATTTTCCTTGATACCGAAAATTGATTTTATTTTTTAAATTTACTTTTAGAATAGTATATATACTATATAATATATTCTATAACTAGTATGGAATAGACATTATTCCGCGCGATCGGATAGTTTTTCATACTAGAGGGTAGGCGAGTATGACGGTCTGGAGAGTGCGCAATGAATATTCCATACGTGTTATAGAGTATACTTTTTCTTCGACTGCAGATTGTAACCGCAACAAATAGTTATTTATAAAATAATATATATATATATATATAAAGTATTTAGGGCAGTATAAGTGTATTTTTTTTTGTTGAGGATTATTTTGGAGATTGAGACGAAGTCGAAATCTCCAATACTATCCGAAACCGGTGATGCTTATTATGGTATTTGCACGATCCAACAAAATAAACATCAATAAGATTTATAAGTGAAATTAAAACGTAAAATTTATTTTATTGTAAAAGTCAAGTCAGTACATTTGAAACCCTAAAAACGGGTTGCTAAGTATAATAAACAATGCTAAATTCCTAATTTTGTTTGACGTCTGTCCTGTGTGCCAATTAATATCTTTGTAAAATAACCATTTTTTGTAAAAAATGAGTCAAGATAACAATTTTGAGCTTTAAGGTGAGTGGAATATAAGATGTTTTGTAATTATACACGAAAAATCCAAATATCAGTATGAAAATAGTAAGGTTAAAGCTTTAAAAATTAAAAATTAGATTATTATTTACTTACCGCCTCCCAATCGGTAACTAATTTACTTATTGATCAGCAATTTTTAAAAGTCCAAACCAAAAATAAACCAGGGTCGATAATTTTGAAAATGGTAAAAAGTGAAAAAAAAATTATAGTAGGATGAAACTCGTTAAAAAAGGACGAGAATATAACAAAAATGAAAGGAAAAATAATTTACGGGCGATCTGAGGTCGGGAAGTGGAAGGGGGTGAGTTTTTAAGGGTAAAAAACGGTTTATCTCGATTTCCGGTAAAACTACAAGTCCTATGGAAAAAAATTAAATGACAAAGTTGTAGGTATTAAAGAGACCTATAACTTTTGTAATTACACTTTTTTCACATAACCTCAAAATTTATGTGAAAAATTCAAATAATCAAGTTTTTGGTTTGGACTTTTTATCTTATGCAACAAAATTTTTTTTTTCACGAAATTTTGTGAAAACTTACCTTTTTATGTCCTAAAGACACTGTAATTTTTTTGATTTGAAATATTTATTTTTTCACCTTATTTTGACTTAATATCGAAAAAATACCCTAATTTTCAATCGAAAATTCTCGCATCAAAATATCAGCTTTTTAAAAAAAGTCGGGGAGTTTTTTGTTTGTTGAAATCTCTTCTTTCTGATAATGTAAAAAAATATATACATTACTATGGTAAATGTTCTCAGAAAATGCAAAGAAAAGAAAAAAAACTCAAATCCGATTTTTTTTAATCACTATGTACAATTTTGAGCTATTTAGTAAAATTTACACTTTAATTACTTATTATTATTACATAGAATCTTACGTTTTTCAAGTTTTTTCGATATTAAGTCAAAATAAGGTGAAAAAATAAATATTTCAAATCAAAAAAATTACAGTGTCTTTAGGACATAACATAAAAAGATAAGTTTTCACCAAATTTCGTGAAAAAAAAAATTTGCATAAGATAAAAAGTCCAAACCAAAAACTTGATTATTTGAATTTTTCACATAAATTTTGAGGTTATGTGAAAAAAGTGTAATTACAAAAGTTGTAGGTCTCTTTATTACCGACAACTTTGTCATTTAATTTTTTTTCATAGGACTTGTAGTTTTGCCGGAAATCGAGATACATCGTTTTTTACCCTTAAAAACTGACCCCCTTCCACTTCCCGACCTCAGATCGCCCGTAAATTATTTTTCCTTTCATTTTTTTATATTCTCGTCCTTTTTTAACGGGTTTCATCCTACTATTATTTTTTTTTGTTTCAAAAATTATCGACCCTGGTCTAAAAGTCCAAACTGCTGTCATAATTAGACTAGTAAACAGGTCAAATTACCCGATCGTGCAAAATAGTATATTACGCACCGAGTACGCGAAGCTAGGTATTAGTGCCGAGCCGAGTAAAAAAAACACTCGATGTGCACTGCAATGGTTTGCGTCGAGGTGCGTATACTATTTTTCCTACGACCTAAAATCTAAACAAAAAAAAAAGTAAAAATTATCTTAGTGTACAATATATCGCCTTATCTATTTTAAAACGTCGTACTTTAAATATGCCAATTTCAAGGGATTAAGAAATTATTATTTTAAAAATTAGTAACACATTATTTATTAAATAAATACTTACCTATTACTGTTTTAAAAACAATTTTAATTTAACAACGTTTAAAATATGACGTAATTTGACTATGTTACAATTACTTATTTTTTTGCCTAAACTTGGTACTCCAAAGAATTTTAAATATTTACGCCTGGTTAATTAGAATCCAACCAACATTTTACTTTATTGATTATGTGGTTTGTGTTCTTGCTAATGCATCTCGAGGTTTATTTGTGGGATTTGGGACAGCATTGGGTTATCAAAACTATATTTTTACAGATTGCCGACCTTTCAGAATAATATATTTCCGAAACGTCGGCAATCTATAAAAATATAGTTTTGATAACCCAACGCTGTCCCACATCCCACAAATAAACCTCGAAATTTTACTTTATTATATAAAAATGTTTAATAATAGCAATAAATAAACCAGTAGTGAAAAAAATAATATATAAAACACAATAGAGAAGACTAGTATAGCCTGGCACTTTTGTATCCCTCGATGCAAAAAGTTGTCGTAAAAAGAGATGGTATTGAATATCTATCAAGTCTTATTGAAATTACAATTGGAATTCCTAAGGCAGTAAGCTTGGTCCTGTAATTTTCATGTTATATGTGAATGAAATGTGTAATATTTAAAAAAAAAATCGTTTAACCCTTAACTGGTGAGGTGGTTAAAACATAACACAACTGGTGACCTGGTGCCTTTTAGGACCCCATATTTCAAATTTAAAAAAATCCTAATTTTTGTTGTTATTTGTGTTATTTTTTAGTGTCAATGTGAACCTTAGTGTTTATTTAATAGTCTGGTATAGTAATTAGCTTCTAAAAAAATAACAGGTGGCAACATTAAAATAAAATATAATTGGTGTCATTGGCTCATGCCCTCAAAATATGAAATAATTTATTATGGTGGGGTCACGAATGTCACCACGTCACCAGTTAAGGGTTAAGTGTCAATTATGCAGATGATACCAACTTTTTATTTTATGGTGAAACTTTGGCTGAGGTTTTGGAGAATATCACTAAGGTTATTGAAGAAATTTTTCACAAAAGAAAACAGATATTTTTAAATACCTTAAGATCGGTGACAAAAAACGTTTTATATGAAAATAAAGAGGACCAAATCTCCAACATTTTTTGTGTCATTGTCTGGTGTGATAGGAACAAGTTAGTTATTAATGATGAAAAAACGGTCATTATGCATTTTAAAATGCCACAGAGTATATTTAATATGGAAACAATTAATATTAATAATAAAATGATTGACTTGTCCGGTCAAACCAGATTTCTTGGACTTCAAATTGACAGATTCTTAAGCTGGAAAGATCATGTTGCGATATTTCTTCCAAGACTTAACAAAGCTTCGTATTCCATAAAAGTAATTAAAAACTATGTTGATATCAGCACTTTGAAAATTGTATATTACGCCAATTATCAATCCCTCCTAAGATTCGGAATAATTTTCTGGGGACAGACCATACTAAGGGATAAAAATAATGAGATATTCATTGCTCAAAAAAGAACAATGAAGTCTATGTTTGGTATGAAACGACAGGACTCATGTAGAGGGGTTTTTAAGAAAAATGAAATGCTTACGGTTGCGGCAATTTACATATATGAAGTCATAATATTCATGGTAAAAAATAATACTCACGATAACTCAAAAAAAGATTCATATGAAACAAGGACTAAGAGTATAGTATATCCGAATCATAGATTGGCAATTTTTGAAAAAAGTAATTACTATTCGGCAATAAAACTTTTTAATCATCTTCCAGATGCTATAAAAACTTAGTCTAAAGTCTACAAATTTTAAAAAATAAACTGAAACAATACCTAGTAGAAATTGAGCCATATGATGTAAATGAATATTTAAGCTACAGAACTGTAATTTCTTAAAATTTCATTATTTTTATATTGTAATGTTTTGATTTTAACCTATTTATTTAACTTATTGTATTTTAGGCACTATTTCTTTAAAGGATTTTATATATATTTTATTATTATAACTGTCTTTTTTTATGAAATAAAGGTAATATTCTATTCGGGATATAACAATTTACCCGCTCAATTCGGGTTTGTTCACCTGTATTTTTACCTCATTTTCAATGAGTGGTATATTTTAAAACTTTATTAAACTCAGTTTAAAAAAATATTAGTGACTTAGTTCTAAAAGGGCCAATGCCAATTTGTCAATAGCAGCGTTTTTAAAATATTACATTAGAGTTGATGTGGCAAATTGTATTGTCCCTTTTAGAACCAACGTGACATTACCTCTTTAATTGCAATTTTCTCGAAAACAGTTGGCTATACAGTGTTACATAAGGAGTACCTTTTTTATGCATCTTTAATTAAAGATTAATATTGAGAAAATGTCAAAAAATCTACAGATAAAAAAGTTTGGGGCAAAAAAGTGACATCGCCCCCCCTCCCATTTTGCACGTCCCTGATAAAGATTACTAAATCAAAATTACATGAAATTATATTCTTTATCAATGCTAAGGCATGAGCAAAAATTCGATATTGTGGTTTATAGGGTTCCAAAAATATTAAATAAAAACTACTTTTTAGATGAACCCTTAGGAGAGTTGTAGCTCCCTTAGGACCAACGTTTAGAGGAACTTTTTTTATATTTTTTTAATGCAGAATTACCTCTTAAATTTCTCGAATTTATTTCTGAATAACCCTGTATAGTAGGGTGCCCAGGACCTACGGAATTGTTTGTGTTTTGTTCGTTTGGGTGAAAAAACAACCCTGATTTTTTTAGATTTTTTAAAAAAGAGGTTTGAAATGGAAAATCATGTAAAGGGTATTTATTTTTTTAAGGATATAAAAACTTTGATATTGGACGTTTATGGAACAAAAAAGTGTTTCTGGGTATTAAAGGAATATTTTCAATTTTCATGCCCCTCTACAAAAATAAAACGGCTTTTTTATGGGGTAAAAATGCTAAAAATTGACACATGAGGTTAAAAAAGGCTAGAAAAAAATGCACTTAGATTTTTTCCACTCCTTTTTTCTAGTGTATTTTTTAATAAGTCCGAATTCAGAGTTTATATTTACTTTTTTGAAAAAATGTACAGGATATCCAAAAATAATAAAATATCTCAATAAAAGTTTAAAAAATTCATTAAATTGCAATAAAATATCAATTATGTAGCAAATAATTAAAAAATTCAAAATACCTTGTAGTATGTTATATTATGTAATAAAATACATTAAAGAAAGTCTTTTTTTTAATATTGTTGGACGTGAAACCTTAATTTATTTTTAAAAATCTGAAAAAAATCCGTAACACTCAGTTTTAAAAATAAACACATTTCAAATCAATTTTAACATATTATTAGGCTTTTTGGCCAAATATCGTCTCTTTTATGGAAATAAAGTGATTTTTTTAACATTTTACGAGATTTATGACTTTTTTTGGACTCCTGTT
>OY294044.1:85160687-85466063 GCA_958510825.1 Brachypterus glaber
AGAAAAGTTAATTTGAAGGTGAAATTTCACGGTTCGAGGACGAAAAATTAAATACTAAAATGTCGAAAACGAAAATTTTAATGATACAAGGTTATTCTACATCAAAAACTAAGAAAAAAAGTTTCCATACATGTAGGTCGAACAAACGCTTTTAAAGCTGCCACAGCCCTTTAAAAATGGTGCATACTTAGGAGACCATAGCTCCATTAGGATTCATTTTTGGAAGTACCTATATATGAGGTTTTTTTTTTGTTTTTAATGTACATTCGCCCTGCATCATTAAAATTTTGGTTTTCAACATTTTAGTATTTAATTTTTCGTCCTCCAATCGTGGAATTTCACCTTCAAATGAATTTTTCTCGAAAACGGTTAATCCTACAGTATTACAACAAGAGTACCTTTTTTATGTATTTTGACCTGAGGAATCATATTTCAAAAATAAAATTGCAAAAAAGTTACACAGAAAAAAGTTTGGGACAAAAAACTGATATAAGCCCCCCCCCCCCGTTTCGCACACCCCTGGTTGAAATAAGTACATGAAAATAACACATAAAAACGGGCCTTGGTAGGATTAGTTGACGTGCAAAACCTCGTTGATATATTTAAAAGGGTTCCTGAGTTATTAAATAAAAACCGATTTTTTTAGCCACTTTTAAAGGGGCGTAGCTCCCTTATGACGCATTTTAAGACATATGTTTATAGGAACTTTTTGTCATATTTTATGATGTAGAATCATCTGTTAAAATTTCCGACCCTATTTCAAATACACCGTGTATATATAATATAATATAATATAAAAACTGCTGCCAACAAAATAATACTTTCCCCTATAGGCCTAGGTTTATTAAAATCAAAAACGAAAAAAAAAAAAATTGAAAAAAAAATTAAAAAAAGTATTTGGGAAAATGCAACACACCATTTACTGTGAATAGTATATAATGGAATGCGTAGCACTACATATCTTTACGGCTTGTTATAGTATAAGGTATCAAAAATTTATATTGTTACAGAAATTCATAAAAAATATTTGATGTTATGATTTATTTCAAAAATTCACTTGCACGCACAAAATAATTATACTTTCAATTAAATTTTATTTTAAATATAGATACCACAAATTAACAGATTTTTTAAATACCAAAAAGCATAAATATAGTTAGTTTAGATATTATTTCGTTTATTAAAAATTAAAATCCATGCCAAACTTTTACATAGAAAGAACGCGGCAGGTAACTTCTTCGGTGTACTTACCGCAGATTTCCTTAGGATTGGTACATACCGTTATTCTCAGTAGTAAAATAATACTAAGCTCGAAAAGCGCATGTGTAAGGTGTACATGCCGCTTTCCTCTTTAAGAGGACAGTTTATTGCTGTAATTACTTGCAAAATTTTGAGTAATTATTACAGAAGTGTGTTTTTTTGCAAATTATATTTTTCGGGACGATGACTTAACAACGAAAAGTCTGTTTTCTTTTAAGCCTGTGAAAAAAAAACAATATAGTCGGAGAGCTGGTGACCATTTTTATTTCATTATTTTCTCCCGGCTGTATTTTATATGTTTTAAAGTATATCTTAAGTTATTTTCAAATTAAGAAGATCCGAATCCGGTTCCTTTGGGGCTATGGCAATGAGCTACCAAAAAATCTATTTTTAACTTGCCGAGTCATATACATTACATTTATATTAAGCTATTTTCATAGTTACATGCAATAACTCTGGGGCCAAGGAAGTAAAAACAGTCTTTAAAAAGTGCCTTTGATATATGTGATACTTAATTTTTTAAAGAAATGAGAATTTATCAAATGGAATTTTGATTAAATGAAAATTCAATCGACTTTTTAGCATTGACATATGTCAAATAAACATTTTAATTTTTTTACCCCTTGGCCTACTGATTAATTGTGTAAAACTGTGAAAATAGACTTATCTAAATGTAATAAATGTATAATGTGTTTGACTCGGTAACGGAACGTTCAAGTATTACGTAACGTAAAATGTACCAAAATTCATACACTTAATACCCCAGGCGCTATATCTAAAATTGAGATAAAAATACCACCTCAAAACATTATTTTGGAGTAAATTTAGGAAAAGTTTTTGGATGTTATCTCAAAAGCTAATCGGATAAGGTGCTATTTTGACCTTAAATTCGGATTCAGCGCCTCAAAATACATAGGAATACAGTGGTCTCCAAAAAAATTCCGGACTTTTTTTTCTTTTTTTGTGGATGTGTAATCTTTCCCCGTCCATTTTTATTTAAAATAAATATAAAAATACACTTAAAATTAAAAAGTTTGTAACCATTGTGAATTGCGTATTAAAAAAAAAACTCGAAAAAAAAAATAGAATTTTTAATTTGTGTCATGACCTCATTGTTACAAATTTATATTGGTAAATTCTCAAACCAGTCATATTTAAATTATTCAAAACAGTACGTTGTATGCAAAATAAAACGCGCAAAAAGATAAAATAGTATAAATAACTCTTATTAAAAAAAATGAGATACTACGTTTTCAAATAGACCAGGGGTGGCACGTGTAGTTCCAATTAAATGTTTGGCATGAAAAAGAATAATGGACTTTGTTAAATTGAGTTAGTGGTTTGCCGTGATCTTTTCTCTATTTGTCAGCATTGTCCATTCATTAATTCCGACTGTCATTTGTCTTATTACTTATAAGAAATACGAGCATTCATTTATCACTTTAAGCGTCAGAAAAAAAATACTTTTTACTTGCGATGACAGAAACTTACTTATTTTTCGCATGCCAGCCCTCTTTTATAGTCTGTGTTTGCTGCAAAGGAAAGTGAAAATCCATTAACACGGTCTAAACCCGAAAGTGAAAGTTCTTTATAAATAAAATATATATTTTAAAATGAGTTACCATGACCAATATTTTTTTAGTTAAAATTTAAGGAGTAGGTATGTTAGAAATCAGGGCACTAAAAAACAATCTGAGGCAGCAGCAGCAGCAGCAGCAACCAGAAAAATAGTTGTTACATAAGTAACTATTAATCTGGTTCAAATTCAAAATACTAATTTAAAATAATTTATTCCATAAGACTTATTACAAGTATTGGACATGTCAATAAAAATATAAATAAATAAATTTAGTATTTGGTAGAACAAAAAAGGTATTTTCCTGGTGTAGAGAAAAATTTCGTTTATAAAAAAACTTCGAGGTAAACCGTAGAGAAAAAAGAAGTATATACATTGGCAAATGTAAACTATTATAAAAAAACATAAAAAAATCAGGCTGAGCTGACAAAAAAAAACAAACAAAAATATATATGTACAGTTTTTTGTCTCTGTCCAATACAAAATTATAAAAATAAAAATAAAAATACACAGTAGAACATTGTAAGGACTTTAAAGACTAAAAAGTATTAATTATTACAGGCATTTATAAATCATCTATAGAGTAACAACTCACACTATAAACAAAAGTTTTTATTTTACTTTTATATTTTTTGAGTCCAAACTTTGAAAGAATTTGGTAGTTTATTAAAAAGTTTCATGAATATTACAACTGGTCCCTTTTGCACTTGATTTAATCTGAATTTTTGAATATATAAATCATTTGCTTGACGCCTGTTATGGGAGTGCAGGTGGGTATTTTATGATTTTTAAAATATTCCTTTTGAAGAACAAATACTTCATTAAAATAGAGTTGATACAAGAGAAATAGATTAATTTTAAAGTTTTAAGATTAACCGAGATTAACCGAGGATCTTAGTTGATAAACAGCAAAATTTCTTGAGGATATACATGAGACTACAGTTTTAACATGAATATTCCATAATAGGTTACAGTCCATGCTTAAGCCAAGAAACTTGACATAATCCTTCTGTTTAATTGTTTGTTTATCTGTCCTAACTAAGAAAGAAAAATCTAATTTACCCTAATAGGTGTAAACAATAAAAGTACAGATTTCAGTGAGTTCAAAACAAGTTCATTGTTTTTACACCACTCCATCATTTTTTAACCGAAATATTTGCAGCTCTACATAACTCGTTGTAGTTCACTGCAGATATGACAGTTGAAGTATCATTCCCAAAAAGTGTTTTAATAGTATATTAAAGTACAGTTTCATAACATAAGTTTTTAGCGCACGAGTACAAGTTTAGAAAACGAGCCGCTTGCGGTGAGTTTTCTAAAGTACTAGTGCTCTAAAAACTTGTTATGAAACGAGTGCTTTATATAATTTTTTCTATTATGCTCTAAAATTTTAAAAAACTTACATTTAGGGATTTTTGTTTCGAATTGGCATTACAGTTTTCGCCATGTTTAAAATTCTAAGAACGAATATTATTTTGATATATTTTATAGTCATTTCTTCTATTTTCCACTGCAAGTAACCAAGCCACAATTTTAACACGGTAAAACAAAACCTAAACACAAAATTTTGTAGAAAATTAAACTTTAAACCGACTTTCACAATTGCACGGCAAACGTCTTTTGTCTGTTGCCAACCCAAAAGAAAAAAAAGTAGAGAACTCCTATGGGCCTATAAGAACACGCAAAATGCATGTGATTATGAGCTTATAAGAGTCGCAAAATAGAAAAATAAATTTAAGTTGAGACAGATGTCATTTATATAAATTTTAAATAAAATGGGGCCTAAAATGCTGCCTTGAGGCAGCCTATATCTAAAGTTACTTTACTCGGAATTTTATTTCAGTTTTTTTCGATGTTTTTTTTTTTTTAAAAACTATATTTTTTTGTTTTTGGAGGAAAAATTTCAAAATTGTTAATTTTTGTTTGGACTTTTTTTTGGGAAAAACGAAAAAAAAATGAAAAAACTTTTTTTGAAAATTATAATTTTTTTATCTTTTTTTTTTGGGGCATTACTTTAAAAATTGGTAGAATTCACCCTTATAATAAAACTAATTTTTCCCGAAAAAGTTACGTTAAATGGAATTTTATTTCAGCTTTTTTTGATTTTTTAAAAAGTTTAACCCCCCATATTTTTTTGTTTTTGGGGGGTAACTTTTAAAAATAATAGGAATCTTCCCCCATCATAGAAATTTATTGTTTCTGAAAAAAAAGTCGATCTAATTAGCCGTTCTTGAATTATCGTGTCTACACAAAACGGACAGACGGACAAAAAAAAAGTAACATTTCTTATTTTTTTTATTAAACAAATTTGTATCCAAGAATTTTTTGTCTAGGAAGATTTTTGAAAATTTTGAAGATTCTAAACTACCGTATAATATTATTCTAGCGCAGGCGCTGTGAATAATATAATAATATGAGCTTTTTGTTTAAAAACAGGCTTAACGTCTAGTATTCATATTAATATGAATATTTTGGCATGTATATTATAGAATGTAAATATATGATTAATATAGGGGAGATTTTTCGGGGTTAATGGGTTAAAACACCAAGAGTTTCTGGTTTTTGGTAGTATTTTTCTGAATAATAATAATATCTCTTTTTTTTTATTTTTATTTATTTCTTTTTTTTTTTTTTTTCGAAAAACTATTTTTTTAGTAGAAGTTCTCTCGCTTATCCAAGAGAGACAGCTCATTTACTAAATAACTTTTATTTTTAATTTTAAAGCTGCCGTTATTGTTGGACACGATGCGTAAAATCTATGGAAATAAAAAATGAGTTTTTCCAGCAAACAATAACGATGATACAATATACTTTACCGTTAGCAGCAACATCAAGGACATTATCAATCAGGATAGCGAGTAAATAGAAGTTTATAGTAGCGACAGAACCAATTTAAATAGATATATGGTTTACACAAATCTTTTGAATAACTTTATAGACCAGGATCCTTGTCAAAAATTCATTAGAAAAAACTGGTGTTAGACTTGTCAAAATTTTAGTTTTCCTTATTTGATAAAAAATCATTATCAAAAAAAATGTTTATACCTGGACTAGATTCGTGATAAGGCATCTTTTGTACAAAATTTAAAAAAATATATATTTTTTTTGAAAAACTTTTTTTTAATTTTTTCGTTTTTCAAAAAAAAACGAATTAAAAAAAGATATATTTTATTTATTTATTTATTTATTTTTTTTAAGTTAAGATAATGCCAAATTAATTTTTCATCCAAATGTTCTTTTGTACCAATAAAAATATTTTCTAATAATAATTTTTATCCAAAAAATATTTATTCCAATTATAATTTTAACCAACATTTAAAATTTCCAAATCTGTTATTTACCCAATTAAAAATTAATATAATTTATTATAAGATCCAATTAAATAATTATTAGAATGTTTATTTTAACTAAAAAAAATTGTATTCCAATGAATATATTTTCCAAAGCTATTATTTTCCAACCGTCAATTTTCCAAAAACACCAGAAGAATGTGCCAGATGGCGCTAGCAATTCATTATTTACAACGTCAGAAAAAAAAGCTAACGGAGCTCTCTACAACTAGAATTATGAAACAAAAGACGTCTACCCTATCTCATTTGTGCTACACTTTCCAGCCAACCAAATAAATACTGTATTTGTTTTTCATACAACAATAATATAGTTACACTTTTCGCCCGGCCAAGTAAATATTGTATTTGTTCAACAAAGAACAACTACAGAATTTGTTTGGTTGGGTGGAAGTGGGAGTGTATGTATGTCTTCTATCCTTTTTGGATAGAACTTTTGTCCCTGTCTAATCTAACGGGAGAAATCGCCATTGGATAAAAATTATTATTAGAAAATATTTTTATTGGTGTACAAGAACATTTGGATTAAAAATTAATTTGGCTATAATTATCGTTGGAAAATATAGGATTGGAAAAATAAAGCTTTGGCAAAAATTATTATTGTAAAATCTAGATGAAGTATTTGGTTAACATTTGCAAAATATTCATTAAAATAAAAAAATCCTTTATTTTTAAAACATCCGAGAAGCAACTTTTTTGTATTCATGCCATATTCCTGGCCTATTATAGCAGAAAATAAAGATATACTATAAAAAGAAAATAGGCAATAACAAATATAATAAATTTTCTTTCAAAGTTTTTAAAATATTGGCAAATTTACAAATATTTATAGCCCTTAAATATATACCTACTTTACAAATTAGTTATTTATGATACAATTTTATTAAAACATGGAGGTTAAAAGTCTAGTTTTATTTTTAGTCTGAAAGTTTTAGTTTTTAAACTAAAAAGTAGAGAAATAAATGTTACTAAACCTTATGTATAATTAAAAGATTATAAATTAATTCATATAAAAATTAATATCTAAGAATTTACAGAAAATTAAAAATGTAATAATATGGTGGTTACAAAATGGCATCATCATTTTGGAAGTGTGTAGACTAACATCCCTACTCTCAATTTCCCACTGAAAAAAAAATTATTTGAATATTACTCTTCAATGAAAGAAATATATACAAGCGTGCCGCAACGCAGCATTTTAGGCCCCATTTTATTTAAAAATTTTATGAATGACATCTGTCGCAAATTAAATGTATTTAAAACACTTTTCGCAGATAATACGTCAACTGTCATATCTGCAGTGAACTACAGAAGTTGTGTAGAGCTAAAAATATTTCGGTTAAAAAATGATGGAACAGTCGCTAGAAATATTGTTGTAATATAGGCGCCAAACATATTTTGTAATATGCTATAACATAAATGTGTTATACAATCCAACAACCAGTTGTAGAATTAAAAGGTAAACAGCATAAAATTGTAATAAATACAACAACAAATGTTATCTTATATCATAGTTAGTACTATACAATAGTACAATTTGTGATTGGCGCATATATAAGACTATGTTGTTGTATTAATAACGCCATATTTTTATCAGTGCCCCTATTAGGGTAAATTTAGGTTTTTGTTTGTTAGTTAGGGCAGCTAAATAAACGATCAAAAGGATTATGTCAAGTTTCTTGGCTTAAGCACGGACTGTAACCTATCATGGAACATTCATGTTAAAATTGTAGTCTCATATTTATCCCCAAGACATTTTGCTGTTTGTCAACTTAGATCCTCGGTTAATCTTAAAACTTTAAAATTAAACTATTTCTCTTGTATCAACTCTATTTTAAAGTAAGGTTTTTGTGCTGGGGAAACTGTGAGGCCTTTAATGACGTATTTGATCTTCAGAAACGAATTGTTGGTACTATCTTTCAATTACCATATAATAGTTCATGTAAGGAATATTAAAAAAATTATAGATTACCCATATTTTACGATATTTATATAACAGAATGTTTATGTTATATTTATGCTAATTTTAATAATTTCAAAAAAAATCGTTAATAATATGGTAGTTTCAAAATGACATCATCATTTTGGAAATGTGTAGACTAACATCCCTAATCTCAATCTCCCACTGAAAAAAAAAATCATTTGGTTCTTGTTATTTTTTTTGTTTGTTTTTTATTTTTTAATAATATGGTGGTTGCAAAATGGCATCATCATTTTGGAAGTGTGTAGACTAACATCCCTACTCTCAATTTCCCACTGAAAAAAAAATGATTTGAATATTACTCTTCAATGAAAGAAATAGATACAAGCGTGCCGCAATGCAGCATTTTAGGCCCCATTTTATTTAAAAATTTTATGAATGACATCTGTCGCAAATTAAATGTATTTAAAACACTTTTCGCAGATGATACGTCCTCTGTCATATCTGCAGTGAACTACAGAAGTTGTGTAGAGCTGCAAATATTTCGGTTAAAAAATTATGGAGTGGTCGCTAGAAATATTGTTGTGATATAGGCGCCAACCATATTTTGTAATATGCTATAACATAAATGTGTTATACAATCCAACAACCAGTTGTAGAATTAAGAGGTAAACAGCATAAAATTGTAATAAATACAACAACAAATTTTATCTTATATCATAGTTAGTACTATACAATAGTACAATTTGTGGTTGGCGCATATGTTGTTGTATTAGTAACGCTATATTTCTATCAGTGCCCCTATTAGGGTAAATTTAGGTTTTCCTTTGTTAGTTAGGGCAGCTAAACAAATGATCAAAAGGATTATGTAAAGTTTCTTGGCTTAGGCATGGACTGTAACCTATCATGAAACATTCATTTTAAAACTGTAGTCTCATGTTTATCCCCAAGACATTTTGCTGTTTGTCAACTAAGATCCTCGGTTAATCGTAAAACTTTAAAATTAAACTATTTCTCTTGTATCAACTCTATTTTAAAGTAAGGGTTTTTGTGCTGGGGAAACTGTGAGGACTTTAATGACGTAGTTGATCTTCAGAAACGAATTGTTGGTACTATCTTTCAATTACCATATAATAGTTCATGTAAGGAATATTAAAAAAATTATAGATTACCCATATTTTACGATATTTATATAACAGAATGTTTATGTTATATTTATGCTAATTTTAATAAATTCAAAAAAAATCGTTAATAATATGGTAGTTTCAAAATGGCATCATCATTTTGGAAATGTGTAGACTAACATCCCTAATCTTAATCTCCCACTGAAAACAAAAATCATTTTTATTTTTTGGCAAAAAGAAAATAAAAAAAATAGAATTTTTTTTTAATTTTTTTTTAAATATATTTTTTTTTTCAGGTATTTTTGAAAATGGAATATACTATTTACTGTAAATATTATATAATGGAATGCATAGTATTACATATCTTCACAGCTTGTTATTATTATCCCTGAAAGGTAAACTTCTTTGGAACTAAAGACGCAGACTACCAAAATATTTTAATGATCCGCTCATTAAAACATTTAAGACATTTAAGTCTTAAAAGACTTATTCGTTTAAAAGTTTTAAAATTAGGCATACATTTTTTAGTAAACGAAACACAAAATTTAATCAAGTTTTATGTAGCATAATTAAAGTTAACCGTCTATTTTGTTGTTGTTTTAGTTAAATTCTATTCCGCCAATTTATTATCGATAATGCGTTAATGAACAGTAACTGTTGTATTTAACAGTTCATTATAATTATTTTAGAGGGCATTTAAATTAAACTTCATTATAAATAACCCATTTACTACGGCCATTTCAAGTTAAGTGACTGTTTATATCCCCTGTTATTACCAAAATGGCTCAAACAGCTCATTGCTTCCCTACTTTAGCCATCTTGGTTATTTATTTGATTTAAATTATTTTACAAGTACTGACAAAACTGTCCAACGTAAAAAAGCAATGCATTTTTTGCCGCTGTTGCCAAGCCGTACATGAGCTGCGTTGCCGTAAGCATTAAAATTCCCAAAAATGGAAGATTAAAATAAATAAAATAGACAATTTGCAAAAAGTAAGGTTAATTGTCAAATGGTTGTAAAGTATAATTTTAAATGCGGTACGTTTTATTGCACCAGTTTAACCCTTTAACTACGAAATTTTTCCGAGCGAAACGTACATATTATATGCATAGGAACCATAGACAAGGAAAGACCTCCAAAACCATTGCGGAATACTGTGATAAATGTGCCTAGCACATCTGAGATAAAATTGCACATGCGCACTACTATTGTTGTTTTTGACAAGTATTTTTAACCTTAGTTTTATGTGTCAAATAAAAATTGTAAAAAATTCAACAAAAAACAATAAATATCTACAAAGAAACGTCGAAATAGTTTTTTTTTAATTATTTTATAAGAATTATTCGAGGTGTGTTTGAATTTCTGGATTTTGTACACCTACTTGGTCTCCATACACCTTGCAAGGTAAAGCAGTTTTGGAAAAAATTCAAAATAAATTCTTACGAATTATTGCATACAAAATTCATTTTACTATAAGAAACCATGATTACACTACAATTCAAAGAATCACAGGCCTTGAGACATTAGAATCAAGAAGAGTTTTAGCTAATGTGTGTTTTATTTATAAATTAGTAAATGGGTTAGTCGATTGTCCTGAGTTGTTATATAAGCTAAACTTTTTTGTTCCTGGCAGAAATCTTCGTGCTAACCATTATACATTTTTTATCTCTCGCCACAACACAAATTATGCTACTTTAACACCAATTAACTCAGCTTTAAAATTTATTAATGATTCACATTTAGATCTGTTTTCTGGAAATTTTAAAGGTTTTAAATCATCTGTTCGCTCCTTACTAAATACAAGTGTATAATTTTTTTTTCTTCCTTAATTATAATTTCATACATATATTAATAAATTTTCATATATATTTCTGTTTCTTAACATTTTTATGTATTCTTATATTTTTTTTTTATATACTAGATTTAATCTAAACTTTGATGTTTTTACTGTAATGGGGTTTTCCCGTATAAATAAATAAATAAAAAATAAAAATACTTTGAGTACACCAGGGATTGACCCTTTGCTCTTCATAAAGCAACAATACAGGTCATGTTTAAAGTTATAAACAAATGCAGCAATAAAACAATTAAAACACAGTAAAAGTCGAAAAATGAACAGAAACAAACGACGATCTGACAGTACTGTCAGTATAAACAAACTACTAATAATTCGTCACCCCAGTAATGGTTTGCCATATCTCTATTTTCGGACATTTTAAGATTTTTACTGGGGGATTTTTGGAGATAAGACCAATGAATACTGGGGCGACGAATTCTTTTACGACCGACAGCATTTCACAGCTGATAGAGATGCGTACAGGGCAAGGTCAGATATATTGCGTTACGTCATTTTGCTGACCCGTTCTGTCACAAAATAATCTTGCGCAGGCTGGACTTTTAGTCCTCTTTTCTTCTCTATGATAGGAACGTTTGCAGCAGTTGCAGGCTTTAAATAATTTATTTGGGCGCAATGTATAAATACCCCCATAAATACGTATGTAATAAATAAATATAATAAACAAGCCGTGAAGATATGTAATGCTACGCATTCCATTATTCACAGTAAATGGTATATTGCATTTTCCCAAATACTTAAAAAAAATAACTTTCAAAAAAAAATAAAAATAACATTAAAAAAAGATCTTTTTTTGAAAAACTAAAAATTAAAAAAAAATCAAAAAAACTTTTTTTTTCATAATTTTTTTCAAAATTATTAAAAAAATTTTGTTTAAATTTTCTTTTTGAAAAAAAAAACAAAAAAAAATTGAAAAAATATTTTTAAAAAAAAAATATATAATTTTTTTTTTTTTTAAGTTTAACCCTCCATAACTTTTTTCTTTTTGGGGGGATTAAATTTAAAATTGGTAAAATTGATCCTTATAATAAACGTAATTTTTTCTGAAAGAGTTACAATAATCGGAATTTTCTTTTAGCTTTTTCACCCATAACTTTTTTGTTTTTGGGGGCGGGGATATTTTCAAAAACAATAGGGATCTTCCCCTCGTAAAACTTGATTTTTCCTGAAAATTTCAAGTCGATCAATTTATTCGTTGTTGAGTTATCGTGTCCACAAAAAACGTGACATCGGACGGACAGACAGACAAAAAAAAAAGTTTCTTAGTTTTTTATGAAACAAATTTATATCCAAGAATTTTTTTTCTAGGATGAGTTTTGAAACTTTTTGAAAATTCGAAACTATCGTATAATATTATTCTAGAGCAGGTGCTGTGAAGAATATAATAATTGAAGCAGTCAGCAAAAAAGTATACTAATTTAACGAAGAGTCTTTTTCGTTTGGACTTTTTTGAGGTACGTGCCACTACTTGGTGTAAATATGCTTGGATTTGATCCTAGGAATCTAGGGTAATTTTTTTACTTTACACATACAGATAAAATAAAAAATAAATAATTACCTATAATTCATAAAATACTAAAATACATAAACTTTAAACAGAAAGTTTTCAGGTTAGTTTAACACTAAACTAATTTAAGAATTTACCAAAAGAAATCAAATTTGTCAAATAATTCTAACATTTCACTGGTCAAATTCTTAGTGAGTTTAGTGTTGATGACTGGGTAAACCAACAATTTATTAGTATTAGAATTATTAGTAAAATTAAAAAATAAAAAAAATAAACTGAACATTTTTCAGTTTTTGTTTTTGTTATACGGGGTATCACAAAAATTATACTTGGTTATTATTTTAAATGGTACACACCCCTTAAGTTTTAAATAGGATTAGATATAAACTTCAAATTTAAATTGTATTTATCACACAACTAAATCTATAAATAGCAATATTTTTTTAATTTTTTGTTCGATAAAGCCCAGCCAGAGGGACAGTGGGGGTTTCAAATTTGAAATTTACATCTCGTCCCGATCAAATATTACCGGGGTGTACCATTCATAAGAATAACCCTGTTTAATACCTTTTATCCCCTTATCTCAAACTGCTTTTTACCAAACACAATGACTGCCAGTTATTATAATATCCATTCAATCTGAGAATGCGGCTCTGACGTCACAGCGCGTAAACTAAATACCACTCTGTATGGTAATTAAACTTATTTCTTAAGTTTTAATAAATTATTTTTGTTTATATATATGTTCTATAATATAGAATTATATTATAATAATTATGTATTAAGTCTTAATAAATAAGTTTCATTTACACTACAGAGTGCTTTTTAATTAAGTGCCAATTACCTATTTTTATAATATCCTTAAGCGTAGATCTTTTATTTTAAACGAATAATAAAACATATTATTTTATCAATTTTTTCTATAAAATATTTTTTTTATTCCTTTTTTTTGTTGCACATTATGTTTAACACATAATAATTATTGTGTATAATAATTATTTTGTAAATTTAAATCAACCTGAACCTGTTATAAAATGTATATTTTGGAAACAATAAATCTATCTATCTATCTATCTATCTATCTGTGACGTCAGAGTCGCATTCTCAGAATGAATGGATATTAGTTAGAAATCTTTAAGGACAGAGATAAAGTCGGGTCATTTTAAGAATGCGAATGTGGTCCCTATACCGACTGGAGTGTGGATTCGACTAGTGGCATACTAATATTTATAGTAACTTGTAAATCCCAGAAAAAATAAATGAAATGACAAAACACGGCGCCTATGAGATGTTAACTGTACGCATTTTAAGTTACGAAGCGCCGTTCGCTGCTACTCTTGTTGAATTCCTTTAGACTGAGTCCAATTTCCTATGGACGTACGGTGTATCTTACTTCAACCAACGTTTTAGCTCTCGCTTCGTGATACGCCGTAGTAATAAAAGAGATAGATAATATTAAGTTTGTCTGTGATAATTCCTACCGTTCGCATTCGTAAAAATAAACAATAAAAGACATCTTAAGCACAGACAAAATAAAAAACATAACAACAAAATTAAGTGTGAAAAAAGTGCCCTTTCGCTTGAATACAAATTTAAAAGAAATTCAATATTGATCCTAGAGTCTTAATTGAATATTTGAAATTTAAATATTTTTGTACTGACTCCAGAAAAGGGGCTTGTTGTTCTATACCCTATAGTGGAATTATATTTCCAAGTCCTTTTGTGGATTCTATATTTAAATTTAAAGGTTACATTAACTATTTTTTGGATATAATAAATAATAAATAAAAATAATAATACTAATAGTGAAACTCAACTACTTATGCAACTAAAAAATTAGATAACAAAACTGTGTGCGTAAAAATTTGACAATAAAACATAGAATTTACCTCTTATATTTAAAAAAAATCTATTTAAACCATACCCAAAGAGAAACTAAATAATTTATGATGTTATTAAATTAAATACACATAACCCAGTCAGGGTAAGTTTACAGTCTAAAATTTAGTTTTGCATTCGGCCTTCGATACGGTAAGTCATGAAAAATTGATATCAATATTGTCAGATCTAGGTATCCGTGGTGCATTCTTGAAGCTTTTAACTAGTTATCTCAAAAACAGAATTCAATATGTTGGCACTGGTGGGAGTAGGAGTGATCTACTATCACCTAAATTTGGTGTACCACAAGGCACAATATTGGGACCACTCTTGTTTATACTGTATCTTAATAATCTCTTCAGAGTTAAAATACGAGGTAAAGTTATCAGCTTCGCAGATGATACCACGGTACTTTACAAAGCATCAAGCTGGAAACTATTAAAACAAATAATTGAGATTGATTTTTATATTGTTAAAAGAATGGTTTGACTATAGTATCTTAACATTCAATGTTGAAAAAACTGTATTCATTCCATTTGGTTCTTACAAAAATAGCTTACCTACGTTTAACAGCCTGACTTTTGAAAACAACCATGTTGACCTTTCCATTAGTAGGGCGACATCAACCAAACTTTTGGGAATAATTGTTGACCAGCATCTTAAGTAAGACCTACAAATACAAGAAATTATTAAGAAAATTCGCTGCTTTATACCGTATTTTAAAATATTAAGGAATATATTAAACTTAAGACAGTTAAATATGGTGTACAATGCATTAGTTGAGTCGCATTTGAGGTATGGTATTCTGGGATGGGGAGGAGTCTACAAAAATGTTCTTGATGACCTTGAATCGACTCAAAAGAGAATACTTAAAATTATACATAGAAAAACAAATACTTACCCTACCGATGATCTCTTCAAGTTATCCCGTAAAATGGATTGTAGGCAGCTGTTCTTCCTACTGCTTGCAACGGACATTCATACTGAAAAATATCAGTCTCTGAAAATATAAAGTAACTAGAGTAACAGTAACCAGAACAAATAGTACTCTACCTGAACTTAGAGTTCGAAAGACGATTGGACAGCGCAGTAGCTGATTGCTTGGTCCAAGGATATATAATTCGCTACCAGAAAATCTGAAACAGGCAAGAAACAGTACTTTATTTAAAAAATTATGCAAAAATTATATTTTGAATTTGCCTAGGGAAAATATTAATAGACATATTGACCTCAAAATTAAATTAAATCTACTGTATTGATATTTACCTTACTACCTTATACTTACCTTTTCCTATAGCAATTATTTATTTATTTATTTGTCTGTTATTTATTTATTTGTCCGTATTTTATTTATTATTTAATTATGTATTGTTATTTATCTATTCGTATTTAATTATGTATTTATATTGTATTTATATTTTATTGATTTATATGTTTATTTACTTTTGTTATGCACGCTCAAATGTTTCTACATTCTCTGTGCTGTTAGCATATTTGTTGCCCTTTTAGCATTTAATTAGAATTTGTACCTGTTATATGTTTCTTTTCTGGCAATAAATATTATTATTATTATTTGCTTTTTTCCACTGCTCAATTTAAGCGACGAGCGACAAGCGACGCATTCATCAAAATTATAAATTGTCCAAAATACATGTTTATCTTTCTTTTTACGAATCTTCAAATAACACAAACAAAATGTGTCGCGTTTTCGATTTTTACAAGTTCAAATACAAAAATTTGTTGATTGCAATAAATTGTTAATCATTTAACCTTTACCCTCCCGAGACTAAACTAATGATAATTTTAGGATTTGATTGTGTTTTTTTTAATTTGCTATGCATAAAAGAAGAAAAAAAAGAAAAAATAAACCAAATTTTTTTTTGTTTCCTTAGAGTTTCTGGAGAGCTGTATTATACTGAACTAAATTTGCATATTTGTTTGCATACTATAAAGTCTATAAAAATATTTTGGATTAAAGAAAAAGTAAAGAAGTAAAGTAACAATTGTGACACCCTGGAGGGTAAGGGTTAATGAACATAGATCTACAATTTTGGATATTTTTTAATCGGGACTTAACAGAAATACATAAAAATGAGCCGCAGGCAATTTTTTTTCTCATTTTAACGTTTAAAATAAAAAACTAGGAATGTTGATAAAAAACAAAGGTTTTTATAATTATTGTAACATTTCTAATCTACATCTATTGCTAGATGTAGACAACTACTTATACTTCTCCTAGTCTGTACAATGATTATAAAATAAATTTATGGAATAATAAATTAATATTTTTATAATTTTGATTAAAATTAAAAATTCTGTCCAGACTAGGAGAAGTATGAGTAGTTATCTACATCTAGCAATAGATGGCGCACAGGTCAGTCGATCTAATGTTTTTAGTTCTTTTGCGAATAAAGTCAAAAACTCTTTTCTTAATCAGCGTACAGAGTTGACTCTTGGTACTGAAGAGGGCCAGCAGCCGGAAACTGTCAGTCTACCAATAACACTCTGTACGATGATTAGAAAATAAATTGATTGAATAATAAATTATTTTTTTATAATTTTGTTTAAAATTAAAATTTTCTGTCCTCATCCATAATTAGTCTTTATCTTTGGGCCAGGAGACTATGGTTTTTGAACAAAAGTTAACTAAATTCTAAAATTTTATACAATACAATAACTGTTGTAAAGGGCGTGATATGAAAACGAAGGTTATTTGATCATGATCTAAAAATATTTACTTAGCTCTGTATCAAAAGAATATTTGATATTTTTAGAATGTTTTTAGAAATCCCAATAATTTAAAGCAAGGCTGACTTGGTTTAGGGCGAATGCGAACTAGTTCTTCAATTTTTTTTAGATTTTACCTAAATCCGACTAGCAAGGTTTTTTGGCTTAAGTATACATTTTTATGTTGTACTAGACATAAAAATTAATGATAAACATTTTTAGTTTTATAGACACGACTATATATACATACTTAATTTAAAATATTGTGTTTGCGTAAAATAAGATAATTTAATAACTAGCAGTTTGTATAGATTAAAAAAAATCGAAAAGTAAATATAAAAATGTTTTTTTGTTAATTTAATAAGCAAGAAAAATATTATAATTTTTGAATTATCTTCTTTTTCTATTTTGCTTGTTCTTTAGAATACTAAGATAAAAGATACTAAGCTTCAAAGTTACAAGTTACACCCTGTGTAATTTAACCTACCGTTAACAAGGTAGGGTTATAACGCCAATAAGTTTATTTTAAACAAAAACATATTTAGTATAATTCTATGCACACGTCCGCTATGCTACCTTCTAAAAACACTTCAAAGGCCCATTCCGTGTATTGAGCTCAGCTTTGAGAAAAACAGTTGTAAAATAGGAGTAAGTGATAGTTTGTGGAACCCCAAATGGTAACTTATTTAGATTAGCAAATTATTTCATCGAGTATAAAAATTATTGCATCAAGTATAAAAATTATTGTATCAAATATAAAATTTTGTGCATTAAGTAAAAAAAAATCTTCTATATGATGTGACTCCAGACACTCCCCACATAAAGACCGGAAGTGAGTGAAGCGTCGAGGTAACTTGATCCATACCAATCCGATAATGTGTATCGAATTAGCTGAGTAGTAAGTTATAACGACAGTATTCCAAGAGCCCGACTTTATTAATTTTTTCAGTTTTGTTAGTGGTAGGAAATAACATGTGGCGCTACCTATAGCATAACGCTGTCAAGTGCACTGAAATTGAAAAATTATACAAGGCTGTACTAAATACCATCTATAAAAGTATTTATACTTAATTAACTAATAGCTTCTTTTTCTCTAATGAATTTATTTATATTATTTTTAAGAGTGTATCTTCTTAAATATAAAAAAATTTATTCTGTTTTTAAATAATAAATTACCTAAAGTCACTATAACTATGTTTGGAAAAGAAGTATATAAGTATATTGGCTTCAAATATTTGTTATTCCCATGGAAAGAATATAGATTTTATTTTTTTCCTTGTATTACATATTTAATTATAGTATATAATTATAATATAATTATCATACAATTATTTTTATTGAAATAAGTAGTGTTTGGACTTTTTTTCAGTGTATTTTATATTGGGTTTTAATAAACCCCACGTGGTTAATAACATTTTTTCCACCTGTTTAACGGATGGTTAAATGTTACTTTATAATATATTAGTAGTTTTCGTAACGAGTAAGCGACTTTAGTCCTTAGTGCACGGGAATGAAGTTTTTTTGACGAGTGCACTAAGGACTTGTCGCAAACGAGTTGCGAACAACATTTTTCGTTCGATCTACAGACTAGACTCTTTAAAAATGTAAATTTTAAAGAATTACCTGTAATTAACTATTGACATTTCAAAATTTTATAACGTCAAATGACTTTTTTCAAAATGAAAGCTTTGTGTAATAGTTTGGATAAATGAGTGTGCATAGTTGGCATTTCATTCAAATATGCACTATGTACTCGTGCGATAGAAAAATATCCTAACGAGAATATATAGTGAACATGCATTTTTCTTTACTTCGTGCATTGACTCTTTAACCAATGGTTCGTGTACACTAGGTCGTACGAAATAGTAGTTTTCGTAACGAGAAAGCGACTTTAGTTATTAGTGCACCAGAAGAAGGTTTTTTTGACGACGCGAAGCGAAGTCAAAAAATCATTCGAGTGCACTAAGGACTTGTCGCAAACGAGTTGCGAACAACATTTTTAGTTCGATCTACAGTTTAGACTTTAAACACTTAACAATGTATATTTTAAAGAATTAACTGTGTAATTTTGACATTTCAAAATTTTTTAAACGTCAAATGATAAATTGGATAAATGAGTGTGCATAGCTGTCATTTCATTCAAATATGCACTATGTACTCGTACGATAAAAATATATCCTAACGAGGATATAAAGTAAACATGCATTTTTCTTTATTTCGTGTACACTAGGTCGTACGAAAATAACTTTTATTCATTAAACATACAATTACATACACTTTGTTAGTTCGTCTAAATCTGACTAATGTTGCGTCGTCGCCCTTAAGAATTTCATTACTTAAGGAGAATATATATTATATGTAAATTACCCAAATTACCTCTTTCTAAATTAGAAAATTTACATGAATAAAGCGCTGTTTCAAAGTCTTATGAAATTTCTTAATAGTTAAATTTTTAATGCTTCCATTTTTTATACTCTTCAAAGTAGTTTGTGCTAGAAGACGGGTCTAAATTTTGAAAATAAGATGTTTGGGGGCGTTCAACTATAACCAATCAGGCAGAGGGGGATGGGCATTTAATTATAAAAAAAGAAACATAATAAATTTTTTTTTTTCAAAAATAGTTTTTTTTTCAAAAAAAGTTTTTTCGTAAAACGAAAAATAAATTAAAAAAAAAATTAAAAAAAGTGTTTTTACCCCAATCCGATTTTTACCAAAACCAATCCCAGCCTAGAACTTTGGATAATCAACCTATGGTCCAAATTTGAAGTCTTTAGCCAGAAGCGTTCTTGAGTAACCTTACTGTAAAGTGTCACTACTTGTCAATAAGTGTAAGGCTAAGAGAGTACTGCCTTAGCCTAGCAGAAGAAGAAGAAGAAGAAGAAGAAGAAGAAGAAGAAGAAGAAGAAGAAGAAGAGGAATTGTTTTTGCTGTCAACCGGTATGAAAATTGTTGTAAATTATTATTGTTGGTATTTTTATGATAAATAGCCATTAGGCTGTTGTTTAGATAAGTTTTACACCCAGTCATGTTGAATTTAACAGCAGTAAGTACCTACATTTTGTCATTTTGTCTTTGACTTATAGTTCGTAGCAAATGTCCATATTGTTATAAAATGCCTAAAAGGTGTGCTTATATGTTTTTATTTGTTAATAGGTCCGAAGATGGAGAAAAAGCCCTCCGAAACTAAATAGTTAAAAAAAAAACTCGATTGGTTTTATTAACCCTATTCCCAAGAAAATCTTTATACTGATATACTACAGGGTAAAAACGCATCTAAGGAATTATAAATCGTTTTAATTTTAATGAGATGACAACAACAACAATTAAAATTAAAAAAAAAACATAACTAATTTTAATTGTAAAAATTTAACCTAAGAAAACAAACAAAAGAGACCAAGGTAAACTTGATCATGGTTGACTCATTCAAATTTGGAATTTAAGCAAAACTGCATTTTCTGTAAATTACTGGTGTTTTTTTATTAGTCACTTAATTTAAGTCAATCTAATAATTTTAAATAATGATAATTTTATTTATCCCAATTTACAAAAATAATAATATTTTTTTAAATAATTTTATTTTTGCCAGGATCATAGGAAAAATAGTGTACATAATCAGAAAGTATGTTTTTTGCATTCGTTAAGTTTAAATATTTATTAATCACTTTCCGTACACGTTATGTAATATAATTTTTCCTTCAACCAAACCAGAAAATAGCCTATTCATTTAAGTAGCCTAAAAAATTACCCACTAGTCCGTTTTTTTTAGTAAACAGTTCGATATATTTTTATTTTTCGTAATCTGTAATTTTTTTAATTCTATTATATATTTTTTTCTTTATTGATGTATAAAAATGACAATTTTAGATTTAGATTTTTACAGTTTGCTAAATATCTTTAATAAAATAATTCTGGATATTATATTGTCGAGAGAAAACGCATTATACTATCCAATGTGTAGAGTATACTATGGAATGCGAAGCATCAAATCTCCAAGACTTATTTTTTAAGATACTTTTAAGTTACTAAATCACTTTACGGATTTTAAGGTTTACTAAAATGAGATTTTTAATAAACTCCAGCCAAAACAATCAACAAAGTCATTTCATTTATTAGCATATAAAGTACCCTTTACTATTTTTAATAAAAGAGAAAATAAGAGTTAAAATTTATTAGGTGCCCACACCGAGAAAAAGTATATTTGTGGTAGCTATAAAAAAGGCCCATAAAAAAAACAAAAGTGGGCTGTGCCATGGATAGGACCATGATATTCCCAATGAACTTGAGGAGTGGGGGAACAGGAATGGCGTCTGAACAAGTGGCTAATATGAATGGCAGCCATTAACCGCATTCTTTATTCTAGGGGGTTCAAATTTTTCACACTAGGTGGTGCGATTTGGTAACTTTATAGGGAATTTTTATCTTGGTGCTTTCAGAGACCAACTTATCTCTGGTGCTTAAAGCACCGTGCTTTATTGACAATGAAGTTTTTAGGGTTATGTACAATGTCAGTGGATTTAAAAACGGTATAAAAAAACATTTATTTCTCAAAAAAACATATTTCTATTTAAAAAAATTACAGAAATGTATAAAATTAAAAAAATAATGACAGAATTAAAAAATAACTAATAAAATAAAAAAAACAAGGTAGGTCATATAGTTGAATATTTTCTCAAACCTTCATTCTTATACATTTTGGTACTGGCGTGTAAATTGTCTTAATTAGGGTCGATCAGTTTTTGCTTTGTCTAGTTGGTGTGTTAGTGTGTTTTGGTGTTTGGTCGATTTGGGCTTTTGATTTGAGGTGAAAACTTCCACAAACCCAAACGGCTAACCACCAAAACACTAGACAAAGTAACAACTGATCAAGTGACCATAGTCTTAATAATTTTATTACTTTTTTTATTCAGTGTCAATTTTGATTAAATTCATCATAATTTAGTTATAAAGTAGCATTCACTGATCTAAAATTAAATGAATTTTATAAAGGGAGACTCGAGTCATAACTTCCAACCAGTCGAAACTTTAGCTCTGGGTCTAGGGAACGTTCAAGTATTACATAACGCAAATTTTGATCATTTTGGACCTCCCCCCCCCCCTGTAACGTTATTTACCTATACCATTAACATGGGCATAACACTCCAAAATAACCCCCGTGCATAATACTTGAACGTTCCCCTAGTATTCCAACCACTTGATTTTAAAAATTTTAAAGCTTTTAAGGTATATTTTGGTCAGAATTGTATTATCCCCGTTTGAATGGGGACTATGCCCCCGTTTAAATGGGGGCAAGGCATCAAATCACCAAACAGGCAAAAAAAAACTGACCTACACCAAAGAGTAGATATACAAGAGTGCAAAATCGGTCGGAACTCCAGACACTTTATTGTATAAATACTTGTAATAAAAAATGTACATATGAAAATCTTATTTTTGAAATACACACCCTATTTTTTCAGGTTCGAACTCTGGCTTTCTTCAGAAGTACTTTCTCTTTTCCAAAAACCATGTCATCATATTTAAAATGCCTTGAGCAAACAAATTTATTCTCAGAAAAAGTATAACTACGTAGATTTGGGTGTTTTAAAAATATCAAGCCATTGCTCCAACAATGCTTTATCTTTTGGAAACCTGTAAAATAAAAAACCATGGCTATAAATTAAATCTCACTAAATTTGTGGTTTTATATACATATAAATGCAAAATGTACAAGTCAATATAATCCCAACTTAAACTTACTTAAAAAATGAAACTTTCTCCAGATTTATTCTTTTTACACTGCGGCAGCCAATGACACAGCAAGACATAATTAGAAAAGTTTTTCTTGTATACTAATCACTCACTAAAAAACTATATATATACACTTACACTACGGAAATTAATAAAAATAAAAAAACTACCATTTAAAAGTCTTCAAAATGCTCAAACATATAATATAATTATTCACAGATAAAGATATGAACATTTCAACCGCAAGTATTACCAGGAAAAACTAGTACGATAACAGAGACTACAATTTCTGATGATAAAATTCCTTATAAAGTTACCAAATCGCACCACCTAGTGTGAAAAATTTGAACCCCCTAGAATAAAGAATGCGGTTAATGGCTGCCAACGTAGTGTCACTACTTATTTGTATTGGAATCCTGTTCCCCCACTCCTCAAGTTCATTGGATATTCCTATGTAAAGTTTGACGCACGGATATGTGGCTACGGAAAATATGTTTGGAATGTGTGTGCAAGTGAGAGGCCCGTTGTAAGCACGCACGCCTTATAACGCTCTTGACGGAAAGAAGAGAGCGCGAATGATTCCTCCCCCTTACGTCGGAGACTTTCTTTCATGCGGAGAACTATATTTTTGCCCGCTGAAACTGAATCTGAACTTAGTTTAGCCTCTACACGTATGGATTTTTCTCTTCAGCACAAGCACAATGTTACCAACGGGAAAAAGGTTACCAAAATTATTTTATTGTGTATTTCAACTAATAATAATAATTATAATAATAATCCTTCAGAGAAATTAATTCTATGGATACGTCAAATATACAATACACAAATATACAATAAACAATAATAAAAATCAATTTTAAACTGAACAAATAACTAAAATAGGCAATACAGATTAAAATTTTATTTTACCTTTATAGCCGGGATTCTAGAGAAAAACTCCTCCAATGAATATATTGGATTTCCTAGGAAGTATTTTTGAATACCGTGAGTTTAGATATTTCCCTTACGCTTGTGATTAGTAAGACATAAAGTATATGTTTTTTTATAATTTTCTAATATTTTCAATTGAAGCATTTAGAGTAAAAAGGAAAAAAAATGCGAAAAAAGTAATCAAAATTATTTTATTGTCTATTTCAACTTTAAATGATTAGTAATACATAAAAAATATGTTTTTGAATTTTTTAATATTTTCCATTGAAAATTTTTTTAGTATTAATAAAAGATTAAAAAGTTAAAAAACTTCTTTTTTAATGGAATATTTATACAATTATAATATTAATCTATTATTAAGGAAATTAGAGTATTGAGTATAGATAATATTGTTTTAGTAATTAGGCATAATAGTTTTCTGTTATTTTCATGATTATTAACACAATATGTTAAACTAATCTTCATTTTTAACAAAACAAACAAAGATACCTTATGCTTAGCATACAACAATGAAAAAAAAATTTAATTAAATTTTACATTTGACGTTAGTTGAAAAAGCCACCTACGGTTTGTTAAAGAATTAAAACTAAAATCAAAACCATGACTTTGATCATATTTAAAAATTAAATTGGTCTTTTTTATTGTACCAATATTTTTTATAATGAAAGCCTTATTACAACAAAACGGTTAGTGATATGAAAAAAAAAATAAGATAAAAATTATAGAAAATTTAATAAGCTCTACTTTTAATAATAACAATATTTTTGATTCGTTAAGCCGTTACTGAAATACAAGCCAATCGGGTCTATTTTTTTTTCTTGAAATTTAATAGATATTTTGTGCACGTGCACGTGATGCAAAAAATTGCACATTTTTTTATTTTTTGGAATTTTTTGGGGGCCCAAAGCTCAAATTACTTTATTTGGTTTAGAAAGAAACTACGTAAAATTTTATCCAAAAATATTAACATTTAGAGGTAGTTCAAAACGGTTAAAAGTGGGAGAATATGTTAAAAAATATATATTTCTTGCATAGGAAACCGAATAACTGCAAAAAAAATAAAACAATTTTAGTATATTAATGTTATTTATAAATATATGTCATATACATAAAATATTAACAATAATAATAATATAATATAATAATGCTTTCCCCGCACTATGACAGATAATTGCTAAGAGAGTCTTGGTTTATCAAAAAAATAATAGTTTTTTTCTGAATATTTTTTATTGGATTTTTTTATTGTGAAATTTAAATGCAAAAAAATAAATTTCTGCTTAAAAAATTATCTGTCGGTTTTTATACCTGACTTGTAAGATCAAATTACAAAAAAAATGTCTTTTTGGACAATATGTAATCAGATCGAACTACAAATTACCAAGGATTTTTTAGCCTTAAAGGTCGCGTAAAATGATTTCCCAAAAACCTAAATTTATCCAGAGATGACAAATATAATTACCCTTACTTAACTTAATAAGGTTGATATTTGTCATTTTTAATGCCCTGTTTACTGTAATTGATATTGGAAGTAATTTCGAAAAATCCTATTTTAAGGCATAAATTTCAATAGTTGATTTTTTAAAAGGTCTTAAAAACGGTGTATGTTTTGCATTGGCCAAATTATGTTTTTTACTTTTAAAAAGCACACTTAGAACTAATTTGTTATGGTATTTATTTCTCACACACCTAAGCTATTGGGGCAAAATTGAGTCTTAAGTATGCTATTTTTAGTAGTTTTTCGTTGTTTTTGAAGGATTTCAGACTTTTATTTATAGGAAATATATATTATAATTAAATAATACCACTAATTTTTAAAATATAGATATGTGTTGTAACTAACTAAAAAAATAAAAATCTTAAATTATTATTCCCTTCCAAAAAAAAAAAAATTAAAAATTTGTCGTTTGTTGCTATTTTAAATATTCATAAAAATAGGTCAAATAATAAGAATTTTAAAAAACTTTTAAATGCGCTAAAAAGAAATAATTTTATATTTTATAAAACTTTTTTAATCAATAAAATAGCTTAAAAAATAAGTAAATTACGACATGTTGAAAAATAAGCTCGCGGCGTGCAATTTGGTGCATTCTAGGGGCACTAATCATGAATCATGATCTCTACTAGAAACAGTTGAATTTTTTTTTAATTACAATATTGTAATGTGGTACTATAGAGTAGTACTAAGTATGATATGAATTTGAAGCAGATCAGTTACAGGTTTATAGGTATAATGCACTAACTGTAAGGACGTGGAACGTTCTAAACTTTGAGCTTTTTGAGCCACCTCTAAATTTTAAATTTTTTTAATAAAATTTTATCTAGTTTCTTTCTACACCAAATAGAATAATTTGAGCTTTGGGCCCCCCTAAAAATATCATTTTGAATTTTTTTGCATCACCCTAACTTGCATGTTAGAATATTTAATTTTTGGTCTTAAATTTTTAGTTTTATCATATATAAATAAAATATGAAAAAAAAGTTAGCTTGTTTAAAGTCCAGGTTAAAGCTTCGAGCAGCACACCGTGAAACCCTTACTACCGGTTCAAATTTTCCTTAATGCTAGCAACTTGGTCGTAAGAAAACCTAATATTACTAAAAGTTAAATGTCGTATCTTAAAATTATCTCATCACATAGTCTAAACGTTAAGCGTACTTAATGGTAAATAATAAGTTTTACGAACCTGTTAAAATGTAGTTATATTGATGTAAATATTCCAGCAAATGAGAAAAGCTTGGTAAATTTAGCAAATAACACAGTTAAAATACACAGTTAAAACTACGTATAAGGTGATCCAAACATCTTATACAAGCTATACAACTATATTCCCATATATAATTACACAAGAGGCTGAGAATTATGAGGGAAAAATTCGCTGTTTTCATGAAAATTTGCCGTCTGGAAATAATTACGACCGGGGCATCGCCTGCAGGGCGATTTTTTGTGTTATAATGGTTTATAAAAACCTTATTTTTTGTGATTGGTCCTGTGCTATTTAAATTTTACTTCTAATTACCAACTTTTTGATGTTATTGATCCCCCATTCCTCCCATCGCTATAGGTTTTTGGCGTTTTATTTTTTTTACAAACTAACATTTTTCTTTATGAATCGATTAGGCATACCCCAAGAAATATTTTGGGTGAAAATTAAAAAAAATCTATCTTGAGCTTTATTTTTAATTGATTTTTTGTACGTTTTTAACATATAAATTCGGATTATCTGTGCTGGCGTTGTTAAGGATCCAAGAAAATAGGGCATGTTACATTAATTTTTAAGGTTTTTTTTTATGCATAATGATGATATGCAATCGAAAATCGGTTTACTGAGTCTCGAGATAATGGGCCACAAATAGTTGAATTATTTTAAAAATTTGTAATTTTGAAAAAATAGGAATTTAGAAAAAACCAATATAGCACATGTACTCATTTAAAAGCACGTTTTATTCTGATTATGTGGATGCTATTTTTTTAAATCGGTGCAGACGTTCTCAAAATAGTTGACTTTATAATTAATTGTAATTATTGTATTGTAATTGTAATTATGGTCATTTATTTAACTTTTAACTTTTTGTTAAAAACAACTATTGGTATAAGCTGAGATACGTCTTGTGACAAATAATTTTAAAAGACATTTAATGACAAATAAAACAACTTTCTACTTTTTAAAATCGGTTCAGTATTTCAGAATATATTGAACCAAAAAAAAAAGCATGAATTTAAGTCTTTCGAAAATATTATACATGTAGTTATGTTATGTAATTCGGACCTTACATAAAAATATTTATATTTATTATATTTAGGTAATATGCATCCACGTAAGATTTTTGAAATAATAAATGTCAGGATTATTTTCTGGTCCAATATCTTACGAACTACTGAACCGATTCCAAAAAAAATAAAATTTGGTTTAATTGTAGTTTAAAATGTTATGTAACAACACCTATTTCAGATTATACCAATAGTAGTTTTTATCAAAAAATTAAAGACATATACCATAATTACAATAATACAAAGTCAAATATTCGAGAACGTTTTCACCGATTTTTAAAAGTTTTAGATCTTTTTTATCAGTATAAAAAAAACTTTTTTCTAAATGCCTATTTTTTTTTTTCAAATTACAAGTTTAAAAATAATTCAACTATTTGTCTCTCATTATCTCGATACATATTCAGTAGGCATAGAAAAAAACCTTTAAAATGACGTGTAACATAACCTATTTTCTTAGATCCTTAACAACGCCAGAATAGATAATCCCAGTTTATACGTTAAAAACGTACAAAAAATCAAACTAAAAAAAGGGACAGATAGATTTTTTTAATTTTCACCTAAAATGTTCCTAGGGGCATTCCTAATTGATTCATAAAGAAAAATGTTGGTTTGTCGAAAAAAAAATTTAAAACGCTAAAAACCTATAGTCCAAAGTCCAAACCTAAAAAGGATGATAGAATAACAGCGGATAAAGTGCTACATTAAAAATAGCAATTTAAATTAAAACAATTAAGAAGTTAGTTAAGTACTATTACACAAATTAATATTAAAATGGCTTTTATATTTTGTTTGAAACACTAAGCGCAACTAATATTACAAGCCTTGAAGATATATCATGCTCCTCATTCTATAGTATACTCCTCGCAGGTCCAAGTAACTTTTTTCTGGTATAGTTTTAAGTTAAACTTGAGGTTAAACTTAAGTAAATTTCTAATTTTTATGTGGCATCCACTACAACTTTTGTTTTTAATGGATTTTTTCAAACTTGGCATGATTGACTTTTACTTGAGCTAATTTCTCCTCAAGAAAATAAGTTAATTGTAGATTTTCTTCCACTATTTTCTATTTTTACTTTCTCATAAAAGAAAGTAGGGGAGAGGGGGCGGATCTGGACAATTTTTTCAAAACGCATTTTTTTTCTATAAAAAAATAAGTGAGATAAATTTTATACGAAACAAAGGGTCAACAATAATATATAATATTATTATATAATAAAAAACAGACCTAAAAAAATATTCCAAAATAACAAGTCCACAACTGCCCCAAGTGTGTGTGCATGTGGACACAAAGGGAATTGTTTATACAAATAATAGTCACAGTTGTAACGAACACAAAACGTTTATAAACTATTATCTGTATCTAAACTATACTTATAGAAATTTATTAATGTATGTAAGTTGTTATAATATAACTTATATAAAGTTATAGTTATCATTCTTTAAGCAGATAGAAAATTTAATCATTGCAGAAGTTCTAGCTGTCCCTTTAACGTCAATGGTTTGGATTACTTTAAAATTACATCTCTTCCTAATAATACTTTTGTCGCTTGTAGTGGTAAATAAAAATGTCCACAAAAAAGGATGCTTTCCACATTTGCCCCATGTTACAATTTTAGGTTAAGTGGCCCATTAAATTAAAAATATAAATTTTATAGCAAAATTAAGGATAACACATCACAACACGTTCGTGTACATTAAAATATATTATATAATTTGTTAAGATTTACATTCTACTTAATTGAATAATTCAAATGACAAAAATCCGAAAAATTTACTTTAGCACGTAGTAAACAACCAATAAGTCATTGACAAAACAAATTTCAACTAACAACACTGAATCAGGTATATACGCATTAAAAATTACATCTATGATATTTATTTAAAACGTATAAACTTTGAAATAACCGCGGAAATTAAACTGTCCACATGCAGCCACTGTCCACATAAGCCCCTCCCTCCCGGGAGGGATCCCCAATTGTGATAGAAAAAGAAATCAAAAATGTTGCTTAAATCATCTTATTTTTTCCTAAAACTTCTAAAAAAATCAAAATAAGCAAAAGAAAGGTGTCTGTGGTTCTGTGGGTCTATCTGTCGGTATCCACGATAACTTAAGAACGCTTTGAGCTAGCGACTTAAAATTTGGTATGCAGATGTTTTTTATATTATTTTGGACAAGTTCGTATTTGAGCAAAATCGGTTGCGGGGAATGGGGTAAAAGTGTGGTTAAATGTTTGTTTTGGTAGTATTACTTTCCCCAAAAAGTCTTGCGTTAGTAAAAAAGTTTCGAAAAATTTTTATTACTTTTTTTACGTTTCTAGACGTTTTATATCCAAAAAATATGATTTCCGCCAAAGAAAAATTTCTATTGGTCGGTCTGTCGGTCTCTTTGTGTATCCGGCAAATTTGTGACCACAATAACTCAAGAACGCTTCGGGCTAAATACTTCAAATTTGGACCATAAGTTAATTATCCAAAGTTCTAGGCTGTGATTGTTTTTGGTAAAAATGGGATTGGGGTAAGGGGGTAAAATGGGGTAAAAACAATTTTTTTTCAAAAATATTTTTTTATTTATATTTCGTTTTACGAAAAAACTTTTTTTGAAAAAAGAAAATTTTTTTAAACTTATTTTTTTTTAATTTTACTTTTCTCAAGGAAAGTCTTGCTTTAGTAAAAAAAATTCGAAAAACAAAAAGTATGATTTACGTCAAAAAAAAATTGTCTGTAGGTTTTTACATAAAATTTTACACAATATATAAAAATTTTTGAATAAGTAATAAACATACTGTAAAAATTAGAGTATACATTGGTGCATTTTTACTTGTGTATGGTTAGTTTGCCACTTTTTTTGACCACCTGCTGCGGAAATGATATCTACACTCTTGTGAGTGTAATAAATACGTAGTAGTTTGAGTGTAAAGCACGTTTAAAATTTTACACTTAATTTTTTAGTGTGCATAATATCGTACATTATCTATTATTTCCGGAAAAATACGGGTTTAGGTTATTAACCCACACGGAAGTTGCGCCCTTTTGTCTATATTATTCGGTATTATCAATTTCGAAAATGAGCTAGTTACAGAATGAACATTCTATCAGTATTGCAAACTTTAATTAGGTTCATTGCTAATCCAAGTTAGGCCAGCTGGAATAACATGGTGGGGAAAATAGTATATTAAAGTAATAGTTTCATAACAGTCGTTTTTAGGACACGGGTACTATTGCGCTAAAAACGTGTTATAAAACGAGTGCTTTCTACTACTTTTTTATATTTTGCCCGAAAATTAAATAAAAAAGTACGTTTAAATTGATGACTGATTTAGGGATTTTTGTTTTGGGTTGAACTTACAATTTTCGGCAAATTAAAAAACAAATGTTATTGTCAGCTCTTCTCTTTTTCACTGCAGGTAGCCAAGTCATAATTGTAATACGCAAAAATTAATCGAAAAACGAAATTCTTTACTTATACGGGTATACATATTCAGAATATATTGATCCATGTAATTTACAACTTGTAAAACTATAGTGAATACCTGAATCAGTTATTATTATTTATAAAAATTAAAAAATTATTTGCAAAGAAAAGGAAACTCCAAACGATGCACACAGGTAAAAAATCCCAAAAAAAAAAAACGGAAAAAAATCATGAAGCGTGAAATTTGAATATTTATAAACCTTATAGTGTCCTCTAAATAATTTGAATACATTTTTTTGAAAATATTAGCGACCTTGGGTAAAAAATTACATTTAAGTGGCACACTGCATACCGGGTGGGCCATTTAAACGGTTAGAAGTCGTTATCTCAGAAACCGTAACAGACAGGTTTTTGAAATTTGGTATCAATCTTCAATATCAAGATAAAATTAAATGAAATCAATTTTCTATTCATTGTACACATTGATATTGGTACACTGCACCTTCTGTCTACTAGCCCTCCGCAGTCTATCAATATCACTCTGTACGACAATTAGAAAATAGATTGATGGAATATTTTATTAATAATTTTATAATTTTGATTAAAATAAAAAAAATCTATCTTTATAAATCTTTTTTCTACGATCTAATAGAAAAGTCAACATTTCTAAAAAAATAAAAAATAGTTTTCTGACCGAAAAATAAACTATTTCTCAGCATTTTACTTTTCTGCTCATTACCATGACAGCAAGCTCAAAATTGAATTTTGAGCTCTAGAGTATAGGCAACCCGGCAATTCAATCATAAATCAGCTGTCAACTTAACAGTGTCAAGCATATGCTACGAGATGTTGTGTTCTGCCATTTTTTAATATAAAATTATTATTTATCTTTGACCAAATCTCAATTTCTTGTACTAAATATTTATGTGTTAAATATTGATGAGGGTTTTTCTTATAAACCACCAGATTTGCAAAGCTTATTAGATCGCAGAAAAAATGTTGTTTGTATTACGAGCACAAAATCTGATTTCTGCTTTCGCGTGATTGCTGATCTCGGCTGGGGCGCCTCGATCAAATTCCACGCTCAAGCAAAAATCAGTAATTTTGCGGTCTTAATACAAAAATAACTATTGTTGCTTGGCCTAAGTTGTAATTATTGTCATTTAGTATATTTTACTGCCGGTATGCCCATCATTTTCTAACCAAATTATAGTCTTGTATATTGTGATTCACTATTTATGGATTATCGTTAATGGAATTTCCAATGAAAAAACGTTTTTGGGCTTGCGGATTATAAAACGGCAATTTCGAGCTATTAGCGGTTAACTCATGACATCTACTACCATTTACGGTGCACGCTTTTCAGGAATTTCAGGCTTTTAAATCAGTTTTAAATTGCCTGCGATGAACAAAAATAAACAAGCCGTGAAGATATGTCATGATTCGCGTTCACAAAATATAATTGCTTTGATCTAGTGCGCGTACTTAGTTTTTTATACTGTATTAAGTAGTGGCACATTCTAAATTTTTTTTCAACATTGTTAATAAGGAAAATTATGTTTTCTGAGAGAGTTTGGATTTTATCGGGTTTTTCCCTTATTTTTTATAATTTTTTGAAAAGTTGCGTCCGTAATAACTTTTATTTTTTTTTATTTTTTTATAAATAGGTACCTAGGTATCTGGCAGAATTGATCTTTATTGTAGGCTGTGAAGGGTATAATAATAACAAAAGTTAAATAAATACACTGCCCAGTAAAAGAGCTTTCCCATTTTCACCTCCGAGCTTGGTATGGATTTTTTATTATGAGATTCACTTTTAGCAACCTTAAAAATATACCAATTTTCACGATAACTACCCCCACCCCTTAGGTGGTGGAGTTTATTTTATTCATATTCGTCGACCCCAAAAACCACATTATACAAATTTTGAAGAAAATATTGAAAATATTTAAATATATTTACCCCATCCACCCCCGGAGTTTAAAAAATGTATTTTCCCCCATTTGCCCCCCTTGCCCCACCCCAATGTTCACCAAAAACAATCCCGAGCATACCTGTATACCAAATTTCAAGTATCTAGTTTAAAGCCTTCTTAAGTTATCGTACCCACAAGATTTCCCGGACAGAACGATCGCCCGACCAACAGACCGACCGACCGACCGACCGACAGACCGACGGACCGACCGACCGACCGACCGAGCGAAAATTTTTTTTTTGCTTGAAATTGAAAATAAGCAAACAAATGAAAATTTTTGCACGAATACAAGGCTTTCCTAAATTTTGAAAATTTTCAAAATGGGAAAGCAAAAATAAAAAAAGTTAGTGGAACATGTGAATTCAACCCGGCATACAATGCATTGTATAAAATGCATTGTATGAAATACATTGTATGAAATGCATTGTATGAAATGCATGCAAAGCATTATCCCACTAAGCTACGTAGCCATTGTTATTTAAGTATATTGTACCGTAATTAATACGTTCACTGCCAACGGCTAGTTTTGACAGCGGAGCAATGGGTATGGGCAAGAGAAAAATAGAAAGAATTGATTAATGTTGTTAGGGGCGCCAGTTACTTTAGCTTTTACTCCTTTAGGTAAGTAACAACCTAGTGTAAATACTTAAGCTTTTCAGTTTGAGAAAATATAACCCTTAAATAAAATAAGATAATTCATTTGAGAAATTTATTATAAATAAACTTAATGAAAGCACATCAAGTAATGTATTAATATATCTAAAAAAATATGTGTAATTATATTAAGATATAATTAAAGAAATCTTAATAAAAATTACTAAATTCAGAAATCATTCGACTTAAATGTATAAAGAAAACATGAAGTTCAGCAAGCACCAAGAAATGTATGTAAACAGCAATCATTTCTTGCAGTGTATAAAAGTCATGCTTAAATTAGAAATCATTTAATCAAAAGTATGATATTTAATAATTAATAAATGAGATTAAATGTTTAAAAAAAATAAGTACCTAAAAATGAACAAAAGCCAGAAGGGCATATAGTATTAAACAATACTATATCAGATCTGATAAAGTTTACAGTTATAAGAATATTGAAATAAAAGAATTTTAAATATGAAATATTGCTTTCAAAAGTTTTCAGAATGAGTACTTAGCTGGTTTCTGCAAAATCCATGAGGTATGAATTCCATCGTCTCCATCTGTGCAAGTCTCCTCTATGCTGATGAATTCATTTCTCAAATGAAAGAAAAAAAATATAGGCTGTCCCATCTACTTTGGAAAAATCATCTTCCAGGATAAAATGTATTATTGAAAATGTTGTCCGGGATAAAATATACTTTTGAAAATTATGTCCAATATAAAATTGTCTGCTAGACGGTCATATAGAATTTATCTATGCCGAAAATTACAGAACCATGTTCCAACAGAACATCACTCCATGCGGAGAACTTGTATATCAAATATACCAAAATAAACTTCAACTTAAATTAATGTAATTCCATATTAATGGTATAGAAATAGTAATTAATGGTGGTTAATGGTGCTTAATGGTGCTTAATGGTGCTTAATGGTGCTTAATGGTGCTAAAACAATAATTATATCTTAGAAATATTCTAAGAAACAGAAAAACTTAACTTACATGTCATACTAAGTCTTCGATGTCCATCGAAACGTTATAAATGCGTAATTGTAGACAAATGTATTATAGAGAAATAAGTCATATGATTCTTTATTATTAAAAATCATATTCTGATTATGTTTTCTTTATGTTATTTTCAGGTAGAACTATGGAATAGAGACTTATATGGTTAGAATTCAGTTCCTGCTACAAAATAGTCCCAGATACAAAATAGTTCTGTACGTACGTAACTATTTATATACAAAATAAACATAAATTATAACGTAAGTAAACGAATAGTTTAATTAACCCTTGCTATATTACAAAGTGACGATTTATATCGTTACACATGCCCCCTCCAAAAATAATAAAAATATTTAATATACAAAAAATATTTTTATACCAAACTCTATAACTATTTAACTTAAATAGCTAAAATATATACTATATTTTATTTAATAAATCAACAAAAAATACAATACTTTATGTAAATCATTTGAAATACTACTTGATAATTAACAATAGCTAAGCTTGATAACTACGTGTATCATTCGCCTACTCTTATGTAGAACATAATTTTGGGACTTTATCGGTGTGTGTCATAAACAGGTAATTGTCATAATCAGGTAATTGTCATAATCAGGTAATTGTCATAATTAATTTTGTTTTTCTTTTTAGCTAAGTTTTATCAAGATAAAAAAAAATAGAAATAAGACTTGACTGTGTGCACCAGAATTCTCTTCTACAAAAAATATATTTATATATATATATATTTTTTTTTACTATATACAAAAGTTTTGGGTACCCTTTAAATATTTTCAATACATTGATATTTTTTTAAATATCATTCCGAATGATACTAAGAATATATTCTTATTTAATAAAAGCTAGCCAACTGAAATGTCACTATTTGATCCAAAATATTTCTTTAGATCTTTAACATGCCAGTCGCCTCTATGACCATCTGCATTTTCCAAAATATACACTAACTTTGACTTTTTCGCAACAACTTTGCAAAGTATGTACTTTGGAGCAAGTTTTGCAGCAAAACTTTTACTAGCATCTGAGAGTACTTTGTTTCGTCTCCAAACTTTTTCACCTATCTCAAAATTTACTTCACGCTTGCGCAAATCATAAGTACGCTTATTTCGTTCATAAGCTTCATGTAAATATTTCTTTACATCAACAAAAATCTCTTTAAGATTTCCCAAGTCTTGGCTATACGAGTCTCTGTCACAAGGTTCTAATTTAACACCATCAGTTGATGTCATTTTGCCATAATAAGTTCCTGTGATAGGTACATTCCTCCCAAAATTAAGAAATGCCGGCGTATACCCCGTAACTTCATTTACAGACGTTCGTAAAGCTAGACCTATTTTTGCTAAATTTTTACCATTTTTGCAGTCAAAAATCGAATTTCCATTTTATCTAAATCGTCCATTTTGAATATTTATTTTTCAAAATTAACTTTAATTTACTCAAAATATTTATTTTAATAATAAAATATTTATACTGTACCACAAATTATTTTTTTTTGTGTACACTGCTCAACAAAGTTTTTGCATACTTTGGAAAATTTCCCAAATATGTCAAAAAAATACTAAATTATTATTTATCTCAATTGGACAAATTAATAATTATAAATAGTCTCCAAAACTACAAAATTAGCTAATATTTATTCATATCCTTCGCATAAATAAATACCCTATTATCCATTTATTTCTATTGAATAAACGATAATTTCTAGAAAAACTGAACCCACGCCAAAATTTCTCTATTCCATGTTATTCCATAAAATTCAGAAAAAACATAAAAAACACATATCTGATATATCTTATCAGATTAACTCTAATTTGACTTAATTTTCAACAAAAAATATTTTATTCATCAGTTATATGTAGTTTTTCTCAAAATGAACATTAAGTTACACTGAAAAAAAAAAGCTTTAGATTTTTATAAAAAATACACTGAGAAAAATGGAGTAAAATTAAAAAAACAAGTGTTCTATCTATCCAAATACCACGTTCTTGGGCGCCAATATTAGTGTACCGTAATTAATACGTTCACTGCCAACGGCTAGTTTTGAGAGCGGAGCAATGGGTATGGGCAAGAGAAAAATAGAAAGAATTGATTAATGTTGTTAGGGGCGCCAGTTACTTTAGCTTTTACTCCTTTAGGTAAGTAACAACCTAGTGTAAATACTTAAGCTTTTCAGTTTGAGAAAATATAACCCTTAAATAAAATAAGATAATTCATTTGAGAAATTTATTATAAATAAACTTAATGAAAGCACATCAAGTAATGTATTAATATGTCTAAAAAAATATGTGTAATTATATTAAGATATAATTAAAGAAATCTTAATAAAAATTACTAAATTCAGAAATCATTCGACTTAAATGTATAAAGAAAACATGAAGTTCAGCAAGCACCAAGAAATGTATGTAAACAGCAATCATTTCTTGCAGTGTATAAAAGTCATGCTTAAATTAGAAATCATTTAATCAAAAGTATGATATTTAATAATTAATAAATGAGATTAAATATTTAAAAAAAATAAGTACCTAAAAATGAACAAAAGCCAGAAGGGCATATAGTATTAAACAATACTATATCAGATCTGATAAAGTTTACAGTTATAAGAATATTGAAATAAAAGAATTTTAAATATGAAATATTGCTTTCAAAAGTTTTCAGAATGAGTACTTAGCTGGTTTCTGCAAAATCCATGAGGTATGAATTCCATCGTCTCCATCTGTGCAAGTCTCCTCTATGCTGATGAATTCATTTCTCAAATGAAAGAAAAAAAATATAGGCTGTCCCATCTACTTTGGAAAAATCATCTTCCAGGATAAAATGTATTATTGAAAATGTTGTCCGGGATAAAATATACTTTTGAAAATTATGTCCAATATAAAATTGTCTGCTAGACGGTCATATAGAATTTATCTATGCCGAAAATTACAGAACCATGTTCCAACAGAACATCACTCCATGCGGAGAACTTGTATATCAAATATACCAAAATAAACTTCAACTTAAATTAATGTAATTCCATATTAATGGTATAGAAATAGTAATTAATGGTGGTTAATGGTGCTTAATGGTGCTTAATGGTGCTTAATGGTGCTTAATGGTGCTAAAACAATAATTATATCTTAGAAATATTCTAAGAAACAGAAAAACTTAACTTACATGTCATACTAAGTCTTCGATGTCCATCGAAACGTTATAAATGCGTAATTGTAGAAAATAACAGTTACAATATCTTCCGCATTGTTTAAATATTCATTTTCACTAACTTTAAATAAAAATACATGAAGGATTACTTCGATGATTACAGAAAATAAACACTCGTCAGTACAACATCACCATTTTGTATCAAGGTTGCTTCAAGAAGAACGAAAATCGACCTTATTAACCGGTATGAACCCTTCAGGTAAATAAAATCCTATTTCTGAACTATTAGCGACATCTATGCAAGTCATTATCAACTACAGTTTTACCGTATAAGATTCCTAATAAAGGTAACGGAAACTACACCAAAAATAATAACTAATTAAAAGAAAATTGTCTAATAAATCCGTATTAGTTATATCTAACCTCAAAATATTACTCTAAGAAACAAATATAAACAATACTTATTGTTTATCAGCAAAACTAATAAAAATACGAACAGAATACTAAGTGTCCTGTGAACTAAGTATAAACAAAATACTGAATCTAAGTGAGCAGTTCCAGCAAACTATTTTCAACAAATTCTGGATTATCCCGAAGGAATAAGCATACGAAACTTTCCAGGAGAGACAAGCTACAGATGAAAGCCAGTGAAATCCAACCCTCAATAGACTCTGAAACATATAAAAACCAGGTAAGTCCATAGACAAATGTATTATAGAGAAATAAGTCATATGATTCTTTATTATTAAAAATCATATTCTGATTATGTTTTCTTTATGTTATTTTCAGGTAGAACTATGGAATAGAGACTTATATGGTTAGAATTCAGTTCCTGCTACAAAATAGTCCCAGATACAAAATAGTTCTGTACGTACGTAACTATTTATATACAAAATAAACATAAATTATAACGTAAGTAAACGAATAGTTTAATTAACCCTTGCTATATTACAAAGTGACGATTTATATCGTTACAATATATTAGTACAATACATTTATTAATCACCAAAAACTTTCTTAATTTCTCAAAAAATATTCGTAATTTTTTTCCAAATTGGTAGAATTGAATTGAATTAACTATTTCACAAACAATATATAGGCCAATCAATACTTGCATTTTTAGTTTCTTGACCAATCAAATCAAAATGAATCTGATAATTTTTGCACATGTGCATTTATCACTTGGTTACTATGGAAACAAGAAACTGACAGTTACTGACATCTTATAAATGTTATATTTTTGCAAAATGTATTTTTAATTTGTGAAGCTTACCTTTAGTTGATTTATTTTTATTGATAAGCAATATAAATGCTTATTTTATTACTAAAACATCCTAGGTATAAACCCTAATTAATTTCAAATAATATATTATATTTTATGCACTTTCCATCTTACAAGCTTTAAATCACTGATATTCATAAATTTTAATTTATTTAATTAAATCTTGGTATTAAAAACAGGCCACTCAAAACTAATTTAAACACGTATTTATTAAAAATATATTTACAGTAAAGAAGCAAATAATTTACTTCTTTTAAATGAAGGAAATCAAAACATCAAATGCCTACGATGGCACCAGTACAGTATTGAGAAACTTTATTAGAAACCGATAGCAAATTGTTTTTATACGGGTGGAAACACCCTTTATTTTATTTCTTTTCAGTTGAAAACTAAACTTTTTAAACAAAAACATCAATATTTAAATGCTAAAATATATGATAAAAATTATTTTATTGGAATAATCTTAAACATAAAATATCCCTCAAGCAAAGTTGGCAACATTAGCGAACAAGTGAACATCGTGGTTGTAAAAAGCAAATTTGAGATTTAAAATTTTAATTATAGTTGTAAAGTAATATTGTTGTTTAAACAACATTAAACATGGTAAAATTATATACTTCCTTATTTTGTTTGTGAAATAGTCTTTCAAAATACCATTCGTGCATGTTGAATTATACATAATTTTTTTAATGTATATAAAAAAAACATTTTGCTTAAGGAAATTGTCTTCGTGCATTTTTCGTCAAAATTCCTCGACCTGCTGTCTCGGAATTTTGTAACACGAAAAGTGCTCTTAAACAATTGCCAAGCTAAATATTTTTTTAATACAGTAAAAAAATTATCGATAATTCAACATGCACATGATATTACTACTGAAAAAAATACTTCAATTGGACTTTTAGCTTTTTTCGATTTTTTTAAAAGTTAACCCACCATAACTTTTTGTTTTTGGGGAGATTATTTTTTAAAACAATAGGGATTTTCCCCTCATATAACTTGATTTTTCCTAAAAATTTCCTATAACCTTGCCATACGGGAATAAATAGAAATATATAAGCACCCAGATAACATTAATGGGACAAAACCTCGTCACTGCACAGAGGGCCAGGGAAAAATAAGTGGACAAAATTCAGAATTTTTGCATACGGCTATTTTTGATACCGCTGATTTCGAATAAAATAATGAAAAAATTCAAAAAAAAAAATCCGCGCCACTAGGGTGGTCCAAAATTTTATTTTTCTATCGATCTTTATAAAAATGTGTCAAATGTCTTCTTTTGATTATGTTTATGTAGACCAATGTTTATAACCTAAAAATTCAAAATGGCGGAGTCAATATGAATCAATATGAACCTTTACTGTATTTGCACGACATCAGGGGTAATTTTTTTTGAAAAGTCTTCAGTTTTGGAGAAATACTTAAAATTAAATGAAAAATATATAATCAAACTTAAAAATTAATTTAATCCCCTATTTTTGTGAAAATCTTTATTTCAACATATTATGTCATCTGTAAAATAAACTATTTTTTTTAATCATAAAATATGTACTTAATTATCCTCAGATATATCTAAAAATATATTACATAATTAATATAATAATTTAGTAGAAAGTAAAATATTTATTATACAAATAAACTTTAATTAAAAAAATATAAGGTTTAATTTTATCAAACATTTCGTGCGTTAAGCCAAAATTATTGGATTACCATTAACCTGTTGTTAATATCTACGTAAAAAATACGTATATAAAAAACTTTATTATTTTTCTCTGTGTTGCGCAAAAAATCCGCAACTTTTTTTTCCATAGAATAATATTACTATAATTAAGGAAAAATCTCCATCGAAAAGCACACTTAACAAATGGATATTTTTTTTTTAATTTATGATTTAAACTGATAGTTACTATTTTCACGTTTCTAGGACCTTTATATCACGATACAGACACTTTACTAATTATGTAATATATTTTTAGACATATCTGATGATACTTAAGTACATATTCTATGATTAAAAAAAATAGTTTATTTTAAAGATGGCATAATATCTTGAAATAAATATTTTCACAAAAATAGGGGATTAAATAAATTTTTAAGTTTCATTATATATTTTTCATATTAAGTGCTTTAATTTTAAGTATTTCTCTAAAACTGAAGACATTTCAAAAAAATTAGCCCTAATTTCGTGCAAATACAGTAAAGGTTCAAAAACCGATGAGTCATATTGACTCCGCGATTTTGAATTTTTAGGTTATGAACATTGGTCTACATAAACATAATCAAAAGAAGACATTTGACACATTTTTATAAAGATCGAAAAAAAAAGTTAAATAGCTTTCTGCACCAAACCGAGATTAACCTCCGCGTTACAAAAGTGACATTTATCATTTGTAAACTTAAAAGCAATAAGTTAAAAGAGCAGCAATTTAATCTAAAAAATGTCAAAATTAAAGGGTCCAGTAATTTTTTTGTGGTAAATATTTTTTCTTATTGTGAGGGATTTAAAATATTAAGATAAGAAAATTATATGTATATTAATAGTTTAAGGTATATATTATTTGTTGATATTGTCATTTAGGAGTGTTTATTCGTTAATTAGACAGTACTTGATACATTAGGTAAAATTTACCACTGGGGCTAGTTGTCGCATTTGGTTTGGGGCTAGTTGTCGCATGATCTGGAAATATGTTCATGGTATAACATTTCCTTTTTTGCATTTTTATTATTCAAAACTGTGTTTAAAAGTGAAACTTAATAGGATAGAAAATAAAATCGTTTATTAAATTAAATTTAAAAAAAAAATAGAAAAAATATTATTTCATTATAAAGTTGACAATTTTGGTACAAGAGTAAAAAGTTAGATAACAATCGGCTTTTGGGAAGGCACATGTCTTATTAGTTATTTATATTTTTTTTTAAATACCTTTATATTTCTTCAAAAAAATATACTTTAAGAGCCGCGACAACATGCCCCGTGACGGGGCACGTTGTCGCATTTGTCAAGACTTCATAAAAAAAATCATAACTCTAATACCCTGTAAATTTTTCCATGTTTTATCTTATAATAATATTACTGAAACATGCAGCTAAAATTACCATTTGGTCAATTAAAAAAAAAAACAAAAATAAAGGAAAAAACTGACTTTGAATGAAAAGTGCGACAATTAGCCCCGGTCATCCCTACCCAAAACTCGTAATAATTTTTGACACAAATTGGTTTAAAACTAATCCCTGAAGATGTCTCTAGCAGTAATAGACGAAACGTCGGAAAGTGAAAAGCCATTGATACAGTATAAACCCGAAAGTGAAAGTTCTTTATATTTTTTTATACTTTACCAGTTGTGTCAATATACCTTTTTGTTTATGGAGAGTTTTTTAAAATTAATATGAATATAACTTGTGAATACATGTCTAATTTTTAACTTTTGAAATAACTTTTTTAATGGCCACAGTTTGAAGCAAAACCCACTTTAAAATAGGCTAAATGGCGGGCACTAAAGTGTAGTTATTTTTTTGTTTTAATTATTCCTATACTATTCTACACAGAAAAATAAATCAATAAATAACGTTTTTAATTTTAATTTTATTATTATTTTTTTAATTCTGGTATACCGATAGCCAGTAATTAAATTGCAGAAAATTCTTTTGTTTAACAAATAATGTACCAGGAATATATAATTTAGCAGAAGATAGAAAACTAACTGTTTATCAAGGGATGCCCGGTCGTTGCTAAGGGGGGCGCGCAATTGGCACTTGTTTGGGTCGGTTTTGGGAATAATAACTTTTTTATACTTTACTAAAAAGTTATGGAGATTTTTTTTAATTAATATGAATATAAGTTTCAGTTTCAGATTAATCCCTGAAGATGTCTCTAGTAGTAAGAGACGAAACGTCGGAAAGTGAAAATCCATTAACACGGTCTAAACCCGAAAGTGAAAGTTCTTTATATCTTAATGGCCGTGAAAGCTTAAAATCTAAAATGAATATAAGTTCTATATTTATAATATTTTCTCAAGATTACAACGTTTTTTAAATTTTTCCATGTTTTTTTTTATTTGCAGGAATGTTCAATATAAAAAGAATATATGGATAGATGGATTTTTCTGACATAATAATTTAATTCAAACATTTAACATTTTTTACCTGCCTTTCAAGTAGATAAATAAAATATAAAATAAAATTCAAAATTAAATGAATACGTACTGAAATAAAATTACAACAAATTTCCTTTTATATTTTAAATTTTTAATATTTTTTACCAAGCAATTTAAATAATAAACGCAGTGAGCGGTGTCAAAACGTAAAATATTTAAGAAATTTAAAAAGTTCAAATACGGTATTTTAAAAAAGTTTTCGAACTCAAAGTATTGTCAGCTACACGGAAACTTTTTCCAAGGTGCTAAAATTGAATATTAAAGTACAATTATGTCGAGGAAATCAAGAAATGCATTTTATTTATGTGGGCTTTATACTTTTAGGTATCTTAAAAGATAACATATATTTATTTCCACAGACTTTTACAAGTATCGGATAAATTCAATAATTAATATTACGTAGTTTTCTTAGTTTCTGTTTGTTATAGGGTAAGGTCGCTATAATCGTACCACCTAATATTATTTTTTATTTTTTTCATAATTGGTTACATTTTAGAAATTGCTTTTTGTTTTAAGTTAAAGTATAATCATTTTTTAACATATAAAAAGAATTACTAAACTTTATGAAATTTATAAGCAATATTTTACGTGTTTTATTAAGGTCTGTAAACGGTACGATTTGGGAGTCTGGTTTCCTAGCCATGAACTTAACGGACTTCACGGGTACTAAATTGTATGTATTTTTAATTGTCAATAATTAAGAATAAATATATTTAAATTACAACTTTCCACGATTCCTTAACAAAAAGATACCGAAAAAAAAATAATAAAACATATTTAATTATGTTCTACGGGAATTAAACACGGGCTTATTTACGAAATTCAGTACCGGTACGATTTAAGAAACTTCTTTCTTTTTGCATAGAAATTAAAAATATCCTTCTTTTTGAATACAAATTAAAAATATAACTTATAAACTAAAAATATGGATATGTTTAGTTTATATGTTAATTTTTCTGATATTAATTAATGTAATTACACATAAAACGATAATTGAAATTACTAAAAAGAAATATCACTAGAAAAACTTTTTACCAGTTTAAGCAATTTTTTTGTTAAACCTTATCTATACATTGAGGTTAGTTTACAACACAAATTATGTGACGCTTATGAGGGGAAGGGGCTGGCTGGAACCGTGTCTCGTAGCTGGACGCTTAAAACATATTAATGTTATCACGGTTTTGCATTACTTGTACAGTAGAACGTTTTAGATATTTTTTATTTCAATATAGGGAAAAGTATTCTTTTGTTAGGAGCAGCAACTTTTCATAGCGTTCTAACGTATTTTAAAGTATGTCAACGGTTCCTAAAGTTTAGTTTAAAACTATAACAAAGGTCCTCTCAGACTGTAAGTAAACTTATTTGCAGATCACATACGATATGAAAAATTAATCAAGCGAATTTATTAAACCAAAAAGACTTTACAAAGACGTCCGGTCCAGATAATCATTTATACTGAATTGAATGAAGGCAACTTTGATCTTAACTGTATTATAAAGCGACTAAAAGGATTTCAAAAAACTAGCCAAGCGAGGCGAACAAAAAAAAAAGAAAAAATGGTGCAACGAGATGCACAAAGGACAAAATAAATCATTCCCATTAAAAATAGAGATTTTTTTCTACCTACGCATTATTAGTCAGTTAATCTAAAAACTTTTTGGTAAACACACAATCAAGTGATTTTTGTGAAGAAAAAAAAAACTAAATTTTGATGCTCTGTTTCAAGTAAATTCAATTTTAATAAAGACAAGAAGCCTATGGAAAAGAATCCCCCAAAAATAGTGGAAGAAAAAACTGTTTTTTTTTGGGTTCGTTTGCAAAATTAGTTTTTGATATTGGCATTTGTCTTAATAACACAGGACCACAAAAAATATAAAGTTAGTTTTTTATAAACCAAACTATATTTTTTCTACGTATTTTTGGACGCGAAAACGTATATGACAAAGAAAAAATCTTAACCCTCAAAATCTTGAGATATAGCGCACACTGGGTTTTTTTTGTATAAATTCAAAACAAAAATCCGCAAGATTTCAGAAAAACTTTTTTTATCTAAATATTGCTAAATAAAAATGATTCATGACATAACTTGCAGATTTTAAATATCTGCGCTAGTTAATTTTTACAGGGCCACAAACTCCAACAATGACACTTTTTTCGTGTTTTTCCTATATATTTCATTAAAGATTTTATATAAATTACATAGCTACAGCCAAAAATTTATATATGTAATACATGTGCTTTATAAAAAAATTACAGATATTTTTTATGTGGGGGTTTAACGTTGCACATGTCAAAATAAATATATCATAACATCGTCTGATACCCTTAACCAGACTGTTTTTCTCAAGGTTTTTTTAGCGATATAAACAAATTTGACAATAAAAGACCTCTCTGATCCCTAATTAGTTTCAAAACCACGCGCACAGTAGAAAAATTTTATCATAAAGCTGGTAAAAATATAAAATTTTACACTGCTTTACCAAGGGGTCGGAGGGGGACAAAAGCCGACCAAAAAGTACGTTGCGTAATACTTAAACGGCTCTATTTTATTTTTCAATAATAAAGAGAAAAAAAGTGTAATAATGCTTAAAATCAGAATTTATGTAAACATAAATATATTTATGAAAAAACTATTTTTCATATTCAAACGAATGTATTTGATTTTAACAAAGAAAACCTTTAAAAATCACATTGTTTACTTAAAGTTTATATTTATTTGTTGCAATTAAATATTTATTTAAAACAACCGTTCTAGGTATATTTTTTCTATTTACTTAAACCAAATAATAGATTATTTGGATTAAATAAATTGAAATGTATATCAAATAATTGCCTACTAGAATTTAAGTAACTGCTAGATCGGTCAATTTCGCTAGTATTCGGCAGATTTTGCGATTTCACCGCCGTCGGCTACAGAGTACCGCGTGGGAGTGCATTCTCCGTCTTGCAATTTTTTGTAAATTTAAAAAAAGGAGTGCATAATGGAACAATTAATGCAAAAATTTGGTGTAGGTCATCTTTGGCCAAAACTACAAGGTAAGTTAATATTTTAATAAATTAATAGACTAAAACCCTTAGATACAGCAAAATTATACCTAAATAGCTTGCAAAAAATTATAGTGCCATGCGTTGCTTTTTGATAATACAGTTCTGCAATACTTATTGTTCATTTAATTTTGTTGTTATACAAAAAGAAAAACTGATGTTACTAACTGTTTTAATGGCGTCTTTTAAGATTAATAATTACATCATCTCTTTTTTATTTTTGAAGAATATTTATTTTAAAATCTCATTTTTTTGCCTTAAACAAATTTTATTTGTGCCAAATAAATATTTCGAACCTCTAAATAAGTGAATATTCAAAATTATTATTTTATTTGGACCAAATAATAATAATAAAAGTATTGTTAGATTTTGAACGTATTGTTAGATATAAAGAACTTTCACTTTCGGGTTTAGACCGTGTTAATGGATTTTCACTTTCCGACGTTTCGTCTCTTACTACTAGAGACATCTTCAGGGATTAATCTGAAACTGTATTGTTAGATTTTAGAACGTAAAAAAAAACAAGTAATTTTAATTTTGTTGGATCACAGGAAAAAAGGAGCAATGTTAACTCAAATGTAAACACCGGTAATTCTAATTTTATTGCAATACAGGTAATAAGTTAGTACTAATACAGATAATTAAACTTTTAACGCGGCCGTATGCCCGTTCCCTTTGTTCCCTCCAATTTTAATGAAAATTACCGTTTTTAATGACTGAAATTTCCTTGTTTTTTCTCGTTTTCGAGAATTAGGTTAAAACTTTAAAAATAAAACATTTTTTGGAAAGATACTTTTTTAGGTTAAGTATGCAAGTTTTCTATTTTTTTAACCAATAAAATATTTTTTACAGAAATTAATACGTACCCAGTAAACACAAAGATCTAATTTTTGTTAAATTGACAGCTTATTAAACGTTTATCATACGTAAATTTACGTATACGTATAATAAACGTTTGATAAGCGGTCATTTTAACAAAAATTAGATCTTTGTGTTTACTGGGTATATTATTTTTTTTTACCCCAAATAACCAAACTATCCCATATACAGAGCGGTTCAAAAGTCACCCCCCCCCTCTTATCTTTTGGACGAGTTGAGACATCGACTTCAAATTTGGAACTCTTAAATAAGACAACTTAAACTATCTTTTAGCTTATATTTAATACTTCTAGCTCTTAAAATGTAAGCACATTATTTTAAATGGAGAGGCGGGTCGTGTGCACGGAAAAAAAAATTATAGCTAGGAGCGCTATAACACACATACCAAGCAAATTATAATCGCTTATTATATAAATACAAGGCTTTCTCTTACAATTATGGCAGTCAGTGTAAAAATTTATATGAAATACTTTAATTGTTTAGTGAATAATAAAATATAACAAATAGTATGGCATTTATAGCTTAAATAGATTTAATTATTGTCCGTGCTAATAATTTTTATAATATATTAAAATTTCTGTAAATTTATAATAGTGCCTGTAATAAATATAATCCTGTCTGTAATATATATAATCGTTTCCAATTTATTTTTAACATTATTAGTTATTGTGTCCCTTATAATCTATAGCTTAAATCACTATAATTTGCCACTGTTACCAAATATCTTATAATGTATAGCGCAGAGCTCACTAATTTCTTTCCGTGTGATACCTCATTTTAAAGCTTATAAAATTATCTATTATATAACTATATTTATTTTTATTTTTTTTAAACTTTTTTTTTTTGTTAAATAAGGTTGACAATGGGTATTTTTGCCAAAATTTCTCTAAAAAAAATCAAACAATTTTTTAAACATACTAATTTCATGATGAATAAACGTAAATTATACTTTTAAACTAATTTTATTTGACAAATAAAAGTTTAGAATAAAAAAAAAATAAAAAATCGCATTTTTTAGCACAAAAAATTGAAAAATCAAAAAATTGTTTAAAAAAATTAAGAATATAGGTACAGTCAAATAGAAAATTTTATTTGCTTTTCCATTTAAAAAAATTCCATTTAAAAAAATTCCATTTAAAAAAATCCCCCCGTGCCCCCCTGCCCACATTTTAAGATCTGAAAGTATCAAATATATGCTAAAAGATAGTTTGAGTTGTCTTATCTAAGAGTTCCAAATTTGAAGTCGATATCTCAACTCGTTCAAAGGTTTAGAGGGGGGGGGGTGACTTTTGGAGCGGAGGTATAAGTATTCTATTCAAACAAACAGAATATTTCACTCAAACAAAAGATTTATTTGTTCTGAATAACAAACAAATTGAATCAACAACAAAGATATTCGGTACAAATATATATATATTTATTTAATTTGAATAATGTATATTACCTATCAAATATATTAAATAATTACTTGAAATAAATATTTATTTGCTTTACGTTGTTACTCTGAATATCAGTCAAACAAATTTACTTTTTTTTCAAACAAATATTTGTATGTCCATTATCAATATTTGTTTAACTCAACTCCATTTTTTTTTATCCAAATGATTTTTTTTTCTGTGTACGCTCGCTTAGGAAACACTTATGGAGCGGAACTAAAACGGCCAGTTTAGTCCATTGGTATATAAATAACTATTAAAAATTTATTTCTATTTTAAAATGGAAGACCTCTTAAACGCCTGTTTACCAGTTTTACAAAAAAAAATATTATTTTCGGTTTTACCAGGTTTACGATAAAATTTTGCCACTGTACATGTGGTTTTGAAAAAAAAAATAGGTATTAGGGAGGTCTTATTGTCAAATTTTTTTAAATCGCTAAAAAACCGTTGAGAAAAACAGTCTGGTTAAGGGCATCAGACCATTTTATGATATATTTCTTTTGACACAGACTCCACATCACTGGAGATAAAAAAATACATATAGTTCTCCGCATGAAAGAAAGCCTCCGACGAATGGGAGAGAAATCATTCGCGCTCTCTTCTTTCCGTCAAGAGCGTTATAAGGCGTGGGTGCCTACAACGGGCCTCCCACTTGCACACACATTCCAAACATATTTCCCGTAGCCACAGATCCGTGCGTTAAACTATACTTTTTTTATAAAGCCTATGTATTTGTGTAGGAGTATTGCATATATAAATTTTTAGCTGTATCTGTATTCTTTATATAAAATTTTTAAAGAAATATATCGTAAAACACGAAAAAAGTGCCAAATTTTTGTTACCCTGTAAAAAATTAACTAGATTAGATATTTAAAAGTTATGGCATGAATCATTTTTATTTAGGTATATTTCTATAACAAAAAAAATTTGAAATCTCGCCGTTTTTTTTCCTTGAGTGCCATATTCGTTTTCAGCGCCTCAAAATTATGTAGAAAAAATATAGTTTGGTTTATGAAAAACTAACTTTATTTTTTTTTTGTGGTCCTGTGTAATGTCAATTTTTTGTGGTAACCTGTAAGTATCTCTTGTTCTGTTTAATTGATGTGTAAGGTTAGTAACCGCTGCTCCACAAAAAATTGACATACCTGGTGTCCCACATAAAAGGTACAACCCTTAATAATTTTTTTGCACGACCAAGACTAAAACTTAATTTTACGCTTTCATTTTCGGGACTAAACTTGCCGTTTTTCTCCCAAGGGAAAAATATCACGGCAACCTTGATAATATTAAAATATTATACATACTATTTGCTTTACTGGTACAAAAATCAGTTTTGATGATGTTTTTTAAATAAATTAGCGATTCAAAAGAATTTATTTGATTTTAACAAAGAAAACCTTTAAAAATAACATTGTTAAAATTGCTTAAAATTTAACGTCTTCTTCCATTTTTTCGAACTAACGTTTGTGCCAACCATATTAAAAAACAAATGAAATCGCGATAGCCGTGAAACTGAGGCATCTTGATTAAATTACGAAAATAACCTGATTTTAAAAGCAAGGTTTTTAATTTTAATTTTATCTACCTGCTTAAATTATGTTTGGTCGTGCAAAAAATAGTGTATGTACCAGAGTACTAAAAGTGCCTGTTTTAATCCCTTGCATTTCTGTTTGCCTCGCTCGCTACGTTCGCTCAGGAAACACTCATATAGGGGGACTAAAACAGGCAGTTTGGTCCATTGGTATATAAATAAATATTAAACTAAATGTTTAAAAAAAATCCTCGGGGAGGTCCATTTTTGTTTCAAGGGGGACATATTTGATGATCTCACCACCTTCCATTAAAATACCTTTAAAACAAGGTATTACTCAATAAACAGAGTGTATTTGAGATGGGGTCCAAATTTTTAAAGGGTGATCCTACATCAGAAAATATAACAAAAATTTCCTATAAACATTTTCCTAAAGATGCGTACTAAGGAAGCTAAGCCCCTTTCAAAGTGGTTAAAAATTCGGTTTTCTCTTAACTCAGGAACACATTGAGTTACAGAAACTAAATATTTTAATTATGTACCATGTTTTTATATTAACATTTCTAATAAAATAATATTTATTCATGTACAGACATAAATCCTTAACAAATGAAATGTATGAAAAACATTTGTGGGCTGGTTTCTTTTATATAACAGGGCCCAATTAATCCTATGTTATATAAAAAAAATTAAAAACAAATAGAAGCTGTTTTTCTTTAAAATGTCAAGTTTTAAAAGCCTTCAACGTTTAAGAAAAATTAATTATTTTATACCAAAATTATTTTAACGTCACGCTCCCGGGGGTAGTGGTAAGTAATTTTTTTATACATATATATATATATATATATATATATATATATATATATATACATATATTTTTTTATTATCAAAAAAAAAAGAAATAATGTCTCTTAGCCTGCTTTGATTATAACTTTACGAAATTGGAAAAAAGACAAGAATTTTGGAATTTTTTACATTCTATTGAAAATAAAAATAAATAACAAAAATGTGCATTTTAGTAATTTAGTTTATTGAAAGCAGACATAGTAAAAATATATCCTAAAATTTAAAAAAAATATTAAGGGTGGGTTTTTTGAGATATTTAAGTTTAAAGTTTTTATCTAATATCTAAAAAAAACAAAACACTATCGATATAAAAAAATTGTATTTTGTCAAGAAATTGAGGTTATTTATGTTAAAAACCGTTTTTGGATATCTCTAATAGTTTTAAAGTTATTATACTGCAAATTCAATTTTTATAATAATCTTTATCAGTATCTTAAAAAATATGCTTCTTTCGAAAAAATCAAATTACGGATCTATTTCTGATGTCACAAGGTACTCATAAAATATAATTTACCCAAATCCGTGACCATAGTGCTGTCACCGTTGCCTAAATCCATGTGGAATAGGCCATATTTAATAATAACGCTAAACCCGCTACATATATTTAAAATTGTGTCTTTTTTTTTCACCTTTTTTTATTTCTTTTTCCTTAAATATTTTCTTTATTTTTAGAATCTTGAATAGCAACCGCCATTTTGTGATGCGAATTTAAAAGAGCCTAAAAAATTAATATTTTTGGTTGAAATAAAAATTAAATACCAACCCTTAAATTAAGGGTGGATGATGTTTTAAAAGAATTGGTATAAAATATTCAGAAAAATATGTCAATATAAAAATAAATAATTTCAGTTTAATTCATGGTGGTTGTAACTTCTACCCTTAGCTACCAGCCACTTCAATTGTTATTTTTAATTAAACACCAACTCTTGCGAATCTCTATTTTAAAGAGCGTAATCTATGGCACAGAAAATCCCCAGATACCGATTTTGGTTCGAATTGGCAATTAATGACACAAAACATCCGCCATGTTGACGCCGCCATTTTGATTTTTTGTAATTATGACAAAAAATTCGTAATCTACGACCCCGAAAACCCCCTGATACCGATTTTGGTTCGAATCGGCCAGAAAATACAAAAGTCGTCCGCCATATTGGCGCCGCCATTTTGATTTTTTATTTTGACCACAAATTCGTAATCTACGACCACGAAAACCCCCTGATACCGATTTTGGTTCGAATCGGCCAAAAATCACAAAAGTCGTCCGCCATATTGGCGCCGCCATTTAGATTTTTTGAATTTTGACAAAAAATTCGTAATCTATGACCCCGAAAACCCCCTGATACCGATTTTGGTTCGAATCGGCCAGAAATTACAAAATTCGTCCGCCATATTGGCGCCGCCATTTAGATTTTTTGAATTTTGACAAAAAATTCGTAATCTATGACTCCGAAAACTCCCTGATACCGATTTTGGTTCGAATCGGCCAGAAATTACAAAAGTCGTCCGCCATATTGGCGCCGCCATTTTGATTTTTTAAATTTTAGTAAAAAATTCGTAATCTACGACCCCGAAAACCCCTTGATACCGATTTTGGTTCAAATCGGCCAGAAATCACAAAAGTCCGCCATATTGGCACCGCCATTTTGATTTTTTTAATTTTGACAAAAAATTCGTAATCTACGACCCCGAAAACCCCCTGATACCGAATTTGGTTCAAATCGGCCATAAATTACTGTTCCGTAATTAATACGTTCACTGCCAACGGCTAGTTTTGACAGCGGAGCAATGGGTATGGGCAAGGGAAAAATAGAAAGAATTGATTAATGTTGTTAGGGGCGCCAGTTACTTTAGCTTTTACTCCTTTAGGTAAGTAACAACCTAGTGTAAATACTTAAGCTTTTCAGTTTGAGAAAATATAACCTCTAAATAAAATAAGATAATTCATTTGAGAAATTTATTATAAATAAACTTAATGAAAGCACATCAAGTAATGTATTAATATATATAAAAAATATGTGTAATTATATTAAGATATAATTAAAGAAATCTTAATAAAAATTACTAAATTCAGAAATCATTCGACTTAAATGTATAAAGAAAACATGAAGTTCAGCAAGCACCAAGAAATGTATGTAAACAGCAATCATTTCTTGCAGTGTATAAAAGTCATGCTTAAATTAGAAATCATTTAATCAAAAGTATGATATTTAATAATTAATAAATGAGATTAAATGTTTTAAAAAAATAAGTACCTAAAAATGAACAAAAGCCAGAAGGGCATATAGTATTAAACAATACTATATCAGATCTGATAAAGTTTACAGTTATAAGAATATTGAAATAAAAGAATTTAAAATATGAAATATTGCTTTCAAAAGTTTTCAGAAAGAGTACTTAGCTGGTTTCTGCAAAATCCATGAGGTATGAATTCCATCGTCTCCATCTGTGCAAGTCTCCCCTATGCTGATGAATTCATTTCTCAAATGAAAGAAGAAAAAAATATAGGCTGTCCCATCTACTTTGGAAAAATTATCTTCCAGGATAAAATGTACGATTGAAAATGTTGTCGGGGATAAAATATACTTTTGAAAATTATGTCCAATGTAAAATTGTCTGCTAGACGGTTACATAGAATTTATCTATGCCGAAAATTACAGAACCATGTTCCAACAGAACATCACTCCATGCGGAGAACTTGTATATCAAATATACCAAAATAAACTTCAACTTAAATTAATGTAATTCCATATTAATGGTATAGAAATGGTGAGTAATTATTGGTAATTAATTAATGGTCTAGTAATGTAGTAATAATGGTGCTTAATGGTGATTAATTAATGGTGCTAAAACAATAATTATATCTTAGAAATATTCTAAGAAACAGAAAAACGTAACTTACATGTCATACTAAGTCTTCGATGTCCATCGAAACGTTATAAATGCGTAATTGTAGAAAATAACCGTTACAATATCTTCCGCATTGTTTAAATATTCATTTTCACTAACTTTAAATAAAAATACATGAAGGATTACTTCGATGATTACAGAAAATAAACACTCGTCAAAATGACACCACCATTGTATTCGAGTTGCTTCAAGAAGGAGCGAAAATCGACCTTATCAACCGGTATGAACCCTTCAGGTAAATAAAATACTATTTCTGAACTATTAGCGACATCTATGCAAGTCATTATCAACTACAGTTTTACCGTATAGGATTCCTAATAAAGGTAACGAAAACTACATCAAAGATAATAACAAAAGAATATTTCCTAATAAATCCGTATTAGTGATATCTAACCTCAAAATATTACTCTAAGAAACAAATATAAACAATACTTATTGTTTATCAGCAAAACTAATAAAAATACGAACAGAATACTAAGTGTCCTGTGAACTAAGTATAAACAAAATACTGAATCTAAGTGAGCAGTTCCAGCAAACTATTTTCAACAAATTCTGGATTATCCCGAAGGAATAAGCATACGAAACTTTCCAGGAGAAACAAGCTACAGATGAAAGCCAGTGAAATCCAACCCTCAATAGACTCTGAAACATATAAAAACCAGGTAAGTCCATAGACAAATGCACTATAGAGAAATAAGTCATATGATTCTTTATTATTAAAAATCATATTCTAATTATGTTTTCTTTATGTTATTTTCAGGTAGAACTATGGAATAGAGACTCATATGGTTAGAATTCAGTTCCTGCTACAAAATAGTCCCAGATACAAAATAGTTCTGTACGTACGTAACTATTTATATACAAAATAAACATAAATTATAACGTAAGTAAACGAATAGTTTAATTAACCCTTGCTATATTACAAAGTGACGATTTATATATGGCGGACGACATTTTAACATAAATACATGTTTCATAGTTAATTTTGATGTTATGAGGTCTTCCAAGTATTCCGCAATGTTTTATACTCAAAGATTTTTTCTTTTTTGACAAGTGAGTACAATAACCTAAAAGAATAAGGGTTTTCAAATCCCTCTAGTGACACCTCTTTTATTTATTAATTGTTTTCTCTTGTACTTGTAGGGCACAGCCCTGAGGATGATAATTATTTTATCGAAAGCGCTCGGCCACTAGCATATTATACATTTTATACCTAAAATACGCAGTTTTACTAATCATTAAAACCAAGGTATACACGTCTAAACACCATACATAACTAAATTAGGTTTAAAATTTTTATTATAAATGATAAAAAATATTGTGTCGACCACGGGAGAACGGTGCATTTCGTAATCAGGATGGTTGAATTAGTCTTTAAAAAAATAAACTGCAGCTATAAGTGATGTGTAGTAAACGAAATTACATCCTTAATTTGTCCCAACTTCAAACTCGTTTTTCTCGAAATCTACTTTTTATGCTTAAGGTACCTTTTCGCCGCTATACACACATATACAGAGTATTTTGGGAGAAAAGAGAAATATTTAAGGTTGAAAATTAAATCGTAAACAAATATTCCTGTATACAGCTGTATCTCGAAAAGAAAGCCGTTCTGGGTTTTTTTCTTTTTTAGACCTCTAGAACACATTTCTAAACTTTTCCCTTTTCCCTTATCTGCCGTGACACCCTGTATAATATAGATTATATTTTTTAACGTATAGCTAAGCAAAGAGAGAAGTCGAGAAAAGTAAGTTTTTTTTAGCAACAGCAACAGCAGGAGAATTTTTAGATTTCTATCGGAAAAGGTAAATACATATATTGAAAGAAAATTCTAACAATCTCTAAATATTTCGCTAAAGGCCTAATCAAAAAGTATTATCTGGTTGTTCCATTTTGTCTACTCTTTCTAATCAAATTACCCTCATATAAAATCCACATATTTTATTGAACTGTATTCTTTTTTTTGAATAATACCAACAAAGAAAAAGGTAGAATTCTTTATTTAATATTCCCCAGGATAAAAAACAAGCCGTAAAAATATATAATGCTTCGCATTACTTGGTATACTCTTCACAGTGGATAGTGCATTGACTTTTTATCTTGATTTACTTTCCAAAACATTAATGCTTTAATCTGCTGGTGCCTAATTTTTTATACTATACACTGTACAAAATTTGGGTAGAATTGGAGAGTAATACAGGGTGACTCAGAGTAAAATTTGGTTTTCAAACTTTCCCTCTATAAAACCTATAAAAGTTACAGATGTACGAGTGTCAAAACGTAGCCAATACATGCGGATTATTAGCAAACATTTATATGTGCTCGGGAGAACAACACGCGTGGCACAATATTTTTTTAAATCGAACGATTCTTATAATTCTCCGCATGAAAGAAAGTCTCCGACGGAAGGGGGAGGAATCATTCTCTTCTTTCTGTCAAGGTCATACGTGTTTACAACGGGCCTCCTACTTGCACACACATTCCAAACATATTTCCCGTAGCCACAGCTCCGTGCGTCAAACTATACTATTGTGGCTAGGCGACGTTTCTCTAATTATTCTCGATGTTCTCCAGTGTTCTGGTGAACTTTTTTTGACCCGGGCGGTTTACCACAGAATACGTCTCTCGAAATCGTTTAACCCATAAGTTTACGGATGGTGCATTATTTACTCGGAAAATGATTACAGAAAGGTCGGCTAGCCAAAACGTAAGAATCGTTCTATTTAAAAAAGCCTCTACCATAAACCCGTGTTGTTCTGCCGACCACATCTCCATGTTTACTAATAATCCCCATGTATAAGCTATGTTTTGACACTAGTACGTCATCTGTAACTTTTACAGTTATGATAGGGGGAACGTTTGAAAACTACCCTGTATTAAGATTTAATAATAAAACTCATATTTTACAGTTTTATAGGAAATTGAACTAAATCTTTAAATTTACCCTTACGATGATGACGTTATATCCTAAAATTAAGTTTTAAGATTGCAACATTATTTTAAAACTAGGCGTGATAAATTCGGCAAAATTTTACAATTTTCTGTTAAAATTCTGGTACCGATAGCCTGTAATTAATTTTTACAGTGTAATAAAAATTAGCTCCTCTATAACTTTTTACTTTTTCTCTTTATGACTGATTTTTTTTTAATTGACAGGCAAGAATATTTCTATTTAGTAAAGAAACCTTTTCTGAAAATTTTGAGTTTATTGAACGTTTACTTCTATTTTTAAAAATCATGCTTTTCCTATTTTTTTACTAAATTTTTTATTTTTTAATAGATTTTTTTCAATTGAAAGATTGATTGATCCTTACAAGAAAATAAATTTTTCCTAAAAAAAACCGCCAATCCGACATTTTCTACAGCTTTTTTCGATTTTTTAAGTTTAGCCGACCATATATGGTTATGCATAACTTTTTTGTTTTTGGGGAGATTATTTTCAAAAACAATATGGATGTTCCTCTCATAAAATTCGTTTCTCTTTAAAATTTCAAGTCCATCAGATAATAGGTTTGGACTTTACTGATAGCCTGTAATTAAATTTTTACTTTTTCTCTTTATGACTGATTTATTGTAATTGGCAAGTATATTTCTATTTACTAAGGTAACCTTTTCTGAAAATTTGGAGTTTATTGAACGTCTATTTTTATTTTTAAAAATTAGTCTTTTCCTATTTTTTTCTATTTTTTTTATTTTTTAATAGATTTTTTTAAATTGACGCATTGATTGATCCTTACAAGAAAATCAATTTTTCCTAAGAAAATACGCTTTCTTCGATTTTTTAAGTTTAGACTACCATAACTTTTTTGTTTTTGGGGAGAATATTTTCAAAAATAATATGGATGTTCCTCTCATAAAACTTTGTTTCTCTTTAAAATTTCAAGTCAATCGGATAAAAGGTTTGGGCTTTACCGATAGCCTGTAGTTAAATTGCATGAAATAATTTTTACAGTGTCTGTAATAAAAAGTGGCTCCTCTATAAATTTTTACTTTTTCTCTTTATGACTGATTTATTGTAATTGGCAAGCATATTTCTATTTACTAAGGTAACCTTTTCTGAAAATTTGGAGTTTATTGAACGTCTATTTCTATTTTTAAAAATTAGGCTTTTCCTATTTTTTTTCTATTTTTTTATTTTTTAATAGATTTTTTTAAATTGACGCATTGATTGATCCTTACAAGAAAATCAATTATTCCTAAAAAAATACGCTTTCTTCGATTTTTTAAGTTTAGACTACCATAACTTTTTTGTTTTTGGGGAGATTATTTTCAAAAATAATATGGATGTTCCTCTCATAAAACTTTGTTTCTCTTTAAAATTTCAAGTCAATCGGATAAAAGGTTTGGGCTTTACCGATAGCCTGTAGTTAAATTGCATGAAATAATTTTTACAGTGTCTGTAATAAAAAGTGGCTCCTCTATAAATTTTTACTTTTTCTCTTTATGACTGATTTATTGTAATTGGCAAGCATATTTCTATTTACTAAGGTAACCTTTTCTGAAAATTTGGAGTTTATTGAACGTCTATTTCTATTTTTAAAAATTAGGCTTTTCCTATTTTTTTTCTATTTTTTTATTTTTTAATAGATTTTTTTAAATTGACGCATTGATTGATCCTTACAAGAAAATCAATTTTTCCTAAAAAAATACGCTTTCTTCGATTTTTTAAGTTTAGACTACCATAACTTTTTTGTTTTTGGGGAGATTATTTTCAAAAATAATATGGATGTTCCTCTCATAAAACTTTGTTTCTCTTTAAAATTTCAAGTCAATCGGATAAAAGGTTTGGGCTTTACCGATAGCCTGTAGTTAAATTGCATGAAATAATTTTTACAGTGTCTGTAATAAAAAGTGGCTCCTCTATAACTTTTTACTTTTTCTCTTTATGACTGATTTTTTTTTTTTTTTTTTAATTGGCAAGACTATTTCTGTGTACTACCTTTTCTGAAAATTTTTAGTTTATTGAACGTTTACCTCTGTTTTTAAAAATTATGCTTTTCCTATTTTTTTCCTAAAATTTCAAGTCCATCGGATAATAGGTTTTTGAGTTATCGTGCTAAAAAAAAACGTGACATCAGTCGGTCGGTGAACCAGACGGACTTTTTCAAAGTTATTTTTTCACGAATTTTTATCCCAGACTGTTTTTGGCGATTTCGGAAAACTCTTAACCACCGTATCCCTGATAGCACAAAAGACTTCTAAGAAGATTATTAAAATAAATAGTCGGAAGGACAGCATACTTTTTAGAAGCATATCTATTTTTCTCAGTATATTCTAAGAACGAATAAAGAAATGCAAAGGATATCGTTTTAATCGTGCTGAGAGTTCCTAAGAAGCTTTCTATAAGCCTCTGCATCAAATAAGAATGCTTTAAGAAGCATGTTAAGAATGTTCTTAGAAGTAGGTACATGTACTTTTAAGAATATTCTTAAAATATTCTTATTTGATGCATTTAAGTAATAATATTGAATATTGCGCATGTAGGTAGGCGTTTCAAATTTCTACATTAATAGTAGTTTTTCTCTTTCTTTCAAATATACTTTATGATACTCGATCCTTTTATAAAGTGATATCATAAATTTGGACATGGCGAAAATTTTTACGTCTTTGTGATAAACCTAATAATTAAAGTATATAAAAATCTTTAGATATAGTATCCATCAGGTAAGATTTATATGCGGTATGCAGTTTTACTGTGAAAGCAAATTTTCTACCAGACATAAAAATCATGCGGCACACAAAAATCCAATGTTTAGAGAAAAGAAAATAATAAATGATTATCATTTCAAAAAATAATATATTTAATTTTTTGTCTAAAACTATATAAAATCGCTTTATATCTAAAAATACCTCCATTTCTACTACTTAAGGATAAAACAGCAATTTTAGGAATATTTGTAATTCTAACCTATTAAAATTAAAATAGAATAGTTTAAGAATATGTATTTGGGAATATCCTTACCAAAATACTCTAATCATGCTTAGCATGTGCACTATAGCATTATTCTAAAAATATTCTCATTAGAATATTTTAAGAATATATATTGGGAATATCCTTAGCAAAATACTCAAATTAGAATATTTAGAGTAGAAGCACTTATGCTACTACAGCAGTGCACCTTTTAAGAACATGCTTAGCATGTTTACAGCATTATGCTAAGAACCTTTTCAAGGGAACGATTAGAAAACCTTCTTAGGATGAAGTGTTTTATCAGGGATTATGCTGTTCTAGCGCTTACGCGCTGTGAAGAGTACAATAAATAAATAAATAAACCCAACGTTAGATTTTATTATCTTACATATTGATATTTCCAATACACATTCCGAAAAATCAGACTGATATCTATTTTAATAGAAAATTCTGCTGAAAAACCGAAACAAAATTTTATTTAACCCACTAAACACAGAGAAAAAAAAATAATATGAAGTATTTGTGATACTTGTGTTAAATACTTGTTGCAAGTATAAAAATACTTAACCCAATAATGCCCAGCATATGATATATCAAACGCAAAACACGGTATTGTTTGAAGTTATGTAGTAGTTATACAGTACAATTTTACGGGAATAAACTGTTACCGTTTAAGTTATATAACAACAGTGAAGTGTGTAAATATTAATAAAAACTTTTATATAATAAGTCTGAATTACTGTGTTAATAAAGTTTTATACTATTTTCTACAAAATGAGCAAAAAGTGGTTTTTTATTAAAAATAGGTTATAAATTGGTTTGATTTTATTGTAGCAAGTCCAGGGGCGTAGCTTTGTGTTTTTTATAAGTATGCAAGGTGTGTATATAGAATAAATTACTTAGGTGTCCTATTTTTGAAACTTAATTCTATTCTGAACTCTGCGTATGTTATATCATACGCTGGGCACCGAAGGATAAAGTCATTGCCTATACTATTAGTCAATAAATTTTATGTAAAATATACTTTACTTATAATATACCATAGTATGATATATAATACCTCGATTTTAAATATTACAGTACATTTTAAATTTTATTAAGAAATAAAAAAGGAAATGCTACCTCTCAGATCCAAAAGATGCTAAGGAAATGCCTAATTATTTAGACCCACTACAGTCAGATGACGACGATAATCAATATTGTGAAAGATTAGATTTGATATTATGTCCAGTAGATGGCCAGGATAGTGACATACACGGTGTATTTGAAATAGGGTAAAAAAAATACACGTATAGCTCTTGGCATAGTAAAGATATTTCATGAAAATTAAGAAATATATATATACAGTATTTATTTATTTATTTTTTTATTTAGTTTATAGTCGTTCTCGGACTTAATTTTAGTAGTTTCAGAATGAGATTTTTTTGAAAAAAATGTACCTTATAGCCGTACCCCACTGTCATGTTATAAAATTCTCTAAAGCGGTTTGGACTTTGTAGATTTTGCATTTAAAATTTTAAATATCAAATATACTTGTATCTGCCCAGCGTATGATATATCATACGTCAAAATTTTTTATGAAAAACTAAAAAAAAAATAAGTATTGTATGAACGGGAATGACCGTTTGTTTATGCCTAAATTAGACTCGTATTACGATATTACAAAAAAAATCGAAAAAATCGAATTCTGGGCAGTAAAGGGTTAATATAAATATATTTTTTCTATTTTGAGACTATTAAAATCTCATAATCACACGCATTTTGCGTATTCTTATAGGACCATAAGAGGTTAGTACTTTTTTTTCTTTTGGTAAAAGACAATTTAATTTCGGTTGACGTTTTCTATGCAAATGACAGCATAGCTTTAAAGTTAAATTTACCTTGTTAAGATTTTATAAATAATAAAAGGTGGACCAGAAATTTACCATATATGCACAATTTTAAAGCAACATAAAAAAATTTTCATAACACGTTTTTAGCACACTAGCACTTTGGAAAATGGGTGTTGTGAAATTACTTCTTTAATATATTAAAGGTTTCCATAGAAAACACTTTTTCCAAATACCTCCAATATCTCGTTCATAACTTTATCTCTAACGTTTTTGTACAGCACCACATGTTAAAAGACTAAGTTTTCCAAATCTCTCATAATTTAAATTTAATATTATTAACTAATTAACATAAGTTTAAGGTAATTAGGCTAATAACTTGTAGCATATATCCATGAATATTTATATATGTATGTAGTTTACAGCAAAATTGAATTAACCATGCATATCTATATCATAGCTAATAGGTAATACCCAGAAGATAACTTCAAATAAATTACCTCCATCGGGTTTCCACAAGGAGTATGCCTGTGATAAGAAGTCATAAGAGAAGAAACAATTAAATATAAATATCTTTGACACAAATGGAAAATATGTTTGAATCTGACAATAAGCTAGAGATAGAGCATAAAATACAAAATAGAAAATAGAAAATAGAAGATACAAAATACAAAATAAAAAATACAAAACACAAAATACAAAATACAAAATACAAAATACAAAATACAAAATACAAAATACAAAATACAAAATACAAAATACAAAATACAAAATACAAAATACAAAATACAAAATACAAAATACAAAATAGAAAATACAAAATACAAAATACAAAATACAAAATACAAAATACAAAATACAAAATACAAAATACAAAATACGAAATTCAAAATACAAAATACAAAATACAAAATACAAAATACAAAATACAAAATACAAAATACAAAATACAAAATACAAAATACAAAATACAAAATACAAAATACAAAATACAAAATACAAAATACAAAATACAAAATACAAAATACAAAACACAAAACACAAAACACAAAACACAAAACACAAAACACAGAACACAAAACACAAAACACAAAACACAAAACACAAAATACAAAATACAAAATACAAAACACAAAAAAGAAATATCACGAGCATAACCTTAATAATTTTTCTCTAATTTTTCAATACATGCGCCTTCGCCAAATTTGAAAAAAAAAACTTTTTTGTGGGCCCTTACAATTTCAATTCAATTTGAGGGTCCTATGCTAATTATCAATAAACTAACATACGATTAATAAAAATAATTTATAAATAATAAATAAAAGGCGGAGTAAAGGTCCTTTTCCCAATATATTAATTAAAACCTGACCGCGGTTTCGAGCCTTTATATACCTAGGCTCATTGTCGAAGGACGCCTACAAGAAAATATGTGTATAAACACAAATTGACAAAATACATTTAAAATAGTCCTGCAAATTAATACTTACATTAAAAAATACAATATTTAGCTATTTTGTCAAGTAGTATAAAACTTAAATTTAAGAACACATAACATAAAAGTGACAGCTGACAGCTAATACAACAGCTGTCACTTTTATATGTTATGTGTTCTTAAATTTAACTTTTATTTATTTGACAAACCGCGGTCAGGTTTTAATTAATATACTTGGGAAAAAGACCTTTACTTTGCCTTTTATTTATTATAATTCCAATTATGGATCCATTCATTCGTTATAAATAATAAGTTTCCAGCAAGTAGCCCGTAGTAAATTTCAGGTGGAACCCGGGCTGCTTCCCATGGTTGAGTATCTGGCATGCGAAACTCAATTTTCCACCCTTTCTTGGGAGTAGTTTTTGCGCCCTGGGGTGGATTCCAGGGGTGTCGAAATTTTTTTGACCTCCAATTCGGCTTCAATTCGAACTCAATTTTTCACCCCTTTTAAGGGTAGTTTTTGGGTCCGGGGGTGAATTCCAGACGTCTAGGGTCTTTCTGACCCCGGATTCAGATTCAGCGTCGAAAAATACATAGGAATATCATGGTTTGTCTCAAGGGTCTTGACCTTTTTTTGTGGGGTTGTGTTATATTTATGGTCCGCACTTTATTCCCAGTCATATTTCTAAAAAAATTATGTAGCACTAGTCCAGTTAAAAGAACAAACAAACCCAATTTTTTTGAGCTACAAAACATTTCTTCTTTTCTTCTACGACACCTAAGCTACTTACCATTCAACTGAGAACTCAGATTATACTCAGTTAATTGTCAAATCTAACTGACAGTTAACTAAGATTAATCTAAGTACTCAGTTGTGTGAAAGCTAGCTTTAGGTGTCATATTATGACCCCATAAAAGAGTGTACCAGTAATATTAATCAATTTTTCTGGTCTGTAATGGTACAACGCTGTTGCTGTATCCTTTTTTGTTTTACAGTCACAAATATGGTAATTCCAGACAGACATTCCCAAGAGATGTGTATTTGCTAAGTTGCTATATATTCTTAATAACAACCGAAGTAGTTGCTAAATTAAATATCGGATTTCGATTCGCTTCCTTCAAATGTATCGAACATGCAAAATAAATTCGTCGTAAATATTTACGTACCTTCTCGAATAGATGTTTATTAAATATATATGTATACAACGTGATTCATGTAAGACAAATTATTCGATTTTTCGCATTTGGATATTTGGATATTTGGATAAAGCTATCAAAATAAATTCTATATGAGACCATATGCCGACCCCGGTGGCGCAATGGTTAGCGCATTTGATTACGGATCCCGGGGTTGTGGGTTCGAGCCCCACATAGAGCATGGATGTATAGTGGTGTAAATAGTCGGTAGATGGAACTACAATAACTGTAATGTGGGTTTCAGGTGAAACTGTAAACAGATTTCAGGGTGGATGTTGAGGACCGTGCTTCGGAGGGCACGTAAAGATGGCGGTCCCGTCAATTAGGCCATAGCAGCGAAAAACGACGTTAAATGATTAAACAAACAATATGAGACCATATAGGCCCAACAAGCTGCAAGTGTGCTTATACAAAAGTTTTCCATTAGCTTTTGTTATTAAGATTCAATTATACTTTCAGACGTTATTTTAACTGGAAATGCAAATTTTTTAAACTTCATTTATTTTTCCTTATACACTTTAATGCAAAAAAATATTCTTTTCTTTCTAATATTAAAATATGTATTTAGATTTTACTGATTCTTTTTTTTATTTTAAAGCCTAAACCCAGAAAACCAGCTTGAGAGTCTAAACTTGCTTTCATATAGCAAGACAAATGGAAGAAATTATTGAGACGTTTAAAATATTTCCCAAAAGTTGAATGAAAAATGGACGCTATAATTGTACGTCAAAAAGCACACAGAATTATAACGTAATATGTATGCTATTTTATGTTAATTTAAGGTCTTATTATTATAAGTTCCATTTTTAATACTATATGCTCCCTAGTTTTAGACGGTAAATTAATAAACTATTTTAGGTCGATAATTACACTAGGCAACAAATCGCAACTTTTTTTTTGCCCCGATCGGAAAGTAATTGTTTCTTACTAATTCGAGGGCGTAGAATCCGAATCTGACTTTAGAAAATTTCCAGCACCTAAAATTTTTGAGTTATTCGTTCAGGTAATAATGACGTTTTTTTCAAAATCTTTAAAGAAAAGAGTAGAATTTTGAAAATTTTAGTGTATATTAAAAAAAATATGAGGAATTCAAAAATCTATATGTCAAGAACCTACTGTCAAAGTAAGTACGCGAAAAAAAATAAAAAGATTAAAATGAAAGTGCAGAGATTACTTAATTGCTCATTTGTGGCAAAACTATCAAATTTTTTTAAAAATTTTATAGAACTTAATTTGTAGATTATAAAATTCTCTACAAAAATATTTATACAAATATTTTTTTATTTTGCTTAGTTTGTTCCTAAAGAGTAAATAAATGAAAAAGATATAAAATTAAAGTACACAGTGTAAACTTTTTTCCCGAGCCCAAAAAATATATGTTTCTTATCAATTTAAAGGCGCAGAATCCAAATTTGACCTTAAAAAAAATTCAGCACGTCTTATTTTTTAAATTTTAGTACATGCAATTATGCCAATTTAAAAATAATTTATAAAAGAAAATATTGTGTATTTTTTTTTGTTTTTTTAATGGTTCTACATCATAAAAATGTTACTTTATTACATAAGAACCATAATACGTAACATTTTTTTAGTTCATTTTTGACCCCCTAGTAATGATTTTTGACAAATTTTAGCATGAGTACGTGGCGATAAGCTTGTCCCCTAATGCACCCTTCTTACTCTCCACCCCTACTTAGTTTTGTCACATTATCCATTTTTTTAAATATTTTTTTTTCATAATATCCCTATTTATTCTACCTATGAATTTAAAGTTTCTATGTTTTAAGTTGGGTATTTTTTAACTAATATTAAGTCGCCAAATCCAAATTTGTCCTTGGAATATTTTTGTCTCCCATGATTTTAGAACAAAAGAGGGATAAAATAATGATTTTTTAACATTTTTATCTTATTTTTCTCAGAAAACTTAGGTAATAGAAATATTCTGAGGCCAGATTCGGTTTCAGCGACCCAAAATTAGTTAAAAAACATATGACTCCAATCGGGGCAAGAAACAGTGTTGCCTAGTGTTATCGACCTAAAATATTATAATATACGCCTTTATTTGATAAAATTTAGGACGACCAAAAATGACCAACTTTATGTCGAACATATATAGTCTATATTGGTTTAGAGAACGTGCTATAAATGAACTACACAAGCCCACAAAATTTTTTTTTTTGTTAGTCTAGGATTCCAATATCATATTCCTATGTATTTTTTCCCGCTGAAACCGAATCCGTAACCCGATTAACCCCTACACGTCAGGATTTTGACATAACGTCAAAAAAACACCCGAAAAACTACTGAAACCGCTAAAATAATCTACTCAATACCAATTTCACCCCCTTCATCCAAATTCGTAATTTCGTAACCCCATAATCCCCTCACCTCGAAATTCTATTACTCCATAACCTCAAAACCCCGTAACCCCATTAAGTAGAAAAATCTGGTTCGGGAAAACAGAACAATTACGTGAAATTTTCTTGTAGAATATAGTTATGAATAAGTAACTGTATAAACCTAAAATCCCATCACACCTCCTAACCCCTTCACTCCGTAACCCCATATATTATAACCTCGTAACCCCATCATCCTATTCTGTGGAGAAATTCGGTTCTCAAAATCATAAGAGTTTTGTAGGTGAACTCATGAGTAAAGGTCTACTTCATTATTTTTTTAACCGGACTTCTCTACAGAATAGGATAACGGGATTAAGGGGATATAGTATATGTGGTTACGAAGTGAAGGGATTTTGAGGTTATGGTTTTGGGGGATTTTGGGGTTATAGAGTTACTTACCTATGACTATGTTCCACAAAAAAACTCAAGAATGTTTTCTGTTTTCCCAAACTAGAATTTTCTAATTAATGAGGTTACGGGGTTTGGAGGTTATGCGGCTGTGGTATTATGAGGTTAGTGGATTATGGGTTTCTGGGGTTTTAGAATTAGTAATTTGGGGACAGGGGGGTGACAGTGGTATGGCATAGATGATTTTAGAGGTGTCAGTAGTTTTTCGGGTGTTTTTTGAGGTTATGTCAAAATCCTGACGTGTAGAGGTTAAACGGGTTGCGAATTCAGTTTCAGCGGGAAAAAATACATTGGAATATCATATTGGAATCCAAGACTCAGAATTTTTTTTTTTTTGTGGGCCTGTGCTATTTTAGATCCAAATTATCCTGCTTATATCGTCTCAATTTAGCTCGCTATTAATGATTCTATTTTTCGCACTAAATACAAGCAAATATTTCAAAATAGTATTTATTTTGTTTCTTTTTTCTTAACAGAAGTTTAGTATTCAGAATGGATGCACGACGCTTTGCAAATTTACGAATTGGAAATTCTTTTCAGGTCTTTCAAAAATCGTGGAAGCATTTAGTGCATATTTCCCATCTGTTGCCTATGACAACGGATGGAAAGTGACGATTTGACGATCATCTGATTTTACATACCTGCTGTCAGAAAATTAGTAAAAGTCAAACACATAACCTCAAATTGACAAACTAATTTTAAAATAATTTTTGCCCTTTTTTACGTTTAGGTGTTAGGTCGTAGGAAAAATAGTATACGCACTTCGACGCAAACCATTTCAGTACACATTGAGTGCTCTCGTGCACTAAAAACTAGCTTCGCGTACTCGGTTCGTAATATACTATTAAAGTCTCTCTTATGGCCGGAGTTATGATGAATATCATCTTTTTTATCTATTCATTTTGGGTTTGGGAGATTTCAGGATTTTCCTGAAAGTTGTAATTTTTTCAAAACTACTTCAAGAATTTGATTGATGCTGTATTTTACATTTAAAGCTTTTAAAACCATCTTACGTTTTTCTCATAACACTAGGCAACACGGTTTCTTTGCCCGATTGGAGTCATATGTTTTTTAACTAATTTTGGGTCGCTGAAACCGAATCTGGCCTCAGAATATTTCTATTACCTAAGTTTTCTGAGAAAAATAAGATAAAAATGTTAAAAAATCATTATTTTATCCCTCTTTTGTTCTAAAATCATGGGAGACAAAAATATTCCAAGGACAAATTTGGATTCGGCGACTCAATATTAGTTAAAAAATACCCAACTTAAAACATAGAAACTTTAAATTCATAGGTAGAATAAATAGGGATATTATGAAAAAAAAAATATTTAAAAAAAAATGGATAATGTCACAAAACTAAGTAGGGGTGGAGGGTAAGAAGAAGGGTTCATAAGGGGACAAGCTTATCGCCACGTACTCATGCTAAAAATTGTCAAAAATCATTACTAGAGGGTCAAAAATGAACTAAAAAAAATGTTATTATGGTTCTTATGTAATAAAGTAACATTTTTATGATGTAGAACCATTAAAAAAAAACAAAAAAATACACAATATTTTGTTTTATAAATTATTTTTAAATTAGCATAATTGCATGTACTAAAATTTAAAAAATAAGACGTGCTGAATTTTTTAAGGTCAAATTTGGATTCTGCGCCTTTAAATTGATAAGAAAAATATTTTTTTTGGGCTCGGGAAAAAAGTTTACACTGTGTACTTTAATTTTATATCTTTTTCATTTATTTACTTTTTAGGAACAAACTAAGCAAAATAAAAAAATATTTGTATAAATATTTTTGTAGAGAATTTTATAATCTACAAATTAAGTTCTATAAAGTTTTTAAAAAAATTTGATAGTTTTGCCACAAATGAGCATTTTCATTTTAACCTTTTTATTTTTTTTCGCGTACTTACTCTGACAGTAGGTTCTTGACATATACATTTTTGAATTCCTCGTATTTTTTTTTAATATACACTAAAATTTTCAAAATTCTACTCTTTTTTTTTTAATTTTGAAAAAAAACGTCATTATTACCTGAACTTATATCTCAAAAATTTTAGGTGCTGGAATTTTTTTAAGTTCAGATTTGGATTCTACGCCCTTGAATTAGTAAGAAAAATTTACTTTCCGATCGGGGCAAAAAAAAAGTCGCGATTTGTTGCCTAGTGTAATCAACCACATTTTAAAAGCTGAAAATATCAAATATATCAAAATATTACTTTATTATACAAGGATCAAAAATACCGTTTTTAGGGCGATTACGGAGATTGCCATCTGAGCTCTGAGTGCGAGTTTGGCAACCGTTATCCCCTTAAAAACAGTTTTCGTTCGTGTATCATACACTATTTTTTATTCGATTGTAATATATTAATAGATACATTTTGTATTTTTGACAACAGTTTCAATATCAATCAACCAACCAATCAACCTCGACTATTTTACTTTTCCGGCCTAGGCCGAAAAATTAACATTTTCGTACAGGTTTATTATACAAAAAATGGCTTATATACAAAAAAATGGCTTATATTTCTTAACAAAATGAAGTACAAATTTTCCAGTTTCGCTGAAACTAAGTCAATTTTATTTTTTTAACCCTTTGCTGACGGATACATGAATTCAAAAAAATTAATATATAGTTTATTGAAACTATCTTTTAAAGCTCAAAAAAAAGTTGAAAACGTCAACAAATATTAATTGAAAAACTCAAAAATATCCAAAACTGGTAATCTACCATAACCGCTGCTGCAAGTAGACATATTTTTTTGAAAAATACGTTGAATATGATAAATTCCATTTTCATGACTATTATTCACTTTCCAGGCCAAAAACTGTTTGTAACAGATGTACTGGAGATCATAGAAATGCATCAAACAAAATCGTAGCTGCTCACTTAAGGCATAAATTCGATTTTATATAACACTGCTCTACAAAAACAGATTCCTTTTAATTTTCCGGGTAACTTTTAGTTGCGTCTGGCTATGTTTGATGCGCTGATTTCGAAACCTTTTTCCGCTTTTCTCGATCAGCTCGTTTTTTTGATATATACAGCTTACAGTGTTTTTTTCTGCCATTAGTTGTGGAAAAAAAACAAAAGTTTAATTATTTTTTTTTGCGTTCGGTTGGTTCTCTATTAATGGGCTCTAAGCCAAAAAAGATTTAAAACATCTTTATTTCTTTGTTTTTTATAGGCTTCTAAATTCAAAAAATGAGATTTATTTCCCAGTTTTTTATTTATTTTTAAAAGAGCAACACAATAAATTAAATTTATTATGAAAACAAAAAAAAGGGAGGTAGTACAATAGGCCCAACAAGGCGGCCTAAGTGCATGTGCTGTGCATAAATATGTCAGCACCCTCCACCCCAATTATCCAGTATAACATTAAATAATTCAAAACATTGCTGTTCTGCTTTCAATAACTCCCCGTAAAATCTCCGTTACTGGATTTAATCTAAAACTTTTTTATTTTTATAAACCGCACATATAAAAATTAAAGCAGTATCTTTACTATTAATATAACATTTTTATCAAAACATGTACACATATCGAAAATCCCTTTTTTTTAATTTAGAAGCCCATAAAAAACAAACGAATAAAGATATTTTAAAACCGCTATTTTGGCTTAGAGCCCCATTAATAGAGAACCGATTCTAAGAAAAAAAAAATTAAACCTTTAATTTCTTTTTACCACAACTATGGGCAAAAAAATACAGTGCGCTATATCTAGCTTTTTTTGTAGTTTTAGTGTTATGTAGAATATTGTTTGATGCATTTCTGTGATCTAAAGTACCTCTGTTAAAGAGTCCCCTAAACAGTTTTTGGTGAAATTTTTGTCAAACCTATGCTTGTTTAAAGACACCTCTGACTAGCCCCCAAAGGCCAACCCCTGTATATTGTTACATTTTTGAATTCAGAAAACAATTTTACATCTAAAAAAATCAATTAATTAATTTTTATTTATTAAAAAATAGCATAATCTGGCAAAAGTGGAAGTGAAAAAAAAGTACGCCATTTTGTATCCCTTACAATAGCGCAACAAACAGTTAGATGCGTGCAAGTGGGTTGCCATTTGAAAAAAAATTGAGTAACGGTTCTGAAAAATTTAAAGTACAAAAAATTTACCAAATATTGGCGTTTGCGTAAAATTTGTATTTTTCTACATATAGCAAACAAATTATATTTTATTTATAAAAAAATAATTCTTGTATGTTAATAAAAAAAAATAAAAAAAAACGTACTATTAAAAAAATTAAAAGTTTTTAAATTATTTTTTTTATATTTTCTGGTTCAAAAATATAAAAATACAGGGTACACCCCCAAAAAAAAATAATTTAACTTAGTTTCCGGCAAAACCGCAAAAAAATAATTTTGTACGCCATTTTATAGCCCTTGTTAAGAAATATAAGCTACAAAAAATTTGCTTTGATCGGACTGAAAACAATCCCATTTTAGGGGGTTTACATGGATTGAAACTCACCCGGTATACATTGTAAGAGATTTTACAGTTCTACATAATAAAATATTATATTTACCTTACAAAACAAGATAAAAATTTGCTCAAGCACTTCAAATTATTATAAAAGGTTCATTAAAAAAAAAAAAACTACGGTTTATAAATTATTATTCACATCGTATTAGAACAACAAGGTCCTATCTAACATTGTGAGAATACAGTAAGTGGCATTATATTTTGTACGATAAATTTTAAAAGGTTTAACTTACATTTAAAATTTTGTACAAATAACTAAAATAATGCAATCCATATCTATAAAAGTCCAAACTCTTTAAGATAAGGCATTTAAAGCTTATCATACAAAATATACTGACAGTTAGTGCATTCTCACAATCTCAAATAGAACCTTGTTCTGATACCATGATTTGCAATTTTGGCGAAGGCGACACTATGCAATGAATAAAGTTACATTAAACTTCACACAAAGTGAAAATTTAAAAGTCACGTTTAATTTGATTCTTTTTCTATTTTGCGACTCTTATAAGCTCATAATCACACGAATTTTGCGTGTTCTTATAGGCCTATAAGAGGTCTGTACTTTTTGTTCTTTTGGGTTGGCAACAGACCTGGCCTATCGCTTGACGTTTTCCGTCAATGTCGCTTTAAAGTTGAATTTTCTACAAAATTTTGTGTTTAGGTTATTTTTACCATGTTAAAATTGTGGCTTGGTTAATTGCAGTAAAAAAGAGAAGAGATGACTATAAAATATATCAAAATATCATTTGTTGTGAATTTTAAACATGGTGTAAACTGTAATGCCAATCCAAAACAAAAATCCCTAAATCAGTCATCAATTTAAATGTAAGTTTTTTTAAATTTTAGAGCAAAATAAAAAAAAATTTATAAAGCACTCGTTTCATAACACGTTTTTAGCGTACTAGTACTTTAGAAAACTCGCCGTAAACGGCTCGTTTTCTAAACTTGTACTTGTGCGCTAAAAACTTATGTTATGAAACTAGTACTTTAATATACTATTTTATGTTCATTGAGACCAAATTAATTCTACACAAGTAGTACTAATTGACAAATAAAACGGTCTACCTTAAAAAGCAAGGTGCTTTTCTCCGCTGTTGCCACGCCGCACATCAGCGGCTTTGCAGCATTAAAATTCCGTAAAAGGTAAGAATAAAATAATTCAAACCAACAATTTGCAAAAAGTAAGGTTAATTGTCAAAGGATTTGACATAAAAACTTTAAATGGGCCGCATTAAGCAGAAACCTACCAACCCACATTGTGAGATGACAGTAGGTTACGAAAGATTTTACCCAACATCTTTTACAGGAGTTGAACTAAAGATTACATATTTTGTACATGTTTCTGATACCTGACCAGGTGAAACAAATCTTTAATTTTAAGTGTTTTAGTCAAAACGTTTAAAAGTTATTAGAGAAAAAATTCAACAATTTACTGTCATCTCACAATGTGGGTTGGTAGGTTTCTGCTTAACGCGGCCCAAATGTGGTACGTTTTATTGCATTAATTTAAAAATGCTTGATTCCAATTGATGGGATCTTTTACCGAATGTTGCAAAAAAAAACGAAATAATTAACGCACTGGATAAAAAAAAACTAACTAACTAACTTTTTGTGGTGTTAGGACACGTTCTCAGAGCTTCGACATGCATCCGTCAGCATGTCTACAGCAAAATGCCAGCACCAGGAAAAAATTTGACGTCATTTTTGCGAGCCTATTATTTTATTATTTTTGTTTATACACTCAGAGAAAAATTGTTGTAAAATCAAACAAAAGTGATATGATTTAAAATAAAACCAATATGTTTTTGCTCCGACAGTGTTTTTTGTTAATTCAAAAAGATATTTTTTAAATTTATAAGCCATTATAAAAATGAAAATATTCATTGTAATTTGAAAAATGTTTCCTTTTAAATCATTTGTAAACTTGTAAATGATTTAAATATAAAAATGGTTATTTTCAAAAGAATTCTTTTAATATATTGATATTTTTCAACAATCGAAAGGGAAATATTACAATTTTATTAAGAAAACATTAAAATAAGAAAGTAAGGGACAATACTTTTGCTTTAAAGTGAAAAACGTTTTGATGTAAAAATTAATATTATTCATAACTAAAACGTAAAGTTCTTACTTTTATTATTTTAAAAGGCAATTTTTCTGAATTAAAATAATTTCTTATTGATTTTACAAGATGAGATTTTTCTGAGTGTAACGAATAAAATTGTAAATGAATCCACGTAACGAGTAATTTTACATTTAAATCTACGGCAGACTAACATCTCTACTCTAAATTTTTCTACTCCCTAACATCCCTACTCCATAACAACTCTACTTCGTAACATCTCTACTCCATAACATCTCTATTCCGTAACAACTCTACTCCACACTATATGCACTTTATTAGCCACTTAATAATAAATGAGCAGTTCAAAGAACAAAGAATCTTCTTCTTCTAGATTATTTTATTTTTTTCCTAGAAAACGTTTATCTTTAAATGTAAATCTAGAACAATCATAAATGAATTATTCTAAAAGCAACAATGACCGCGTACTCTTAACATGCACTAATATGTAAGTAATTAATAAACTGAATTCATTTTTGACAGTGACTTAGCATGACAAATATTCTTTTGAGTTAAGACAAGTGGCTAATCGAGTGTCTATAGTGTGGAGTAGAGTTATTACGGAGTAGTGATGTTATGGAGTAGAGATGTTACGGAGTAGAGTTGTTGTGGAGTAGGAATGTTATGGAGTAGGGATGTAAGGGAGTAGAGAAATTTAGAGTAGAGATGTTAGATGTTATAAAAGTTTCTTCTTGACAAAGACAAAATCACATGACACACGATTGAGGTTATACAAGCCAGCGGCAGCCGTGCAGTGAAATATTGTCAACTTTATCTGTCAAAATCAGCAGCATGAAAAACTATTGCACGTTTCTGCTCTGAGAACGCGTCTTTAGACTTCTTTGAAGTACGTAGAGCATAGGCCGTGTCTCACTTGGTGTCAATGTGCCTGAGTATGGACTCAGACTATTTATATTTTGACATTTCTGTCGTGACAAAAAGTCCAAACGAAAAAATTTTGGAAAATGAAAATGTCAAATTGTCAGTATAAAAAGTCAAAATCAAAATTTTCTGCGAAGAAGGAAGTAGATGCTCTCAACCGTCTATTTAAGAACACAATATTGTCATCAGTTCTAACGCTTTAAGGGGTAGTAATAATAATATTGTTAAAATAAATAATAATAAATAATAAAAAAACTGTTTGTTGGCCACACGGGCATAAAGTACACTATTATGTAGTTGGTAACTAAGCAATAAAAACAAAATAATGAACTACGATGATATAATAGTAGTTTTCGTAACGAGTTAGCGACTTTAGTCCTTAGTGCACGAGAATGAAGTTTTTTTGACGAAGCGAAGTCAAAAAATCATTTAAGTGCACTAAGGACTTATCGCATAAGACTTGCGAACAACATTTTTCGATCTACGGTCTAGACTCTTTAAAAATTTATATTTTAAAGAATTACTTGTGTTTAATTTTGACATTTCAAAATTTTATGAACATCAAATGACTTTTGTCAAAATGAAATCTATGTGTAATCGTTTGGATGAATGAGTGTGCATAGTTGTCATTTCATTCAAATATGCATTATGTACTCATGCGATAGAAAAATATCGTAACGAGAATATATAGTGAACATGCATTTTTCTTTATTTCGTGTACACTAGGTTGTACGAAAAATATATTAAATTTATAGTAATTATATTAGAAAGTAAAAGGCTAAAGGTTTAAGTTGCGCTATATTATATAAACAAAATAACCATATGGGGAATTAAAAAAAAATCTCCAAAAATTTAAGTAAACCTAAATAAGATACCTTAAAAAACAGCTGATCAATAAGATATCAAACGTGTGTACTCCCCTTCTTAGGAGAAACGCGGCAAATCCAGATAACAGTACAGTCGATTTTTACATAAGCGGTCACAGAAATACCAATACATTACCGTATTACGTAGTTCTGTTACTGCTACTGTAACAACTTCAATAATTATTGAAGTTGTTTGAAATTGTTAATTATAATTAAACTTTCAAGGGTTTGGAATTTTCAAATATACAAAATCCTCCAGTATTTAATACGGTAAGAAATTCCCATTGCAGTTGGATTTAGAAAACAAATCAATGTGTAATTGCATGTATTGTGCGGCCATTTCGTAGGACATGCGAACAATTAATTGTTTGACCAGTTCGGATGCTGAGGAGGGAAATTAGTTTCATCTATTTTCGTTTCATAATTACGTTTTTTTGTAGTTTTGGTTTGAGTAAAGTTCGTGATCATGTAAACTATGTATGTGTTACTCTGGTAGGTACAGATGTAGTTACTTCCAATTCAAAACAATCTAATAGATCAAGAAACTTATCTTTAAGCTTAGAGCTGACTAGATAGTCAATATTAAAGTCCCCGCATAAAATAATTTTTTTAAATTTATCATAACAATACGAGATCGCGTCAAATAATTTTTCAATAATAACATCTTCATCTGCATCGGGGCGGTAACAGGTTGATGTAACTCAAAATATGGTCTTACAGACACCCTATAAATTTCATTCTTTTATCTCTAGGAATAAAAAAAGTTCTAGGGGAGAGCCACTTTTGAAAAACACCCGGTATATTAAAACATAAATTATTATTTATATCCGAGTTTATATCAAACAAAGCTTAGTGCTCAAAAGGCGACCCTTTCAGGGTTAGGCCTAGGAATGGAGCACAGTTGTTCGCGACGAATATTTCCCGGGAAATGTCGGGATATGTTCCGAACTATTATTTAGCCCACTCATTGAATTTTCCACTTTGCTTTTATCTCTAAATTCCACTATTGTATACCACGGACTACGTGTAAATAAGTTAAATAGGATAATTTACTAATTAATGGTATTTTCAGTATATTCGGAAAATTGTCTAGTATTCCGGGTGTCCCAACTCTATTTACCCAGAGATTTTCTTAAAAACTAAAAGAGATCTTTAAATTCTGGGAGAACCATCTTAAATTAGACAACTTAAACTATCTTTAAGCATATGTATGATTCTTTCAGCTCCTAAAATGTGGACAGAAGCGCATGGGGGGAATTTTTTTAAATGAAAAGGGGGTCGTGTGATACATCACTTTTGTAACAGAGTGGTCACCCTGTATATATTGAGTATTTATATTTTTATTTTTATGGTTATTGAACGTGACATAGTATTGTTCTTAACGGGTGGTTTGCTGTTTGTTTTTACAGATGCTAATATTATTAGTATTTGGGAAGCTTGCATTTTGTGTAATTGAGGCGTTTACATAAAAAGGGTGTACATTTTTATTAGACTAATTAATTGGTTAATTCGGTTTTCTTAATTAATAAATATGGGAATATCTTTAATGATGTTGTTTTAGATACTGGAAATAGTTAGGGATTGTTTGTAAAAATGGTTTTTTCTACTTCGAAGCAATGTCATGAAAATCAATATCAATCAATATGTAGAAGTAGTTTTTTTAATCATTTCGCTTAATTAAATTTAAATTCATTTTCAGTAATTTAAAGTAATTCAGTTTATTTTGATCGAAAACTCCTCAGATATTTACGTTAATAGTTTTATGACTGGTATATCGGCATCTTTGGGAAGGGAAATTTTGCCTGTTTTGAGTTATGGTTAAAAATGGGATTTCTAAAATATGTTGTCATTTAGTTAAGTTGGGTCTGAAGGGAATTTTAGAATTAACGTAATATGTGAAAATTTAAAGTCGCGAGTATAGAAATATCTGAAGGGTAAAGATACTATGTTAAGCTTAACTTAACTTAATTAAAATATTTTGTTGTTTTTATTTGTTTTTAACTTTTCATTTTTTCTTTCATTAAATTCTTTTCATTGTTGTTTAATCCTTTTGTTTTATTGGCAAGATATATTTTAATTAATTTTAAATATATTTGAAGTTTTTTTACCTTTCACATTTTTATATAAAGTTAGAAGAAACATCTAAGAAAGTCAGATAAGTATTAAGTAGTAATTAGATTCTTATATTAACATTTGTTATCATATGATATATGATATAGTGATAATATTATGTAATATTATTACTGGTGGCACGCTACCCAAATAGCAACTATACAGCTATTTGTATTTGATACGCCTCCAAATAATAGTGTGTGGTTCTAAATTAATGTCTTAGATAATTAATATTTTTGGCTTTAATTGGGACCAACGCGCTATTACACTTTAAAGCAAATAAAATTCTTTATTGGACTGTATATTTTTAAAATTTTGAAACAATTTTTTTAAGGTTTTGATTTGTTAATTTGTTGTGCTAAAAAATGCGATTTTTTAAGTTTTTGTTTGTAAATTTTTATTTATGTCAATTAAAATTAGTTTAAAAGTATAATTTACGTTTTTTCATCATGAAATTAGTAATTTAAAAAATAAAATAATTTTTTTGAGAAATTTTGACAAAAATACCCATTTTCAACCCTATTTTAAACCCAAAAAAAAAATGTTTTAAAAAAAATAAAAAATATATAGTTAAATGGAGAATTTTATAAGCTTTAAAATTATGTGTCACACGACCCCCCTTTCTATTTAAAAAAATGTCCCTCTATACCCCCTAGGGGGCAGGGCCCTGCCCATATTTCAAGAGCTAAATTATCAAATATATGCTAAAAGTTTACGAGAAAATGGCTGGGTAAATAGTCCAAAGGATTGAGATTGAAATTTGTGGCAATATTGAAAAAAATTGCGAGGTCATTTACGTCAACTGTATTGAAACTACTATACATGGTATTGTAATTTTTATCAATATTGAATAGAATTTCAATGGTACACGTGAATAGGCCTGATTGGCGTAGGGCAAAGGGAAAAACGGACAAAAACCATAATATCTAGCTTATTTTTTATGGTGTTAAAATTATTTTTTTGCACGACCAAGACTAAAACCTAATTTTACGCTTTTATTTTCGGGACTAAACTTGCCGTTTTTCTCCCTAGGGAATAAAAATCACGGCAACCTTGATAATATTAAAATATTATACTTACTATGTGCTTTGCTGGTTCAAAAATTAAGTTTGGTGGTGTTTTGTAATAAATTAGCGATTCAAACCAATTTATTTGATTTTAACAAAGAAAACCTTTAAAAATAACATTGTTATAACAATTTATACATAACTTAAAATTTATCATCTTTGTCCATTTTTTTTACGTTTGTGTTAACCATATTAAAAAACAATTGAAATCGCGCTAGCTATGAAACTGACTTTTCGCAATTTACAGGCATCTTGATTAAATTACGAAAATAAAACAACCGATTTTAGACGCGTGGTTTTTAATTTTAATTTTATCTACCTACCTAAATTATGTTTGGTCCTGCAAAAAAATAGTGTATATACCTCAGGACTAAACTTGGCTGTTTTAGTCCCTTGCATTTCTGTTTCCCTCGCTCGCTACGCTCGCTTAGGAAACACTAATGCAGCGGGACTAAAACAGCCAGTTTAGTCCCTTGGTATATAAATAACTATTTAATTCCCTAAAAAACATGTTTGATCATTTTTATTATAGGACTATTAGTTTCCGAGATTTAAATTTTTTACAATTAGATTCTTAGTTTCGTAAAATCGAACGGAACACAGACAAGAAACGTTTTATTTTTGCCACCCGTGTAGAAAGGGTACCCGTTTCAGCTTGTTTCGTCCTTTTATCATAAACTATTTTTTGTTTGAATCTCAAAATAGTTAACATTTTGCATTTAAACTCTTCATATAATGGTTAATTTAAATAAATTTGCACCTCCAAAACTTTTAGGTGTGACATATTTAACTATGTTACATTTCACTTCCAGAGTGGTCATTTATGTAAATTATGTATTTTTACATAAGAAAATAATGCCCACGAAAACACTTTAAAATGACCACACACCATATATATGTAACTATTGTTTAAAAGTTTTTTTTTTCAATATATCTTGCAGTTATTAAAATATTTAGGATTGTCATTTAAAAAATATATATCTATACATTTAGGTAAAATAGGTAAAATATAGTAATATAAATTAAAACAGATTTAAATTTAAAACTGAGAAATTCATTTAAATCGTAAAAAGGATCTTGGTATAGAAAGTCTTGATAAAAGTTCCTTTGTTACTGCACTCCTTAATTAATGTTGACAATTTTATGTAGATTGATACCCACTAAACACAAAATTTCTACAAAGTTGCACAAAGTTGCATCAAGAAGTTTAACTTCTTATAAGACTTCTTCTTTCATTCTTCAGAACGTGCTGGAGAATTATGAATGTCCGCCACTCCAGGAATTCTACAAAACTTTATTTATATATATTATGATACTTCTTTCAAACTTATTTTACACGTTTTTTTAAGTTTTACTATAGGGTGTATAATATATGCATAAACAATTCTATACATAGTAACGACGTTACTTTTTTTCTATACTTATATGTACTTCTAATAAACTTCACAACAAAAAGTTTTTTGTAATTACATTAAAAAGAGTCGACAAGAATTAAATGGGAAATCTGTAGACTACATAGTGTATTCCCAATGATAGGTATAGAGGGTCCCATTTACTAATCCAATGATGTGCAGTAAATTAGCATGACCCGCTTAGGCATTAACTAGAATTAATATATTATGTTAGGCACTTATTAAAAAAAAATACATGTTATTGCTGGTATTATACAAATGGAGCAGTGGAAGTAGAAAAAAGTGCTGAAGAATTACGAATGTTCGCCACGCCAGGAATTCTACAAAACCGTATTTAAAATACTTCTTTTAGACTTCGCAAATTACACGTTTTTTTTTTAATTTTACTAGAGGGATTTATAATATATGCATACGCGATATCGTAGATAAACCTTTTATAAAATTTCATGGTAGTTGCGTTAAGAAATCACACTGTAGCCTATTTTTATACATTGTTATCACAGGAAAACGTTTTATAAAAGTTGCATAGTGGTTGCGCTGAAAAGTCACAATGTACCTCTTTTTAAGAATTCTTCAGGATATCCGAAACCTCACGTGTTTACTGGATTTTTATACATTCCCAGTAAACACAAAACTTCTACAAGAAGTTCTTACAAATTTGCATCAAGAAGTCCAACTTCTTATAAGACTTCTTGTTTCATTCTTCAGAACGTGAAGGAGAAAGGAATTCTACAAAACTACACGTTTTTTTAAGTTTTACTATAGGGATGTAAATTATATTCATAAAGAATTCTATACACATTAACAATAATAAAACTCCACTATGGATCCATACGTTCCTTATTACATAGTAACAATTCCTTTTTTTATATATTTATATGTACTTCTAATAAACTTCGCAACTTGCAAGTTTTTTGTAACAAACAAGCTTCTTTGTTAAAGGGAAAAGCTGTAGACTACATAGTGTATTCCCAATGGCAGGCATAGAGGGTCCCATTTCCTAATCCAGTAATGTGCACTAAATTATCATGACCTAGGCCTTAACTAAAATTAATATATTAAGTTAGGTACTTATTGAAAAATTACATGTGATTGCTGGTAGGATACAAATGGAGCAGTGGAAGTAGACAAAACTTCTACAAGAAGTGCTGAAGAAGTACATTGTTATCACAGAAAAACGTTTTATAAAAGTTGCATAGTGGTTGCGTTGAGAAGTCACAATATATCCCTTTTTAAGAATTCTTCAGCATATCTGCAACCTTACGTGTTTAGTAGGTAGGTTAGCACAAAAAGAATGTGACTGAGAGTTTCACCCATAACTTCTCTCTTACAACTCGTTTCTTGATGAAATCTTCACCAACTATACTCAGATAGTTGGAGCACCGAGAACCGGGCCCGGAAGTTACTAACCCACACCATTTCAGCTGTGGATTGGTTTATTGTTGGTAAATCCATTGCACTTTTTGATTGCTGTTCTGGTTTAAATTGACGGAATGGAATCTTAGTCCAGTGAACAGAAGCCAAAAAAGGAGGAGTATCCTACACAAGGTCCGGTAGTTCTACTAGATTTTTAATATGTTGTGTAGGTCGGTAAGATAGTGAAAACTCCAATTTTTTGTCACCCCACCCCAGGTGCTCCCTCTGCCATCTTAGAAAAACCGCAGAAAATTCGCACTTTTTTCAGTTTTTTGCCTAGAACTCGGTTTCAGTGCAGAGATATTAGCTGGGTCATTTTTTCGACTTTTTCTGAGCATTCTGCAAGGGATTTAAAAGACTTATATAACTCGGTTTCTAATTAACCTATGTTTTTGTGTTACAAACATTGTAAAGAGCATTGAATTCAGAAAATATTTTATGGGCTTATACTAATTTTAATAGATACTACCCTATTCAAATATAAAATAGATCCGTTGATATAATTTTCCACAATAACTAAAAGAAAAAAATGTATTTGAGGTTAATCTGGCCGCCATCTTCATTTTTAAAAATAATTGGAACATACTTTTTCAAAAGCGGAATTTAATGCTCTTTACAATGTTGGTAACAAAAAAACATAGGTTTATTAGAAACCGAATTAAATAAATTTTTTAAATCCCTTGCTCTGAAAAAAACGAAAACATAACCCAGCCTAATATCTGAAAAAATTTTTTTTCACAAAAATCAATTTGCATTTTTTAAATAAAACACTATTTTAGCACGTATGCAAAATTTAAGCAAAATCAGAGAGGTGAAGTCGAACATCTGTCCTATTTGAAAAAGAATATCTCCTAAGTTTTGCTTACTACGCGATTTTAGACATTTTGGATCATTCATAGCTGCGTTGCTTTTGATGGTAGAAAAAAAGTATAATATCTTTAAATAAAATATTAATATATTTAAAGAAAATGTTGTCTTCAACAAAATCGAAAAAAAAAACTCGTTTTACATTTAAGTGCACTAAAAAAGGGCGAATTTTCGGCGGTTTTTCCAAGATGGCGGAGGGAGCACAGGGGGTGGGATGACGAAAACTTGGATTTTTCATAACCTTACCGACCTATACAACATATCGACACTCCCAAGCAACAAGGATGTAACTCAAGTTAGACCCATTTTGAGTTATACTCATAGGTAAACGCCTTGAAAAAAGACACACATGGTGGTACTACTCAGGTTTCTCCACAGGCCACTTTAAGCAAAAGTTTACCTAAAATCACTAAAGTAAGAAATTCTAAACTTGAATATTATCAGAAACAATCAGTAAATAAACAATACACACTGAAACAGTTAAACAGAGAATTTTATAAGCTTTCAAATGATGTATCACATTACTTCCTTTTCCACTTCAATCATTTACCCACCCTTAAATAACAGAAAAAAATATTTTAGAAATTTAGCTGTCGTGAAAAATGACAATATATGAGTTACGGCTTTGTTGCTTGGGGGTATCGATATAAAAAATCTAGAACTACCGAACCTTTTGTAGGGTAATATCCCTCTATTCACTGGACAATCTGAATTATTGCTAAGAGAGAGAAGTTCAAGATTAGAACCAAGAAAGAGGAAAGAGGAAGAAGGAAATGACAGCAATTAACTGGCGCTATACTTGACCAAGCCCTATGCCGTCGCCAAACCCTAGGTCCAGACCATGACCTAAGATCCGAAGACCTTAAACCTACACAACCAACAGCGTCTTCCGCCCCTTACCGGCTATAACCGTGGTCCAGAACCCTTCAAGTTTAAATCTGGTGTTGGCGACCAGACTACTACCGGATAGGCTCGGGTTACTTTCAGGGGGTGTTTGCGCAGGAAGAAAAAAATTTTCACTTACCTCGAAAGTTAAAACTCAATGTTGATACGAGTCGCAAATACTCGAAAAATATAGGCTAAAATCGGTATGTAGATGTTCCCTAGAATGTTGACAACGCCCCCTAAATTTGACACGTCCCTACCTAAAGATTGGGAAAAAAATCGATTTTAACCAGTCACATACTTTTTGGGCCACCCTGTAGTGTGTACAATTTGAAAAGTTATTAAATTTTCTATTTACCTGTAGTAAATAGTATTTACTAATCAATAACCGTTTAAATGTTAATTAGATATGGGTCCCTATACAGGATGTCCAGCAAATGATGTCATTAATTTTAAGGGGTGATTTTACAAAGGAAAATATGAAAAAAAGTTCCCTCGAAATTTCTCATAAACATATGTCTAACAATGCGTCGTAAGGGAGCTAAGCCCCTTTGAATGTGGCCAAACAAAACCGGTTTTTATTTAATAACTCAGGAACGCTTTGAGGTACAGCAACGATGTTTTGAATGTAAACTAACCTTAATAAGGCCCATCTTCGTATGCTGTCTTCATGTACTTATTTTAAACAGGGGTGTGCGAAACTGGAAGGTCTTATTAGTATTTTGTCCCAAATTATTTATCTGTGTAACTGTTTTGTACTTTTATTTTTGGAATATGATTTCTTAGCTCAAAATAGATAAAAAAGGTGCTCTAGTTCTAATACTGTAGGATTAACCGTTTTCGAGAAAAATTCATTTGAAGGTGAAATTTCACGGATCGAGGACGAAAAATGAAGTAATAATATGTTTAAAACCAAAATTTCAATGATACAGGGTTATTCTGTATCAAAAACTAAGAAAAACAGTTTATAAAAAAATGTAGGTCGAAAAATCGCTTCTAAAGCTATGGCCCTTTAAAAATGGTGCATATTTAGAAGCCCATAGCTCCCTTAGGATTGATTTTTGGAAGTACCTGTATATGAAGTTTTTTTTCTTAGTGTTTGATGTACACCTTGCATAATTGAAATTTAGGTTTTTAACATTTTAGCATTTAATTTTTCGTCCTCGAACCGTGTAAATTCACCTTTAAATTAATTTTTCTCGTAAACAGTTAATCCTACAGCATTAGAACAAGAATACCTTTTTTATGTATTTTGACCTGAGTAATTATATTACAAAAATAACATTACAAAAAGTTACACAGAAAAAAGTTTGGGACAAAAACTAATAAGGCCCCCCAGTTTCGCACACCCCTGGTTAAAATAAGTTCATAAAAATAACATACGAATATGGGCCTTATTAAAGTAAGTTTACATTCAAAACCCCGTATCTGTATCTTAAAGCGTTCCTGAGTTATTAAATAAAAACCGAATTATTTAGCCACTTTCAAAGGGGCTTAGCTCCCTTACGACGCATTTTTAGACATATGTTTATAGAAACTTTTTTCATATTTTCCTATGTATCACCCCTTAAAATTAATGACATCGTTTACTGGACACCCTGTTTTAGTATGATTATAGTGTATTCAATATTATATACTATGAAATTCATATGCCATCCCTCTAAGGAAACTGCCTAAGTGCCTATTCACAGGCTCGCATAAGAACATAATACATAACAATGCGATGACGTGATTGGCTTGATGTGCAGCCATGTATCTTGTAAGCCAATCACGGCATCGCATTCTTGTTTTATGTTCTTATGCAAGACTCTGGATAGGCCTTAATGTATGTATGCATTAAGTTTACGTACATAGTTTACTATACCAGAAAATACCTAGTGGTTTAAAAGTTTAATAGCTGAAATATATTTTCTAAGAGGTTTATTACTACTTTAAAAACTTTTAGGTATTATATGCTTATAGCTATTTATGTAACAAGGGAGTTATAATGATGCTTATGCCCTGAGGGTGCGACGTGGGTTCTGTCCAAGGTATGTCGCTCGATTGGCATTATTATCAAGTAAAACTCGGGGCACATTTAAGATTTCATGCCCTACGGTATTTTTATTGTAAATTTCATTACTAAATGTAAAAAAATAGCTCCCTTTCAATAATTATTTTAACAGAATTACCAAGAGGACATTATAAGCAGGCGTTGTGGATCATAATGCCCTAGGGCATTTGGATTTGTTTATGGATATGCAAGGAATTATAGATAAATAATAGCTAGGTGGAACATATTATCTATTTTGTACTAAAAACACACTTTAGGCCTGCGGTACAAACAATATTTTTTCTCCAAGCAGATTTAAAAACAAAAATATATTTTTTATATTTTACGAAAATAAAACTTTGAATTATCAATGTAGAAAAAAGTTAGCGTAACTATGGATTCATAAAAGCACTAACTTCCGGTAAATGGCAAAAATCGTCACGTTCAGAAATTTTGTGAAAAAGTTTTTTTTTTGGTTTTATAAAATGGAAGAAATGGAATTAATTAGTACTCTACCTGATGTAATTGAAGCAGCTTATAGAACGAAATTAAATTTGCTTTCAGAAAAGTCAAGAATGTTTCTTAGAAAGTAGACCTTTTATTAGATTATTTTTTCCTTTAGACCCTAGGGCGTAAATTACTTAGAGCCTTAGCTAAAGATTTCAAATTTGGACTATTTGTTTGCTTCAAAATTCTCGGCTATAACTGTGTTTTGTAAAAATCGGGGATAAAAGGGTCAAAGGGGGTACCCCCTTTACCAGTAAACCATTTTCTTTTTTATTTTGAAAATCTTTTTTTTTTAACTAGTGGGAAAATTTTAAATTTGGTTTAATTTTTCGTATTATTTCCCTGTTTTTAAATATTTTATCGATATAAGTAACACAACTATTTTACATAAAAATTAAGTTACTTGAATTTTTAGAATGCATTCCCTAATTTGATTAATTTAAGCATATTTTTAAGTGCTTTATAAAAGTCACATAGTTGCAAGATCTTTTAAACAAGGTTTATATTACCGCTTCAAAAGTTTTAGTTATTAAACATTTATTAAGGCTTTTTACTTTGTCGCTTGCAAGCGTATTATTATTTAATTTAGTTATACATTCTACTTATATTTTAACCCGTAAAAATTATAACCGCAAAATACTTAAGTGGCTGTCCAATATTTACTTTTATATTTTATATTCCTAAAATTAAAAGTGCTGAAATACTCACATTTTTAATATTGTTTTATTTCGATTTATTTATTTATTGTTTAGATGACGTCTAGAAAACGTCCAAGAATGTCTAATAGATGTTCTTGGATGATCACAGATCTTCAAAGTTCTCTAGCTCCCAAACTATTAAATTTTGGGACATGAGCCCGGAGACACTTTTGATCAGTGATATCTGACCGAAACGACTTCCTCATAAGATCGGTGCACAGTGGCCCCAGAGAAAAAAAGTGACAAAAGTCAAAAAAATAAAAAATAAATTGCGACATTAGTTTAAAAGTTCAAAATTTTTGCAAAATATCCAGTTTAGCTGAAATTTGGCATAAAGGCTTCTTTTGGTAATATTAATACGAAACAATACCCAAAAACTTAAAATTCAAAATGGCGGAATAAATATGGCCAATTTTTTTTTTATTTTACCAAAGTTAAAGAAAATAAGGCACAAAACAAACGAAAATTGAGAGATTCAACCCAATCTGTTATGGGTTATTTTCCTTATATATACTACAAATTACTGTAAAAAATTTATGATTTTCTACTGGCTCGTTTTTTTTTAATTTAATTTTGAAAAAAAATATTAAAAAAATGGCAAAATATGAGTAATTTTTCTATTCTATTCATATATTAAACAAAATTACCCTTTTCTTATTTATCTTGTAACTATTTTAGGGTAATTTTATATAATATATAAATGATAGAAAAATAACTCATATTTTGCCAATTTTTTAATATTTTTTTTTCCAAAATTCAATTAAAAAAAAAACGAGCCAGTAGAAAATCAAGAAATTTTACAGTAATTAGTAGTATATATAAGGAAAATAACCCATGATAGATTGGGTTAAATCACTCAATTTTTGTTTGTTTTGTGCCTTATATTCGTTAATTTTGGCAAAATTTTAAAAATAAATCGGCCATATTTATTCGGCATTTTGAATTTTAAATTTTGGTGCGTATTAATATTACCAAAAGAAGTCTTTGTGCCAAATTTCAGCTAAATCGGACATTTAAAAAAAAAATTGGAACCAACCTAATGTCGCATTTTTTTACTATTCAGAGGTGTAAAAAATGGCCTTATGCAAAAAATCAGACTTTTGTCACTTTTTTTTCTCTGGGACTAATGTGCGGTGCTTGAGATTTTCAAACCTCCTATTAATTTTTTGGATAAAACTTTTGATCAGAGTATCTAGAACTATAACATATAAAATTTAGCCAAATCTGACTAAAACCACTTTTTTATAAGAAGGGAGCGAAGTCCTTTGGGGCTTAACGAGCTTTTTCATTGTAAAACCAAAAATACACGGCGTTTGCAGTCTTTTGACGGAAAATAAAGAAATAATTCTACATCACAAAACATGAAAAACCAACAAAGGAACATAAGTCCGGAAATAAGCGCTAAGGGAGCTACGGGCCTTCGAACATGGGCATATTAAATGGGGAACAAAACAAGCACGAATAAAGTTTTAATGCTGCGGGGCGATTCTTCATTTAAAAAGTATTTCGTTATATATTCTGTAACATAATCTTCACCGACACACCTAAATTTAATATTAAAGGTGTAATAGCCTTTTAAAAAGTAAAAATTTTGGTGGCACAAAATGTTATTTGCTCTTAATTGATTTTTTTTAAACGGTTGCTCCTACAGTGTTACACTTTAGGTATGGCTTTTTATGTATTTTTATTCAAGATATCCTTTTTTTACAAAAAAAAATAAAAAAAATCACATAAATAAGTTTGGAGCAAAAATGTGTTAACACACATTTTGTCTGTCTAGGCATACCTCAAAAAAAAAAAGAAATTAACATAAACTAATTGCCCTTATAGTACTAGTAGGTATACATGCAAAATCTCGTCGCTCTAGCTCAAAGGGTACCAGAGTTATTAATTAACACGTTATTTTTAGTACAATTTTAAAGGGCCGTAACTCTCTTAGGGTTCGTTTCCGGACCTAAGTTCCTATGAAAAACCATGTTTTTCATGTTTTGTGATGTAGAATCATGGCCTTTTCCGCCAAAAGACTGCAAACAACGTGTATAGTCTGGTTAATAGTAATCGACTTTATTATGGGCTTGTGTAATTTAGAATGTTTAATTTACTTAGGAATACAATTTTCAATCTTTCATATGCTAGCGATCTTACAAGGCTGTCTAATAAATTTCATATACACATTAATTTTACATTATTTATTACAAACCAAAATACCTCTGGGAAGATATATAGGTAATTAGTTTTATAGATGAAATATAGTTTATAATAAAGTTTTTATTAGGTTTTAGTTATTTTACAGGACCGAGGCATGACTGCAGCAGGACCGTATGCTTTTTTACAGTCGAAACACAAACGCACGCACGCTTTATTTTTTTACGAAATTCATATACGTGGATAAATTTTACATCGGCACTTAGTAGCACTAAGAGTGCCGATGTATTGAAATCTTCGCCGAAAAGTCAGAATCGTTGTACACGTTTTTTCACATTTCTCGACATTTTAGACCATTCTGAGTCGAAATCAGTAAAAAAAATTTTTGCGTCCGTCTGTCTGTCTGTCTGTCTGTCTGTCTGTCTGTCTGTCTGTCTGGTTGTAAACTGTCTAACTCCATTTCTACATGACATATCGACTTGCGGTTTTTTGCATATTGTTTCTCATCGTATTCCGAAGCTGATTAGATTTTGGGGGTAAACGATTGGGAGTAAGGGGGTAAAAATAGGGTAAAACTCCTATTTTTATTGTTTTTTGTTTATAATTAAGGCAATTATTATTGTATTTGGTTAATTTAGCACTTATATAAAAGATAATTTTAAATTGGTCAAAAAATGTTATAAACAACGTTTTCCTAAAACGCATTGTTTTCGAAATATTGGCGTTTAAAGCAGTAAAAGGTTTTTTAGCATATCTCACATATTTATAACCCGATTTCAAAAAATTATTTTTTAAATAAAAGCTCTTTTTAAGCCCTATAAAAAATGTTATACAGTTTTTTGCTAGAATATAATGTTTTAAAGATACAGAATTTAAAATCAAACAAACACCTAGTTTGAAATTTGCAAACTATATGGCTCTAGTATACAATAGTGCCGATGTTTTGACAGGGTTTTGCAACGTTTCATCTAGTTTATTTTTAAATTTAAACTAATAAACATTAAAATATATGCGTTTTAGCTAAATTTACATTGCTGATTACGAATACGAAAGCAAATTTTGATTTTAACCCATATACCAACCCCAAAACCCCATAAATACAATTTTTTAAATTTTTTGTTGCGAGGGGTAAACAGCAGAGGAATTCAGTTGTACAAATTGGAGGTAATCTGGAGCAAATCTTTGAAGGTTACAAGGTAATCTGAAAGAAATCTTTAAAAATTTCCTCCTTTTCGGAGGAAATCTTAGAAACTCTAGGTAATCTTTGAAGGTAATCTGGAGGATCACTTTGAAGGTTTCCCCCTAAAAGGAATTTAGGTATACAACATTTTGTCAGCGGTTTACCCCTCGTGTTGTTGTTATGTTTGGCCGCCATATTATTATTTTCCATTTTGGATTTTCAATTTTTGACGTCAGACTCACACTCTTTGACCCCAATTATATAAGGAAGTTTTGTTTAGATTTGATTATCCAATAAAATTTTCAAAAAAATTATATCAATCCAGGTGCGCACCACTATGCGCAAAACTGTGTAGTGTGAACCGATATTTACAGTGATTAAAGTGGGCGCCGAGGTTCACCGGGGTCGTGGGGTTGAAAAAAATACCAGTAAATGATTCTAAGCACAACGTGGGGCGCCACGTTGTAGTTTGACAGTTTCGTATTAATTGCAAAGTACTGGTGAAAGCGTACAGCTTTTTCACAACAATATAACACTGCTTAGAATCATTTACTGATATTTTTTTCAACCCCACGACCCCGGTGAACCTCGGCGCTCACTTTAATTACTGTAAATATTGGTTAACACTACAACTGCATAAATTTTTCGCATACTATAAAACTTGTATTTCTAATTTTTTTCTTGGTAAGTAATAATTTTGAATTTTTTTCTGGTCTGAATATGCGCATGTGCCACTTATGATATTAACCCATATAATATGCGTATCGTCGCCTTCCTTACAAAGGGGCTTATCTCAAAATGACACTTATACATAAAGTGACAGTTCATTTGCAAATCAATATACATGTCGGTATTTTGCATCAATACATTTTGAGATAAGCCTCTTTGTAAGGAAGGCGACGCGTTGACCGTCGCGACGGTACGTACCAAGACTGTCCATGATGATTATATGTTAATAAAAAATATTTATAAATATTTAAACGGTGGAAATATATTTTTCCTGGCTTTATATCCTTTCCAGCATAGCTCCCTCAAAACTCAGAAGGCGCCAAGCAACTGTTCGTGGACCTAGCAAAATCAATTCACTTCTCATGAGAAGTGAGTATACTAACTTCTCATGCAGGGACCTACTCATTAACAGAGTCCTGGATAATACACAATGCAATCGCCTAAAATCTAGAAATTCATTATGGGAAGCACAATACAATCCCCTATAGTCGTATTAATGATGGAGGTCACTTGCAAAACAACTTTACGATATTTCAAGAATGCTTTGAGACAAAGACCTTAACTTTGGAACAAAGATTTTCAACGTGGCAAAAACCCTTTGGTCCAAAATTTCAAGTCTCTTTCAAGTTTCAAGTTAAAGCGTTCTTGAAATATCTTAGTGTAAAGTTGTTTTGCAAGCGACCTACACGACGACTTTAGAACCTTTTTACTTACATCAGTGGATGGCTCAATGGCCAACCTACAATGACTGTCTGTTCGGTCTATCTCTATGGTCTATCTGCAGTTAAAGGTCTTATTAGGAGTTTTACTTAAAACTCCCTTCCAAATGCACTGGATATCCATAGATAGACCTTTAACTTATTTGTTTACTATAATTATTAGGGGTCGTCCATAAAATACGTCACGAAAATTCATTCCCCCCCCCCAATGGGGGCGTGTTAGGGGGGTAGACAAAATATAAAATCTCTACAGCCTTTAATAATGCGAGAAATGGTGTAAGAAGTTTATGGGCTTTGGTTTGGACGATAAATAAAACTTAACGAAATTTCACGTATAAATAATGTTACAATATAATTTTCAATATCTTGTAAACTATCATCAAAATCTCTATTATATAACATAATATGCAATTATAAAGGATTAGATATATGAAATTTTCGTAAAGACGCAATATTGTAATTTACAATATTAGGGGAAGTCGGGGTTAACTGGGCCACAGGGTTAATTGTTAATTTTTAATTGGGGGCTTAGGGCAAATTCTGGTGATATTTAGTTAGTAGTATTCTTTGAAGTATTATGGCACACCGTGTTGATCACGTGTAAGTTGTAGTAAAGAAATTTAATTTTTTTCGATGAAAAGTATTTACTTTTTTTAATTAATACTTTATTATTATGTAACGATATAAATCGTCACTTTGTAATATAGCAAGGGTTAATTAAACTATTCGTTTACTTACGTTATAATTTATGTTTATTTTGTATATAAATAGTTACGTACGTACAGAACTATTTTGTATCTGGGACTATTTTGTAGCAGGAACTGAATTCTAACCATATGGGTCTCTATTCCATAGTTCTACCTGAAAATAACATAAAGAAAACATAATTAGAATATGATTTTTAATAATAAAGAATCATATGACTTATTTCTCTATAGTGCATTTGTCTATGGACTTACCTGGTTTTTATATGTTTCAGAGTCTATTGAGGGTTGGATTCCACTGGCTTTCACCTGTAGCTTGTCTCTCCTGGAAAGTTTCGTATGCTTATTTCTTCGGGATAATCTAGAATTTGTTGAAAATAGTTTGCTGGAACTGCTCACTTAGATTCAGTATTTTGTTTATACTTAGTTCACAGGACACTTAGTATTCTGTTCGTATTTTTATTAGTTTTGCTGATAAACAATAAGTATTGTTTATATTTGTTTCTTAGAGTAATATTTTGAGGTTAGATATCACTAATACGGATTTATTAGGAAATATTCTTTTGTTATTATCTTTGATGTAGTTTTCGTTACCTTTATTAGGAATCCTATACGGTAAAACTGTAGTTGATAATGACTTGCATAGATGTCGCTAATAGTTCAGAAATAGGATTTTATTTACCTGAAGGGTTCATACTAGTGAATAAGGTCGATTTTCGCTCCTTCTTGAAGAACTCGAATACAATGGTGGTGTCATTTTGACGAGTGTTTATTTTCTGTAATCATCGAAGTAATCCTTCATGTATTTTTATTTAAAGTTAGTGAAAATGAATATTTAAACAATGCGGAAGATATTGTAACGGTTATTTTCTACAATTACGCATTTATAACGTTTCGATGGACATCGAAGACTTAGTATGACATGTAAGTTACGTTTTTCTGTTTCTTAGAATATTTCTGAGATATAATTATTGTTTTAGCACCATTAATTAATTACCATTAATTACTCACCATTTCTATACCATTAATATGGAATTACATTAATTTAAGTTGAAGTTTATTTTGGTATATTTGATATACAAGTTCTCCGCATGGAGTGATGTTCTGTTGGAACATGGTTCTGTAATTTTCGGCATAGATAAATTCTATGTAACCGTCTAGCAGACAATTTTACATTGGACATAATTTTCAAAAGTATATTTTATCCCGGACAACATTTTCAATCGTACATTTTATCCTGGAAGATGATTTTTCCAAAGTAGATGGGACAGCCTATATTTTTTTTTCTTTCATTTGAGAAATGAATTCATCAGCATAGGGGAGACTTGTACAGATGGAGACGATGGAATTCATACCTCATGGATTTTGCAGAAACCAGCTAAGTACTCATTCTGAAAACTTTTGAAAGCAATATTTCATATTTTTAAATTCTTTTATTTCAATATTCTTATAACTGTAAACTTTATCAGATCTGATATAGTATTGATTAATACTATATGCCCTTCTGGCTTTTGTTCATTTTTAGGTACTTATTTTTTTAAAACATTTAATCTCATTTATTAATTATTAAATATCATACTTTTGATTAAATGATTTCTAATTTAAGCATGACTTTTATACACTGCAAGAAATGATTGTTGTTTACATACATTTCTTGGTGCTTGCTGAACTTCATGTTTTCTTTATACATTTAAGTCGAATGATTTCTGAATTTAGTAATTTTTATTAAGATTTCTTTAATTATATCTTAATATAATTACACATATTTTTTATATATATTAATACATTACTTGATGTGCTTTCATTAAGTTTATTTATAATAAATTTCTCAAATGAATTATCTTATTTTATTTAAGGGTTATATTTTCTCAAACTGAAAAGCTTAAGTATTTACACTAGGTTGTTACTTACCTAAAGGAGTAAAAGCTAAAGTAACTGGCGCCCCTAACAACATTAATCAATTCTTTCTATTTTTCCCTTGCCCATACCCATTGCTCCGCTGTCAAAACTAGCCGTTGGCAGTGAACGTATTAATTACGGTACAATTAATAGGAGGATCTAGATTAATATTTTACCTAATATATTGAGTATATTGTTAATTATTCTGCATAATTTCCGCCTTCTAACGTCTTATTAAGTATTAAAATTTTATGATTTCATTTGGTGTGATTTAACTGGACCATGTCCAGTTAGCCCTGAGATATATCAATATTTTACATATTATATTGTCTATTTTTATGTTAGAATTAAATTTTATTTGATTTCAAATCGCTTTTATTCACATTAATTACAACACAATATATTTTTTGTTAGTGAACCAGTTTACCCTAAGTAGTGGTCCAGTTCACCCTACCCTATGGGGTTAACTGGTTCAGCGTGGTTAACTGGTTTATCGTCAATAACTTTTTTTATATAAATAATATTTGTCTGAGGTATTGATATGTTCTAACTATAGTAATAATCTACCTTTTGCTATAGAATATATTTGAAAATTGTTTACAGTTTTTTCAAAAACTCGATATGAAAAAAGCGGCCCAGTTAACCCCGACTTTCCCTACGTTTTACAGTTTAATTGTAATTTTACATTATTAATTAGGAACCACAATCCCTTAACTATGTATTAAAGTTTCATAGTTAAACGATAGTTTATATCACCGCTTCCAACATTTTAAGTATTTCTACTCCTAATTATTATAATCCTCGCAGCTTCACAGCAGATTAGTATACGTTTACTTTGGAACCCAAAAAATGAAAAATTTTGTCCGAAATAAAAATTTCGTACCAAACTGCGTTATATAGCAGGTGTCCCATATAAAAGGTACAACCCTTAATAATTTTTAAATGTTTTTATTAAAAATCCTCGTGCAGGTTGATTTTTGTTTCACGGGGGATATCTTTGATGATATCTCCACCACCTCCAACTCACCCTCCACGCCAGTGCACTGCAGTGGCATTAAAAATTCTCGTATAGGTTGATTTTTGTACCACTGTTGATGATATTTTCCCACTCACCTTTTGAAATCTTAGATGGCACTATATATTAAGTGTTATCACGTATAATTTTTTTTTAAAGGCATTTTAATGCTCTATTCAACGGTGTCTTGTTTTTAAAAATCGGTCCAACCATTCTCATGATATTTAACCTTAAAGTTTTCGAAAATACTCTATTCTTTTTTAAAAGTTTGCCCATAATCATCCTTAATAACTTAAAATTTTATATTTTTAGAAAAATCAACCTAAAGTACGGAAAAGCAAAGCTAGGTCGGTCTGGTTACTAGGAAGGGGCCAAGCAACCATAAGCCTCCTTACGGTAAACGATCCGACCTGCCCTGGGTGTGGAATGGACGAGGAAAAGCCCTACCACTTCATAGGTGAGTGTGAGGCTCTGGACAGGCTCAGACAAGACATCTTCGGAGTGGTAACACTAGCGAAGGAAGAGTTGAGCGTCCTAGCCTGGTCAGATGTTATGAACTTCATCAGAAAGTCTGACAGATTCAGGAATAGGGAGGATAGGCAGCAGGTTGGGTAGGTTATCTTGGGGCAGACAAAAAGGGCCATTGGGCTTTTGCTGCAACAAGTTATCGTGATCACAAATTATTCGGAGAAACGGAGGGATAAACAGACAGACAGACAGGTTTTTTTTACGGAAATCATCTTTTTTAAATATAAAACGTCGAGAAACGTAAAAGAAAGCAATACATTTTTTTTACCAACGCAAGACTTTCCTCGGGGACAGTAAAAGACTTTCCTCAGGGACAGTAAAAGACTTTCCTCGGGGAAAGTAAAAGGTTTGATTTGATAAATGCATTAAATTAGAAAATATCAGAAATTGCACCTAAAATGTAACTTTTTATAATACTAACGCCATCTATAAAAGGGTAAAAAACATTAAAATTACAATTTTACCTTAATCATTTTTTTTTGTGTTTGTAGTGTACTGAACTATCTAAAATCTAAATCATTTGCAAAACTTTCTACAAGTTTTGTTTTGGTTATTTACTTTATGAGACTCTAATATTTTACACTGTCTTCGCCGGTGTATAATACAATAATAATTTGCAATATTTAGTACAGATGGAGCTGTGTACCAAAAATCAATAGGTTGAAAAGAAACTCTGTGGCTAGCATACAGTCTATATGATACAGAGAGTTTCTTTCTGTCAGAAACCATTTACTGATTTTGGGGCGTGCAGAGTTCTACTACTACTAATCCAGCACGTTTAATTTCGTTTGCTTTACGATATTTTTGAACTGTAGTTTGCGTGTAGAATTCTAGAAATTCTAGAAAATTTTAATTACATATTTCAATAATTATTACTTTCCCCGAGAAAAATCTTGCGTTACTAAAAAAATATGAAAAATGATTAATGCTTTATCCACGGTCGTGATTAATCGGCCTATAAACCACGGGTCTCTAAAAAATAAACCGTTTAAAATTTAAAACCACCGTGGATAAAGTATAGTATTCTACTCGCGTATAAGAGTAATTATAAACCAAGGTAGAGAAGACATTTTTTATTATATCCCGAGCTGCGTAGCAGCGAGGGATTTAAGAGTGCGATGCTATAATAGACTTCTCTACCGTAGTTTATATATTAGTTTTGCAATATTTAGTACAGATGGAGCTGTGTACCAAAAATCAATAGGTAGAAAAGAAACTCTGTGGCTAGCATTTACTAATTTTGGGGTGTGCAGAGTTCTACTACTACTATTAATCCAGCACGTTTAATTTTGTTTGGTTTGGTTTTTTTGAACTGTAGTTTGCGTGTAGAATTCTAGAAATTCTAGAAAATATTAATTACATATTTCAATAATTATTACTTTCCCCGAGAAAAATCTTGCGTTACTAAAAAATTTTGAAACATGATTAATGCTTTATCCACGGTCGTGATTCATAGGCCTACAAACCACGGGTCTTTAAAAAATAAACCGTTTAAAATTTAAAACCACCGTAGATAAAGTATAGTATTCTACTCGCGTATAATACTAATTATAAGCCAAGGTAGAGAAGACATATTTTATAGCCGAGCGTATTATAAGATTTAGGATGCGATGCTATAATAGACTTCTCTACCGTAGTTTATATATTAGATTTTTCACTACTAGCTTTAGAACATACCATTATTATATAATTATAGTTATTAATCATTAGGTTGATTAAAATTCACCCGCATTTATTATTAGCAATTATTATACGCTCGTTGAATAAATAATGTACTATTTTTACGTTTCTCGACGTTTTATATCCAAAAAAATTGATTTCCGTCAAAAAAAAATTCTGTCTGTCGGTCTGTCTGCCGGAAAAATTGTGACCACGATAACTCGAGAACGATTTACAACCAAATAGTCGTAAACAAACCTCCCTTAAAGGGTTAAAAAGAAAAAGTTATCGGGCGCAAATTTTGAAAAAAATATAAAAAATAGGGAAAGTTCGATACATTTTTAGAAAACAAAATATACTAATTAAAAAAAAAGTCAATCCATAAACGAAAGTAATAGAAGGAAAAGCACTGTAAATTCAAAATTTTCAGAAAACTTTACATTGACTATTTACTATTTAACCATGTAACTATTAGTTAAAAAAAAAATTGAGGATTTTTATTTTCTTAAAATTAATTTTTATTAATCTGCACAAAAGATCCAAATAAATAATAGAAGGTGTATGATTATTTTCAGACTAATTATTAACCATTTTCATGTAAAATTATCAATATTTATGCATTTCAAAAAAGTTTATATCTCATCTCCTAGTTACGGGGGGTGTACCATTTAAAAGAATAATCCTGTATACTATGTGTTCGATCTTTTCGTTGTTGTGGTTAATTCATATATTTTTACTTATTCTAATTTAGTTTAAATTTAAATATTTATCCACCCGTGCGCCCTGGTGGCAAAGAAGGCAAACAGACATACCAGATATCCGATCTCACCGCGTGTGTACGCAAGTAATGCTTATCGCAAAAAAGCTTGTTAAAAGTGCATTTTAAGGATTAATGTGCATCGCTTTTACACTATGAACTCTCAATAATGCTATACACTACTTCTCATGGATCCAACTCTAGCTGGCTAACAGCAACAACATATCATCTCAAGGTATGTGATCTTATACCCTCGTTTTGTCTCCATGTTATTGCATTATAAATTTAATAACCAGCAAAGCCTATGAATTTACCATCAAATGCAGTCATAATAGAAGAGTAATGAACACTATGGAATGGGATGCATATCCTCACGCGCTCCGCTTCAAAAGAGCGCTGGACAAAATAGCATGACTCAAAAGAGCGCTTGGACAAAATAGCGCGACCCAAAAGAGCGCTTGGACAAAATAGCGCAATCCAAAAGAGCGCTTGGACAAAATAGCGCGTCTTAAAGAGCGCTTGGACAAAATAGCGTGTCTCAAAAGAGCGCTTTCTGAATGAATTTAGGGTTACGGTGCGCATCAGGTCCACAAAAATTAGTGGGGGGCGTTGGTTTACGTTAACGTTGATTGGTTTTGTTTTTTGCTGTTTTTTTTTATGGGAAACTTTGGTTTACGTTAACGCTGGTTGATTTGGTTTCTTGCTGGTTTGGTGTTTTTTTTATAGGAAACGTTGTTTTACGTTAACGTTGGGTTTGCGCCTGCTGGGAGTTATTTTTTTAGTAGGTGTAGTTGGTTTACGTTAACGTTGGTTGGTTTGGTTTTTTGCTGGTTGGTGTTTTTTTTTTATGGGAATCTTTGGTTTGCGTTAACGTATTTTCTTTGTGTTTTTTTATTTTTATTGTTTTATTTGTCAATTAAATTATTTGATATATTTTATCCAAGCTCTATTTTATGATGCGCTATTTTGTCCTAGCGCTCATTTAACCAGCGCTGTTTTGTCCTAGCGCTCTTTTGTACGCGCTATTTTGGGACACGCTATTTTTTCCCAGAGCCGTCTACACAGGCTGTGTAACACAGCTTGTTTTAAAGAAAAAATCCTTAAATATTGACTTAAAAATTAATATACTTATTTGTAAAATTACCAATTATTAAAATTAAAATTATTATATACTTTCTTTTTCTTTGAGCTAGGTGCACCCGCATCTGCATCTTTTTCAGCACTGAAAATCAAAAAGCAAAAAATTTAAAATTAATTTAAAAAATATTAAAAAATAAATAAAAATTACCTCTTTGTTGCATTTGGGCTGATATATTTTCCAACCCCTGTTTTAAACACTTTTAAGGTTTTCTGGGAATTCAGTTTCCTCATTTTCGCGTCTTCTTCTTCTTTTTTCTTGCTTAGTTCTTCCAATCTTTCCTTGGCTAACTAAAAACATAAATAAACAATTCAAGGGCTCAGGATAATTTTTATTCATTTTTAGCGAGCTTTTAACCTCTTTAGGAACATAGGCACATATGTATACAGTTAAAAATAAATTCCGCAAAATGAAATTCACCGAATTCATGAGCTGTTGCCATTTGCTTTCTTTCCAATTACAAGCCATTCTTAATGAATACAAATATGTATTTGTATATTCTTTTTTCTGGTCTCATATTGATGTATCGTTGACACTATTGTTAAGGATTGGGTTGTCTTCAAGTTATTGTACATTACACCACGTATTAGTTTTACCAGTTCTAGTTTTTTTTACTTTGTTAAATTCAACAATCGAGTTTCTTCATATATTATTATGTTATATTTTAAATATGCCCCTTAAATGTGCTCTAGCTCCCCTAAGAAGCCATTTGATAAAAAGGTTCATAGAAACGTTTTTGCTAACTTTTTGACGTAAAATGTGATATCTTACATATAATTAATTTTTAAATCTAATATTTTTTTGTCAAAACAAATGAAAATCGTTTTTTCTCAAAAACGCATCGATAGATTTTTTTTTAATTTGGTCTTAAAAAGATGCCAAAGCTCTAAATAATTAAATTATAAAAAAACTTGGGTTATATGAAAGTTGAGCTAATAATTTTTTTCAGATCACTGTGAAGTGTTATCCTTTCATGCCGTAATGAAAATTAACATTAAACCAGGAGCGAGGAATATTAAAGGGGATCCAATTACTACGCTTCTGGTCAAAACGTTAATTTTATTTTAACTTTAAATGTTTACATATTTTTATTCTACATTACAGTTAAAATTTCAAGCCAATAAGTTAAACGGTTCCCAAGTTATGAACCTAGAAATATTTTAAAAATGCCCTTTGAAAGGGCGCGAGCTCCTTTAGGAACCGATTTAGCACAAAAATGAATATAAACCTTAGTTTTTAGATTTTAAGCTTTCACGGCCATTAAGATATAAAGAACTTTCACTTTCGGGTTTAGACCGTGTTAATGGATTTTAATAAAGTGAAAATCCATTAACACGGTCTAAACCCGAAAGTGAAAGTTCTTTATAAACCTTAGTTCTTATTTTACTTTCCCCAATAAAAGTCTTGCGTTAGTTTAAATATTTAGAAAAAAAATGTATTGCTTTTTTTACGTTTCTGTACGTTTTATATCCAAAAAATAAGATTTTCGTAAAAAAAATGGGTCTGTCTGTGTCTGGAAAATTTGTGACTCAAAAACGCTTTGGGCTGAAGACTTCAAATTTGGACCATAGGTTGATTATCCAAAGTTCTAGGCTGGGATTGTTTTCGGTAAAAATCGGGTTGGGGTAAGGGGGTAAAAACAATTTTTTTCAATTATTTTTTTTATTTTTTTCGTTTTTAAACATAGGAAAAGTATTTATTTCTTGGCAGCAGTATTTTGAAGTCAACTCAGCTAACATATCTTTTTTTTCTTGCATTTTTTTAGTGAAACAAATGAAAATCCTTTTTCTGGCTTACAGATAAATAAAACATTTTGAAAAATTATTAAAAAAAATTGTGTTTTAATAAATATATATTTTGCTTTTTAAAAACTCGCTAAAAATAAACTGTAAGAGACTTAAGGTTTTGGTGAAATCCTGTGAAATTTATTTTAGTATAATACAGTTTCAAATTTCACAAAATCGCAGAAAAAAACGTCCTAGACAAAAAAAATCTTGGATTTTATGAAAAAATAAAACTTCTTAAAATGTCTGTCTGCCCGTCCGTCCGATGTTACGTTTTTTGTAGACAAGATAACTCAAAAACTAATTTTCCGACTCGAAATTTTCAGGAAAATACAAGCTCTATGAGAAAAATCTCTATTGTTTTTAAACATTATTTCCCAACAAACTTAAAAAAAAAATCGAAAAAACTATCTTATAAAAAAAAAATAATCGAATTTCGAAAAAAGAAATAAAAAATTGAATTTTTTCTAAATTCTTTTTTCAATTCTTTTTTGATTTTTAATGATAATAATAATTTTAAATTTTAAAATATATTAATTTTTTGAACTTAATTAAGCAGTAGAAGAAAAGCCGATACATTGCAAATTTTCACAATACATTATTTGAATTAATAGAAATATTCATACTAATAAAAAAAAATATATAAACTAAGATATAGGAAGCGCCAATTATTAAAAAATCATCAAAAATAGAATGAAAAGTCCTATAAATTCAAAAGTAAAGGAAAGTAATATTATATTTTTTTTATACCTGTTCCTCCGCCTCGTCAAATGGATCAACAAAAACTTGTGCTTTGACCAGTATTATATCTTCAATCGGTTTATCTTTATTATCAACTTCTATCCTTTCCATTTCGCTTAATGTTTCCATCCCTCCAACCACTTTGCCAAAAATTGTGTGTTTGTTGTCCAAATTTTTGCATGAACGGAACGTTATAAAACTAAAAAAGAAAACTGCTTCCAACAAAAATAATACTTTTCCCTTTAGGCCTGGGTTTATTTAAACCAAAGATTAAACAAATAAAAAAAATTAAATAAAAAAAGAATATTTTTTCGAAAAAAAAAAAAAAAAGGTTTAAAAAATAGTTTTTACTCCTTTTCAACACCCTTACCCCACCCCGATTTATACCAAAAATATCCCAGCCTAGAATTTTGGATAAGGCGTGGTCCATTGGAATTCGTCCAGCATAGGGCGCTCAACTATCTTTAAATTCAATATTTTTTTGCCTGTTAATTACCCTATATATGTGTACTCTAAAACCAATTTAATAAAAAAATTATAATGCTTCGTTCCCAAATTTGAATTTTTCTGATGTTTTCCTGTTGGGGAACTTAATATTTCTTGGTTGTTACATGAGATAGCGATATGGAACAAACGCCGGTTTTTTAAGCAACTATTGGGCTACCTTTTTTGTTAAAACACTTTTTTCCCAAAAAAATAGAATAGGTTAAAACGGTATCGAAACTTTGACATAAAATTCAATAAAATCACGAATTTTAAATTTCAATATTTTTTTACAGGGCTGACTTAGGGGTTCAATTTTTGGGTAAAGGGCTATATAAGTACTATATACTGTAAAAGTTTCAAACCAATATATTTATTTATAAATTTTTTTACAGCACTTTAAAAATATAACTTTTTCGAAAATACCCTATTTTGAGCCTCTATTTCTCAGCTCTAGCAAATTTTAAAAATCTGAAATATTCACATGTAGGAGCTCTATCTGTTAACATTCCAGAAAAAAAATCAAGAATGTGTTTTGCCTTAAATTAAAATTATATCAAAAAATATATCACCGAAGTTTATTCATTTTATTTTTAAATATATACTTTTTTAAGAATATTATTATCTTATGTATTACAAAAAAGGCAAAAAAATAAAATAAAAATCAACATAAAAATGTTAGCTCTAGACCAGTTATAAAAAAAAATATTAGTTTTCGCCCCATTTACACCATTATCCCTACTCCCAATGTGAACCACATTTCACAAACTGCAAACGTCCTGAATCGTTTGATGAAAGAATTTCTTAAATCCGAAAATCCACTTAAAAGTTACAAACGAACAGACGGACCCATATTTTTTTAACATACACTTTTTTATAATTTCTCAACGTTTCATAACATTTTAAATGCAAACAAAAAATGTTTTCGGTCATTTTTGTATAAAGGTGTTCAATTATCTTGTCCACTATTAATAATAATATATTATAATAATAATAATAATATATTATATTATAGTTCGTTCTTACAAAAAAGAAAGAAAAAAAAAATAAAAAAATATAAAATTGAGAAAACTAAAAAAACAAAAACCAAAATTTTTTGAAAACCTATACTTTTTTTAACAACAAATTTATAATTAAAAAAGAACTCATGTCATATTTCAACTTACAATTGAGATCCATTAGTATGTTTTCCAGAATTCGCCATTGATAGAATTCCCCTTCCGGTGTGAGATAAATTCGGCCTAAACTCATCCCCAAATGTCTCCCCCCAGATTGATTTCCCCCCAGTACCAGTTCCTGTAGGGTCGCCTCCTTGGATCTATAAAATAAACCATAAAATTTAGATAAACAATTTGCAAAAAAATCGATAAAATGATGTGAAATGTGTCCGGAATTCCGTTTTTTTAACATGTTTTAGACGCGGAGGTAGAGGGCTGAAACCGTTACGAAAAAGTGTCCAAAAATTATGTGGCGCTTGGGATATTAGGCCATAGGCCACATGCTACAAACATAACGTGATCTGGTTAGCGCTTGATTTGATCATATAAGTGAACGCGTGGCAGATAGAAAACCGTGTCTGGACGTTTAAAACATACCTATTAATGTTATCACGGTTTGGACTTTACTTGTACAGTAGAACGTTTCTTCATTATTTTCAAGAGTCTCTTCAAAATGTTTATTTTTTCGAAAAACTAAAAAATATTTTAAAAAACTGATTCTCTTTGACCCCATTACTTTACCCAGACTTTTACAAAAACAACCCCAGCTGAGAACTTTGTATAAGGAACCTAGCTAGCTAGCTCCAAATTTAAAGTCTTTAATTCAATGCCTTTTCGAGATCATACATTTCTCGAAAAGGCCGACCGACACAGTCAGACTGAGAGAAAAAAAAAACAAGCCGTGAAGATATGTAATGCTACCCATTTTATTATATACTATTCACAGTAAATAGTATAGTGCATTTTCCCAAATAAAAAATAATTTTCCCAAACAATAACAAAAAAAAAATCAAAAAAAAAACAAAAAAAAAATATTTTTTTTTTGTTTTTTTTTAAACGAAAAAAATTTCAAAACAATTTTTTTTTCAAAGAAAAAAAAAATTGAAAAATAAAAATAAATGATAGTTTTTTCATGTTTTAAAGAAGTTTGACCCCTCCTAACTTTTTGGGGGGATTACTTTCAAAATTGGTAGAATTGATCCGTATAATAAAATTAATTTTTCCTAAAATAGTTAACAGGGTTCCCACCAAACATTGACATTCAAATTCCAGGTATTTTCCAGGTTTTCTAGGTAAACATGACTAATATTTCAGGTATAGTAAAATAGTTTTAGTATATAATATTTAGTATTATTTTTGAATAAAAAAAAACATTTTGGGTAATTAAGCTAATTATTTTTATAAAACTTCACATATGTAGGTGAAACATCTTAAAACATAACTTATTATGCTTAGCGCCGCAGGCGAAAATGTTTAGAAATATTTTGCATTCCCCAAATACCCCAAAATCCATTGTATTATGTATCACACTAATTGCTAATAAAGTTTAAGGCCACAGATGATACTTTGTAGTTTTCAGAACAAATTTTTTGTACGGTCATTAGTTCCCGAGTAATTATCATATTTAAAACTATAATTTTTGCTTTTAACGCCGCATAAAAAATCGTACAGAACTTTTTTAGCGCTCAAATAAAAGAAGAAGAATCAAGCTAAAAGAGCTTTCAGACAAAATCACAAAGAAAAAAATATTGAAGACCGTGGACTTTTTGAAAGGCAAGCAAAAATTTGGAAATTTGTTTTACCGCTGATTTTTTTATGAATACTCAAAAACGGTCAATGATAAAAATATTTTAATATTTTTCATGATCTTAAAACTAGAGACTCAAAAATTCAATTTGCTTTTTTATCATTATTTACTCTACGACTATTTTTTGCCAAGTTTTAAAAATAATTTTTGTTCCTAGTGTTTTAATTTTTCTTGAACAAATTATATTTTCGTATGTTAAATTCCAGGTGCTATTACAAAAATGGTAAAAAACGGTTTTTTAAAGAAAAACTGTTACATTCCAGGTATTCCAGGTGGGGATCTAAATTCCATGCGTTTTCCAGGTTTTCAAGGTTTTCCAGGGTTAGTGGGAACCCTGGTTAAGTTAATCGGAAATTTCTTTTAGCTTTTTTCGATTTTTTTTTTAAAGTAACCCCCATAACTTTTTTGTTTTTGGGGGGATTAATTTCAAAAACAATAGGGATCTTCCCCTCATATATCTTGATTTTTACTGAAAATATCATTTCTATCAGATTATTCGTTCTTGAGTTATCGTTTCTACAAAAATCGTGACATCGGACAGACGGACATTATCAATGTTTCTTGTTTTTTCATGAAATACATTTGCATTCAAGAATTTTTTGTCTAGGACGTTTTTTGGGAAATTCGAAACTACCGCGAAAGTATAATACTATTTTAGCGCTAAGCGAATAGTACCTATAATAATGGAAATCATATTTTTTGGGTAAGTATAAAACATGCAAAAGTAATATTTTTATTTTCAATCCAATTAATACATTATTATTATTAATTATTATTATTAAACTATAAAGAAATTGCACTGCTCTACTACTACAGAGTTTTCACAATCAATGAGAAAAACCAAAATGTCATATAGCTGCTATTTTGGTAGGCATTTTCTCATTGATTGTGACAACTCTGTAGTAGTAGAGCAGTGCAATTTCTTTATAGATTTAAATAGTTTGCCGTCTATAAGGCACGGTTCACCTGGGCGATTTTAAATAAAAATTTCGTGGACCCCTACATTTTTTGGACTAAAACATAACTGATGACATCAGAAATCAATTCCCATTTGAAAGAAAACCGTAAAAGATACACTGTTTTAGAAAGATAAAAAACGTTTTTTGAGTAATAAGGTGTGTCAAAAAATCGCCATTTTCAAAATCAAAAACGCTGGCTTAAAAGTTGCTCCTTAGTAAAAAACAGTGGCCACTCAAAAATGATCTAAATCGATAAATGTTTAGAGGTAGCTCAAAGCACTCGGTACCTGTTTTTCGGATAAAAACTGATACCGATAAAAATTGAGGAAATTTTGGAGGGTTTATTTGCTAATATTTAGAAACAATACTAAATTTAAGAACTAAAAAGTTAGAACATGAAAAAATCGCCAATTATTTGAAGATTTCGCGAAAATTTAATTTTTGCAAGTTTTTGAAAGTGCATAAAAAATCTGCAAAATTATATATTAGTATATAAGCATATATACATGTTAACCTACATGATTATACAGAAAAAATTATTTTTTTCCTCAAGTTTAGTAAAAAAAATTAATTTCGATTAGAAACCGGGTGGATTTTCTGTTTTTTGCCTAAAACTTTTTGCAGGTGTAGTTTTTTTTGATTTTTTGGTTGGAATACTTTTTTATTTAAAAATACACAAAAAAGTTTCTGTGGTTTAACATCGCAGGTTTAACCGTTTTAAAGATAAATGCATTTAAAAGTAATTTTTTACGCATGAAGAACCAAAAATAAAAAAATTAAAAAATATAAAGCAAAAAACAAATATTTTAGTAATGAGTGGTTTTTTAACATTAAAAACATAGAAAAAGTTTAAATGCACCTTGGTCCAAAAATCATTCCTAAGGAAGTTATGTCCTTTTAAATATGCCAATTTTCAATAAATTTTCGCAAAATCTTCAAATTGGCGATTTTTTTATGTTCTAATTAAGGGAAGGGGAAATATAATTTTTTTAGTTTTCTCACAATTAGTATTGTTTCTAAATATTACCAAAGAAACCCTCCAAAATTTCCTTAATTTTATATACAATCACTTTTTATCCGAAAAACAGGTACCAATATTTTTCAAAGTTTGAAATCTTTGAGCTACCCTTTAACATTAATCGATTTGGCTCAGTTTTTTACTAAGGAGCAACTTTTGAGCCAGAGAGCGTTTTCGATTTCGCAAATCGGAATTTTTTGACAAACCCTATTACTCAAAAAAACGTTTTTTTATTTTTCTAAAAAAGTGTATCTTTTACGATTTTCTTTCAAATGGAAATTGATTTCTTATGTCATCAGGTATGTTTTAGTCCAAAAAATGTAGGAGTCCACGAAATTTTTATTTAAAATCGCCCAGGTGAACCGTGAAGGCATTAAACTTTATTTTTCAATTATTATTCATTTTATAAATAAAACATGCTTAATTTAGCAGGTAAAAAGAATTTAGATTTATCATATGGGTTTAGCATATTTAAGATATAAAATTTAACCAATTCCATCAGTATGGATATAATTAATAAAATTAACAAGTATAAATTAAACAAATGAATCAATTCATAAATTTTTTACTATAAAAGCAATTGTTACTATCATAGTACTATGCCTACTGTCTAGACCCTAAGCATCTTCATTTGGGAAACCAATATTATTTAAATTGCTGTAAAAAAATGTTTACTGCTTTTTTAGGTTTCTCGATAATTTATATGCAAAAAATATGATTTCCGCGTCTGCCTGTCAGTCTGTTCAGAGAAGTTTGTAACTACGATGACTGAAGAACACTTTGAGCTATTATTATTATTATTATTAGACTTTAAAATTGGAACAAATGTTCTTTATCCAAAGTTCTCGGCTAGGATTGTTTTCGGAAAAGATCGGGTAGGTGACCCTACCCGATTTTTAGTAGGGTAAGAGGGTCAAGGGGAGGTAAAAACTATTTTTTATTTGTTTTAATTTAATTTTTTTAATAAGTTCCTGTTTTTCAAAAACCAAACAGTTTTTTTAACTTTTATGCATTTTTTTTGAACAGGCCTGTAGCGTGGCTTACGTTACTTTAAGCCGGCGCACTAATCCGCCCAAGCCCTGTTTTGGTGCCCAAAAAGGAAAAACGAACTTCATATATAGAACATAAAATCATCTAAAAAACAATAACAAGACTATTCTGCTTTAGAAAAATCCATTGGTTTTGTTTTTAGCTAATTAGGGTATAAACGCCAGTCGAATTTTTATAACGACAACATTTTTTCTTAACATACTTACGTTTGTTCATAAAGATTTGGTAATATCATTGTACAAACATAGCTTTAATGAATAAACATAATATTTAAGGTAAAATTATTTTTTAAGTCTTACTTTTATATGAAAGCCTCAGGCCATTTTTTTATGACAAGCGCAAATACAAATTACAAATAGTTGCGAGCGCATTTTTTTATTTTTATCTTAAAATGTTCTTACAACAGTAGTCTAAATAGTGTATAAATATTAGATAGCCAAAATTAGTCAAAATGAAGGTATGAGCAGTTTTCTACGAAATAATAGAAATTTTTCATAATTTATATGATAAAATTTGAAAATAAATGCGCACGCATTAGTGCTCATTTAAAATTTATACACTAAAATATTCTAATATACACAGTTCTTAAAATGTGTAAGTATTAGTTAGCTGCAATAAAAAAAAAGTTATAAGTTATAAGTTTTTATGTGGTAAAATAAGCATTATTCCAGGTAGGCTTGAAATTTAATATTTTATGTAAATGCTCTGGGCGAAAACAGTCATTTAAAGAGGACACCCTAAAAGTTGATCTTTATTTAATATCTTAGAAACCATCTAAGCTAATGATATGAATGTTTACTCGTAATCAAATATATTAAATGGTTTTAATTAAATATTGTCCAAGAACAATACATTTATTCAGGGGCATACAAACTGGAGGTTAATTATTTTTAATTTTTAATTTTACCCTTTTTGTCCGGAACCCTTCAATGTTAAAACACAATTGACTCGAAAATATTTATTTATGTATAGTAAACCATTCAAGATTTAATTTACCAAAAAAATATATTTAAACACTTTTTTTCTGTTTGGCAAAATAGTGCGGCGTGGCAAAAATATTCTTTTGTCGACTTTTGGTACAGAAAAATAAAATATGTTATTTTTTATACACTTAAAACATGTTGCCTCCATAGAAAAAAAAAAACAATTTTGTGTATGATTACCTACCATAAAATTTTTTATGGATCTGTGAAATTTTGTTCCATCATAGTATCCTTTTGCACAAAGTTTTATAAAATTATCACAAGCTTTAGGGACCATATCACAATGCAGTTCAAGATTTAGGGGACCAAAATTCGTTGCCAATCTCACATAGCCTAAAAAAAATAATTTAATTTTACTACTACTATTACAGCTACATCCGCGTTTAAAATCAGCAAAAAATAAATGCATTTTTTTTGCTCATAAGCATAAAAATGGTGTTACTGTCTAACTCTAAGGCTTTGAGATAAAGACTTAAAAGATATCAATGCAGTCCAAGATTTAGGGGACCGAAATTCGTTTCCAATCTCACAGCCTAAAAAATATATAATTTAATTTTAACTATTATAGCTACATCCGCGTTTAAAATCAGCAAAAAATAAATGAATTTTTTTTGCTCATAAGCATAAAAATGGTGTTACTGTCTAACTCGAAGGCTTTGAGATAAAGACTTAAAAGATATCAATGCAGTTCAAGATTTAGGGGACCGAAATTCATTTCCAATCTCACATAGACTAAAAAATATATAAATTAATTTTAAACTATTACAGCTACATCCGCTTTTAAAATCGGCAAAAAAATAAATGCATTTTTTTTTTGCTCAAAAGCATAAAAATGGTGTTACTGTCGAACTCGAACGCTTTGAGATAAAGACTTAAAAGATATCAACTTCATTATTGTTTTGTGATAGCTCGCAAATAATCATATAAAAAAAACAATCGTACATTTTTAAAAAAAACATTTTTGTATTTTTTTAAGTTTTATTTATTTATTTATTTATTACTTTCTCCGAGGAAAGTTTTGCGTAGGTAAAATTTTTTATTGCTTTTTTTTTCGTTTTCAGCGTTTTACATATACAAAAAAGATGATTTTGATAAAAAAAAATCTGTCTGTCGGTTTGTCTGTCCGGGAAATTTGTGACCACAATAACTCGAGAACGCTTTGGCTAAAAATTTAAAATTTAGAACATATGAGCAGCAAAAACGGTGTCAGTGTCTATGTCGGTCTATCTGCCTGTCTGAAAAACTTTTGATCAGAATAACTCGAGAACGTTTTGAAATAAATACTTCAAAGATATTTACTTTAAAATTTTATGATAGCTCGCATAATAGTGATCATATGACAAAAATTTTAGTTCATGTAAAAAAAAACTTTTGTAATTTTTTTTAATTTAATTTATCTATTAAGTACTTTCTCTGAGGAAAGTGTATAAGTAAAAATATTTTTATTGCTTTTTTTTTCGTTTCTCAAGGTTTTACTTACATATAAAAATTGATTATTTCCGCAAGAAAAATCTGTCTGTCAGTCAGTCTCTCTGTTCGGGAATTGTGTGACCACGATAACTCGAGAAACGCTTAAAACTTAAAACATAGATTTCGATCCAAAGTTCTCCGCTGGGATTGTTTTTGGTAAAAGATCGGGGTGGGGATAGACCCCCTTTGAAATGAGTTAAAAACTAGTTCTAAAAAAATTTTTTTTTTCAAATTTTTTTCGATTTTTTTTTACTAGAAAAAATTAAAAATTATTCTTTTTCGAAAAATTAAGTTTTAGATTTTTTTTTTTGAAAAAGGGGACTTTTTATTATTTTTTTGTTGGCAGCAGTTTTTTTATCATTTTTTTTTTGCATTTGAAATATTGATTTTACCCTCGACTTTACCTTTCTTTTTAACTCGTTCATAAATAACATCATCTTCAGGCTTGATGGCAGCTTCATGCACCAAATTAATACCCATACTCGTAGAAGTGAAACTTGCAGCAACTCGTCCAGTTGAATAATGAGCAGCATTGAACTTATCAGCTTTTGCACTGCTATCAATCTGGTTAATTTGAATTGTTGGTTTCTTGTAGTCTCGATTTAGTTCATCCAAGGTGTATTTGGTCTCTGGATTTATGGTTTTCAGTCTTGCCTGAGGGTCGGATTTATCAGCTATTTCCTCTGAAATTTAATAATAATAATATTACTGTATTAATACATAATAAACTTGTCTTTTCAACATCAACACTTTTTTGGTCAAATCTTTTTGTGCAATTTTTTTGCTCATTTTTTTAACAACATTTTTTTTGCTCTATTTTGGCAATTTTTTTTCAGAACTTTTTTCCTAAAAATGTTTTGACCATTTTTTGTCACAATATATTTTTTTGCTGAAAACCTTTTCTCAGTTTTTTTTTTGTCAAAATATTTTATCATAAATTATGGTCAAATTTACCATAATTTAATTACGTCAATCCTTTTGACATTATAACTTCCTAGTAATAGATTATTACTAATTATTATTACTAATAATAGAAATAAAAGTACTTTATTGTCATCATAAATGGGATCATACCATAATGATTTCACACTGAATTTGCCTGTATAATAGTCAATAATAACAACTTGTTATTAACAAGGCCCACCTATATGTCAAACTAGAACTATAGAAGACTCCTTATAATTTTGTAATATGAGCTTTCATTTGAACCTCCAACTAGGTCACTAGTAAAGGCCTATACATAGGCATGACTCCGGGGGTGTCCCGGGGCCACAGACTTATAACAGGAGCAGCTGAAGATTGTGTATATTTTTAAATATTATAAAAGATTTACATTTTTTAAATATACTTTTAGTCTTTTTTTCATTTCATAACAAAAAAATAAGTTTTATGTAGGTACATTTTTATACTTTAAAAATTTTTCCCCCCCCTGCAATTTTGAAAAGTAGGTTCCTATACAGCTATATCAGTAAACCAATCTAGTATTCTTATAAGATGCCTATAGGCACAGGGCAAACCCACTGAAAAAAAATTTCGCCCTCTTGTTTATAAGAAACATTATGTGTGGTGCTATACTGGGTGAGTTTAAAAAAAATTGAATCTGCCATTGTATAGCCAATGTAAAATTATATAAATTACAAAAGATTAATCTTAATTTTATCAGTGGACATAAGAAAAACTCACCCAGTAGGAGCATACAAAAGTTAAATGGTCAGATAAAGTTGTAAATGAGAGCATATTGGAGGGAATTTGAGAACAGTATATCTTATGGAAAATGGTGGGTTTCATAAAAAAATAGAGCTTACTTATATGGCATACTGCTCACAAGTAACAAAGGATGTAGGGTATTGAAATTTTAGGGAAGTAGAAGAATTGACTAGAAATAATGTGGGATAGAAAGCTGCCTTCAACCAGTCTTAAGAATGATAACTTTATGATAATAATTGTAAAAAAAAATGTTTTACCTTCTGTTTCCACTCTTAAATTCTGCCGAACATGATGAAACTTTGAAATATTAAATTTTCCCAAATTATTAGGGTCTTGCAATGTTATAATATCTTTCCGTTCAAAAGGCTGATCAGTTATTAAATCTTTCCAGTTACGATTCTTGATATTCAATTGTTCTACGGCTTCCATCAAAAATACATTTCCAGAAGTTGCAATTGCAGCGACATGAGAACTTTTGGTCAATGGTTTAAATAAAACCGGACATTCATATTCATCTTCATGGTTTTTGTGTATATTTAGTTTAATAAAAGATTTTAAATCAGCTGTTTTACCAGTTACAGGATTAATTTTATATTTCTTTAAAAAGGGTAATAAGGCTTCTAAATCAAAAATGTTACCATCCAAATCACAATAAGGTATTTCGTAGGGCTGTAAAGAGACACAACAATGATCAAATGGTAGTCTTTTAAAATTTTCTTCCTCCTTGGAAAGTGTCCCAGACTTTTTTCCGCCATATAACGTACTCCATTCTGTGTACGTTAAGTACATTTTATCCTTTTGATGCTGTCGTTTACCCATTTTAAATTATTTTACTTTAAACTACAAAATGCACAAAAAAACAAATCAATTTGGAGGTTAGAATTGTGAAACGTCAAAACAAAACATTAGCCAACATAACAAAACGAAAATAACTATAATATAAAAACAAAGGGTGTCTTTAGACGTTTTATTTCAATAATCTGTGAGTATTTAGAGATTTCTTTAAATTTTAAAGTATATTGTTGTAATATTTAAATGTTTATATATAATAAACAAAAGGAGTTTAACAAATTGGGCCATTTTTAAAGATTTATTCCTTGGATTTTTTTTTTGGTTTTATAAATATTTTTGTTTATGAGGTGGCATTACTGCGCCGTTCTCTGCAAATACGCCATGAGCCGAATTTTGTGAAAAGGGAGTGTGAATTGTAATCAGTTTTTGAGAATTTATACTGTTCTGGTAAGATTCAAAAGTATTTTTAATAATTATTTAAAATATGTTGAACATTTTAAACAATCGATGAGTACGCTACATCCAATTTTGAGCGAAAAAATGGTATAAAAAATGTCAGGAATGATGTCGGTGCGTTGAATAACACAATGGGATTTTCTCCATATAATACAAAAATGCATTCTATTTCTTATGTAAGCTAATTATTTAGCAATTTTGTATGCTTCGCTTGGATTTTGCTGAAACTTTTATTTTTCAATAAAAGGAAATCAAAATGGCCGACATAGCTGACAGAAATCAATTTTAATTTTGAGAAGGGTCTGCATTCCATTTTACCTGCTTTGAAATTTCATAAATAACTGTAAATTTCCAAAAGATTTTTACTTATCAATGTATTTAATAGGTTTCTCGCCATTTTATTAAAATAATAATAGGAAGGATAAACAAAGAACCTCTTCAATACTTAAATGCACAACATTTGTGCCACAGATCAGCTACCTATGTTTATTTAGTTTAGGTACTTTTCATTGTCTCGTAAATTCGGTATTATAACTAAAATTGAATTGTTTTAATCCAATAAAAATTACATTTTTTATAAAAGACCACTGGTTAATTTACAACAAAATAGTAATAAGAAAAAATAAATAATATAAAATTGTAAGATACCTATTTAGGCATAGAAGTTGACAATCACCTAACATGGGACCATCATGCTGCCTATCTGATTGACCTTATATACAAGTTCTACAAGCTAAGAGAAATTCTAAATAAACACTTGAGTAATAATAATAATTTACAAATAACTAGTGAATGAAAATGTTCTTAAAAATCTGAAAGTAATACAAAATACTATCTTGAAAATTATATTTTTTCAAATGCAACCAAAAAAATATAAGGGTACTATTTCAAAAAAAATAAAGTTAGGGGTAAATTGAGGAAGGGGGTTGAGGAAGGGGGTTGAGGAGTGGATTTTATTGTATTGAAATTTTTAAAACTTCTACGCCATGTTGGATCTTCCATTTTTAATTTTTAACATTGCACTTGGTTTCAGCAACCTTAAAAACCCTAGGATACTTTTAAACATATTGTGTAATTTGTCAAAATTCTAATTATTTTGACTGTTTTAACAATTTTGGGAAATAGACATAGACCTATTAGGTAGAGTCAGAATTCGTTGAAAGAACCCAGATACCTTTCCTGCTGTTGACCTGTGTTATTAAAGTTTTCTCTAAGTAATGGTACTTTTTATAATATAAATTATATATTACGTTCTTAGAACGACGCGTTGTTTTTTATTAAAAATTATTGTTGCCGATATGGAGTTTCATATCGGATTTAGGGGGGGGCCATGCCCTGAGAGAATTTTTTCCGATATCATATCGGTATCAGTCGATGCCTACTTGAAATGAATCGGACTTTAGATTTTTAAATGGAACACCCTGTATATTTTTATATATTTCGATTTAAAAATCACTTCTGAGAAGAAGCATGTACCACTTGTCAATTTTGAAAGGCCATGTAATTTTTAAAAATTTTATTTTAAATCTAGAGTGCCTTAAATTAACTTATTCACTTAATTGTTGGTCTAGTATCTTTAGAAAAATACTAACTTGATTTTTTTCCAAAATTAAGTTTGGTGTGCTCTTAAAGGTTTGAAAATCATACTTTGGTCCTTAATTATTTTTTTTTTAAATGGAAAGCAGGTGGCTTATTAGGTTAAAATGAAAGAGAATTTTCTTGCGAACATTTTGATTTGATCACACATGAATAGAAGTTGACATTAAAATACAAAAGATTTAAAATGATGATGTAACTAAAAATTTACATGACCCATCAAAATTTGACAAGTGACACATGATTGTTCTTAGAATTGATTTCTGAATATATGTAAAAACATATAGGGTATTGCATTCAAAAATCGAAAGTCCGATTCATTTCCGGCGAAACCGGAAGTGCCAAAAAATTTCTGACTATGTCAAAAAATCTTAAATTTTTCATAATATAGCTTCCGCAAATTTCAAGATCCTACCTAAAATAAGTTAAGGGGGTAAACCACCTTTCTGAAACACCTGGTATGTGATAAAACTTACTCTTAAAACAATGATATTGTATTATTTTAAGAAACATATTAATTTTATTTAGTAAAAATTAGAATCAGTCTCATTGGCTTTGCTGTTCACTGTAATAATAATAATAATATTATTGCCTTATCTAGAGAGTGACCGCAAAGTTAGCCTGTTTTTCAAACACCTGTAACTTCAATTTGAATATGATATAATCTAATGTATAAGTGCTTAAAATTTTCGTCTGGTTATAAACTTGTGCAAAAAGCAACATTTATTGTTCTGGTAGCTAAACATCCCCTAAAACAAAGGGTTATTATACATAACTGGCTGGATCCCTTTAACTCGATTTTTTTTGAGATACTACTTTATTTGGTGCTTGGGGGTAGTTTAACCCTCATTATGGAGGTGGATTTTCATCAAATCCAAGGGTGATACCACTTTACGTGTTTTTTACGTTTTATATTTTTATTTTTTATTTTTTTAACCCGTTTAAAGCCAGTTATATTTAATAAAATGTGAAAAAGTTTAGAGTATAAAATTCAATTCAAGTAGCCATAGTTAACCCTTTGTTTAAGGGGATGTTTAGCTTGTAGAACAATAAATCTTGCTTTTTGCACAAGTTCATGACCAGACAAACATTTTGAGCACTGATGTTTAGCTTGTAGAACAATAAATCTTGCTTTTTGCACAAGTTCATGACCAGACAAAAATTTTGAGCACTTGTACAGGGTGATCCAGAATTTCTGCCCTTGTCATTTTACTGGAAATGGTAAGGGATATTAAAAAAATTCAAGAACCTTGTTTTATAGTTTCACCTATACTACAAGTTAAATACCGTATGATGCTTTTATAATAATACTTGTTAGCCCTGTGGCGAATAATTCGGTTCCATGTCTTTTTTTTCTGCGCTCATTTGTTTTCTAGTTCTGGGCTGTCAAAATTTAATTAGTTAATTGTTCCTATTTTTTTAACCATTGTAGATAAAAAAAAGTTTCAAATAATTTACTGTTAGCTCTATGAATACTAATTAATTTTAATAGACGTTCAATTTGAAAAAGGTTATAAGTACCATCACAACTCTGATTATCCATTATTTGGTGGTTTGTCAGATGCAGGCAAGTATTTTATTAATTCTTACATATGGGTTCTGGGCGACATACTTATCTTTCTCTCTCCTAAATAAAAGTAATATTTTATATGCCTAATTTTATCGATAAACCCTGGTGACATGACATGACAGTTAAATAATAACTTTGTAACAATCATATAGTTATTTTCTTAACTAGTGTATTAAGTAGCATTTTATCCACGCAAAGAAGAACCAGCACACGAGGCCGTCAGGCGGAGTGGGCTGATATTCTTAAGTGGATAAAATCACTTAATACACGAGTTGAGAATTTTATCCAACACCTTTTATTATTAAATAAAAATCTATAATTTTGCGAAATATTATGTCAAAAATATTAGGATTAAGTTTTCTTAATACTAAAATAATAGGTAGCCATGGCCTAAGTATGCCTATTAAAAATAAACAATTGCTAGTTTTACATTTCTTACAAACGTCAAAATGGACGCGGTGATGACAGAATTTTTAATAAAAACAGTATTTTATTCAAAAACTAAAGAATAATTTGGGGTTTTCTTTAATTTTTATGGTTTACTTAACGTGCTTCTATTTATAGAATAGTTATACTTAATTAATAGGGTATGTAACTAATTATGGGTGAGATCAAAAGCTGTACGTAAAAGAGTGGGTGAAAATTTTTTTAGTCGCTAGTGGAAAAAAACTCACTTTTGACATTTAAAATAGTGCTCAAAACAAGTGTTTCTGTGAAGGTGTTGGATAAAATATATTAAGAGAATACAAGGACATATCAAACCATTTAAAGAAATACATTTGTATTAATTTAAGTTAAATAAATATGAGGCACAAAATTAATATGCAAGAATTATTATAATGCATGTCTGCATCTTTGCATCTTACAAATCAGAAATGAAGTAATTCAGTTTTTAAATAATGGATAATCAGAGTTGTGATGGCAAACTCACCGGGTCACCGCTAAATATGCATCTTACGATAAAAATGCATATAACCAATTTTGTTAAGGAGAAAATTTACAACAATTTTTGTTTTGATCATTTTTTTAATATATTAATAACAATTGAGTTATAAATATTCAAAAATTGCCATGTTGAGAGTGAAATTGTCCTTTTCTATTTTTCCGCTCTTGAAATTCTCTATAAGTATTTTGTTACGGGTACAGTGGGCGCTGAAAGTCGGGTTGGCCCTCTGTAACCGTACCAGAGTACCTATGAAAATATAATAATAATATATTATATGAAAATTATAGAGAATTTCAAGAGCAACAAGTTGTCCATAAACATTTTTATCGTCCGATGAATAATTTGGCTGAAAAATGGAAAAACATAGTTTTACCTCCAACATATTTATTTTTAAATTAACTCGATTGTTATTAATATATTAAAAAAATGATCCTATCAAAAGTTGTTGGAAATTTACTCCGTAACAAAATTGGTTATATCTATGCATTTTTATCGTAAGATACATGTTAAGCAACTCACCCATAAAATTCAAGATAGTGGACTCCCCTTACGCAAATCACCCGGTAAAAAACTAACAGTAGTGTTCTGTTACCATCCACTACTACCCCTTAAAACATCATCCCGTGTACATTTATACAATTTAGATTTATTATTTGACTGGACTATCCTTAAGAAAATTGGTAATATGCATTTTTATCGTAAGATTCTTATTTAGCGAAATAACCGCACCCACCCCTAAAATTCAAGATAGCGGACACTCCTTAAGACCACTTTACACGGAGCAATTTGTACGCAAGTTTGATGCTATGCAAGTTTGCTGCCAGATGGTGAATCCAATTTAAAAATAAAATATGAAAGAGGCATACCCATCATCAAGGCGTTAAACTAACCCTGCCCAATGGATCAACGGAATTTTCCCTTTATTACCAAAACGTCCGTGGCTTACGAACTAAGGTTAATGATTTTTTTTCTGCTAGTAGTGACTGCGAATTTGACTTTGTATGTATTGTGGAAACCAATTTTTTTGATGGCATAGACAGTTCTGAATATTTTTGTAATAATTATAATGTTCTGCGGTGTGATAGGAGATTTGACGCGGTTAATCTTAATAGCGGCGGTGGCGCACTTTGTGCCTATAGATCTCACTTAAATGTTACTTCTATAGATTTTTCAAATATTTTGAACACTTTACCTCTTGTTGATATTGTAGGACTTAAAATTAATCTCAGTACATGCTCTGCTTACATTATAACTGTCTATTTGTCTCCAGATATTCCATCGAACGATTACGAACTATTTTTTAACATGCTGGAAAACTTAGATATTTATGAAAGTAAAATAATTTTTATAGGTGATTTTAATATTCGCCACTTTAACAACCCTAATATAAATGATTCTAAGTGCATAACAATAAATAATTATTTAAGTTTCTCAGAACTTAGACAATTTAACTCTATAGTTAACGCAGACGGACGTCTTCTAGACTTATGTCTTAGCAACGTCAACTGTATGATCGAACACGATACTTCTCCTTTTGTAACCGAAGAATTTATGTCAATGGATGCAAGAGATTCCATATCGGCGTCCAAGTCAATGTCAGAATTAGGCTCCGTGAAAACGCTGCCAAAATATTCCGCAAAGCCATTTACTATCGACTGTGGAGTACTGAACTCAGAATCATTAAGAAAAACGTTCCCCGGTATTCTAGTATTATTTTTCTTACTTTTAACAAAACTCCAAAAATAATTCGGGTCATCGATCAATGAATTCTCAACTTTATGTATATAATTATTATAAGCTATTTTTATATCACTTTTTATTTCAGATCTTAATGTTTTAAATGTATTGTAGTAATGAATAAGCTTAGTTTTCTTATATTTTTTATGCATAAAATTTTTATTTTTAAGCTTCTTAATAATTTTGGGAGTGTACCATGCTGGATAAGTAAATTTAAACCGATTTTGAGCTTTGGGAACATGTACATCCAAAATAGAATATAACTTATCATAAAATAGATTACATGCTAGATTAGCGTCTGAACATTCATTTAGAAAATTCCAATCTACGTGTAAAAGGTTTGAATATAAAAGGGGGAAATTAGCCTTTTTAAAGTTATATTTTTTATTATTCTTATTTATGGGAAATTTTGAAGTGCCAACAGAATCTATTTGAAAGCACACAGACAAGGCCGGGTGGAGAACCTAATTTCTATAAACCAACACGGCTTTATGACTAAACGGTCTACTGTCACTAATTTAACTGAATTTTCTAATTTTGTTGCTCACACTGTTGATAACAAGGGTCAAGCCGATGTAATCTATACTGATTTTATGAAGGCGTTTGACCGAATCGATCATTATATTATTATTAAAAAACTTAAACAGAGATATGGTTTTAGTAGCAGACTAGTTAAACTTTTTTTGTCATATTTGTTAGATAGATATCTTTACGTCTTTTATAATGGATTTGGTTCTGATCTATTTCTAGCAATGTCAGGGGTACCTCAAGGTTCTAACCTTGGACCTTTGCTATTTTTATTATTCATAGATGATCTTAGTGAGTTAATTGAATGCCTGCATTTATTTTTTGCTGACGATTTGAAACTATTCATGCAAATAATTTGCATCAATGACTGCATTAGATTACAGAGGGTCTTGGATGCACTGCAACAATGGTGCGAATATAACTGTCTCAATTTAAATGTATCTAAATGTAAAATCATCTCCTTCACGCGTAAAAAAAACCCAATACTTTATAATTACTCAATAAGTTCTTTCTCCTTGGAGAGAGTATATTCCATTAAAGATTTGGGTGTCACATTTTCTAGTGATTTTTTATTCAGAGAACATTTAGATAGTATTGTATCAGCCTCATTAAAAATGTATGGTTTTATAATAAGAAATTGTAGTAAATTTACCAGTGTACTTGCTTTAAAGACCCTTTACAACTCTTTTGTTCGCTCTAGACTGGAATATTGTTGTACCATTTGGAATCCGTTTTATGAAGTTCACAGACAACAGGTAGAGAAAGTGCAAAAAAAGTTTCTTAAGTGTTTATATTTTAAAGTATTTGGTATATATCCAGCCAGAGGTTATGATTATGACGTCCTACTGTCTCAATTTGAGTATCAATCCCTAGAACTTCGCAGAACAATAACCAGTATTAAAATGCTATGTTACGTATTGAATGGTAAAATGGACTCACCATTTATTTTATCAAAGCTAAATTTTTGCGTTCCAGCTAATTGTACAAGAACTTCTACCACTTTTTATAATCAAGTTGCCAGAACGAATACTCTACGCACTGAACCAATTTTCAATATGATGTTTTGTTATAATAGATATTGTAAGAGTTGCGATATCCACTTTGATTCAGTGAGTAGAATAATTAATTGTATAGTTCTAGAGTATTGGCCAAAATGTTGATTTTAATTTCTACCATTTCAGTGATATATCGTATCTGTATTTGTTATATTGTTATAATATTAGATATTTTATTACATTGTTAATTAACTTTAAACCTTTATTTTGTAAACTTTAATTTTGTAAATTTTTAAATAATATTGTCCTGTAATTGGTTTTTCTGTTGGGCAATAAAGATATTATTATTATGAGGACAATTGTACATTGATTTGCCTTTTCACGGAGCAAGTTGTACGCAAGTTTGGTGCTATATATTGCAAGGTAAACAGTGCTGCCAACCAGAGAATTTTGACTTGTCTCTGCGTTTGTTGACAAAAACATAACCTAGCTTTTGCTTTTTTAAGGAAGTTTTTTAGTTAGACAGACAGACCTATTATTATTAATAATAATTATTAACATGTGCAGTTGCTACTATATTAGTAAAATGAAATCGATTTGGTAACTTTTTTTCCAGGTTGGTACCACGAAAATAACCATAAAACTTGCGTGAAAGTCGCGGAAAAATAGAACATGTTCTAAATAATTTGATGGCACGAAAATGGCCTCAAACTTGCCTGAAGGCATGCGCAGTGACTGAATCATTCTTGCAACAAACTTGCATAGCATCAAACTTGCGCACAAATTGCTCCGTGTAAAGTGGCTTTTACGCAAATCACCCGGTGAAAAACTAACAGGAGTATTCTGTTACAATTTACTACCGCCCGTTAAAATATCAGCCCGTGTACATTTATTGCAATTTACTTTTATTATTTTACTGGGCTAATTTTAAATTTTATAAATTTCCAATCGATTTTTCCAGAGATATGTCATCAGCGGGATCGAGCGGATCAGGACGTGGACGTGGTGGACAAACAGTAGGTGATCAAAAGGAAACGAAAGAGAGCAAACCCAATCCCAAAATGTCCAAAGCACTAGGTACTTCAGCCAAACGAATCCAAAAGGAGTTGGCCGAAATCACTTTGGATCCACCGCCAAATTGTAGCGCCGGACCAAAGGGAGAGAATTTCTATGAATGGGTGTCCACCATTCTTGGGCCTCCAGGTAAGATTTTACGTCTATCTAAAATTCTATTAAAATGTTTTGCATTTTCTTTTAAAAATATTTAATTTTTTTTCTGGAACCTATATGCGTTTTATATTTAAGTACAGACATTCTTGATTTGGTTGCTTTTAAAATTATATTGTTCCCTGGGAAAGTCCTGCCCGAGGGTAAACCGCTGAGGAATCCTAAATCAGGTGTACAAATTTGAGGAAATCTTGGAGTAGGGGTGGGTTATATACAGAGGTAAAAAATAACTTTTTTGGATTCAACTGAATACGCCCTTAAATTTTCCGTTAGGGTAACCGAATTACGAATATATTCTTTTTTCGAAAATCGGTTACGATTTCGGACGGAACCAGCCGAAAAATGTCAAATCTTTAGAGTTTTTGGTTATAAATCGGTTGTTTTTTGGTGTCGTTTCCTATGTTTTAGGTGACTAGCAATACAATAAAAATGATCCAGATCCAGTATCGCACCCAAGGGGGGAAAAGTAGGGTAATTATTTTCGGTTTGTGTAACTTTACAAAATTTTGCTTGGCAAATTTTCAAGAATACACATTACATTTTTTTTAATAATACTTTTTGTCATATTTTTTGAACACGTTATAAATTTTAGTACTATTGTATTGTATAAATGTATTGTACTATTCACAGCGCCAAGCGCCAGAATAGTGGTATACGGTAAAAACTATTACTGTATGTGGTCGCCTGATAAAAGTCTAGTTATAAAAGGTTTGAATTAATAATCTCTATTTTTTTTGTAACAGAAAACAATTCTGTGGCTTGGTTCTACAAGGGCCAATGTCAACAATTTTGAATGGATACACTAAGTCAAACATTGGCCGTTTTAGTAGTTTAACAAAAATAGTTTATTGAAAACACACGTCGGCCCTTGTCGCTTAAAGTCTACATCTTACAAGCAGTGATATTGGCTTTTTAAAGTTATATAGATCTGAAAAAAATTAGTTCGGCGGTATAACTCAAAATACGGAAAAAGTGACATTGGCCCTTTTAGAACCAAGCCACAGAATTGTTTTTATTTATGTTTTTTTTTATTTATATAGATTTTTTTATGTATATTTTTTTGTTTAGGGTCAGTGTACGAAGGCGGCGTTTTCTTCCTAGACATCCACTTCTCGCCCGAGTATCCGTTCAAGCCCCCCAAGGTGACTTTCCGCACAAGAATCTACCATTGTAATATCAACAGTCAAGGCGTGATCTGCTTAGACATCCTAAAGGACAACTGGTCGCCCGCGCTGACCATTTCCAAAGTCCTTCTGTCAATTTGTTCCCTACTTACAGACTGCAATCCAGGTAAGAAAATTACTTTTATCGAACATCTTCATAGAAACACTTGTTTTTAGCACTATTTTAAATATTAAAAGTTAAGTTCTTTCCACTAGTGAATAAAAAATGTTTTGCTCACTCTTTTGCATATTAAGAAAACTTAATCTTTTTGTCTTAAGTTTTAGCTAAATCATAGATTTTTATTTAAAATTAAGTGTTGGGTAAAATTAAGTGATTTTTTCCACTTAATACACTAGTTAAGAAAATAACTATGTTTTTGGTCCAAACCTTTACCAATTCGTTTTTGATACTCGAAACGATTCGATTTTATACCCAATACCCCAGTTCTGAACTAAAATTTAGGTGCTGGGGGGTGTCAAAAGCCTGGGCTTCTGAGCTTATGAACTTACGGGCGTAGATAAAATATTGTACAATACAAGTGACTTAACCCCATTAATATACAGGGTGTCCCAGCTGTCTTTCAAAGTAAGATATTAGTTTTTTGCTATTTTTAAAAACTTTTAGTAAGTATTAGTATAGTATTAGATCAACCCCTTTTAGTAGGTTTAAATCAAATCAAAGGCAAATACTACAAAACTCCTAATTGTTAATTTTTAATTTGCTTTATTTTTTAGTTTTTAGTTTTAGTTAATATTTAATGCTTTTTTTTTTTTTCTCTTATTTCTTAAAATTATTAATATTATTATTATTTTTTGTAACTCTCATTGTTTTATATTTAACGTTTTTTTTTGGATTAGCGGAAGATCAGACTTTCTAAGGACCAAATTATAATGTAAATTTTGTATGAACAGAACCATTTTTGGTTCTTGGAAAGAGCTGAGCTAACTCCTTTTTATGTATGTATACCCTTACATAAATAAACTTATTATTACAGTAGACTCGCGATATAGTGAACATGCTGAATAGTGAACTACTCCAAATAGTGAACAGTCATTTTTTCTTAATGTATTCTGTAGAGTGAACAAATTGTCTCTCGAAATAGTAAACACAACAGCTTCTTTATTCAAACAAACATGTTGAAACATGAAAATGATTCTAGGCGTTTAGTTTCCTTTTGCGCAATAACATCACGCCAGTTTTCGGCAGTATTTGGTTGCATTAAGTCGCATAAGAGTAGAATGGCCAAAAATAGGAAACATTTATCCTTAAATGATAAAGCTAAAATATTGGAAGACTTAAAGAAAGGTATCGGAGTGACAGTTTTATCTAAAGAATATGGAGTTGCTAAATCCACTATATGCGCAATTCGAAGCAGAAGGGTGAGGATTTTGAAAAGGGTCAACAACACTTTCACAGGACCAGGAAAAATGAAAACTCTGAGACAATCTGAGTGTCCTAGAATGGAAAAAGCTTTATATAAGTGGTTTTTGGAGGAAAGAGAGAAGAGTCTTCCTGTGACTGGTTTAATGATCCAAGAGAAGGCCAAATTGCTTCACAGTGAGTACAAAGAATCTCCTTCTTTTAATGCAAGCAGCGGTTGGTTGCAAAAATATAAAAAGCGTTTCGGAATACGCTACCTGAAGATTTCTGGCGAAAAATTGTCATCACAGCCTGAGCTTGTTAATCCCTTTAAAAGAACTCTACATTTAAAAATCAATGAGCTTCAGCTATCACAAGAGCAGATTTACAATGCAGACGAAACTGGTTTGTATTGGAAGCTTCTTCCTGGAAAAACATACGTAACTCGCGAGGAAAAAACAGCCCCAGGAAGAAAAACTGAAAAGCAAAGAGTAACTTTCCTAGCATGCACAAACGCGGCAGGTACCCACAAATTGAAACCATTAGTCATTGGAAAAGCTAAAAATCCACGATCATTCCGAAATTTCAACTGTCCTGTTCATTATAGAAACTCTAAAGCCGCATGGATGACAGCCGCAATTTTTAAGGAATGGTTTCACAAGATGTTTATTCCAGAGGTAAGTTTCGGCATGTTCTGCCTTGCAATTTGAACTGTACATTAAACGAGAATTTGTTTAAACTTGTTTCAGGTAACAGACTTCCTAAGTAGCCAAAACCTGCCAGTTAAAGCCATGCTTTTGTTAGACAATGCAGCAAGTCATCCACCCGCAGAACAGCTAAGAAGTCGTGATGGTTCCATTTTCACTGTTTACATGCCACCTAACGTCACTCCACTAATACAACCCATGGACCAAAACGCTATACGTTTGACAAAATTATTTTATCGCAAAAATTTGTTATCACAAATTATAGGAACCAACCAGGATATTGGAGAAGCTCTGAAATCTATTTCGTTAAAAGATGCCGTTCGAAACTTGGCTTTGGCATGGAAAAATCTAAAGCCGGAAGTTGTAGAGAAATGTTGGCATAATCTACTTTCACCCTTAGCCGACGAAGTTGACACTGAAGACGACGAAGACGACGACATCCCCTTAAGTTTTTTAAGAAATCGACTAAGAAATGAAGAAATTGATACAGTGAGATCAGAAATTGTCACTTTACTTCATACTTTTAATCCCGAAGTCGATATTCAGCCTATTGACGTAGATGACTGGAATAAAGATAATGTACTGGATGTAAAAGAAACTGAAGGCCAAAGTGAAAGCGATGGAAACGATCAAGAAGATGGTATACCAGAAGAAATTGCACTAAATAAGGAACGAGTGACAACAGATTCTGCAATAAAATCTGTCAATAACATACTTCAATGGGCTGAAGAAAATGAAGATAAAGTAGAGCATTCAAGTCTTCTCGTTTTACACGATTTAAGAAATACGATGGTGCAAACAGGATTAAAGAAGCAAAAAATGCAAACCAAAATTACTTCATTTTTTTAAAAAAAAGATTAGATTACATTTTTTCAATATACTTATGATTATTTTCATATGTTTTGCCAGTACTCTGTATACCACATATAATAAAGTTAGTTTACTAATGAAAAACGTTGTTTTAATAAATTTGAAAAAAAAATCGATATAGTGAACAAATCGATATACTGAACTGGGTGTGCATTAATTAGTTCACTATATCGCGAGTCTACTGTATTATTATTATTATTATTATTATTCTTATAGGGGGTTAACAGGTGCATCTTGGGAAAATATTTTCAAAAGTAAAGGGTATGCCAGAAAAATGGTACATGCACAACATATGTTTTTTTAATGGAACACCCTGTATATTTTATAATTTTTAAATTCTGCATCGAATTCCAAATCTTTTAATAGGTAACAACCTATATCTATCTCCAATAGTTTTTGAGTTATTTCGATTTTAACGAAAACATTGCCATAAGCAATGGCCAAAAAATCGTATATCCTAACGTTTTAGAGTTATGATTTTAAAGATTTGGGTTAATTTTAAAGATGTTCTATTATTTCCTCTAAAAATAAAGTTGTCTCAAAAAAATATACAGGATGTCTCAGAATGCATTTAAAATTTATTTCTTGATTTAATATATTTTTTAAATTGTTTAATTATGTCATGACATAGTTATATAGGTATATTATATTTTTTTATAACTATAAAAACCATTAGTTAAAAATGGTTTTTATGGGCAACTATGTTTAATGCATAAGACATCTGACCTAAATACCACATTTTTTATAAAAAATGTATAGGGTATCATTTAAAAAAAGTGACTTAAGGGCATTTGAATTTCTTCAACTTTGTATTGCATCCTGAGAATCCTGTATATTTTTTTGAGATAACTGTATTTTTAGAGGAAAGAATATACCTTTCTTAAAATTAACCCGAATCTTTAACATTATAACTCTAAAACGTTAGGAGATACGATTTGTTGGCCATTGCTTGATGCTTGAAATGGCTTTTTTTTTTTTCGTTAAAATCGAAATAACTCAAAAACTATTGGAGATAGATATAGGTTGTTGCCTATTAAAAGATTTGGAATTTGATGCAGAATTTAAAAATCATAAAATATACAGGGTGTTCCATTTAACTAAACATATGTTGTGCATGTACCATTTTTGTGGCACACCCTGTACTTTTGAAAATATTTTCCAAACATGCACCTGTTAACCCCCTATATAAATACTTTTTTTAAAAATAGTTAACAAGTTACTTTGACAGCAAGCCTTGATGTAAGTGTGTGGTTACACAACTCATTGTGCATATCTTAATGATGCTGTTAAGTCATTTGTATCGTAACTAACTATTAATGCATTTTCTTGTTAATGTTTCAGCTGACCCCTTAGTCGGCAGCATAGCCACGCAATACCTACAAAACAGAGAGGAGCACGATCGCATCGCCAGATTGTGGACCAAACGTTATGCCACGTGATTTCGCCTCAGCTCCTCACATTTTTTCAATGTTGCTCCCGCTTGCCAGTCGCGTGGCAAAAACAAAAAACAACCATACAATGGTATATTCAATTCTGTCTCCTCCTCTCCCTTCCACATATTTTCTTGACTGTGTTTTTTTTATTTGTTTGATTTGATTTGAAGAAAATGACGAGAATATGAAATTTTTGGCGATACATATCAAATGCAAAAAAGGTCGTTTACATTAGACACTAGTTATTCGAAATTAAACAAACTGCCGGCATGTCGTTTGCACCAAACGTCTTTAAGTAATTGTTAGCGGAAAGAAGCCATAATTTAGGATTCGTGGTCTCTCTTTTATTGTAAAATATAAATTTGACTTGGTTCCTTTTTAAAGAACATGCAATTATTAATACCGTTTACAACGGTCTCACACTTTAATATGTTAGCCGTGATACATATTTAAATTCAAAAATATAATAAAATTTTAAAAATTATAACATCAGATGGCTAAATAACCATCTCGGACGTCACCAAAGATTTAAATATTAAAAATAGATATTTGGCTTGAAAATTTATTAAATATACTAAGTAGTTAGTAGACCTTTTATTTTTTTCTTGTTATTAAAATATATTACTTAATGAGTCACTATTATTTAGCGGTGTATTAATTAAATGTATTTGTTCAATTTTGCATAACTAGGTCTCATTTGATGAAATATATTGGTTGCCGAAGATATAAATTTTGCTCTCTATAACTGGAATCTAGCATTATTTATAGTTTTATATTGTATTTTTATCATAAAAAGTTATGATGTAATTTTTGTTTTTAATAAATTACCTATAACAATATTGCTCTAAAAATGGCTAGTTTCGGTTTAACCAACTTCGCCTCATTCAGTGATTTTTTCTGGAGATTATTCCAGTTTAATGCTATTTTGAATAAAAATTACTCTTAGAGCTAGATCGTAGTTAAATTTAACACCTAATATGACAGTAAATGTTAATTTAAACTTTTCATTTGTTTTTCCATATTAACTCGTTCTTATATTAATCAAACTATTCTGCGACCACTATATTCCAAATTAGAACTATGGCTATTTAAACGTCCGACGTAACATAGCCCAACTCTTTGGTTTAGGTCGTTTTTTCGCCTATTTGGTGTTTCTGATGCTATTTTAAACGGGGTGAATATCTGACGAAAAAGGCTTTAAAAACCCTAAAAATCAGCTAATAGGAATATAGAACGTACCTACACAGCTTTTTGTACGTCGGACTTATAAACAACCTGTTCTATATGAACTGGCTACTTATACGTCCGACGTTACATAACCGAACTTTTTGGTTTAGGTCGGTTTTTGCGCCTGTTTGGTGTTTTTGATGCTATAAACGGGAAAAATACAATTCTGAGGAAATATGTACCTTAGAGCTTTAAAACCCCTAAAAATCCGCCAATAAGACAGGACCGTATACGTCGGACGTACAAATAGCCTATTTCTTTAAAATTTTCTTTGGGAAAATTTCCCATTTCCTATTATTTTTGCATTTGAGCTCAACATGATTGATCAAAATAAATTAGATTCAAAATTAAATATGGTAGCTATAAATGTATTTAATATTAATTTTTGACCTAATAAAATTATTTTTTCTCAGTGGCCAAAACTAAAATTTATTCAATTACTATTTTTTTTTAAATTAAATATAGATTCGAGATGAAAAAGTGTTCCACAAAGGGTGGTTTTGTAAGCTATTTTAAACCTACTACTTTTTTCATAGAAGTCTTCAAATATTGATTCATATCAAAAGTGATTTTTTTTATGTATCCTATAAACGTGAGTTTATACCAACTTACAGTTTTTTTTTTTTGAGGTCGTGATTTTGTTACACTCACGGTGATCTTAAGACTACTATGCTCGTTAAAAAGATAAAAAATTGGTTTGCTTAGAAAATAAGAAAGCTCGCCATAAAAAGCTCGCAGCTTGTAATTTTTTTTAGAAAACCAATTTATTTTGAAAGTTAAAATTTTAGGATTTTTTAACAACTTTTGGGCTTTGAGTTTGATACAGAGACAAGATATAGCGTCTATTTCACTTTATCTTGTATATTACATATTGTTAAACAATGTATATTCTGTGTGTTTCAAGAAATAACCACTTTGGATGTCCATTTACAAATAAAATATTTTTTTTTTCTACTTGCAGGGTGTTTTTTAGGAAAAGTGCTAAGTGTCAAAAACTACATAACTTGTAAATTATTTTATATAAAAAAGTTTACTTGCAAACATTTAGCTTATATAACAACGAGATTAGTTCCAAATTTGAAGTGATTGTCTTTATTGGTTAAAAAGTTATATAATAACAAGCCGTGAAGATATGCAATGCTACGCATTCCATTATATACTAAGTATTCACAGTAAATGAGTGCTGGATCAAAAGCCGCCATCTGCACCAAATCACATTTTTCAGTATAAGCCAAAAACTAATAATTTCTAAACGGCACAGAAATTAATTAAAATTGTAGTTGATTATCATAGACAGTAATATGTATACAATATACATATCACTTAAATCAAATTTGCTGTATAGAATTTAGTTTATTACCTAGATAAAATTTTTGTGAAAAAATATTTTTTAGTTTGATTTATTTATTAAACCAAGGCATTTCCTCAGCTTAAGCAGGGAAAGAAAACAGCAATATAGAGGACCCATTTTATAACATAAAATTTACAAGTATGTCATTATTTCTTGCTTAATGCAAAGCTACTTAACCTAAGTGCAGATAATCTGGTTTTGATCCGGCACTTTTGGTGCAGATGGCGTGTTTTGATGCGGCAATATTTTAAATGTAAATTAAAAATACTTAAAGTGCCCTTTGGTACAATTTCTTTTGCAGAATTATTTATTAGTCCCCATCAATACCTAAACTATTAATAACTCATTTTACCTTCCCCAAGGAAAGTCTTGCGTTAGTAAAAACAATTTAAAAAAAAATATTGTTTTTTTTACGTTTCTGGACGTTTTATATCCAAAAAATATGATATCCTTCAAAAAATAAAATTCTGTCGATCGGTCTGTGTGTCCGGAAAATTTGTGACTCAAGAACGCTTGGGACTAAAGACTTCAAATTTGGACCACAGGTTGATTATCTAAAGTTCTAGGCTGGGATTGTTTTTCGTAAAAATCGGGTTGGGGTAAGAGGGTAAAACATATTTTTTCCAATTTATTTTTCGTTTAAAAAAAAATTTGATGAAAAACTTTTTGAATTTTTTTTTCTATTTTTTTGTTTTTGATTTTAATAAAACTAGGCCTGTATGGGAAAGTATTCTTTTGCTGGCAGCAGTTTTTTTTTAATGCAGATATCCGGGTTTTGATTCGGTACTCCTCAAATGGTATATTACCTTTCCCAAAACTTAAAAAAAAAACAAGTTGCTTATTTTATCATGAAACAAGTTTATATCCAAGTTTATATCCAAGAATTATTTGTCTAGGACGATTTTTGTTTTTTTTTTAAATTCGAAACTAGCGTATAATATTATTCCAGCGCAGGCGCTGTGAAAAATATAATAATAATAAACGTGGACACAACGTGCCCTAGTTTTTCTTGTCCACGTTAATTTGCTGTAACTTTTTAACAAATAAACACTTTAAATTTGGAATGAGAGTACCTTATTATATTAGTTAATTGTTTGCAAATTATTTTAAATCATTTACATGTTTCATAGTTTTTGGCACACCTATCACCTTACCTTAAAAAATGCCCTGGACTTGCGTTTCACAAGGTCACTTTTGTATAATCAAACGTGTTTCACAAAATACAAATACAACTTAGAAACACTGTCAAAATTAACTGAAAACTGTCAAAATTAACCTAAAAATATTTAAAAATAAATATTTCAACGCGACGCATTAAAAAGTTAAATTATAAAACATTAGTTTCACAACGCGTACGCCTAAAACGTCTATTGTGATACAACTGTTTTAATATACTATATTTTTTAAATACAATTTAATTATAGACCCTTTGTATTATGACACATATCGTCCACTAAAGCCTCTAGTTGTCTAACTCCAAATTTTTCAAAGATGAGTTTTTATCAAATTTGCTTCATTATCTGATTACCAACATACTTAAAAAAAAAAAAGTTGCATTAAACCAATATCAGCCTCAAAAAATGCAAAAATGTAAATATTTTAAGTCGCTAAGTGTCTAACTCCATCATATGATTGTGAGAAAACAATTAAATGAGGGGATCCCGTTTCAAATATTTGTTAATTTACTGTTTGATGATAATTATAATTATTGCCATTAATAATGTATATATATATTATGCCTACCTAGTAGTAATATTATATATTAAATATAAAAATATAAATTTTTTGTAATAATATTACGCGATAATACGATAGGTATCCTCTTTTATCTTCCCTTGGAGTTAGACCATTAGTGAATTTAGATTCTGTGGTTAAAATTTAATTTTCAAATAATTTATATAAAATAGATAACAATGAAAAGTTTTAAATACATTAACACATTTCAAATATTTTTACCTGTGAACAAGCTAGTTTTAAAGTTCTAAATTGCTATAATTAAGTTTTAAATCGTTTTTTACGTCTCCTGAAAAATATGACATTTTGGAGTTAGACCGTTAGAGCCTTTAGATGACGATATGTCACCTTATGGTGACACTTTTGACAGAAATATCAGAATATGAAGAGTTTCTAAATTAATTAGCATGAATTAATTGCACGAATATTATTTTATCGTACATCTAGTTATCTTTTCTAAAAAAGTAATGTAAAAGTTTTCTCAAAAGAGATAAAATCACAATTTTGTTAAAAAAAAAACATAAATTTTTAATGGTTTTAAGGTGAATAATTGATTGAATTTATTTATTTTTATCGGAATTACTATCGATTTACTTCTGAAAAATGGACAGAATTGTCTGCAATTTAAATAATACTGACGTAAATCCATGGTAAGTGACGTTACAGCGCCGAAAAAATTACACTTTTAAATATTTTATTAAATTATTACTTTTTAAGAAACAATCTTTAATAATAATAATAAATAACAAACAATCTTCAATAACAATGTAATAAAATATTTAAAAGAAAGTGTAATTTTTTTGGCGGCTGTAACGTCAGTTACCATGGTAGGATTTACCCAGTAGAAGTAGTTAAAAGCTTTGGAAAATATTTTAATTGTTGGAAACAGTAGTTAAAACTTAAGTACCTTAATGAGACGTTTTCTGTCAAGAAAAAGAGTGGAGATAAACAATTGCCGATTTTTTGTGGAGCAGCGGTTACTAACCAAGTTAGGGTAATATGTATTTCTCTCTCTTTTTAACTCATCAATTAAACAGAGAAAGAGTAACATACTGGTTAACCGGCGTTACCACAAAAAATTGACTAATATGGTTAAAATTCTTATTTGTTATGCTTTGACATTAGTTGTCACAAATTACATGAGCGCACATTTTTAAAGAATGGTTTTTAAATTATATCAGGTCCATTAAATGGGTCCCAATTATTTAAAAGTCCATTTGGTAATACAGAGTGGGAAAAGAATATATATTTTTGCAACGTCACTGTAAAAATATCTCATGATAAATAACCTTATTAATATATTTTGACACAGTTATAACTAGAAGAGAAACTTTGCATATCAGAAAAAGGCTAAAAACACGGTTGCCATTTTCCTAGTTTTTTTTTTAAGGCACTTTAGTTAAAACTTCCGAAAATAACTGTTTGCCTAGGTACTAAAAATGTTTCGTGTTCATAAAAAATAAAAATACTCATTTTTGCAGTAGAATTAGCATCGGTCCCATAATATACCATTCTTAGATTAGACCTGTAGGAATTTTCCGACCGGTCCAACTCTGTCTTGCCTTGTTAGTCATAGTGTATAGTGTATACTACAGTACTAGTTTCATAACATACGTTTTAAAGTACTAGTGCTCTAAAATTTAAAAAAACTTACATTTAAATTGATGACTGATTTAGGGATTTTTGTTTCGGGTTGACATTACTGTTTTCGCCATATAATTCTAAGAACAAATATTATTTTGTTATATTTTATAGTCATTTCTTCTCTTTTTCACTGCAAGTAAACAAGCCACAATTTTAACACGGTAAAAAATAAACTAAACACAATATTTTGTAAAAAATTAAACTTTAAAGCGACGTTCACATTTGCACGGAAAACGTCAAGCGATAGGCCTTTGTCTGTTGCCAACCCAAAAGAAAAAAAAGTGAAGATCTCTTATGGGTCTATAAGAACACGCAAAATACGTGTGATAATGAGCTTATAAGAGTCGCAAAATGGAAAAATACAATTAAAATATTTTTTGAAGAGATGATCTGATTTGGGTAGGTTTGTTAGGGTAGGTGGGTAGCTTTCTTGGTTCCTCAGGAGGTAGGTAGTGTATAAACTATCCATTTATCGTAACAAACCTACCTTACTAGTACTCTAATCTAATACATGAAGAACAGATTTTGTTTGTTTTAAAATACTACTGCATATTAGTAGTATTATTAATTTGTATACCTGCTACTTAAAAAGACTATTTTTTATTAATTTAACATGCTTTATATGCCTAGGTGTACAATTTTGAGGAATAAATCTTAATACAGGTCGTTAGTGTACAATATGATGATGCTTTTGGGTTAAATAACTGGTAAAATTAACCATTTTAACCAATAAATGGTTTTGCTAAAAAACTGGACCTATACCGGGTGGGACAAAATACCGGTACACCCCTATAACTTTTTTGTTTATTAACTTATCAAAATGAAATTTATAGGATGTAAATATTTGAAAAACTGCATTTTTTGACATTATAAAAAATATTCTTGTACTTCCCGTTTCGCCGGAAATTACCTCAACTTTTGATTTTTAAATAGAACACCCTGTATATGGGAAGATACTGGTACCGTAATACTATTAAATCACATATATTTTTTTCTTAAAAGATTGATACCCATAACATTGTTTCAATTTAAATTTATGGGCAAAAAAGCTAACGAAATTTAAATTTCAAATTAAATTAAAAAAATTACATGTTCTGTCAAATATTGACAAATTATACATGGTTGTACTAAGAATTCAATTTTGAATTAAAATATGTAAAAATACAGGGTATTCCATTTAAAAATCAAAAGATGAGGTAATTTCCAGTGAAACCGGAAGTGACAGAATATTTTTTATAATGTAAAAAAATGCAGTTTATTCAATTATTTTTATCCTCCAAATTTAATTTTGAAAAGTTAATAAATAAAAAAGTTATATGGGTGTACCAATATTTTGTCCCACCCGGTATATGAAAAACCTGTTTCTGATAGTCACAATAAGTAAACGTTTCATCACTGCATAAAATGAATTTATGAAGTTTTATGGAAATGGGGACCATACCAAATTGGGGGAAAGGGTTAGTTAAGAAAAGGATAAAATGCTGGGTCACATACTGGCATATAGTTCCGGCAACGAACTAAAATAATCATCGTTTGCCTCAAAATTATTGAAAGTTCTGAAAATTGGCGATATAGTATAGACTTCCTAATGAAACCAAAGCCCAACAATTAAAATGGTTAAATTTATCCAAAAATAATATTGTTTGCCTAGTTATTCTTTAAAACTGTTTAATTTTAAGTAATGTGCTAGTATATTATAATTTGACTAGCTATAAAATTAATTATAGCCACTAAACGGTGCGAGTTCAGTAAATCACTGATTATAATCAAGGATTATAGTCAAGAATTAAAATCATGAATTATAATCACTGGCTATAATCACTGATTAATCAATTATTATAATCACTGACGATAATCACTAACAGTGATTATAGTCTATAATTAATGTGATATATCAAGAGGCGCGATTTAAATATATCATATTCAAAATTGTTTATCCCCCTATTGCCCCCCTCAAACTGCTTGTGTAAAGTATACTTTTTTTACTAAATTAAGAGAATATGGACTATTCTTCTAGTATGTATTTTTTAGTTTAATTGTAACAATAAATTTTAGTAATACGACAAATAAGTTTTTAATTTTATAAATAACTCAATCTACAAAATTTATGTTTTTGAACATTCAAAATATCCAAAACCTAATCCTATAATTATCATCGTGAATACTTCTAGAGCGGTCCAAAAATGTTTGTTGACGTACTCCAAGAACTGTTTTTGTTTTAATGCTAGCTTTCTTTTTTCACATGGAATTTTGCTACGTGAAGATGAGAATCTAATTTGGCTATTTTTTTGGCGTTTCCGTACTTTGGAACCTGTTCTTTCAGCTGGTTGATAAAAAAATGATTCGATTTGGTCATTTTGGTAAAAAACTGGTTCATTGCGGTGTATAATTTGCTCGTTATGGTATATTATTGGTTCATTATGGTACGTAATTGGTTCCTTATGGTATAACATTGGTTCATTTTCGTAAAAAGCTGGTTCATTATGTTTTTTTAAAAAGTTTGGATTTCTAAAATTTTCAGGCATGTTAAAAATTAATTCTTCAATGTTTGAATTAACTTTTGGAACTGCGTAAGTTTCGTTTTCGTAAGGGACCTGCATGTTATTCCTTTTTTTGTGAATTTTTCTTTTTTCCGCTGGGGGGTAAATAACTGAATCTTTAATTAATTCTTTCAAATAAAATTTTGCTTCTACTGGGTCAATTTCTTTCATGTAGTTATAAAGAATGTGTAAGTCTCTTATTGTTAGGAACGCATTTTTTCCTATTTCTATGCCTGCGTTTTGGGCTTCTTGTTGTAGCTGAAACAAACGTTCGCACGGTTTTATTAGAGTACCTGGTAGAACCATTTCAAATCATTTTTTTTTTAATTAATTTAAACTACAGAAATTTTTTCTTTGACCCATAATTTTGACAATTTTAATTTTTCAGGTTATTTTGTCAAAATGGCAATTTACGGACTTCTTGATATTTGTAGTTAGAATAAGTGATAATTAGAGTCACAGTTTTTGCGATAAAAAGTATACTTAAATCTCAGTAAGTAATGTAAAGTCATAGAGGTGATCCTTTTTTTTTTTCACTTTAGAAACGAGAGAACCAGTAGATTTTTAAATTTTTCTGCAGATTCTATTCAAAAGTGTTCTATGGTCTGTTTTTTCAAGCAAGATAGTAAATTAAAAATCTCACAGTAAATATTTTTACAACAGGTTTGAATAGTATATGTTTGTATATAGAATATAGTTATGTTTTATAAAATGAACTACACAGTATATTCGCACATCCAATATTCGAATCTATTTTAAAAATATTCACTGTGCGATTTTTAATTTACTATCTTGCCTGAAAAAACAGACCATAGATGGATATTATAAAAAAAAATGGTTGCGCGTCAATCATTCCTAAAATCACAGTTCTATTTAAAAATAAAAACTGCAATGTTTATTATAAAACAGTTTATTTATTTATTAGAAAACAATTTGTTTATTTATTGTGTAGGTAATTAATGAATAAGTAAGTATAATCTGATTTTATACATTATAAAAATTATAGTGCTATAATAGCATAAATTAAAAATCCAAAAATGTTTGTGTTAAAATTTAAGTCCCTTTTTTTAATAAAAATTTAATCTCTTCCAACTTGGTGGGTCACAAGGGGCCTATCGATACGATATATTTCTTGCCCCACATTAAAATATCCCAAATATTCCACATTTTCGGGTGTGACATCGTAATGGTAATGACCTGCCTCTCCATGATGGCTAAAGCTATGGAAATGCTGCACTCTTAAATCCAACCCCTATAATAAATATTAAATTAATTTTGTTGTCCAAAAATTCCTTTTTCGGTTGAACGCAAAAATATCGGACCACCTAAAAAATTGCTATTTCTAAAATTTACATATTTACAACCTACTTAATGGACTTTTCTGTTTTAAAGCTTTTATACAGGGTTATTCAGAAATAAGTTCAAGAAGCTTCTATAAAGGTTGGTCCGTAAATGAGCCCTAAGGGAGCTACGACCCACCTAAGGGTAAAAGTAGTTTTATTCAATATTTCTGGAACCCTATAAACCACAGTAACGAATTTTTGTACATGCCTTAAAATTGATAAAGGCTATCATTTTATGTAATTTTTGTTTGGTAATTTTATCCAGGGACGTGCGAAACGGGGGGGCGATGTCACTTTTTGCCCCAATTTTTTTTATCCGTAATTTTTTTGACATTTTCTCAATCAAATATTTATCTTTAACTATGCATAAAAAGGTACTTTTTATGTAACACTGTAGGCCCAACAGTTTTCGAGAAAATTTCAATTAAAGAGTCAATTTCACGGTCTAGAGCATCAAAAATAGGAACTAAAAAATGCAACAATAAAAATTTCAATATCGCAGAGAGATTCTACATTAAAAACTACGAAAAAAACATCCCATACACGAATCGCTTTTAAGGAAGCTAATGTCCTTTAAAAAGTATTACTCTTTAAGAGGCTGTAGTACTCTTAGAACTGATTTTCGAACCTAGATGTACACGAGCTTTTTTTGTACAGTTTTTAATGGAGAATAGCCCTGCAGTATTGAAATATTTACTATTACATTTTTTAGTTCCTATTTTTGATGTTCAGAACGTGAAATTGCCTCTTTAATTGCAATTTTATCGAAAACGGTTGGTTCTACGGTGTTGCATAAAGTGTACCTTTTTTATGTTTTTTTTTTTTAATTAAAGATTAATATTTTATTAAGAAAATGCCAAAAAATCTACGGATGAAAAAGTATGGTTTAAAAAAGTGACATCGCCCCCTGATTTTGCACGTTCCTGGTTAAAATTACGAAATAAAAATTACATGGAATTATAGCCTTTATTAATGTTAAGGCATGTGCAAAAAATCGTTACTGTGGTTTATAGGGTTCCAGAAATATTAAATAAAAACTTTAGATGGAGCCTTAGCTCCCTTAGAGCTCATTACCGGACCAACCTTTATAGGAACTTTTTTTCATATTTTTTACCGTAGGATCCTCTTAAATTTCTCGAACTTATTTCTGATTAACCCTGTATACTTTTGTCTTAATTTAAAATGACTAAAAACAGCATTTTGTATTATGTTGATGCTGCAGCAACAAAAAATGTACAATTCTGTTTTTCTCCCATCTTCTAGGGTTTGCATGGTAAGCCACTACAATTGTTTTCGACGTTAAAATTCCTCAGATTACCGCAGTTATTGTAAATATATTCTTTTTTATATTTTTACTTCTGGTTTGGAAGATAGATATATTACCTATCAGGATTTTCCTAAAAATTGCATTTTTTATATTTTTACTCAACGCTAATAAATCAAGTTTAACAAACGTTACGTTTTTGATATGCTTGAAACGTAAAAACGGTTAAGCTTCAAATCTAAAGCACCACTTTAATCAAATTCATGTAGCTTTTCCTAAAATCTCCTAAACCCAAATAAAAAAATATATATCCATAATAACTGCGGCAATAAAAGAGATTAATATTTTAAAAATATGTCCAATTCCTAGAAGATGGGGCAATAAAACATAGTTGCAGTGCAACTGTGGCATATTCTTTGTTGCTTTTGATAAAAAATGTTTTTTTATCATTCTAAAGTAGAGAAAATTTAAAATAAAAAAAAATTGAATCAGGAAAATCCATTAATTTTCGAAATAATTAAATTTAAAAAATGGAAATTTTTTAAATGGTTCGATTTTTTTTGCGTTCAAGTGTAGTTGTTTTTAAAATAAACTATATGGAAATAGTATTGTTTTACTAAGATAAAAAGTGAAGCTTTTTTTATTAGTCTGTAGAATTTACGGACGATGCGAAGCGGAGTCAGGAAACTACAGACGAGTAAAAAAAAGCACTTTTCCTCTGAATGAAACATACTATTTTCTCTTCAAGCATCTTATATATTTTTATTAAATATTAATTTTTGAATTTAATTTATTCAGTAATAAAGTATGTTTTTTTTCATTAAAATAGGCCAATAAAACTTTCGAAATAAAGTTAAACCTTCCTTAGCTCATTTTAAATTCTTTTCGTAGGCTAAATTGTACACTTTTCGCGATTTCGATGGTAACTTGTCGAATGTACCATTTGCAATTTCGGAGAGATTTGTAGGTGTATAAACCATATATTCTTATTCAATAATTTTTAATCAATTTCACACAAGGTTTTTGCACAGAGTCTCGAGTCAACCACCTGTTTACATAATAAACAAACAGGTTTGAAGTATGACTGTCATCAAAATCAAACAATGCTGCCGCCAGTGGTGGTTTTGCTACTAACTTTTTTACGGCGTACAACAATGAACTCATTCTTTTACTGTAAAAAAATAGATCACTTCTAACTAGTGTGTTCAGTTATAAAATATGAACATTTTAGTACATTGATGAAAAAGTATTTTTTTGTTTATTTTTACATTTTTTATTTATCTATGTTTTTCTTTATTTATTCTTTTAAACTTACACCGTCACCGTTTACCAGGGTACCCACAGCAACCAATGGTGCTGACATATTGTAGAATTTTAACCATTCATTTATTTGATCGTCATTTTCAATAGGAGTTTTCGAAAAATCGCGCATGACGTGCTGCTTGGCTTTTCCTTCTTTTAACAAAAATGTTCCACCTAATCCTAAAATAAAAAAAAATCAATATCAATACTGTTTTTTTTTAATTTTATTATTAACCTCGTTATTAACGAAAGATTTTGTTCTCTTACCAACTAATTTGTCCTTGTATGCATCTTCCAAACACTTTCTAATACTAGATATAAAATTTTCTTCACCTATGCGCTTTTTAGAATACACTTTTAAAACCTAAAAAAAAAAATATTTATTTACCACTAAAAAAAAATAATAGGTTTCTCAAAATTTCAAAAAATCTTGTCCAGATATCCCTAAAGTTATAGTATAATTTTCTTCTGCCGAAATATAACTGTTTGTTGTTTGTCAATCTTCATCTTCGTTTTTTGTTTTGCCATGATTTTTCTAGTATTTAATAAACTAAAAAAAATACGTACCTTTCCTGGTTTTCCTTCACTAAAAAACAAGTTGGCTAAAAGTGCCACTCTTGTTTCAGAATTAGGTAAAATTTCTTGAATAGGATGGGCTTCATCTTTTTTATCAACTTTCGAAATTCTAGATTGCTGATCAGCAGTACCATCTATTACATTTAAATTTAATACACCCTAAAAATTTATGTCAATAAATAATTTACCAAATTGAATTTAAAAAAGGAAAATAGTTAAGAAAAATAACCTGGTGACTTACCTTGGTACAGAAAACAGTACTACAAGTTAATATTTTTTTATATCGGAGGGTAGGTTATGCATAATATCTTTTACACGGTAAGAAACCTACGACGAAAGGGGGAGGTAGGAGCAAAGAACTCTCCGAATTCAACGTGAACGTGTTTTTAGTTAGATTTTATATTTACGTATATTGCTCTCATTTTTTGCCGCATTCTTTCGATAGATTTAGAACCGCGTGTTAAACAATACCTCGCAATTTGTGCCTGCATAAGGATGTGGTCCGGCTCCAGCTCCAATTATAAAAGCAGGGTCGGAATCAACTAATTTTGCAATGTCTTTTAAATCGTACAATTTATCCCTTTGAACTAAGGGTATTAAATATGGCGGCCCTCCTAATTCGATTATTTTCGTTTTACCACTGAGACCTTTGCTTGCTAAAGTAAATGGTTGTTGAGTTAAGTCAGGACATTCTACAACTTCGACTTTGACCTCTTCAAAATTGGATAAAAGGCCTTTGTTCAAAACTAAAAAATAATAATAGAATCTATAATTTATTTGAGGCCTATATACATACAGGGTGATCCATAACTGGCATGCCAAAATTTAAGAGGTGATTCTAGATCCAAAAATATAAAAAAAGTTCCTATAAAGCTTGGTCCGGAAATGAGCCCTAAGGGATCTAGGGCCCTTTAAACTTGTAATAAAAATAAGGTTTTTAATTACCGTTTAAGCTAGAGCGGCGAGCTTTTGCATGTATACTAGTATTAATAAGGGCAATAAGTTTATGTTAATTTATTTTTTAAATTTATCCAGAGGCGTGCCCAGACGGACAAAATATATGAGGCTTAAAACATTTTTGCCCCAAACTTTTCTATGTGTATGTTTTTTGGATTTGTTGTAAAAAATATAGATTTCTAGAGTAAAAATACATATAAAATATCATATAGTGTAACACTGTAGGAGCAACCGTTATCAAAAAAAAATACAATTAAGAGGAAGTAACATTTTGTGCCACCAAAAACGTTACTTTTTAAAAGGCTATTACTCGTTTAATATTAAATTTAGGTGTTTTGGTGTATAATACTTTTTTGCTCAGTTTTAAATGAAGAATCACCCTGCAGCATTAAAATTTTATTGGTGCTTTTTTTTGTTCCCCATTCAATACGTCATCTTCGAAGGGCCGTAGCTCCCTTACCTTTATAGAAAATTTTTTTCATATTTTTGGATGTAGAATCACCTCTTAAATTTCGGTACGCGAGTTCTGGAACAGGCTGTATATTTACAGTATTATTAATTTGAGCCATTTCGCCTCAATGACTATTTATATCGATAAAAAATCAATAAAAAAGTTTTTTCCAAATTAACTTCTCTACACGTTTTCAACAAAAACGCCTTTTCCAAATTAATTTATCTACCCCTTTTTATTGTTACAGGTGTCTTTGTTTCAATTACCTCGAAATGACATATTTTGAAATTTGTCATATTTTGGTTGATAAAGCCAAATATTGCAAAAATTCTTTCAAAAAATAATAATTTTCTTTGAAAACGGGATCAGATTAGATCCGGAAACGTTAGAAGTTAATTTTTATTCAGTTTTTCATTCTTTTTTAATTATTTTAACGATTTATCAAGAATTTTATTAAAAATTCTTTATTTAGGCAAAATTTTTAAACTTTGGTAAGGTATTGACTAATAATATTTTTTAGGTAAAGAATATATAGCAGATAAATATTATTTTAAACGCAATACCTTACCAGCGCATCTAGAAATAGGTGCGCCTGATAAGAACATTTTAATTTTATTTTCTGTTTTAGATTTTTTATCGATATAAATAGTCATTGAGGCGAAATGGTTCAAATTAATAATACTGTATAAAATAATAAAATGTATTAGGAACCCTCCTAATATAAATTGTTGTATGGCTGACTAACGGGATCCCGTTCGAAAGTTCAAGTATTACGTAACGCAAATTTTGATCATTTTGGACCCTCACCCACCCCCTGTAACGCTATTTTCCTATACCATTATCATGTGCGTAATACTTCAAAATGACCCCCACCCCCTTAGGAGCGTTACGTAATACTTGAACGTTCCCCTACTTACTCTTAGCTATATCTTCTAATTTCGGCGTGAAAAGTTCTCTTTTCTCGGTAGGAAGGGACTTTGGATCCAAAGCCATTGTACTAAAATTAGTAATTTTTTTTTTTATTTTTTTTAATAAATTTTGTTAATAATAGAATTATATAAAATATATTCCGCAAAAACAATAACACAGCCACACAAATAAAATCGTATCCAGACTAGACCAACTCATTTTTATATTTTTGGGGTCGCTGAAACCGAATCTGACCTCAAAATTGCTCCATCAAAACACATTTTTTTATACACTCAAAAAAATGGTGCAAAAATTCCTTAAATTCAGATGTTTTAAGTGTAGAAAAAAATTGGGACCTGATGGAGTTAAAGCTCTTAACAAATAATGTCTATAGCACATAACATTTTTTTGTGGTTGTGCATACACAAAAAAAAAATAAGTACCAGAGACTAGACCAACGAATTTTTATATTTTCGGGGTCGCTGGAACCGAATCTGACCTCAGAATTGCTCCAACAGGTCACAATTTTTTTTGGACCTAAAAAAGGGTGCGAAAATTCCTTAAATTCAATGTTGTTATGGGTAGAAAAAATTTGGGATCTGATGGAAAAATTCTGAGGTCAGATTAAGTTTCAGCGACCCCAAAAATATAAAATGCATTGGTCTAGTCTCTAGATACAAAAAAAAAATTGTGTGGCTGTGTAATCACAGGGTGATCAATAACTGGCATGCTAAAATATAAGAGGTGATTCTTATCCAAAAATATCAAAAAAGTTCCCATACAGGATGGCCAGGAAATGCGCCCTAAGGGAGCTACGGCCCTACTAAAAATAAGATTTTTAATTAATAACTCTATAGAGTACTATAGTACCCTTTAATCTAGAGCGACGAGGTTTTGCATGTATACTAGTATTAATAAGGGCAATTAGTTTATGTTATTTTTTTTTATTTATCCAGAGGCGTGACTAGAGTAGCAAAATGTTTTAGGCTTAACACATTTTTGCCCCAAACTTTATGTGTAGGTACTTTTTGGATGTTTTTGTATAAATTGATTTTTTGATTAAAAATATATAATAAATGTCATATAGTGTAGATAACACTGTAGGAGCCATCGTTTAAAAAAAATGCATTTTTTGTGCCACCAAAAGTTTTACTTTTTAAAAGGCTATTACTCCTTTAATATTAAATTTAGATGTTTCGGTGAAGAATACTTTTTTTCTTAGTTTTAAATAAAGAATCACCCTGCAACATTAAAATTTTATTGGCACTTTTTTGTTCCCAATTTAATATGCCCATCTTCGAAGGGCTGTATATTAACTTTTTCCATATTTTTAGATGTAGAATCACCTCTTGAATTTTGGCATTACCCTGTATATCTAAAAATATTTGGTTAACAATGCAATAAATAAAACTACTTATTTAATTATTTGAATGAAATCTATTGGCTTATTTCTGTTGAGGGTCAATTTAAATTTACCGCCAGTCTTACTTTTAGAGGTTATAAAATTAACCTATAATTAATATATTTTTTTTTATTTCTGAGTGAACTTATTATTTTCCTTGGTGAATTGTGAAAGGTCCTATCTTATTTTTAAATAGTGTAAAGCGTTAAAGTTAAAATTATGTCTAAAACCATTAAATTAATATAAACTTTGGTTAATGTATAATAGTTTATTTTGTTAAAATTCTTACCTGGCGAAAGTGAACAAAACTAGAAATATAATGTATTCCAATAACAGAAAAAATATGCTTTTATAAAGCTTAACACCAAAACATAATTTATCATAACCTAACATATTGATCTAATTTATAGGCTAAATTTAATTTCTTAAAATATCATTTTTATTCTTTGTATTGTTAATTTAAACATTTCTTATATTCTTTGGACTACCTATGTTAATTTAATGTCCTTAATCTGTATATTTTATATTTTTAGTAGGTACTTACCTGTTAAAAAAATCAGTTATGTTGTAGGTAGCAAGGGTTATTTTTAATAATACCTATCTATTATGTTAAATTTAAAACAAACTCAATTAACAATCTTATCTTTTAGTAGCAAAGATAAAAGTTGGTTACTAAATTAAAGGTCACGATATGATTTGCTGTTGTTTTCATATTATAATTACTTGTAGGTTAAAACCGGGTAAGTTTGAATCTGGGGCAAGTGTACAGCAATGTAGATATAAATATAAAATGAGTCTATTTTATTTTAGTTTGCGCATTTTTAAGATATGAAGGACCAATTTATTATTGCCATTAAATTATCTACTATAAATTATTTTTATATTAAACTTCTCGATAAAAATACAATTTTTTATTTACGTTTCTATTTCATAATAAGTTATCAATAATATAACTTTTTTTAAGTAATTTATGGATATATATTTTTTGTTTATATCAAATGAAACAATTGGCTTCTTAATAATTATTTATTTACAAAAAAAATTAATAATTGAATGAAAATGAAACAATTGGCTTCTTAATAATTATTTATTTACAAAAAAAATTAATAAAATTAATAAAAAACTTAACATTATTTGAATTTACATAACGAATTTCAATCATTACGACAGTTATAAATTATTTAAAACGTACATTACAGCAACAAAACTTAGACTACTAAACGTTATTCGATTCCCAGAACTTTTGGAATTAGAACCATTTCTACTTCTTTCCTGCTCTAAAGTGTGTTCGGGAGTATGGTGGGCCTCCCTCTTACTCCTCTCGTGAAAAATGTCTTCCTTAATTTCTTCTTCTAAATTTGCTACCCTGGATAATTTAGTAGATACATTCGGAACATCAAGATCTCTATTTATAAACCCGTGTTGTTGCAATTGAATGTTTTGGTTAAGAATTGATGGGTTTAAAGGTGGCAGTTCGCCTTTAAATGGAACCGATTGTGGTCTGGTTCTTATATATTCCGAAGCCTTTGAGGTTCTTTGATCCAGGATACTTCCTGAAGGAGTTAATTTAGCAGTTAAACTTGCTCCAGATACTTTTTTACCATCATAAGTTACTACTACATCAGGTTGACTTTCTAGATCGAGATCAGTTGGTGATTCTATGTCGATATTTGAAGGTTGTCTTACAACTTCTATAGGTTTATTGGTTTGAGAGTTAGGTGGTAAATAATACGATTCTACTCGCTCGGCGGCTTCAGCTATGGGTTCCATTATATCTTCGGGTTCCGTTATATTAAAATTTCTGGGTCTTTTATAAAGGACTTTGTAAAAGTGTTTTTTGGGAAAGGGTCTTTTAAATTTTTCGGCTTCAAGGAAGGTGGGATCTAATACTCTTACAGGTTTTGGTATAGTGTCTTCATTTTTGATATTGATCATACCAATTTCGCTTTCGTATTTTAATTCAGGTTCATCCAGGGAAAAACGTTTTTCCATATCTTTAGAGATAATAGGTTTGAAACCCTTTTCGATAATAACAGAAGAGGCTTTAAAGCCTGTATTGACTTGAGGATCACTAGCTTTGATTTCTGTTGAAGATAGCAGAGCTGATGCAGCCTTTAAATCTTTAACTTCTTGTGGAGCATCAGTGACAGGTTGTTCTGGAGATATTTGTACTTCAGGCGTATGAACATAGGATTCAGGTAGTGTTATTTTTTGGAGTGGTGGTGTTGGTTTTTGCGTGACTGGTGCAAGTGCGGGTTTTGTAGCCTGTTCAGGATTAGAAAAGGACATTTGACTGTTAACGGTGACAGACGCATGGTTTTGATTTGGAGCTAAAACTGGTCTATACATTGGTTTTCCGGTAATGATCTGGGGCATAACTTGTCTAACGGGTCCGTTGGGATGTCTCATAACAAGAGGAATTTTACCCATTGGTATCGGTACTTTTGTCATTTGTGGTGGTAGATGCCCCATCATTGCCAGTTGGCCATTTTTCATAAGTTTTAGTGGGTATTTGGAAGGAGATTGCTGAGATTTCAACATAATAGGATATTTCATTAATTGGGGCTTTTGAGATTTGGGCAACTGGATGGTTTCGTATTGGTTTTGTTTTACGAGAACCAAACCTTGAGGTGGAAATTGTTTGTTTGAATTATTTTTTATGATTTTTGGTATACTAATGTTTACAGGTCTTCGTACTACGGTTTTAGAAGAGGGACTATTAGGTGGAGCAACAATTTTAGGATTTACTTGACTTTGAGCTGTAATAAAAGCGTACTTTTTTATTTTGGACACGTACTTTTCAGGTTCTGGTGGTGCTTGTGTGGTGGTAGTGCTAGTGGTGGTACTTGTGGTCGAGAATCTATATATGTGGGGTCTAGTATTATCTGGTGAGACTTCTACAAGTGGACTGGGCCTAAATTCATATCGATTTTTATACGGGTTCTCAATAAACGGATATCGCTTGCTTGGAAATGGGTCATTGTAAAAGTTCTGTTGTTGTGCTTGGTTTTGATACGGATATTGTGTCTTTTTTGGCTGGTCTTGGACATACCCATAATGGTCAGGATTGTAGGGATTGGTCAGTTCTGAAAATTTGGATAGAGAAGGATTATCTTGTTTGTCTTCTTTAATATTATATGAATTGATGTTTACCCTTAAGTCGTAGCGCTGAGACTCGCTGTTTTCTAGATCGGTGTATTGCTCTTGGAGGTTCAGTGGAGCTGGTACCACTACTGGTTTGGGTTCGCTGGCTGCAGTCGGGTCGTCACATGAGTCTAGTACGTTAATTTTCCAGCCAAGGTAGCGATGAGAGTAACACTAAAACAAAATTATTCAGTATTATGTTTTCTTCATGTAGATTTGAGAGGAGCAACAAGTTTGAGCTTTTGCCAATGATTAGTTTATATTAATTGATATTTCAGTTAAAAATACTAAAATAAATATAATTTTAATTTTATCTTGTTTGAAAAATTGGAATAGTAAGCGAACCTTGCTTCTTAATATTTCCGATATTAACCCTTAACCCGGCGTCTGACACGTGGGGTGTCACAAACCCCAGAGTCCAAATATAACTCCGTAACTATTTTATTTTCGCGCCAAGCGAAGACAGCACCTCAGTACCTTTCAATCGCTTTTTACTTTGCACAGTGTAGCATGAACGGCAGTATGAATATTGAAGCATTAGAGGCCACGTCCTTTTGAAGTCGCCTGGGGTTTCTGACACCCCACGTGTCATAATAAGTAACATTTATTTTCCTACAACCTAGCTAGTAGTTAGTGCCTATTTTCCACCCATTGCCTATGACAATGGTTGAAAAGTGAAAATTAGTTGATTTTACATCTGCTGTCAGAAAATGAGTAAACGTGAAACACATAACCTTAAATTGACAAATTAATATTTTAAGACAATTTTTGCGTCTTTTGGATTTTTAGGTCGTAGAAAAAATAGTATACGGACCTCGACGCAAACTATTTCGGTGGACTTCGAGAGATTTTTTACTCGGCTGCACCTCATAAAAAAATAAGCACTCTCTTGCACTGAAAACTAGGTTCGCGTACTCGGTGCGTAATATACTATTATCTTCCTGTTTCTCCTGTATTTTTCAGTCATATTACGATTACTTAAAGTAATTTATTTTGAACCCTACCTATAATATTTAAAAGTTTATAATTTATGTTATTCATGTAGATCTTTGTTTGGCAATTTTAAACGTTATTTTTTTTAGTTAATAGGAAACAAAAAGCTTTCCTATTTTTTGTTTTTTAAATTTGATTTATTTTTGTTAACCGATTAAAAATAAACATATATGTATTTAAGATTTTTAAAATTATTTTTAGGTTAATATATTGTATAACTCAAATATTTTACTACATTTTATATAAAATTTATTAAATAAAGCAAAAACGGTCCCATTTATTGTTGGGGTTTATTATACCCCACCTGTCGTTACTTGTAAAACTAAACCACCTGTCAGACGCCGGGTTAATAAAGTTGTTTTTAATGTTGATATTTTAAATGTAATCTCTGCTTGTACTGAGGTTGTTAATAAGGTGCTCTTATTGTTAACTATATTTAAATTGTGAATTCAGGAATTTAAAATTCGTTAAATTGTATTTAGTATGAAACTTATTTTTTAACCGACTGCCAAAAAAAGAGGAGATTATATTGTTTTTTTCCCAAAGTTATAAAAGTTAAATAAAACTACGAACTTGGTAATACACAGTATCTGGTGTATTCTTGTCTGGAGTCCACTGAATGACTCCCGGTTCTCCTTGATCACATTTAAGTTCCAAAATACGTTGATATGCACCAAAAGACTCATAATCTTCAGCATCCGAGTCACCTGTCGGTGTCCAGTAACATGATCTTCCCGTACCAGTTGGAACCACTGTTCCATCATTTCTTTGCTCTACTCCAGCAAATATCGTTACGTTCTAAAAGAATTATGGTTTAGATTTTTAATTGTATTTTTTATAATTAAATTTTTTAGGTTCTTGTTATTATACAGGGTGTTTTATTAGCCTCTTCACAAACTTTGGCAATGAAAACTAGAATTAATTTCATAAATAAATGTTTACATAAACGTAGATCTTATCTTTCTTTGTTCAGAAGTTATAGCGCTATGGTCAGCGCTACATTTAGATTACATAAAAGAGAAGTTCTACAGAAGAAGACAAAAGTATAATTATTGTTGTGTTTTAAAATAAAATTATGCATATTTTAGGTAAAAATAACATTTTAAATTACTTTTTAAAGAGGCTGATGAATACCTAAAATATGTATAATTTCAATTTAAAAATAATTATACTTAATTATATTTTTGTCTTCTTTTTTAGAACTTTTTTTTTTGTCTAATCTAACCATTGACATAAACAAACTATTTTTGACAGGTGATTATTTAAAATGATAAATAAGTTAAAATTTTGTTTTGCTAAATCATGGCTACGTTTTTTAAAGTTAAAAATTTTAGAAGCGTTTTAACTTCTGAACAAAGAAAGATAGAACCTACATTTATATGAACCTTTCTTCATGATATTAAATATACTTTGTATTGCAAAAGTTTGTAAAGAGTCTAATAAACAAAACACCCTGTATTCTTACTTTTTTCTCTTCAGCAGTTTTGTGTTCATAACCCCCTACTGAATCGTCTGTAATATAAAATGGATGGTATTTTGCTGGGATTTCTGGGTCCTGTCCTCCTTCCACTATAAATGTATACTGTTTGCCTCTTACTACGTTAATTTCTGGTATCAACAAACCATTTATATACCAGGAAATACCCCATCCAACATGGCCTAGAAAATAAGAAAAATATTAAATTTCAATGTATTGTATAATTGATGTTGGCGGCAAAGTGAGAGAAAGTAACTACTTATTCAATCAAAAAAATAAAAAACTAGTAAACTATAGAAACTTTAAACTATTTCGTTTTAATGTATAAAGTCTCAAAATAGTTATTTTTGTATTTAAAACAAAATTACTGATTTCTGCTTGAACTTGCTGATCGAGGCGCCAAACTGAGATCGCGACAATTACGGAAAAGCAGAAATTAATTTTGCGCTTGTAATACAAACAATATTTTTCCCAAAATCTTATAAAAATACTAAAATTCTTTGTTAAAACTGTACAGTTGCCATGACAGCAAGCGAACAAACAATGTTTGCTGGTTGTTAGTGTTTGTTTAGTAACGTGCGCAAAATAAAAACATTTGAATAAATCGTAGGAAATAGCTATTTTTCTAACAAGTATGGAAAGAGGCTCTTTTCCGCACTAGATTGCATTTGCAAACAATCGAGTGCGGAAAAGCCTCTTCTTCTACTACCGGAGTTAAAAATAAAATATGCTTTTATACTTTATTAAACAAATTTTATTTTTATAGTTTTTTTTATAAAAAAAACAATTAACAATTAAATTTAATCATTTTTATAATTTTATTTTTCAAGGTTCCCCATTTCCTTGTATAAAAACTGTTGATCGGTCGCCATGGAAGAAGTGTCTTAACTAAAAATTCAAGCTACTTGATCTTTTATAAAATAAAAATGCGTTCGGAAAAGGCCTTCTTTCAGCAAACATGAGTGCAAAAAGAGAAATATATTTTTCTACGAGGATCCGGAAAGATGTCTCTTTCCGCACGCATAATTATTTCATAAAAACAAGTAGCTTGATTATATAAACGGGTAACATTATTGGCTAAAACACTTCCATGGCGACCGATTAACATGATAGCGTCCTAAGCTAGTTTGTTCGTGTCAATTGTGTTGTCAATTTTAATTGTAAAGTTTTTGTAAAATAAAATGATGAACCTTAAAGAAGAATATGAAAGTTACCTGAAGGAATAATAGAAATGGCAAATGCAACTGAAAACTGCAACAAATTTATCATTAATGTTCAACCAAAATAGAAATTGGTAATAACTAATGTTAGATTCTTTTTAATAATTGTTAAAACTTTTACTATCTTAATTCTGTCTCGTTATTCTTGTTATATTTATTCACAAAATAATAAAAATGTTTTTTCTTAATTGTAAATTGTTTTTTTATTGGAAAAGCATATAAAAATAAAATTTATTCAAGTATACTTATATATAAAAGCATATTTATATTTAACTCGCGCGTAGAAAAAATAGTGTTCCTAACGCATGCGTAAAGAGGCTTTTCCGCACTCGATTGCTTGCCTGAACTCCGCTACGCGTCGTTCAGGCTAATGTAATGTAGTGCGGAAAAGAGCCTCTTTCCACACTTGTTAGGAAAATAGCTATTTCAGCGAAATGAACATGTGTTGGATAAATCATTGTACTTATTTATAGCATAACCTACCAGTTATGGCGGGATAGCCTCTTTTGCCACCGGTTGGACCCATCTGAGCGTAATAAACACCATCTTCTGGTTCATAGCATTCGATGGGTGGTATTTTCCATGCGTTTTTCCTTGATGCTGGGGCTGGAGTGGGTACAACTAAAATAAAAATAGTTATATATTTATACATTTCTGTGTAGAAAACTAAAACGATAAGAAACATTAGATCAGATTTAGAAAAAGAATTTATAAAATAGAAAAAATTGTACTTAGTTCGTATCACCAACAGAAAGTTTGTTCCGAGGGGTAAACCGCAGAGGAATTCAGGTGTACAAATTGGAAGTAATCTGGAGGAAATCTTTAAAGGTTACGAGGTAATCTAAAGTAAATTTTTAAAGATTTCCGCCTTATCGGAGGAAATCTTAAAAACTCGAGGTAATCTAGATAGAGTACCTCCAAAGCTTTGGAGGCACTCTGGAGGATTTTCTTCTAAAAGGAATCAGGTGTACAAAATTTAGTCAGCGGTTTAGCCCTCGGTTTGTTCACCGTTTAAAATAAGATATTTTTTTTGTTATTTTAAAAGTGTGATTAGAAAATAAAGTGTTGTGTTTAAAATAGATTTATTTAAAAAAGTAGAAAAAACTATAATACATTCTATGAAAAAAAGAAACTACCAATAGTTGGAAGAGAAAGAAAAAACGCAAATTTTGTGCTGTCTATTGCTCAGTAGTTTCAGGAATGGTTCTTACTCTACCTGGAAAGAAACCAATAATAAAGTTAGTAATGAAAAGAACAGCCGGAAGTTAAATTTATTACGGGTGGCAATGGACCGAAAAATAAATTTTTGTTGTATTTTTGGTTTTAAAATGTACTGAAGCGTTGTGAAAAGTTGGTGTTATAAAAAAATCGTACATCTTTTAATCTGTTCGTTAGATTTAAAACCTTTAAACGATATGTCCCATTTAAAATACCCTTCACCAAACGATTCAGAATCTTAAAGATCTGATCTTGGTAGTTTTCGTCATTAAGGAGCGCAAAAAATTATATTTTTGCCCATAACAGGCTTATGATTGAGGCTTATGATTGATTTTGGGGTAAAATACAACATTTTTAATTTTATATGTAGTTCCGAGATATAGTCATTTAAAGATTTTGCCACCCGTATAGAAATGGTCTTCGTTTCAGCTTGCTTACCTCTTTGTGCTGCTCTGTTGGTGCCCCTGCTAGTTTGTTTGCTTGGTTTTGAAGCTGATTTTTCCGAATCTGCAGCTACGGTTTCTTGTTGTTTTTGGCTTCCGCGATTACCACCTCGTCTTCTTTCAGTTCCTCTAGTTCTTGGGGCTTGAGTCGCTATTGAAAAAGTAGTGAACAATTATAATTTTATACAGGCTGATTCAGAATTGGTGAATCAAACGAAAATGGTAGATTCCCCATTCGAAAAGAAGACAATAAATTTAAAAAATGCAAGGAGATTCTATAAAAGAAAACGTTTCTATACACCTAGGTTCGAAATTCAGTTTTAAGAGGTCCTCATTACATACCTTTTGGTTCCTCTTCTGCAACAGCTGCAGCTTGTGTAACCTCTTCCACAATCTTTTGTTTTTGAGCTTGTTGAATAGCCTTCATCATAGGTTGTTCTCCTTCGGGCATAGGACAGTTCCATCTAGCGGGACGTCCGAAGTCTAAAAATTGATCTCCTTTGGTGTAGCTACTGTGGAAGGACACTTCGTCTCTTTGATTTAGAGGTCCCACCGCCCAAATTATTGCCTGACTGTTGTTAGTAAATATGGGTTTGTCGAATTTGTCTGAGGCTTTTAGAGGACGCTGGTAAGTCACGATGGAGTAGCCGTTTACCATAGCGGCGTTAAGGAGGCGTATGTTGTTGGTGTTTTCCTTAAAACAAATTTATTATAAATTTAATGCTTGTATGTTTTCATAAAATGTTAAGATGATTTTAAAACACAAAAAATTAATTCATCTTTCAACAAAAAGAGTTTTTAATAATCTAATAGGGTAATAAATAATTTAATCTTTATATAAAGAATAAATATTCTGCCATTTTGAACAAATAAATGAAGTTTTGTTTTTGTTTTTTATGTTACACACTGGGCCACAAGCATTAATAGTATTTACCAGAAATGTGCGCAAGGTGAGTAGTATATTTAGATTTATCAATAGTCTAAAGTGTTCAGATCAAATATTTTTTTACCGATAAATCATACATTTTCCCTCTTGGACATAATCTTGACAATTTTTTAGGAGTACTTGAGAACTACTACCAATTTTGTTTCAGTTGATTCTAAGGTATTAATTAAAAAATCTTGCAGGATATTGGTAGTAGTCCTCAAGCCCTCCTGAAGAAATAATACGATTATGTTCAAAAGGGAAAATGTTTGATTACATCGGCACTTAGTGCTACTAAAAGTGCCGATGTATTGAAATCTTCGCCGAAAAGTCAAAATCTTTGACCACGTTTTTTTCACATTTCTCGACGTTTTATACGAAATCAGTAAAAAAAATTTGCGTCCTTCTGTCTGTAAACTCTCTAACTCCATTTCTACATGAGTAATCGACTTGCGGTTTTTTGCATATTGTTTCTTATCGTATTCCAAAGAGCTGATTAGATTTTGGCGGTAAACGATTGGGGGTAAGGGGGTAAAAATAGGGTAAAACTCCTATTTTTACCGTTTTTTGTTTATAATTAAGGCAATTATTATTGTATTTGGTTAATTTAGCACTTATATATAAGATAATTTTAAATTGGTGAAAAAATGTTATAAACAACGTTTTCCTAAAACACATTGTTTTCGAGATATTGGCGTTTAAAGCAGTAAAAGGATTTTTTAGCATATCTCACATATTTATAACTCGATTTCAAAAAATTATATTTTAAATAAAAGCTCTTTTTAATCCCTATAAAAAATGTTATTTAAAGATTTTTGCTAGAATATAATGTTTTAAAGATACAGAATTTAAAATCAAACAAAACACCTAGTTTGAAATTTGCAAACTAGATGGCTCTAGTGTACAGTAGTGCCGATGTTTTGACAGGGTGCTTGCAACGTTTCATCTAGTTTAATGGTGAAAAAATACATAATCTGAAAACTAGAGTAGCTAAATATGCGAATATTTCTGTTAAATTTTATAAATGCTTGTAGCTCAGTTTGAATGTGACTGCAATGGATGGGTAAGGTTTTTGCCTTCTAATTATGCCAAATGGACCAAAAGATTTAGCATACTTACAAGAAGTCTGTTATCTGGACAAGAACCAGCTGGTCCAGAACATTGAGATTTGTCATCCAAATAGTAGTCGTCAGCGTATCCTTTAAGAGTTTCCTTGTCAACCCATGCGACCACCACGTCTCCTCCTACCATGACGCTTTTTTGCTCTTCACCAGAGATACCAAAAGACATGTATTCTCGGTTATCTGTGAAAAATTATAAATTATTAATCCATAAAAACAAAATAGCTCGAAACTAGTGCAGTAAATTCGAGCGATTTTTATGGTCTATCTCTAAAATGTCCCCAAATGCACGCAACTAGCACTGACAAACTTTTAAGAAGTGATTCTATGTCGAAAAATATGAAAAAAGTTACTATAAAGGTTGGTCCGGAAATGAGCCCTAAGGGAGCTACGACTTCTAATGGTAGGGGGGGGGGTGAGGTCATTTTGGAGTGTTACGCCCATGTTAATGGTATAGGAAAATAGCTTTACAGGGGGCGGGGTGGGGTCCAAAATTATCAAAATTTGCGTTACGTAATACCTGAACGTTCCCTTATGTAACACCGTAGGGCCAACCATTTTCGATAAAATTGAAATTTAAGATGCAATTTCACGTTCTGTGTATCAAAAATAGGAACAAAAAAATGCACCAATAGAAATTTGAATACTGAAGGTTGATTCTAAATTAAAAACTGTGAAAAAAAGATCGTATACATCTAGGTTCGAAAATCGGTTTTAGAGTACTACGGCGACCTCGACGGCGACTTAAAGAATAATTATTCTTTTGTGTTAAAACTTTTTAGGGGAGCGCAGCTCCCTTAGACATTTAAAACAATACCATATTTATTAAAAAAAATTCTAAAACAAATTAATTTTTAATAATTTGAAAAAGAAAGTCAAACTTTCCATCATCACACAGTCTCATGGTGGCCCATAACGAAATGTCTCATGGTGGCCCAAATCCACATATACAGCAAAAAAAATATATATATATTTTTTTAAGAATATATTTGCAGTTTTTATGTAATTCTAAAGGGCATTAGTTGTCTTTTAAATTAATATAAAAAGCTTCTCTTGAAAGTTGTCTTTTTTTTATCAAAACCACCACTCACAGGTACTACTCATTTGAGGCTAAGCGGGCCGTGAACAAAAATATATTTAGGAATGTGCGGTTGGTAGGGGAGGTAACTGTTATATGACCAATGGGGTTCTCTTCCTATCCTGTTAAAAAAAATCAAATTCTCATAGTGGCCTTGTCTCATGGTGGCCCACCCTCCCCTACCTACCCTTAGGAGAGTCTTAGCTCCCGTAGGACTTTTTCCGGTCCAACCTTTATAGGAACCTTTTTTCATATTTTTGGACCTAGAATCACCGCTTAAAATTTTGTACCCTATTTCTGAATCACCCTGTATATACAGGGACAAAAAGTTAAAAAAAGTTAAAAGTTATAAACATATGTCTAAAAATGCGTCATAAGGGAGCTACGCCCCTTTGAAATTGGCTAAAAAAATCGGTTTTTATTTAATAACTCAGGAACCCTTTGATATATATTAACGAGGTTTTGCACATGAATTAATCCTAATAAGGCCCATCTTTGTATGTCATTTTCACGTACTTATTTAAACCAGGGGTGTGCGAAACGGGGGGGCCTTATCAGTTTTTTGTCCCAAACTTTTTTCTGTGTAACTTTTTTGCAATTTTATTTTTGAAATATGATTCCTCAGGTCAAAATACATAAAAAAGGTACTCATATTGTAATACTGTAGGATTAACCGTTTTCAAAAAAAGAGTTAATTTGAAGGTGAAATTTCACGGTTCGAGGACAAAAAATTAAATACTAAAATGTCGAAAACTAAAATTTTAATGTTGCAATGTTATTCTACATCAAAAACTAAGAAAAAAAGTTTCCATACCTGTAGGTCCAAAAAACGCTTTTAAAGCTACCATAGCCCTTTAAAAATGGTGCATATTTAGGAGACCATAGCTCCATTAGGATTCATTTTTGGAAGTACCTGTATATGAGGTTTTTTCTTAGTTTTTAATTCGCCCTGCATCATTAAAATTTAGGTTTTCAACATTTTAGTATTTAATTTTTCAAATTTTTCTCGAAAACGGTTAATCCTACAGTATTACAACAAGAGTACCTTTTTTATGTATTTTGACCTGAGGAATCATATTTCAAAAATAAAATTGCAAAAAAGTTTCACAGAAAAAAGTTTGGGACAAAAAACTGATAAGCCCCCCCGTTTCGCACACCCCTGGTTGAAATAAGTACATGAAAATGACATACAAAGATGGGCATTAATAGGATTAATTCACGTCAAAACCTCGTTAATATATCTCAAAGGGTTCCTGAGTTATTAAATAAAAACCGATTTTTTTAGCCAATTTCAAAGGGGCGTAGCTCCCTTATGACGCATTTTTAGACATATGTTATAGAAACTTTTTGTCATATTTTATCATGTAGAATCATCTGTTAAAATTTCCGAAGCTATTTCAAATACACCGTGTATACAGGGTGGGCCATCTAAGACGTACAGGGCGTTTTTTGGAGTTATTTCTAAAGCTGCCAATTTAAAATTGATACTATTGATTATAGACCCAATAAGCTATAAATCTGACTAAACAAAATTTTTTAACTAGCTTTGGTTTTGGAGTTACGGTCATATGAAACTGAATTTAATTGGTAAACTTTAGTTAAAACTTCTAAAATCTGAAAAACTGTTGCGTTTTCTTTAACGTTCCATACTTTTCATAACTAATAACGCTAGTTTTAAGACAAAAAACTGAAATTAAAAAATAGTATATATATATATATAATCGAGATCCCATCTACCGTTAGGTGTAGGGGTAAAGTAAATTTATGTCTTTGTAAATTTAGACCAGTTTTTTCTATTCTTCGCTAGTTGCTTCGCTTCTTGTATCGTTGTTCCTTTGTTTTGTATTGTCTTGTTTACTACACTATCCCAAGTTTCTAGTGGTCTACCTCTTCTTCGTCTAGTACCGGGTCTGGCTTCCCACACTTTTTTGGGTGGGCAGTTTTCGTTCATTCGTTGCAAGTGTCCCCACCATCCCAATTGTTTACCTTCAATATGTTTAATCACGGATTCGATCTTTAAATTGTCCCTTATGTTAACGTTTCTTTCTCTGTCTAGTCTTGATATTCCTTTTACTACTGCTCTTAGATACTTCATTTCTGTTGCCTGTACTTTACTTTTTGTTGTCGAATTTAGTACCCAACTTTCACTTCCATAAGTGAGTATAGGTCTATAAATTGTTTTATATACTGTCATTTTTGTGCTTGTGGAAATTTCTCTGTTTCTTATAAAAATTTTATTCATTAAATGGTATACTCTTGCCGTTTTTTCAATTCTTTCTCCAATGTCTACGTCTTGTTTTCCGTTATTTTGGATTGTAACTCCTAAATATTTAAAATCTGAGACTTGTTCAATTACTTCATTTTGAATTTTAATGTTTAATATTTGTGGTTCTTTTGTTATAGCCATAACTTTAGTCTTGCCGATGTTAATTTTCATTCCAAATTCTTGTAGCGCTTCATTCCAAACATTAAGGTTCTTCTGTAGACCTTCTTCACTACCAGCTAAAAGGGCAATGTCATCAGCAAATGCACATTCTGATATTTCGATTTTTTGTAAGTTTTTGTATCCTACAGTTAATTTTTTCATTTTTGGTTTACATTGTTTAATAATTTCGTCTAAAAAAATTATAAACAAAACTGGACTTAAAATCCCGCCTTGTCCTAATCCTTCCTTAGTCGTAAAAGTTTCTGATTTCATATTTTTTGTGGCCACGTAGTTTATGTTTTCTTTATAAAGACTCTTTATTGCATTAATAAGTTGTTTATTTACCCCTCTGTTTTCTAGGATGCTCCATACTTTATTTCTAGGTACTCTGTCGAACGCTTTTTCTTGGTCTATGAATGCAATGTAGGAGTTTGTGTTACTGTCAAGGTTTTTCTGAATTAGTTGTTTTAAAGTAAATACATGATCCTGGACGCTTCTTCCTGCTCGAAAGCCGCTTTGTACCTCTTCAAGTGTTGGCTCGATAATTTTTCTTAATCTCTTCTCCAAGACTCTTTCATATACTTTTACTGCGGTACTTAATAACGTTATTCCCCTGTAATTGTGTCAATGTTTTGCATCCCCCTTTTTGTGTATAGGCTTTATTATTCCTGTAAGCCAGTCCTTAGGTACTTTTCCCTCTCGCCAAGCCTTGTTGCAGATTTTCCAGAAAAAGATCATTCCTGTGTGTCCCATATTCTTTAACATTTCAGCCGTTATTCGATCATGACCTGGAGCCTTGCCGTTTTTGATAGTTTTTATTGCTTCCTCAATTTCTTTTAGGTCAAGTCCTTCGTATTCCATGTTATTATGGTTTTCTTGTTCATCTGTCATGAAATTATTTGTTTCTTCTGTAACATTGAGTAATTCTGTAAAATACTCTCTCCATCGTGCCATTATGTGTTTTTCATCAGTTAGTATTCCGTTTTCTTTGTCTTTTATAGCTGTGCTTTGGACGGTTTTGCTGTTTCTCATGTTTTTTAATGTTCTGTAAAAAAGTTTCTGGTTTTCTTTGCTGTTTGTCTCCATTTTTATCCCAAAATTTTCCCATGTTAGTTCTTTCTCTGTTTTTACCATCTCTTTAACTTTTTTCCTCTGATCTTTGTATTCATTATAGGTGTCATTAGTTTTGTTTTGTAGATATTGGTTCCATTTTAGTTTTTTCTTTTTAATTTCTATTCTTATTTCTTTATTCCACCAGGCGGTTAGTTTTTTGTCTTTTCACTCACATACCGCAAGATTCCTTTGCTGCCGCCAAGACATTAGTCTTAAACGTAAGCCATATTTCTTCTATATTGGATGAGTCTTTCAATGTTTTTTCTTTATCGATCTTATCTTTAACTAGTTTTTTATATTTGTTTGAAATCTCTTCAATTCTAAGTTTATAGTTTTTTATAGTTTCATATCCAATTCCATTATTTTTGTTGCATGTTGGTTTTTCAGTATTTGCATTTTTAATTTTCGCAACAAGTAGGTAATGGTCGCTATTTATATTTGGTCCTCGTTTTACTCTTACGTCATTTATATTTTTTCAGTTTGTTCTTTCTGTTAGTATATAGTCAATTATTGATATTTCTTCATCTTCTTTTCCGTGTCTCGTAAATTTGTGAATATTTTTATGCTCATAGAAAGTATTAGTTACAATTAAATTGTTGAGTATACAAAAATCTATTATTCTTCTTCCATTGTTGTTTCTTGAGTCTTCTCCGTATTTGCCAATTACTTCGAAGTTGGTTTTGCACTTTCCAACTTTTCCATTTAAATCGCCGCATATATAAATTATTCCTTTACTGTTTTCTGTTACTATGTTCATTTCCTCCCAAAATTTGTCCTTTATCTCTGATTTATCGTTTTCGTTTGGTCCATAGCTAGTTATTATTGTTATTGTTTCCTTATTTCCTACTAATAATTCAATTGTTAAAATTCTTTCCGAATGTATTTTCCAGTTTTTAATGTTTTCGATTAGTTTTTTATTTATAATGCATCCAACTCCTGCTTCTGCTCTATTTTCTATGGGAACTCCTCCATATATAAACAAGTTTCCATCTGGTAACACTATTTCTCCTGTGCCTTTTTTTTTTAGTTTCTGTGAGTGTTAATATATCTAAATTTAGTTCATTAAACTCATACATAATTTCTTCTATTTTTCCATTTATTGCCTTGACATTCCATGTTGCTAATTTCCATGTTTTAGTTTTAACTTTTTCATTTACCTTATTCATAGCCTGATTCGTCGTCGTTTTTATAAAAGTTCTTAAAACGTTCAAAAACTACATGTATTCAAATTATGCTGATTGGTGATAAAATTCAGAAGCACTTTTAACTGATTCCTATTTTTTAATCCATTTTCACTAATTTATCAAAAAAATAAGTTTATTTTTTAATTTCGAACATAGTTATTGCGAAAGAAAAAGTCAGTTGACATCATGGGTAAAATAAATTGACATTTATGAAAGACTCACGATTAGAAAAAATTTATCACAGCAAACTAAATAAAATCATTTTATTTAAATACACTGTAAGAAAATTTTAAAATTATTAATTTTTTAATTTAGATTTTTTGTTTAAAAAATTGAGTTACTAGTTACAAAAAGTATTGAACGTTAAAGAAAAAGCAAATATTTTTAGATTTTCAAGTTTTTAACTAAACTTTATCATTGAAATTCAGTTTCATATGGCCGCAACTCCAAAATAAAAGCTAGTTAAAATGTTTTGTTTGGTCAGACTAATAGCTTATTGGGTCTATAATCAATAGTTTTAATTTTAAATTGATAGCTTTAGAAATAACGCCGAAAAATTCCCTATACGTCTTAGATGGCCCGCCCTGTATACATATTTTCGACATAAAATAAAAAGAATAAAAAGGTGCTCAAAAAAGTAGAACACCTAATAACATTTATGAAAAATAGGTGTTAGATAAGAAATGAAGCGGAAATCTATGATATACAACTGGGTGATCTAATCATCACTATTACATTCGCAAAATAAAAAAAAGTAAAATTTTTACTTTCACTAAACGTCTTCACGACTCGGCGATACCATATTCGGTAGATTTATGTGACAGCATTAAATTAATTTCAGTTGTACCCAACAAACTAACAACTCTTCCCTCTAGAATACGCATACCGTTAATATAAAGTATCGCCAACATCTCGGTTTGTTTGTAAACAAATAGTAGGTATATTCAGGCCTGAACAATAACAATTACCAGTAACTGTTATTGTTGTTTCTGTTAGAGCAAAGCTGTGCGAGTAAGACAGACAAATGTTGGCTACGTTTTTTTCAGTTTTTACAAATGAATTCATTTAAATGCCTATTCTAGAGAGAAGAGTTATTAGTTCGTTGGTTGTACCGTACAAATTACCGCCTTTCCGAAAGAATAAGTTAATTCTACGTATAATTACGTATTTTTGGAACGTTTTTGGGGTTTTGTTTCTAAAATGAAAGATTTAGTTATATATAGACGTTATTTTTCGAAAATTCGTGGATTTTTTTTTTTTAGGTTTAGATTCGGATAATTTTATTACCTAATTAACAAATTTTACAAAATTACAAAATTTATACGAAATACCGCCTAAACAATGTTTGTGTACGGACTAAAGTTTGATGAATCATATTATTTTATAAAATCTATTATTAAAAATTCAAATATTAGCGCCGCCGGCGAAATTTTTTGAAAAGCTAACAAGCAAAATGGTTAAAAAATCATTAAATATAAATAAATTTTGGAGTGTTACGCCCATGTTAATGGTATAGAAAAATATCGTTACCGGGGGGGGGGGGGTCCAAAATGAAAAAAATTTGCGTTACGTAATACTTGAACGTTCCCTTTGGGGATGGATTTAGAATTTTTTTATTATTAGATTCACTTTCAGCAACCTTAAAAACCCCAATATACTATTTTTCACGAAAACTACCGCCACCCCTCAGGGGGTGAAATTAGAAAAAAAAAACACCAATGTCCACCAAAAACAATCCCGAGCGAGAACTTTTGGTAACATACCTGTGTGCCAAATTTCAAGTCTCTAGCTTAAAGCGTTCTTAAGTTATCGTGCTTACAAGATTTCCCGGACAGAACGATCGACCGACCGATTTTTTTTTGCTCGAAATTGATTTATATCGACAAAAAACGTCATAGAAATCAAAATACACAAAAAAAATGAAATTTTTTTCACGAATACAAGGCTTTTCCGACATGTTAAAAGTGTTCAAAATGAGAAAGCAAAATTATATACCAATTATAAATTACATCTCGAGAAATTATATTTTAAAACATTAATTATGATATTTGAATAAAGCACATTTTTGCTAGAGAAAAATACATTTTTTTTACAACAATTTGAAAATTGCTATTTTGGGATTTTTAAGGTTGCTGAAATTGAATCTGATAATAAAAATTTTCTAACTCTACCCCTGCGTGGGTGAGGGGGTAAATATTTTTAAATATTTTTAATACTTTCGTCAAAATTGGTATATAGGGGTTTTTGGGGTTGACGAATCTGAATCTTATAATAAATTTTTTTCTAATTTTACCCCCTGAGGGTGGGGGGTAGTTTTTGTGAAAATTGGTGTATTGGGGTTTTTATGGTTGATGAAATAATAATAAAATAATAAAAAAATTCTAACCCCACCCCCTGAGGGGCGGGGGGTAGTTTTCTTGAAAACTGACATACTGGTGTTTTAGAGGTCGATAAAACTAAATCTTAAAATATTTTTTTTCTAAATGAACCCCCTGAAGGGCAGGGGGTAGTTTTCGTAAAAATTGGTATATTGGAGTTTTTGAGGTTCCTGAAAGTGAATCTGATAACAAAAATATATTTCACTCAAGGAGGAAAAAAATGGGAAAGCTCTTTTACTGGGCAGTGTATTTTATATTTAAAACCAATATTTTGCGATTGTTGTAATTTTTTTTAGGAGCAATCTCCAAATTTTTATATCATAAACCATTTTCCCACTATCACCGAAAATAATGACAGATTGGCTTATATTATGCTGGATCCGTCTCTACGAGATACATAGACAATATTTTTCTATGACGAGATAGAAAAGTACTGAGTGCCGCAGGCGATAGATCACGAAATTAAGAGTTTTAATTTACTTTTATTACTTCCATTGGGTTCATTTTGACCCCACCAGACCACCGGAAGGTTAATAGAAAATAGTTTAAATAGGGATTGAGGTGGGTGGGAGTAAGACTAGTTTCTGTGACAAAATAAGATTTTCTTTACTGATTATCTTTTGAATAAAGCAAAAGTTATAAAAAATTTTTAGAACATTTGGGATACGTTTCTTATTGTTTTTCTTCTTATTAAACTATTCAGAGCGCCTGCGCTAGAATAGTATTATGCGTTAGTTTCTATTTTTCCAAAATTACGAAAAAAGTCCTAGACAAAAAATTCTTGGATACAAATGTGTTTTATGAAAAAATAGGAAACTTTGAAAATGTCCGTTTGTCTGTCCGTCCGATGTCACGTTTTTTGTGGGCACGATAACTCAAGAACGGATAATCCGATCGACTTGAAATTTTAAGGAGAAATCAAGTTCTATGAGGGAAAGATACCTATTGCGTTTGAAAGTAATCCCCCCACAACAAAAAAGTTATGGAGGGTTAAACTTAAAAAAAAAGTGAAAAAACTATCATCTAAAAAAACAAACAGTTATTTTTGTTTTTCGATAAAAAAATAAAATAAAAAAATTGAAAATTTTGTTTGAATTTTTTTTGAAATTAAAAAAGTTTAAAAAAAAATCTTTTTGAAAAAGTTTAATTTTTAATTTTTCATTTTTTGCCAAAAATTCTTTTTGAATTCTTTTTTTTTAATATTTTAAGTATTTGGAAAAATGCAATATACCATTTACTTTGAATAGTATATAATGAAATGCGTAGGATGACATATCTTTCCGACTTGTTTATTTTTGACGCTATACAGAGCGGTCCAAAAGTCAACCCCCCCCCTCTTAACTTTTGAACCAGTTGAGCATATATATTTAATACTTTCAGCTCTTAAAATGTGAGCAGGGGGCATGGGGCACATTTTTTTAAATGGAAAGGGGGGTCGTGTTATACATCATTTTAAACCTTATAAAATTTTCATTTAACTCCATATTTTTAAATTAAAAAAAAAAAAATGGGTTTAAAATAGGGTTGAATGTCAAAATTCCTCTAAAAAAACAATTTTTTTAAAATGCCTAATTTCATCATAAAAATATGTTAATTATACTTTTAAATAAATAAAAATTTATAAAAAAACTTAAAAAGTCGAATGTTTTAGCACAAAAAATTGAAAAATCAAAACCTTAAAAAAACATTTTTAAAAAATTTAAAAATGTTAGTTTAAATAGAGAATTTTATAAGCTTTAAAATGATGTATCACACGACCCCCTTTTCCATTTAAAAAACTGTCCCCCCATGTCCCTCTGCCCACATTTTAAGAGCTGAAAATATCAAATATATGCTAAAAGGTATTTTAAGTTGTCTTATTTAAGAGTTCTAAATTTGAAGTCGATATCTCGACTCGTTCAAAAGTTAAAAGGGGAGGTGATTTTTGGAGCGCACTGTATATTGCAAGTAATGCCTTTCAATTTTATCGAAATACGAATACAATATATTGCATATTCTTCGTTCTCCCACGCACCTTTTAGCGTTAAAAAGCCGAAGTTTGTTGGCCCCTACACAATAGTATTGTATAAATAACAAATTTAAATTTCATTATTATTATTACTGTTATAATCGAAAGTGAAAGTTCAACAGCTTTAATTACATTATCGTAAATTACACAGGCCCACAAAAAATAAACGTTTATTATTCTTATATAGACTTTATTTTAGGGGCACTGAAAACGAATTTTCCTACTATCCCTTATGAAAATGACATTTAGCACACTCTATTCTTCTTAAGAAAACCTTAGTTTGATATTTATGTATGTAGGTTTGCCTAATTTCACGTATGTAGGTTTGCCTTAATTTACGTTGTAGATTCTACGAATTTAGCTCACCTCGTTTTATATGCCATTTTCCACCTTTCATCACAGAATTTTATAATATCTTTTGTGTTTTTCAATCCGAATATTTCTGTTTTTCATGTCAAAAATAGAAACTATAGTTATAATCTTACTAGATTGACCAAGATATACCTAACTTGGGATGTTTTATTTATGTCTAGATTTTATAAAAATTACTTAATTTTTGATTTAGTTACCTTATAGTTTATAAAAAACATTAAAATACAAGGTCTTTACTGTTTTATATAAGAAAATCATATTTCCTGTGTAACATAAATTTGTATGTTATTTTTTGCTTTGTATGCTTTGCTTTTCTCAAAAATTCTTTGAATAAGTAATAAAAATTAGAAAATATTAAATTAAGAAACCTAATATTTTTTCAGGATCGTAGGAAAAATAGTGTACATAACTCATTGGAAAGTGTATTTCGTACACTCGTGGGGTTTCCTCGCCTGACAGCTCGTTCGTAAACCTTCCCACTCTCGTGAAATATGTCACTTTCCACACTAGTTATGTAATATAAAATGACTATGGAAATAAGATCGACTATGGAAATAAGATCTTACCTAATTTCGCTACCAGTTGTAAAACGATGCTTTCTCCAGCGACAGCCCATCTGACTTCAAAGGCCAAATTGTCGTAGATCACTTCACAATTTAGTTTTGACTGAAAAATTCAAATATTTCTACATTAGTTTATCATATAGGATACAACTACTAGGCTATTAGTATATTATTCAATAAGCGTATAATAATTGCTATTAATCAACGAGGGTGAAATTTGGGACACGAGCCGAAAGGCGAGTGACCTAATCACCCGAATGATTAATAGCTATTATACGCGAGTAGAATTCTATACTTTACCCACGGTCGTTTTAAATTTTAAACGACTTATTTTTACAGCCGTGATTAATAGGCCCATTAGTCACGGCCATGGATAATATAACTTATGCCATAGTTAAATTTTGGATATTAACACATGATTAGTTTAAAAGAGCCCTCAAACATTTTTCTTTATTTTCCAAGACAATTTTTAACAATTCTCAATTCAAATCTGTCTCTTTTCCAAAGGTAAAACTCCTATTTAAGCCCGTAAAGATTTAAATAACGCGCCTTCGCTATTTTTTGTGAATGAAGTTATTTTTGTTTTTAAGAATCCAGCAAAAGACAGTTTTTGGGTTTTAATGTGAACAGGTATTTGGGAAGTATGCTAAAATATCATCTGGAAGGACAGAAGACACCTCACCTATTTTATCATTTTTTTAGACAAAAAGTTTAATTTTTTGTTGATTTCATTTAAAAGTATCTATAAGCAAACAACATAAAGTCCAAAACTGTCATCTCACTTCTTCTAGGATCACTCACATTTTTTCTTTGAGGTAACTCTAAGATCATAATATTATTATAAAATAACGGCTTTTTTTGACGTTTATTAACTCTCTGCAAAAAAAAGATTTTTTTTTATTTGCTGGTGACTTTTAGTTGAGTCTGGCTTCATTTGATGCGCTGATTTCAGAAACTTTTTCCGTTTTTCTCGATCAATTCGTTTTTTGAGATATAGCGCACAGTGGTTTTTTCCTATAGCTGTAGTAAACGTATAATTAATTTTTTTTGTCGTCAATTGGTTCTTTGTTAATGGGACTCTAAGCCAAAAAAAAAACGGATTTAAAATATCTTTATTCGTTTATTTTTTATATGCCTTTAAATCCAAAAAATATGATTTTTTCGAAGTTTTTAGATTTATTTTGATAAAATTTTTATATAAATACTAAAGATACGACTTAAATTTTTATAAGCAATACTGACACATGTGTGCGGTTTATAAAAATTAAAAAAAATTAAATTTAATCCAGTGAAGGAGATTTTACAGGGGGGGGTTATCAAAAAAAAAAACAAAAATATTGAAGTATTTTATTAACATAAATTAAAACCATGAATTAATTTTCAAACTGGACAATAAATTAAATTAATTATAAAAAAAAAACAAAACGAAAAATAAAAATAAATCACCTAGCTTTAAAACATTAAAATAATATTAAATAAACATTAAATATTTTAAAATATTGTTATTCTGCTTTCAATAATTCCCCGAAAAATCGAAAAATCTCCGTTACTGGATTTAATGTAAAACTATTTTTATTTTTACAAACCTCACATGTGTTAGTGTTGCTTATAAAAATCGGAGCCAGATCTTTAGTATTTATATAAAATTTTCATGAAAATACAGGGTGTATTTAAAATAGGGTCGGAAATTTTAACAGGTGATTCTACATGATAAAATATGACAAAAAGTTCCTATAAACATATGTCTAAAAATGCGTCATAAGGGAGCTACGCCCCTTTGAAATTGGCTAAAAAAATCGGTTTTTATTTAATAACTCAGGAACCCTTTGAGATATATTAACGAGGTTTTGCACGTGAATTAATCCTAATAAGGCCCATCTTTGTATGTCATTTTCACGTACTTATTTAAACCAGGGGTATGCGAAACGGGGGGCCTTATCAGTTTTTTATCCCAAACTTTTTTCTGTGTAACTTTTTTGCAATTTTATTTTTGAAATATTGTTCCTCAGGTCAAAATACATAAAAAAGGTACTCTTGTTGTAATACTGTAGGATTAACCGTTTTCGAGAAAAGTTCATTTGAAGGTGAAATTTCACGGTTCGAGGACGAAAAATTAAATACTAAAATGTCGAAAACCAAAATTTTAATGATGCAATGTTATTCTACATCAAAAACTAAGAAAAAAAGTTTCCATACATGTAGGTCGAAAAAACGCTTTTAAAGCTACCAGGGCCCTTTAAAAATGGTGCATATTTAGGAGACCATAGCTCCATTAGGATTAATTTTTGGAAGTAACTGTATATGAGATTTTTTTTCTTAGTTTTTAATGTACATTCGCCTTGCATCATTAAAATTTTGGTTTTCAACATTTTAGTATTTAATTTTTCGTCCTCGAACCGTGGAATTTCACCTTCAAATGAATTTTTCTCGAAAACGGTTAATCCTACAGTATTATAACAAGAGTACCTTTTTTATGTATTTTGACCTGAGGAATTATATTTCAAAAATAAAATTTCAAAAAAGTTACACAGAAAAAAGTTTAGGACAAAAAACTGATAAGCCCCCCCCCCGTTTAGCACACCCCTGGTTGAAATAAGTACACGAAAATAACACATAAAAACGGGCCTTGGTAGAATTAGTTGACGTGCAAAACCTCGTTGATATATCTCAAAGGGTTCCTGAGTTATTAAATAAAAACCGATTTTTTTAGCCACTTTCAAAGGGGCGTAGCTCCCTTATGACTCATTTTTAGACATATGTTTATAGGAACTTTTTGTCATATTTTATCATGTAGAATCACCTGTTAAAATTTCCGACCCTATTTCAAATACACCGTGTATAGCATAAAAGTACGAAATCTCATTTTTTTGGGGTTTAGAAGACTATAAAAACAAACGAATAAAGATATTTTAAATCCTCTTTTTTGGCTTAAACCCCTATTATTAGAGAATTAATCCACCTCAAAAAAATAATTGGACCTTACTTATTTTTTTTTACAACCACTATAGGAGAAAAAACCACTGTGCCCTATATCTCAAAAAAAAACGAGCTAATCGAGAAAAACGAAGCAAGGTTCCGAAAACAACGCAAAATCAACTAAAATGGTGGCAAATTTTTGAGTGTTGTGCAGTGTAATTAATTTGAATTTTGAGGCTATATATAGCGATATATATATCGCACCCTTGCTTCAAAAGTGACACAACTCACAAATAAATTTTTGGTTTAGTTTTGTTTGGTTTGTAGCTCTGTACTTGACGAATAATAACATATAAAAACTCCAATTTATTACTCGAATATAAAGTAACTTATAAACTAATTGGAGTAGATAATTGGAGTTTGTATATGTTATCATTCATTAAGTACAGAGGTCGGAGGTCACCTCCGGGAGGTGCAAACCAAACTAAACCAAAAATTTATTTTTTTAATTTATTTTTTCACTTTTGAAGCAAGGATGCGATATGTTGACAATTACAGTTAAAACTGTTAACAGATACCTATAACCTTAACATTGTTTGTTTGTTTTATACTGTTTAACGTCGTTTTTCGCTGCTATGGCCTAATTGACGGGACCGCCATCTTTACATGCCCTCCGAATCACGGTCCTCAACAGAACTCGCATCCACCCTGAAATGTGTTTACAGTTTCACCTGCAACCCACATTACAGTTAGTCATCGTAGTTCCATCTACCGACTATTTACACCACTATACATCCATGCTCTATGTGGGGCTCTCTAGTTGACGTGCAAAACCTCGTTGATGTAACTCGAAGGGTTCCTGAGTTATTGAATAAAAACCGATTTTTTTAGCCACTTTCAAAGGGGCGTAGCTCCCTTATGACAAATTTTTAGACATATGTTTATAGGAACTTTTTGTCATATTTTATGATGTAGAATCATCTGTTAAAATTTCCGACGCTATTTCAAATACACCGTGTATGATTGTGCTTTTCTTGTGAAATGCAGGAAAAATATTTTTGTAAATATAAAAAGAACTAAAAAACCAAGTATTATAGTACTATTTTCTTCATTGCAATTCAAACATCTACGTTTCAAAAAAATTAGTACTTTATTTTTAAATAAAAACAGTTGCGAATAAAATAGTATACAGGTCTTCCGGAAAAAGGTACTTTTCCTCGACCTATAAGTGGTTTCGGCACTTCGTGCCTTGCCCATTAACAAAGGTCTCAGAAAAGTCGAGTCCACCTGTAATTGTACTATTGATATATAATTTTTCCTGAAGATTTTCAAATATGGGTAAGATGAAGAACCATTAAATAATTAACTATACTTACCTATCTATTAACCGTGACCTGTCTGTGGTCTACTTTGAAATGTAAATATTAATTTTCTTTATAAGGATACCTAATTACCTATTTTTCATTAACATTTTTTTTTCAGATATTTTAATACTTGAGATATTGAAAATATTGAATGTGTCAAGGCTTATAAATAATTGCTAATATCAATAAGTTTATTAAAAAATCTTTAATAGAATGTTGTAATTATTATAATTACCAATCGCAAGATGAACCTAATTACTCACACTACGCAGTTTTTTATATTAAAGAGAAGGTATGAGTCATTCCGCACCAAATGCTACCACAGCATAAAAAATTAAATATTAACGTATAGGTAGTTTTCTGATATTCAGTTTGAAATTTGTTGACCAACCTCAGGTAACATACGAAACATTTTTTGGTAACGTACGTAACAACTATATCAAAGCCAAAGGAACTCAGGAGGAACTCTGGAGGAACTCCGAGGAACTCTCGAGGAACTCCGAGGAACTCAGAGGAACTCTGGAGGAACTCCGAGGAACTCTGGAGGAACTCCGAAGGAAGTAAGAGGAGCTCTGAGGAACTCTTTGTAAAAAGGAATTCTTTTGTACAAATTTCAGACGCGGTCAGAAACAATTATTATTTATTACCCCCCATGCGGATTAACGTTTTTTATTTCAAAGTTTCAAAGTAGATGAGCCGTTACAAACACCTTATCAAAACATCCTACGGGCGCCAAGCACCAATTTTTGTTTTGAAGGGGCGCTAAGTTTGGTAGAAACCGTCAGGGATAAAGCTTTTTTTCCTGAAGGTATATTTGGGGCGCCAATTTTTGTTTTGAAAGGGCGCCAAGTTTGGTAGAAGTAGAAACTGTCAGGGACAAAGCGGCGCCAATTTTTGTTTTGAGGGGGCACCAAGTTTGGTTTGGTACAAACCGTCAGGGACAAAGCTTTTTTTCTTGAAGGTAAATCGGGGGGGGGTCGCCATTTTTTATTCGAAGGGGGCGCCAAGTTTGGTAGTAACCGTCAGGGACAAAGGTTTTTTTATGAAGGTATTTTTTTGTAGGGGCGACAAGTTTGGTTGAAACCGTCAGGGACAAAGCGGTAATTTCTACGGCTTATTTGCCAAAAATTACCCCTTCCAGAGAGGAACTCTTAAGGAGCACAGGAGGAACTTCCAAGGCAGAGTTCTCGGAACTCTGAAGGAACTCTGAGGAACTCTTTGCAAAAAGGAACTCTTTTGTACAAATTTCAGACGCGGTCAGCCCCTCGGATAAATCAATCAATCAATTTATTTATTCCTTTAGCAAAGCATAGAACATGTCATAATAAAAAATTCAACCAACAATATATACAAGTATAAATAAAAAATAAAAATTATACATCTGTAATCCATTCTCCCTATAATAATTTCTGAAAATAATATTTATTTATTTTTTTATTATCCAATATGCTTATCTAATCTTTTACAAATTAAGCTCACATAGTTAAAAAATTAAATCAAATCAGATTAGCAAATGTTCATTATCATTTACTTAATTGCATAAGTGTACTTCCAAATATTGCAACATACTAAACAAGCACAGAAGCTGCATTATTTTTATTGACTAGGTAATTATTAAATTTATAAGTAAACTAAAAGATATAAAAAAGTGTCTGTAAGGATTATATCTAGTAATTTTCTGAGACCTATATTAAGGTGTACGAATATAACGTACGTAACGACGGAATGACCCTATATGACCCGATAAACTGAATTTGCGTACATGTGAACTATTTCGTTTTTGTGAACACAGATTTTTTTCTATTGACTTCTCTGTAATGTGAAATCATAAACTCTCGTTAACGTGAACTCACCTTAACGAGAGTTTTTGATGTCCACATTACAGAGAAGTCAATAGAAAATATTCTGTATTCACAAAACGTAATAGTTCACATATACGCATTGTTCACATTATCGAGCTTATACTGTATTCTCAAATCATTAAATTCACACTGTAAAAAATGGCTAGGTGGTAAAAACCATTTCACTAGTGATAAAAGAACCGATTGTTAATTTTTACACTCGTGTGAATGATATTTACACTCGTAATTTACGTCCATAGCTTACCATAGTAATGGTAAAAATTATATCCTGGGTATAAATTTCTAAATTTTTGCACTCTAAATAGTAAATTTTACACTGAAACTTGTTAAAAATATTTGAATGTATGGTAAGTTAACCACTTTTTTTAACCACCTGCTGCGGAAATGATATTTACAATCTTGTCAGTGTGATAAATATACAGGGTTATTCAGAAATAAGTTTAAGAAATTTAAGAGGTGATTCTACGTTAAAAAATATGAATAAAAGTTCCTATAAAGGATGGTCCGGAAATGAGTCCTAAGGAAGCTACGGCTCTTTAAAATTGTAATAAAAATAAGGTTTTTTTTATTACATGTTTGTTTAACCTCGTATTATTCTACTTAATTAAGTCCAGGACTTGTGTGGGCTAGTAGTAAAGGGAACCACCGGCTTATACTGACTTTCGAACCAGTTTCTAGGGAGTGTCCGTTTCACTTATCGCCTTCGACAAATTTCAATTATTAATTAACTGAAAAAGGCAAATCGGCGCCAGTGAGAATCGAACTCACAATAGTAGACTTGCTATGCATACGCGCTAGCCACTACGCTATGCCTCCCATAAATAATTAATAATAACTCTTATATCCTTTAAGCTAGAGCGACGAGCTTTTGCATGTATACTAGTATTAATCAGGGCAATAAGTTTGTTAATTTATTTTTTTGAATTTATCGAGAGGCGTGCCTAGACAAAATATGTGAGGCTTAACACATTTTTGCCCCAAACTTTTTTATGTGTGATTTTTGTTTTTTTTTTGTAATAAATATAGATTCCTTCAGTAAAAATACATAAAAATGTCAAATAGTGTTACACTGTAAGAGCAACTGTTTTCAAGAAAAAAAATGCAATTAAGAGGAAGTAACATTTTGTTACTTTTTAAAAGGCTATAACTCCTTTAATATTAAATTTAGGCGTTTTGGTAAAGAATACTTGTTTGCTTAAATGAAGAATCAGCCTGCAGCATTAAAATTTTATTGGTGATTTTTTTTGTTCCCCATTCAATATGTCCATCTTTGAAGGTCCGCAGCTCACTTAGGGCTCATTTCCGGACCAACCTTTATAGAAACTTTTTTTCAAATTTTTTAACGTACATTTAAATTATTAAATTTCTCAAACTTAATTCTGAATAACCCTGTATACCAGTTCAATTAAATTATGCACACTAAAAACTCAATTTTAGTGTGCATAATTTTTTGGCATCGTTTTCAGCATTACCAAAAATATACCATTCTCTCTTCGAAATATTGCGAGGAGTTGCTTTGACATTTAGAAGTAATTACATATATGTATATAAAAGCTTGTAATTTTTAAATTAATATGAAATTACAGACACTTCCAAAGTGGGACGTGGTGCTATTTTGTCACACTTATGCGATTATTTATCGTGACATCCATTTGCAGAAAAATATGATGGTGAAGAAATAATGATCAAATTATTGCTCATAATTTATTATAAAATCACAATGTTCGTCAAAAAATATAGGTGTAAAACTTGATCCAAGGATTCTTTATTAAATATAAAATTGCAGAGTTTATGGTTATAAATTATTTAAAAGGATTTAAAACGGTCGTATAAATTATAAAATTTATTACGCCCTTCCTGGAAAGGGAAGAACAAAATGTTAACTTTCTTGTATTAATTAGCAATTAAGTTGCTAAAAGCAAAAATTTACCATTTAACCTTTCCCAAAGAAAGTCTTGGGTTAGTAAAAAAAATTGAAAAATGTATTTTTATTTTACGTTTCTCGAAGTTTTATATCCAAAACAGATGATTTTTGTTTAAAAAAATCTGTATGTCGGTCTGTCTGTGTGTGTGGGACATTTGTGACCACGATAACTTAAGAACGGTTTGAGCTAAATACTTCAAAGGACCATAAGCTGACTACCAAGTTTTAGGCTGGGATTGTTTTTGGTAAATTTGGGGTGGGGTAATGGGGTAAAATGGGGTGAAAACATTTTTTTTCTAAAACTTTTTTTTATTTTTTTTTTTTCGTTTTTTGCAAAAATATTTTTTTTAATTATTTATTTTTTTGAAAAAATTATTTTTTTTCTTCAAAGATTTTTCGTTTATCAATTATTTTATTTTTTAATTTTAAGTGATTAAGCTATATGTTGGAACTTTTATAATTGGGCTCTAATTTCGAATCAGGTGTAGGTAGTTTAACATCTGGAATTGGTCTGTTTTTTCTCGAAAACCGATGAAGATGTTTTTTTTTTGTAAGCGTTTTCAGATGTTGAGTGATATGCCCATCCACGAAGGACGTTAGTATTGTATGTTACCTATATATCACAATGTTTCAAAATTTTAAGTTTTCTCATGTCGTGAAAAATAAAAAATAATATTTTGTGCCTTTCAGCTTTTTTTTTTGAGTGGAAACCTTTAGAAAGTGGGCTAAATTGAAAAAAAATATTTTATGATTTTTTTCGAAAAAAAAGTCGTTTTAATATTTCTTTTTTTTATATGAACATATATATTGCATATATATTGCATATATATTGCATATATATTGCATATATATTGCATATATATTGCATATATATTGCATATATATTGCATATATATTGCATATATATTGCATATATATTGCATAAATATAACATATATATTGCATATATTGCAGCAGGAAAAATGATTCTTTTGTTGGCAGCAGAGTTTTTTTAAATAAAACAAATAATTATCTAAAAAAGCATTAAATTTTATTGAAAAATGTATAAATTATTAATTATATTTACAAATACACAGAGTCTTAGCAAAAAGGAAGTTAAAGGAAAGGATGCGGGTTTCTCATCTCGATTCTCGAGACTCCCGATTTCCGAGATAATAGTTTTATATTATCTTGAAAATTTCTCGACGATTAACCTTTTGTCTTGACGATACGTTACTTATACTTTCGGCAAAAACAATGGCTGAACTTAAATCACTTTTGGTTATAGTGGTTCGTGATTTTAAAATATGGTGCTGGAAAAATGATCTAATTTTAAATGTTGATAAAACTGTCTGTTTGTTTTTTCACAATGGCATCCGTTCCGAACAAAGTGAAGCAAATTTGGATATTATTGTTGATAATTACAAAATCTGCCCCTCTAAGAGTACAAAATTCTTGGGAATTGATCTTGATGATGACTTGACGTGGCACAGCCAGATTAATACGATTTGCAATAAGTTGTCAAAATCTTTCTTTGCAATATCTCGAGTGAATCAATGCTTGATTTAAAGGGTCTTCTTAATATCTATTATGCGCTAGTTTATAGTCATTTAAATTATAATATAATGCTCTGGGGTATAGCTGCAAATAGTGAACGAGTTTTTATCCAACAAAAACGCATAATAAGACTAATGTGCAATCTGAAATTTAGGGAATCATGCAAGGATACATTTGTGCAACATAAAATCATGACTATGCCCTGTATATATATATATATATATATATATATATATATATATATATATATATATATATATATATATATATATATATACAAAACCTTATTATTTACAAAAAATAACATTACAAAATTTAAACATGGATATAACTCAAGACTTCAGAATTCATTAACTATCCCTAAACATAAAACCTCCTTATTTAAAACCTCACCCCTATATATGGGCATTACATTATATAATAAGCTTCCGATTTCACTCAGAGAAATAAGTAATATTAAAGTCTTTAAACGGAAATTAAATTTTTTTTATTAAAAAACGCTTTTTATTCGGTTAAGGACTAAATTAAATTTTAAATTTTAATTAATTATAGTAAGATTTTATTATGTACATGTTATTTATTTATATTTTAAACTGTATTTTATTAACTCATATTTGTTGTACATTTTAATATATGTAGAGATATATAGAGAGATGTATATAAAAAAATGACAAAACTTTTATTTTTTTGTTTTCCCGACTCCGGTCGTTTTTCCTTTTTGTTTTACTGATTTCGTTTTTTTTTCTCGGCTCATAGCTGTTTTTTTTTTAATTTAATTCCAACAAAAGTTTTTACATATATATCTCTCTTAAATATTTTAATTCTCCAAATTAGTATAAATTCTACTGTCGTGTCACATCTATTTTTATAATGGCAGTATGATAAATAAATATATTCTATTCTATAGTCCAGTACGGAAATACGTAATAGTGACTCATATTTAAAGTATAGATCGCGCGGGGAACGAAACGTAAAAGGGGAAGGTCAAGTATAGGCGTTGCGGTGAAGCATAAAGCGGGAGGACGATTTAAGCATGAGTTACTATCACGTATTTACGGATTATAGTATAGCGAGAGTATCGCGGATAAACTTTTTCTCTCTCATTCTGTAGAGTGGGATGGCTTTACGCGTCGAAACATTACAAAAAAAAAATAAATAACAAGTTAATGATCAAACTTCTCGGTTTAGGAATAATAATAATTTTGATTGGCCCATGGATCAACCAACCACTAATATTGCCCAAAAACGAGTCGTAAGGGAGCTAAGTCCCTTCAAAAAAGTCTACAAAGTTGTCGTGTTTAATGAATGCTTGGTCCTCGAAAAACATTAAATTTTACTTTTAATTGAATTTTTTTTGCCAACAATTAATCCTACAGTATTACAACAAGAGTCCATTTTTTATCTATTAAATCTCGCACTCTTTTCTTTTTCTGTACCGATTGCAAGGAACATTTAAAGAATCTACCCAAAATGTGCAATGAAATCGACAAACTTAAAAATGATTTTTCCGATCTAAAAGGTAAATTGGATACTCAACCACAATATGCAACATCAGCTGATCTCAATGCAGTAAACACTGAATTACAAGACCTTAAAACGAGAGTCGAATCTCCTACCTATGCAGAAATGGTGGCCTCAGCACTTCCAAACAAAAATGTGGAGGTCCTCGAAACCCGAATCAGTCAACTTGAAAAGGAATCTGTTGTGCCTGCTAAAGTCGACAATAATAATTCAAATAGCAATGAAGATCTAATACGTGAAATGATGGAACGGCAAGATAGAGCATCGAATATAATAATATTGTTTCTAAGAATTCTATTGATATAGCAAATAATTTTAATAAATATTTTGTTGAAAGTGTTTGTGAAATAGCAAATTCTATTGAAGTTGCACAAAATTGGTCACATCATGATCTTCCAGTTATAGATTCTAATATAAGTAAATTTAAATTATTAAACATGGATGAGCTTAAAAGTATGGTTAGGGCTCTGGACAACAAATGTAGTACACATGATGTTCTTGGTGGAAAACTTCTAAAAAATATATTTGATACAATAGGTGGACCCCTATTAACCTTTATCAATATGTCATTAAAAAAAGGTGTTATCCCCAAAGTGCTTAAACGTAGCTGTATAACACCAATTCCAAAAATTGTTAATACAAACGAAGCTATTAATTTTAGACCCATAAATACCCTTCCCACTGTGGAAAAATTATTAGAGAGAGTTGTTTATAAACAATTAGTTGAGTATTTTGAAAAAAATAAATTATTTTTCGAAAATCAGTCTGGATTCAGGGCCAGACACTCTTGTGAGACCTCCCTACAACTGACTATCACTGAGTTTTTTAAAATGTTAGATAAACATAAATTTATTATAGCTGTCTTCATTGACCTAAAGAGAGCATTTGAAACAATAGATCGTAAAATTTTAATAAAGAAATTAAAATATTATGGCGTTACTGGTGATGTAATAGAGTGGATTATAAATTACCTTAGTGATAGACAGCAGTTTACAAGGGTGGATGGAGCTGAATCCTCTGATATTGACATCGAACTAGGTGTACCACAGGGGAGCATATTGGGACCACTGTTGTTCATCATATACATTAATGATATTAATTCCAAACTATTATACGACTTTTTGAACCTGTATGCCGATGACACACTGATCGCAATATGCTCTTCCAACCTGATTGATGCAATAAACAGAATGAATGAATTATTAAAAGCACTAGAGGGCTATTTTAAAATAAATAAGTTAAAACTTAACCCTAATAAAACAAAGGCCATGGTAATTGCTGGTCCGCGTGTGGTCAAAAATATCAACACTGAAAATATCAATCTGTATGTTGAAAATGAAAAAATTGAAATTGTTTCAGAAATAAAGTACTTAGGCGTGGTAGTAGATAATTCTTTAGCATTTAAAAAACATTTTGAATACATCAAGAAAAAAATTTCAAAAAAATTATTTTGTTTCTCAAGGATTTCCGCAAATTTAGATTTAAAAACTAGGATTAACGTTTACAATGCAATAATATTACCGCATTTTGATTTCTGTGCTACGATTTTGTACCTTTTGGATATTAGCAGTAGGGCTGAATTGCAGAGGCTTCAGAATCGCGGCATGCGAATCATTCTCAGATGTAGTATGTTAACGCCAATCAGTGTAATGCTTAATACTCTACAGTGGTTTAATATAAATGTAAAAACATACTACTGTTCAATGGTATTCATATATAAAGTATTAAATGGCTTGACGCCTACGTATTTTAATAAATTTATAACTTTTAATAATGAAATTCATGATCATTATACCAGATCAAATGCAAATATTCACATTGTTAGAACAAATAATAATAGAACTATGAATAACCTATTTTTCAAAGCACTCAATGAATATAACAAGTTACCACTAGAAATTAAAAGCTCTGTATCTCTGAATTCATTCAAACATAAACTGAAAAATACATTGGTTACTTAATTTTAATTTGTGATATGTATATTGAATTTTAAATTGTGATATGTATATTTAAAATAGTATATTATATTGTGATATATTAGCAAGAATGTATTAGGTTACCTATTTTGAAATAAATATTATTATTATTATTATTATTATTATGTGCGTGTAAAACAAGTAAGGACTATTGTCCATATAATTTGTATTAGTAAGACAAGAACACTACTGTTTCTGTTTAAAATATTCCAAGAAAATTAAACATTTTTTTATGGAAACGATGATTTCCACAGGAACCTTGTTGGACGTCTTATATCAACGTATTTATTTAAAAAGGTTCATAAAAATCAAAAACAAAAAAAAAATCAAAAAACTTTTTTTTTTCACAAAAAGTTTCTTTTTTGTAAAACGAAAAATAAATTGGAAAAAATATGTTTTTGAGAAAAATTGTTTTTAACCCATTTTCCCCCCTAACCCCAACCCGATTTTTACGAAAAACAATCCCAGCCTAGAACTTTGGATAATCAACCTGTGGTCCAAGTTTAAAGTCTTTAGCCCGAAGCGTTCTTGAGTTATCGTGGTCACAAATTTCCCGGACACACAGACCGACAGACCGACAGGCAGATTTTTTTTTACGAAAATCATATTTTTTGGATTAAAACGTCCAGAAACGTAAAAAAGCAATGAATTTTTTTCGAAATTTTTTCACTTTCCTTGGGATAAGTAATATCATTACATTTGATTTTTCTTAGACTATTTAAACAACATAATATGTAGCAACATTGTCTAATACGAGTTATACGGACTATAATAGTCCGGTACTTATTTTACATTTATCAAAATTTAATAAAATTGGATCTTTAATAAAGCTCTGATACTTTATATTTAAACTTAATATTATAGTTAAAAATGAATACAATTTTTTATTCATCCTTGTTAAACTTATTTGCTAAGGCTCTAGAAATAAAATAATCAGATACACAAAAAAAAATAATATTGTCACTGGCCGTAACTATAAATTTTACAGGCGTTAAAAAAATAATTATGTAATTGACCTAAATCAACTTATCACCATAGGCCGAACTTTTGGAATTCATTTACTTGGGGCTCGCAAAATTTAAGATCCTTAAAAATATGTATATTATTACATAAGTAATAAATATAATAATTATAATTATTATCTAAGGTACACCTTATTAATCCATACTCTCAACCATATTTAAAAAACTGGACCAAATTTCCATCTTGTTATTGTACCTTTTAAGATACACCAATTTGAAATATCTATTTATTAACTGCAATTTCGCGGTTCTTTCACGCGTTTTTTTTTTTCAACAGATTTTTAAATCGCCTGAATTTTTTTTGTGCATTCCTACATGCAAGTTAATCATATTGCTAAAAAATTTTCTTGATCGGGCCCCAAACTCGGCCCCCAGCTACCAAAATAACATACCTTGTCAGAAAACCATATTTTCTTAATTCTTGTATAACATTTTTATTATAAAATATATTGATTTAAAATTTGAACAAAATTTGACCCTCATGAGTGACTATAGTTTTATAAAAAAAAAATGTTTTGATTTTAACGCTATGGTCAATTTTCTCTAAAAAAAATACCTTTTTTGGACATCAGAATACAAAACAAATCATTGCATTTTGGACGGACATTTAACAAAATTTTGGAGCTTTTATAATGTGGGGTGAAAAAGTATTTTTTTTTTCTATTTTTTAATTAGAAATCAGTTTTTTGCTATTTTCTCGTTAACGGTGATAGGTATTATCAAAACTTAAAAACTATTTGCAACTTTGACGTGCTTTGACAGAAAATTTTAGGTAACCTTTTTTTTAGTAAAAGTTAAGTTTCAAGTTATAGTTTTTAAATTTTGATAATATCTATCACCGTTAACAAGAAAATGGCAAAAAACTGCTTTCTAATTAAAAAAATAAAAAAAAAACAATTTTTCACCCCACATTATAAAAGTTTCAAAACGTTGTTAAATGTCTGTCGAAAATGCGACGATTTACACAAAAACATACAGGAAAAATGACATTCCTTCACTATAATTGATGTAGCAAGCGGGGGCATAGTTATTCTGTGGAAATACCATAGAACTAAAGAGTTGGATACCTATAGTTTCACGCATATATGCCAAAAAAGGTATGTTTTTAGGGAAAATTTACCATAGCGCCCCCTATGAGTTAAAATCGAAAAAAAAAATTTTATGAAATTATAGTCACTCATGAGGGTCAAATGTTGTCCAAATTTTAAATCAATATATTTTAAAATAACAATGTTATACAATAATTAAAAAATTGGTGCTTTTCTAACAAGGTATGATGTTTTGTTAGCTGGGTGCCGAGTTTGGGGCTCGATCAAGAAAAAAAAATTGACAATAGAATAAACTTGCATGTAGGAACACACAAAAAAAAATTCCAAACACCGTTTCAAAAATATACCCCAAAATCGTGAAAGAACGGCGAAATTATAATTAACATCTATAGATTCGCCACTATGTAAAAGTAACGTAAACATGATGGCCTGGTTGGTAAAATATCGTTTAAAGTGCCGATTTAATTTAAAAATAGACTTTAAAAAATTATAAGTTTCGCGAGCCATCTGTAAATAAATACCTAAAGCCCGCCCTCTGTTTATCACAGAAATTTTCAAAATTATATTGCAAGCGCCATTTGGATAATGCTTATGAATATTTTATTTTATTTTACTTAAAATAACGAAATTAATATTGGTATAGTGCAGTAAAAGTTTCTATTAATTTTTTTAAATTAATTTTTTTTTCCGATTTATTCGAAATACACATCGCGTCAAAATTAACGCACCATTAAAATTGCAACACATTTTCAAAGTCGATTTTCTCGAGAACCGCTAATCCAATGTTGTATTTTTTTAAGACCACTTTACACGGAGCAATTTGTACGCAAGTTTGATTATATGCAAGTTTGTTGCCAGATATAGCATGAGGACAATTGGACATTGATTTGCCTTTTCACGGAGCAAGTTGTACGCAAGTTTGGTGCTATATATTGCAAGGTAAACGGTGCTGCCAACCAGACAATTTTGACGTGTCTCTGCATTTGTTGACAAAAACATAACCTAGCATTTGCTTTTTTAAGGAAGTTTTTTAGTTAGACAGACCGACCTATTATTAATAATAATAATTATTAACATGTGCAGTTGCTACTATATTAGTAAAATGAAATCGATTTGGTAACTTTTTTTCAGGTTGGTACCACGAAAATAACCATAAAACATGCGTAAACTGCCAAAAAATTGAACATATTCTAAATAATTTGATGGCACGAAAATGGCCTCAAACTTGCCTGAAGGCATGCGCAGTGACTGAATCATTCTTGCAGCAAACTTGCATAGCATCAAACTTGCGCACAAATAGGTTTATCTCTCAGTTAGGACCAACGAACTAACAACTCTTCTCTCTAGAATACGCATACTGTTAATATAAAGTGTCGCCAACATCTCGGTTTGTTTGTAAACAAATAGTAGGTATATTCAGGCCTGAACAATAACAATTACCAGTAACTGTTATTGTTGTCTCTGTTAGAACAAAGTTGTGCTAGTAAGACAGACAAATGTATATGTTGGCTACGTTTTTGTAAGTTTTTACAAATGAAATGGATATTCTAGAGAGAAGAGTTATTAGTTTGTTGGTTATGACACTGTCGTCGATATTTTTATTGAAATTTTAGTTTTGGGCATATACAGGAAGTAAAGGTGAATAAAGGAAAATTATAACACCCTCAGCCACCTCGTTTTTTATCAAAAATGATCCCAGCCTATAACTTTGAAACCTATGTTATAATTTATATCTTATAAATTTGAATTTATTAGCTTAAAGCGTTCCCGAGTTATAGTGATCAGAAATATCGTGGACAGGCCGACAGGTAGACCGGCAGACAGAATTTTCGTTTACGGAAATAATTTATTTTATATAAAACGTCGAAAAACCTAAAAAAAGCAGTAAAAATTTTTCAAGTCTTTCCTCCGGGAAAGTAAAAGGCAAAATATTATTTTATTAGCATGCTGGCAGCAGTATTTTGTTTTCATGTTCATTAATATTTCTTCAGTACTGAAAAATTTAAGACTTTTAAATTATAAATTAGACGTCGCCTATTGAGATGGGACAAAATGTTTTACTTAAAATTATTTAAGTACCTAACTGCTAAATAAACAAGTATATTTAAATATTCTTTTAAGATAGAAAACTGGAATATAATTTTTATTTTATTAATGTTTTGAAGACATATTGCAATAATACTATGGTGATAACATAATACACTAGGGATGCTAGGGTATAAGATACCTATTGTATCTTAAAAAAAATCTTAAATTAAGAATTAAGAATACCTATATATTGTCACGTTAAAACAACAAAATTTACTTAAAAAACGTTAAAGAGTGTATGTAATAAATATTAAAATTTATATATTGAAAATAGTAAAATATATATTTTGTAAAAAACAAAATAAAAAAAAAGTAAAAAAAAAGATTTCTACAACAAAAATGTGTCATGTTATCCCGGATTTTGCGAAAACATTTCCAGGGTGGTGAGGGAGACTACCAAAATTTCCCTACGTATAAAACTAAAACTAAAATAAAAGATTTAGAATTGATAAAAGATTGGTAACTAAATAAAGATCTCCCGATTTTAGGGTTGGAAAGTCTAACTTGGAATTTAAAACCGCTACCTACAACTATATATTGTTGTAGGTAGTTGGGTAGTTGTAAATATATTGTTGATATTTTAACTTGTTACTTAGACTTTTAACTTAGCTGATATTACCATTAAATCTAATTGTAGAATAACAAAATGTAAAACATTTTATTTAAAATAAAAAACCGACAGCAATTTCCTAACTTTTAAAATATATTCCAGATTTCCCAACTTTTCAAGAGAGGATGGGGGAAGTGTTCATGTTTACATGTTATAAGTAATTTATAACTTATAATAACCTATAAGTATTATTTTAGACGAAAACTTGGTTGCATTAAATGTAATTTTATCAATGGCTCAGTAGGGACTGTACCGATTGGTTCATCTAACACAAATCGCTCATTTTTTGGTGTTATTATTAAAGTTATCAAAATAAAATTTATTAGAGACCCAATAGGCTACAAGTGTGCCCAAATACAAGTTTTCTACTAACTTTTGTTTTCGGGAAACAAAGTATTTAACGGGTTAACGACCAAGTATACCATATTGGTGCACACCCTGTTTTCTGCACGGACAGTGTGTACAATATTGGTGCACACACACATCTGGTTTGTAATGTTCCGAGTTGTGTGGGTCTCACAGGGACGCAGCCACATGGGTTTTAAATGAAATATTTAGTAGGTGTGGTTCCCTAGAAAACAAAATGTTTTTTCTGTCTAAAAACTCCTTCATTGCAGCTTATTAAAAAAAATCATAACTTTATGAAGCTTCCTTTCAATAAAATAATCCCCTGGTCCAGGAATAAATTTTTAAAATTTAGCGCTGGTCGTTAACCTGTTAACGGTCATTCTAATCGTTATTTTTAATAAAATAATAGTAAAATATTTATTTTTCGTTAATTGCTCAAAAAATATTTACGAGGGTTGTTAAATATATTAAACATATTATTTTTTAGATATGCATTTAAGTTGCAACGATATGAAAGTTGGAATAAAAAATTAAGGAAAAATAAATTATATTTTAAAGCTTTGCATTTTCAGTTAAAGTTATATTTAAAATAAAGAAAAGTCTTATTGCAGCTCAAAAACGAAAGCTAGTAGAAAACTCTAAACAAACTTGTAGCTTGTTTATATTGACTGGTACAAAACTTATTTTGATAGCTGTAACGCGACAAATCGAGTGATTTGTCTTAGTTGAATCACATTGTATATGAGTAAGATTGGAATCCTTAATGTAAGTTGTTCAAACAAGAGTGAACATAAATTACAACAATTGAACTTTAAAGCTTCATATTTTTATACAAAGTTTCTGTACGAAGAAACTTCTAAATTGGACATTCTGGAGTTAAATTATTTATCTGAAATGATTTAATATAAAAATATATGACTAGTCATTTAAAATGTAAGTAGTATTATAGTAGAAATTTAAATGTAGAATAATCCGAAAGAGTTACAAAGGATAGCGTATTGGAGAAAATTTGGGAAAAGTGTATGTTGTGGTAAGTGCTGGTTAGGAGAAAGAAAGAAACGGTCTTGTAGTAAAGAAAATGATAAAAGTAATTTTAGGTCTATACTGCTCATGCTTGGTTATAATTAATGAACTAAGCATGCGCAAAATAGATAAACAAGTTTGGACTTTCTATTTTTAACTCAGGATACGGAGCTGTGAGTAAGAAGATGGATAGGCGCATGTAGGTCTAGAATGGAAAACTGCTCACAAATATTAAACAAGCCGTGAAGATACAGTCGGTCAAGTAAGAGCGACTGCGACCTAGCAAATACACACTTATTGAATAATATGCTATTATCTAACGTTAAATATACTACGTAGGTTGATGAGGAATCAATTTTTAGTCTTAAAACTTATTCATTACGCTTTTGTGCATGTTTTGTATTTTTTTTTTTTTTTGATTTAAGGATAATTGACGCAAAATGCGTTCTAAAAGTAATTCCTTTATGGTCTTGTATCTAAAAAAACTATTAATTAACTTTTACTACCTATACCTTAAAATCTGACATTAAAATTAAGTATGTACAATTTTATAAAAACCTTTTAAAGGGTGCAAATAAAATAATCTTAAGTAATGAAAATGTTGTCCAAGGATGTAATTCCCAACTCATTGTTTGTATATTTAAAGCATACTGCCCTCTAATCAAGAAGGTCATAGTTACATTTTTTGTTGTTGTTTTGAGAAAATCTATATTTTCTATTCGTTACACAGAAAAAATCTAGAATGTGTGATTTGGATATAACGAAGAGAATATATTCTCCTTTAAAGCAAAAGTGTGTTTTAAATATAATAGGATAAGAATACGGTATGCTTGAAAGGAGAATATATTCTCAAATATGAAAGAATAAGAAAATAGTATGGGAGGCATAGCATAGTGGCTAGCGCGTAGCCGGTGGTTCCCTCTGCTACTAGCCCACACAAGTCCTGGACTTAGGGGATGCTTAATTAAGTAGAATAGTACGAGGTTAAACAAACATGTATGTATGTAGTAAGCATAAAAGAAGAACATCTTCTCTTCGTTATATCCAAATCACCATATTCTTGATTTAGGACAATAATTTTCTGTATGTATAGATGGCAAGTTCGCATACGTTAGAAAATTAAGTTAATAAATATCGTAAAATGTAACATCCAAACGGCAGTATACATTACTAAAAGTGACACTGTAAGCACCTTGTCAAAACAACGGCACCATTTTTGGAACTAATATCATGCATTAAAAATGAAACAAAAGCAGCTCAGGAATTACATCTGTTGGATAGAGCCTCATTGTAACTACTTAAATATTTATATAGAAGTAATTTTGATTACATAGATCTGATAAAATATGTTTTTTGCAAAATCACCGGGTTATGTAAAAATACACTTTTAAAATAATAATCTCTATTTGTTTCTAAAAGCACAGATACAAACAGATCCGAAACTGGAGACTGAGAACTGCTCAGAGAACAAGGCTAGTTTTAAAAACATATACCTAAAACTTCTTAGTCCAGTGAAATAATGAGAAATTCATATGTTAAAAGGGCAGTTGTGGATAGTAACAGAACAGTTAGTTTTTCACCGGGAGATTTGCGTAAGGGGTGTCCGCTATCTTGAATTTTAGGGGTGAGTGCTAAATATGCATCTTACGATAAAAATGCATTAAACCAATTTTGTTAAGGAGAAAATTTACAACAATTTTTGTTTGTATTATTTTTTTAATATTTTAATAATAATAGAGTTATAAATATTCAAAAATGGTTATTTTGGGGGTGAATTTGTTTTTTTTTTATTTTTTAGCCAAATTACACTAGGCAACAAATCGCAACTTTTTTTTTTTGCCCCGATCGGAAAGTAAATTTTTCTTACTAATTCGAGGGCGTAGAATCCGAATCTAACCTTAGAAAAATTCCAGCACCTAAAATTTTTGAGATATAAGTTCAGGTAATAATGACGTTTTTTTTCAAAATCTTAAAAAAAAAAGAGTAGAATTTAGAAAATTTTAGTGTATATTAAAAAAAATACGAGGAATTCAAAAATCTATATGTCAAGAACCTACTGTCACAGTAAGTACGTGAAAAAAGAAATAAAAAGGTTAAAATGAAAGTGCAGAGTTTACTTAATTGCTCATTTGTGGCAAAACTATCATTTTTTTTTTAAAACTTTATAGAACTTAATTTGTAGATTATAAAATTCTCTACAAAAATATTTATACAAATATTTTTTTATTTTGCTTAGTTTGTTCCTAAAAAGTAAATAAATAAAAAAGATATAAAATTAAAGTACACAGTGTAAACTTTTTTCCCGAGCCCAAAAAATATATTTTTCTTATCAATTTAAAGGCGCAGAATCCAAATTTGACCTTAAAAAAAATTCAGCACGTCTTATTTTTTAAATTTTAGTATATGCAATTATGCCAATTTAAAAATAATTTTTAACAAAATATTGTGTATTTTTTTTGTTTTTTTAATGGTTCTACATCATAAAAATGTTACTTTATTACATAAGAACCATAATACGTAACATTTTTTTAATTCATTTTTGACCCCCTAGTAATGATTTTTGACAATTTTTAGCATGATTACGTGGCGATAAGCTTGTTCCCTTATGCACCCTTCTTCTTACCCTTCACCCCTACTTAGTTTTGTCACATTATCCATTTTTTTTTAATATTTTTTTTTCATAATATCCCTATTTATTCTACCTATGAATTTAAAGTTTCTATGTTTTAAGTTGGGTATTTTTTAACTAATATTGAGTCGCCGAATCCAAATTTGTCCTTGAAATATTTTTGTCTCCCATGATTTTAGAACAAAAGAGGAATAAAATAATGATTTTTTAACATTTTTATCTTATTTTTCTCAAAAAACTTAGGTAATAGAAATATTCTGAGGCCAGATTCGGTTTCAGCGACCCAAAATTAGTTAAAAAACATATGACTCCAACCGGGGCAAGAAACCGTGTTGCCTAGTGTTATTTATCGGAGGATAAAGATAAAAGTAGTTATAAGCAAACTTGTAGCTCTTGAAATTCTCTATGAGTTTTATATATTACATCAGTATTTTGTGACGGTTACAGTGGGCGCAGAGTTGCGCCCACTGTAACCGTACCATAGTACCTATGAAAATTTATAATATATAACACTTATAGAGAATTTCAAGAACTACAAGTTTGCTCATAACCACTTTTATTTTTCGATGAATAATTTGGCTGAAAAATGGAAAAAAAAACAATTTCACCTGCAACATGACTATTTTTGAATTAACTCGACTGTTATTAATATATAAAAAAATAACCCAAACAAAAATTGTTGGAAATATACGCCTTAACAAAACTGGTCATATGAATTTTTATCGTAAGAAACTCACCCCTAAAATAGCGGACACCCCTTACGCAAATCACCCGGTGAAAACAGGAGTGTTCTATTACCATCCATTTCTACCGATTACAATATCAGCCCCTGTAAATTTATTGAAATTTGCATTTTTTATGTGACTGGACTACCTGGCACCACCGATTTTATTTCTGATTCTACACTAAAAAAAATAAATGTGTAAATTTACATGCTAAATCAGAGGTAATATGTTTCCAAGCACGTGCACGTAAAATTTAGGAGATATAACTTGTAATTTTACAATGTTTTAGGAATATTACATGTACATGTATGTAATATTCCTAAGAAATTGTAAAATTACAAGTTAAATCTAGTAAATTTTACGTGCACCTGCTTGGAAACATATTACCTCTGATTTAGCATGTAAATTTATACATTTTTTTTTACAGTGTAGTTCATTCTGAGTTTGGAACCTTAAATATTATTAATTTTAAGAGTGTAAAATTACTTTACTTAACTAAATTATTCTTTACTTTTAAATAATAATTAACAAGCATAAAATTTTTGGAAATAACTTTAATATAAAATTATCCAAACTGCGCATAAATTGGATGTTGTTGACTGGATGCTTGTTGTTGGTTGGCAAAACCAAACCGGTTATGTTGTTGCGAAAGTTGTGCCTTTAACTGTTGTTCTTCCAACAACTTCCTTTGTTGCAAAATTTGATTATACGCTAGTTGCTCTTGGTAAAGTCTTTCTTGTTGCAAATTTAGAGGTTGATAGGCAACCTGCTGAATTTGTTGTGGATTTTGTTGTGGATTTTGTTGATAAATAAGTTGTTCATTTTGTTGCTGCTGTTGTGCTGTTTGTTGTTGATATAGTCTTTGTTGTTCTTGGTTATCAACTCTTTGCAGCTGATTTAAAGGTTGTTGTATTAAATTTTGTTGTTGGTGATAAAACTGTGCCGGTTGGTCTTGAAACAACCGTTGTTGCTGATACGATTGTTGTTGTATTAAGTTTTGGTTTTGTTGTTGATAGTATTGTTGCTGTGGAATGTTTTGTTGCTGATGTACGTAGTTATTTTGTAAGGGAACAACTTGTTGTTGATAACTGGGCTGTATTACATGCTGTTGGCCAAAAGCTGGTTGTTGCTGTTGTATTAAAGCATGTTGTTGCGGTATTAAACCATTTTGATGTTGTAATAAAGGTTGCTGTTGTGGAATTAAAGCATGTTGCTGTGCTTGAGAAAAACTATCTCTATGAACTAAATCATGTTGTTGGTTCTGTTGATATGCCTGATCAAGTCTGCGATTAAAGTCGAACTGACGTGGTGGGCGAAATGTTGTCGGTTTTAAATTGCCCCCCACCCTTTGCCGCTGTGGTGCCACATCTCTCGTAATTTGGTCGAACGTCTGCTGACGTTTCTGTAACAACAATATGTTGTTGAATTAGTACAGGTGTAAGTATGGGGTGGGGGGAAGCCCATAAGCACGTAGAGTGTTGGTTAATAATTGCTAAAGCTCCAAGAACAGCATTGTATTTCGAAAATAATAGATCAATGTCTTGAGATTGTTATTATTTTCTAGAAAGATAAGCTTTAAATTAGAATTGTGTAACATATTTTACTTCCTAAAAACTAATAGATAAGTATAGTATAAATTCAAGAAAATAGTCTACGGTACTAATCTAATAGAAATATATTCGTACTTAACTTAAAGGAGTAAATATATCACAGGTACAAAGCATAGAAAAAAGCCCAAAAATATGAAATTACACATATTTTTAACCACAAGTACTAGTTTTGGGGTTATTTCTGGAAAAGTTTTAGATAACTACGTCGTCAAGTAAATCGTGTCCTAAAAGTAAAAAATGTTTACTTAACATTGCTCAAAGAAGTATATGTCTGTAAAAAAAGAAGTCCTATATGCTTTACCCTGTATAGTCGTTGTCTTTAAGAAAGTCTGATTGTTCTTCTTGAGAAGATTTCTTCATGTATCTTCATTTTTATTGTATATGTAGTCTAAGTTAAAGAGGTTTTAAGTTCAAAGTCATTTTTCTTCTTTTCGAAACATTGTTGTAATCTTCTCGAAATTATGGATAATTATGTTTAATAATGTCACACTTAAGTCTGTAGTCACTAGTTCACTATAATGTTATTGTCGGATTAAGCAAAAAGCCATGGCATGTTTGCAAACAGATTGTGCAGAACAATTTAGTAAAACTATTAAATAATTTTTAAAGCAAAATAAAAATAAATAATTGCTAATAGTAAACACAGTTTAATTATGTCATTGCTGGTTTTAAAAACCCATATAAAATAGGATCGCATTAACACAAATACACAAATAAATTTACTTGAGAAATACGATAATGCTAAAAAACAGCATACATTACAGGACATGGTTTAGTAGAGTTTTTTTTTTATTAAAAAAGATTATTTTAAAATGGTCCATCACTATCATATTAGCTATAGGGAGAGAAAGATTTAGTTGGTATGATTTTTTTCTGGTTTCTTTGACCACATAATTGTTTTAACTTTTAACAAAAAGGTGAATATAAAAATTATATTAAGTGTAAATAAATAATAAAATAAAATTACATACAGACTATTTAAAATTTAATTTTTTTATTAGGTAAAAACTATAAAAAATTAAGTCCAGTGATTTTTAAAAATTAATTTACATTTCATGCAAAAATAACTAATAAAAATATCTATATTTTTTAAAAGTTGCTACATCAAAACCCAGTCCAATGCAGAATTTAAATTATTTTATGAATAGATAAAAACAAAGATATCCTAAATTAAGATTACTTATGGTCTGTTTCATCAAGCAAGATAGTAAATTAAAAATCGCACAGTAAATATTTTTAAAACAGGTTTGAATAGTGTATGTTAGTGTATAGAATATAGTTTTGTTTGTAGAATAAACTACACAGTATATTCGCACATCCAATATTAGAATCTGATTTGAAAATATTCACTGTGCGGTTTTTAATATACTATCTTACTTGATGAAACAGACCATAGAATCTTTAGATTAAAGAAAAGTTGTTTAAATATCCACGCAATTAAACGGATTTTCATAAATAAAAAAAGTATTTTTACCCGTATATTTTATTCCAAAAAAAATCTTTCTCTTTTTCAAGAGCATTGCAATGCGATAGGATACATCGTGATCTATAACAGTTAAAATTATTATTGTACCATATAAATAAAATTGTATGATTACTAATTAGAAATTATTGGTAAACGCAAAAATATTATTAACCATTGTCATGCTTGTTGCTATTAAACATACATGCTGTAAATCATGCATTTAGAGAGTGGGTGCTATTTAACTTTTTAAGGTTGGAGGTAGTAACTTAGGAGTGATTAATAAGGGGGTAATTTCTTTTATAAATGTATTAAATATATTTGAAAATTATTTAAATATTTTAAGTTCCACTCGATCATCTCAATCCGTCCAGACTCATAGACACGTCTATGAGATATAACCTGAGTGAATAAGGTTGGGCCACCCTGTATATATTGCAATACTTTTGAGGTAGGAATAGACCAATATTGCATTTGCATTGCATCATCAGGAAAGCAATATTTATAGGTTCAAAACCCAAAAAAGTTCTAATAAAAAAACTTACCTGTGGGCTGACTCCAAGCATTCGCAGAGAAGGAGGAATGTTGATATTTGCAGGAATCTGAACATTGCCAAAATCGACGGTGAAGGCTTCACACCAAATGCCAAAATGCCCAATATCAAAAACGGTTAAGTCACCTGGTAAGGTAAGAACAATCGTTTTCCTGTCGTATCTACGAAGAGGAATTTCTTTTCCATTTTCATCTGGAACTCTAATACCTTGTGGAGATGGTTTTGGACCTCTGCCTACCCAAAATTTGGCATCTGCAATAAAACATATTTTCTTAAGAAAGAGTTTGATTTTTGGAATAAAATAAAACATCCAGGGTGTTTGGTAGGGATTATGAGAAACTTGGCAGGGTGATGGATTAGGTAATTTCCAACATGTTTTCTGAATACGACTTTAACCTAAGACTCAAGGTCATAGAGTTATGATTATTTTTCAATGTTTCTTAAAATATAACATTATTTTACCTTCTTTTCTATCTTTTTTTCTTTTGTACTTATGCACTGAAAATAAATTTTGTTGGTATCCTTGTAATTATGCATGTTTTTATTGAATGATAATTTTTGCAGATGTAATCCAAAAAAATTATTGGTGCGCTTACAAACTTCACAGAATGGATTAAAAAAACTTACAACTCATTTTTGTTCTTTTTTTAACTAAAATCGAAAGCGATGCAGATCTTCGAATAATTTTAAAAAGATCTTTGATTAATGCGCTTTCTAATGGTATGCCACATGCATAAAAAAACTTTAATTACCTTGATAAAAAAGCAAAATTCTTAGTGTGTACTGTACAGTAAAATTTTTGCAAAAGTCGCATGCTCTAGAAAAAACACTGGAATTTGTCTTGCTCAATATTATCAGGACCACTTAGAAGGTATAAAACCAAAAAGGTAACCGTAGTAGTTTTTAACTGTGTAAGAATCTTATCCAAGGATAAATATAAAATAAGTTATCGCCACAAATATTAGTTTTTGGCCCGTTTGTTCCTTTGCCCTTGCACAGTGACGTAATCTACAAACATCCAGAATCGTTTGGTAAAAGATTTTTTTTTGATCGGATATATATATATATATATATATATATATATATATATATATATATATATATATATATATATATATATAAGCCCTTAAGATCGGTAAAAGGTTAAAGTTCAATTCAATTCAACTTATTTTGGCAAATTTAATTAAAATGAACAGACGCCGAATTAAATTTTAAATACTGTCTGTCTCGTGAGCCGATAGTATATTTCGAAGTCTGGAAATGAACATCTTAAAAAAGGAGCTTTAAAAGACTGTTAAAAGTTTCTTTAAACTCTCAGGGAGTAAAGAATTATACAGCGAGAAATAAAATGCAAAAAAGTTTGGACTTTTATTTTAATAAAATAAAAGTTTTAGTTGTCACTTACTTTAATAATTTAGGTTAGTAACCGGTTTCGATTATCATCGTCAGACTCGCCAAAAATAGTTTAAAATATATTAAAAGACTTATCCATAAAAGGTACAAAAATAACTATAAGAAAATATTTATAACTGTAAAACACCGATATCTTAATACATTTATAAATGTTTTCCAATACTTATTTTAGTAGGTACCTTTTATAGACTACACCTTTTCAAGTTCTAAATCAGAAAGTGTTTATTTCAGACAGTGTAATTTGTTATTCAGATTTTTAAAATAAATTTCAGAAAGTATAAATTGTGATTCAGATTTTTAAATTATATTTCAGAAAGTATAAATTGAAATTCAGATTTGTAATATATATTTTAGAAAGCGTAAGTTAAAATTATATTTCAGAAAGTAGAAATTAATTTTCAGAATGTGTTATTTTATTTAAATTTGGATCTGTAAATTCAATTTCAGAAAGTGTAAATTAATTTTAGGAAACGGCAATTTGTAAATCAGAAATCATAATTTTTATTTCGAAACGTATTATTTTATTCAACAAAATTTTAAAAAAGTAGAAGTTATGTATTATACATACATTCGGTATTAAATATTGAACAGCAATAAATTAAAATAAAAAAACAATATTTTTTACATAAATACCTATTGTTAGGTTGGTAAGTTTCGTTTTATTTTGAAGTTTCTCGATAGATAACTATTTCTGAAATTTAATTTACACTATCTGAAATACAATTTACACTTTCTGAATTACAATTTACTCTGTAATAATAATATTAAGTTATAATTTCTGAAATATAACTTACACTTTCTAAATTTCAACTTACGCTTTCTGAAATATAATTTACACTTTCTGAAATTTAATTTATACTTTCTGAAATATAAATTGCAAATCTGAATTACAATTTACACTTTCTAAAATATAAGTTGAAAATCTGAATTACAATTTACACTTTCTGAAACATAACTTGCAAATCTGAATTACAATTTATACTTTCTGAAATTTAACTTGAAATTCTGAATATCAATTTACACCTTCCTATTTACAACTTGAAAATGTGTAGTGTGTTTATATATTTTATCTATTTGCGTTTTTTAATTACGTTTTTATAGTTTTGGTTGGCGTGTAACAATAAGCTTAATTGTAAAACAGTTTTAGTAACTTTTTTATTAATAACAGTTTTGAGATTTTTTTTTGTTTAGTTGGTAACAAAAACAACTGAGAATTTACACGACATTTATAAAATATTTGATATTCTGTATATACAGTATGTAAAGATCTAAAAACAGGTAAAATTCTTATAAAAGAATAAGAATTATGTATGTTTTGTGTGTGATTTTGGTCCGTGTTTGATTTTATGTTAGTTAAGTTCAAGTTATTCTCAGGTAAGTCTCAAACAGTAGAAATGGAGATGCTCGGCGGGCAGGATAAAAGCATTTCAGACACCTCTGTACACACTGGAGTACGTGTTAATTCTTCCTTATCAATTTTTAATCAAAATAACTATAACTAAAAACTTATAAAAAGTTTCAATCTATTATGAATTTTTAATAAAAAAAGACAAATGAAAAATTTTAAATTGTCAGTCATGGCTACCAATATAATAGTTATTTATATACCAAGGGACTAAACTGGCTGTTTTAGTCCCGCTGCATTAGTGTTTCCTGAGCGAGCGTAGCGAGCCAGGGAAACAGAAATGCAAGGGACTAAAACAGCCAAGTATAGTCCTGAGGTATATACACTATTTTTTGCAGGACCAAACATAATTTAGGTAGGTACATAAAATTAAAATTAAAAATCACGCGTCTAAAATCGGTTGTTTTATTTTCGTAATTTAATCAAGATGCCTGTAAATTGCGAAAAGTCAGTTTCATGGCTATCGCTATTTCAATTGTTTTTTAATATGGCTGACACAAACGTCAAAAAAATGGACGAAGATGATAAATTTTAAGTTATGTATAAATTGTTATAACAATGTTATTGTTTTTTTAGGTTTTCTTTATTAAAATCAAATAAATTGGTTTGAATCGCTAATTTATTACAAAACACCACCAAACCTAATTTTTGAACCAGCAAAGCACATAGTAAGTTTAATATTTTAATATTATCAAGGTTGCCGTGATTTTTATTCCCTAGGGAGAAAAACGGCAAGTTTAGTCCCGAAAATGAAAGCTTAAAATTAGGTTTTAGTCTTGGTCGTGCAAAAATAATATTATTCTAGAGCTGGCGCTCTGAATAATATTTGGACTTTTTAATTAATAAGTAATAAGTAATTTGTACTAAAATTAAGAAATTCTTGATCCTTACTCATATTGGAGTTGATTTAAATAAACCATAGAAAAAATGTTATCTCCAATATATAAATTTATTGTATATTAAACAAACATTACAGCGAGAATTGTTTGACTTTTTAAACATAAAGTCTATTTCAAGTTTTTAAATTTATAAACAAATTAACTTTTTTATATGTTAATATAATGGTATAAACATTTATTTTGTAGTTTTTTGCCGGTTAAACTGCAACAGTTATTTAATATGCTTTTGCCGGTCTTTTCGATGAATTTTATACCCTGGGGAGATCAATTCTTATTATACTCTTGACAGCCCGCAGTACTTAAAGAGTATTACAGAATGGTTATCAAATTGCCAAAATCGTAAAAAATTACCCCAGACTATTTCACAAACAATATATAGGCCAATCGAAACCTTGCATTTTTAGTTTCTTGACCAATAAGATCAAAATCTGATAATGTTTGCACATGTGACAGTTACTGACATCTTAATAAATGTTTATTTTTGCACAATGTGTTTTTAATTTGTGAAGCTTACCTTTAGTTGATTTATTTTTATTGATAAGCAATATAAATTCTTTTTTTATTACCAAAACATCCTAGGTGTAAACCCTAATTAATTTCAGATAATATATTATATTTTATGCACTTTCCATCTTAAAAGCTTTAAATCACTGATATTCATAAATTTAAATTTATTTAATTGAATCTTTGTAATAAAAACAGGCCACTCAAAACTAATTTAAAAACTTATTTATTAAAAATATATTCACAGTAAATTAGTAAATAATTTACTTCTTTTAAATGACGGAAATCAAAACATCAAATGACTGCGCTGGTGCTAGTACAGCGTTGCCAAACTTTATTATAAACCGATCACAAATTGTTTTTTTACGGGTGGAAACAACCGTTATTTTATTTCTTTTTAGTTGAAAACTAAACTTTGTAAATAAAAACAGCAATGATTTATATTTAAATGCTAAAATATAGTTCAAAGTCCAAACAAAAAAGTCCAAACAAAAAGTCCAAACAACTATTTTATTGGAATAATCTCAAGCATAAATATCCCCCAAGCAAAGTTTAGACTTACCAACATTCGCGAACTAGTGAATATCGTGGATTTAAAAAGTGCGGCAAATTTGAGATTTAAAATTTAAATTATAGGTGTAAAGTAATATTGTTGTTTAGTTCTTAAATTTTTAATTTAAATATGAAACAACATTAAACATGGTAAAATTATATACTTCCTTATTTTGTTTGTGAAATAGTCTTTCAAAATACCATTTGTGCATAATTTTTTTACTGTATATAAAAAAACATTTTGCTTAAGGAAATTGTTTTCGTGCATTTTTCGTCAAAATTCCTCGACCTGCGGTCTCGGAATTTTGTAACACGGAAAAAATTAACGATAATTCAACATGCACTTATGATATTACTATTGATAAAAATGTTATATAGAAATGTTTTCCTTTTAAAAAATAGTCCGTCCGTCTATATGTGTATCACGTTTTTCTGTGGAAATCGTATCAAGAATGCTATCATGCTTATCAGAAACGCAATAATTCGGGCTAACAATACGGTCTATTTTTACATTAGCGGTCACAAAAATATTGACTGTATGTTATCTCCTTTTACTACGTTTCTGCTAAAAACCACTTTACACGGAGCAATTTGTACGCAAGTTTGATGCTATGCAAGTTTGCTGCCAGATATAGCATGAGGACAATTGGACATTGATTTGCCTTTTCACGGAGCAAGTTGTACGCAAGTTTGGTGCTATATATTGCAAGGTAAACAGTGCTGCCAACCAGAGAATTTTGACTTGTCTCTGCGTTTGTTGACAAAAACATAACCTAGCATTTGCTTTTTTAAGGAAGTTTTTTAGTTAGACAGACCGACCTGTTATTAATAATAATAATTATTAACATGTGCAGTTGCTACTATATTAGTAAAATGAAATCGATTTGGTAACTTTTTTCCAGGTTGGTACCACGAAAATAACCATAAGACTTGCGTGAAACTCGCCGAAAAATAGAACATGTTCTAAATAATTTGATGACACGAAAATGGCCTCAAAATTGCTCCGTGTAAAGTGGCTTTAAGCGAGATATTATGATGGATAATAAATTTTCAGGAAACAAACAAATTTATAGGAGAAAAAAATTGTTTTTAAAAACAATCCCTTCAATAACAATAAAAAGTTAATTGTAAATAATAAAAATGTGAAACGGGTACCTTTTCTAGACGGGTGGAAATCTTCTATGTATTTTAAACTAATCGTAAAAGTCTATCAGCAATTTTCTTGTTTTCGTTTTGCATGGATTCGTTATTTTTTCTGTATTTTTTGACCACTTCCTTTTATTTTTCTTTCTAGCTTTATAGGATTGTTTTCTGACGAGGCCATTATCAAATATAAATTTATTTAAATAGATCAAAACTTTATTTTACCTATGATTGAAATTTTACTAGTGTCAAAATTTGACATCTAACTAAAAATGTAAAAATATATCAGCATTTATTAAAATGTCTATATATCGGAAACGAATAGTCCTACGATAAAAATGATCGTATAGTTTTTGTCCATTTTCCCCCCTTGCCCTACGATAATGTTAACCATATTGATGTCACACAAATAGAAAAGGTTTTGAATCCTTTGGTGAAAATTTTTTTTAAATCGGACATTCCGTTCAAAAGTTAGAAGGTTTACATACAGACAGACAGACAAACATTTTTTTAACATCCACGTTTTTCACATTTTCTCGACGTTTCATGACTATCTAAACCCAAAAATGCAAAAAAAAAATTAATTTTTGGGTCGGTGTTTCCACACGTAAAAAGAAAAGGTCCTATAAACTTTTCAAAAAACATTACATTAATAATAATAATTATTAGATATGCCCATCGTCCTTCTAAAAGGACACTTGTTACAGTTATTTTTCTGTACTATGTTTACTATCCTATTTATGGCCATCGTCCTTTTAAAAGGATACCATTTTTTAGGAAAACTGTATAAAATATGAAAAAAATTTCTTATAATATTTTGTTTATACAAGGAAATGGTATATTATTTTAATTAAAAAAAGTTAAATATCCAAAAAAAAATCTTGGGCATATGAGGGTTAAAGAAATTAATTATTACTATTTATTAAAAGAAATATTTGTACATAAAAAAAAGTTATAATCAATGTCGTATTTTGGATAGAATGTCATTTTAACTTTTTTTGCTTTCTAACGCTTTGACCTAGAAACATGAAATTTGGTTTAAGATCAATCGGCATAACTGTCATATTTTCCTAAGTTTTAAATGCCTTGGTCTGGTATTTGGTATGAGGGGCCTTGGGAGTAGGATCAATCTACCCAACAGTAAAAATGTTGAAAATCATGTTTTACTAACTTTTAAACACTTGGCCCTGGAAACCTAAATTTGGTATGGGTCTTTGAAACAAGACCAGTCGATTCACCTAGCAAATCCCAGGTAGCAAAATAACATGAAATTCACGTGAAAGTCACGTTAATATGTGATATGTGATGTTAAGATTGTAGTCTCATTTAACAAGAATGTAGCATGGTGGGGATGTCCTAAGTCCGCCCCTAATAACATCACACAATGACATCCCGAAAATAACGTGTTTGTGACATCATAAATCCACATTCCTGTTATATCTAATATCTTATGGATGCCGTTACTGGTACTTTAATATTTAAATAATATTTTAGGATATTAGCTTTTTCTAAATTAAAACCATTAAAAACGCTATAACTCTATTAAAAATCGGATTTAAAATCAATCAGTAATTGAAACAATCACAGATTGAAACAGATAGATTCTAAATACGAAATTGCAGATTAAGCGGAGAATATATCCTTTAATCCGTGTCCGTGGTCTTGAGAAGCCCGGCAGAGCCCCCTATCCATTGGAAATCGTATAATGTGCGATATATTCACAGCGTTGCTAAATATTTGTTATTTAATAACATGGTTGTCACGTCACACGTGTTACGTTTCAAATGTGATGTTAAATACATGTTATTTTTCAATATTATATGATGTTATGATTTAGTTTAAAAATACAACCAAAAGTGATGTTAATTTCTTGTAATATAACATCCCTTGCTACCTGGGATATTATCCACTTTAAACAGTATACTATGGAATGCAAAGCAGTACATATTTTCAGGGCTTGATCGATTAAATAGAAGTATTATTTCATCATTTTCCTAAAATTACGGTACGCTTTAAATCGAGGATTTATTAAAATCGACGGAGGAAAATCGGATTTATGTAAATTTTCAATTATTAATTAAAAATAATAAAGTTTTACGGGAAATGGAGCATGCCAAGAAGGATATTAAAATTGTTATCTGAAGTAAAATTATTACTTATTACAATTACAATATTACTTAACCACTATACTGCCCTCCTAAAGAGGAACGCGGCATGTACACCTGACACATACGGTTTTCGAGCTTAGTATTATTTTACTACGGAGAATAACGGTTAGTCGAAGATGTTACTTGCCGCGTTATTTCTATGTGAAATTTTGTTTTGAAAAGAGAAACAGGATAAAGCAAATAAAAAATACAGCAAATTTATGGGTATTTTAGTGGCAGTCAGACAAAATTAATAGACACATTTATTGTTTCTAAAGAAATATAAATTTCTTATAAGAAGACAAAATTAATATTATTATAAAATATTGATCAATCAACAAATAAAAAAGAGAAATAAAAAAATATATTGTTTAATATTATACTACTATTGTTTGGACTTTTTTTTAGTATAGGCACTACTATATGTATCTACTAGTAGATATATCTGTTTAAATATAATTGAATAATAATATGTTATAAAAACTGCTGCCAACAAAATAATACTTTCCCTTATAGGCCTAGGCTTATTAAAAGCAAAAACCAAAAAAAAAATTAAAAAATTGAAAAAAAATTAAAAAAAATTGAAAAAAATTTTTAAAAAATTAAAAAAAATTCATTTTTAAAAAAATGTATTTTTTAATTTTTTTTTTTTTTTAAATTATTTTTTTTTAAGTATTTGGGAAAATGCAATATACCATTTACTGTAAATAGTATATAATGGAATGCGTAGCATTACATATCTTTACGGCTTGTTATAATATAAGATATCAAAACTTAGTATTGTTACAGAAAATCATAAAATTTTTTTGATATTATAATTTATTTCAAAAATTCACTTGCACGTACAAACTAATTATGCTTTCAATTAAATTTTATTTCAAATAAAGATACCACAAATTAACAGATTTTTTAAATACCAAAAAGCATAAATATAGTTAGTTTAGATTTTACTTTGTTTATTAAAAAATTAAAATCCATGCCAAACTTTTACATAGAAAGAACGCGGCAGGTAACTTCTTCGGTGTACTTACCCCAGATTTCCTTAGGATTGGTACTTACCGTTATTATCCGTAGTAAAATAATTCTATGCTCGAAAACCGTATGTGTCAGGTGTACATGCCGCGTTCGTCTTTAGAAGGGCAGTATAGTAGTACTACTTGCCAATAATATTTAATGAAATATTAAAACATAAGTTTTGGGTCAATTTTGGCAATTGTCACTTTTCAGTATATTTACGTTTCGCTATATTTTAGGGGTTTTCAAAAGCTAAAAATTACAAATGGTATAAATTGTAACATATAATAGTTTTTTAAATAGTGAACCTAACCTTAAAAACTTACCATCTAAATTATGAGCATTATTATTTAATTCTCGAACATACCAAGGAACTAATAATAACTAATTTGCTTTAAGATTGCATTAAAAACAATCTTATGGTTTGTTTGTACGGTAGCACAACACACAATTGTAAATGATATTTTTTTGGATATAGGTATTTGATCAAACAAAGCTTAAAACTCTATGCTTTGTACTAAATTATTTTTTCTAAAATTTTCATATCGATTGGTTATTTCGTTCTCGTGTTATTTTGCTCAGAATCAGGGCCGTCGAGAGAAAATCGGTGCCTGGGGGTAGTAACCTACGGGCTCCCTCCCCCTCTGTTAAATTATTTTTTATGGTTCGTAATCAAATTTTTCAGATGCATGTAGGATTTCAGGATTTTTATTGAAATCCGGGCCCCCTCAGGAACTACAAGCCCGGGGGGAATTACCCCCGACACCTCTCGTCTAGCTTGCTCAGAAGAACCTTGGCAACCAGACTGACAGATCTACAGACGGACAGACGGACTTACAGATAAGCAAAAATAAAAAATGTTCAGAAATGGATAACAATCGCGCATTTTTTAAAGATTTTAGTAATTTTATTACTTTTGACTAACTTACTAAAAATAATCATTTTAAAAAGTTACTGGATTCTCGTGAAACCCTAAATTACTAAAAAAAAATATTTTTTTTAAATATCGAGAAGACGCTGTTCAAAAAAAAATACAATTTTGCTGCCAGTATGCTAAATATGTGGGTACCTACGTGAAACTAGTTTTGTTTTATTTTCTTGTGAATTATAATATTATACTGCGACTTCTTTGTTTATGGAAAGCTTACTTTAATGTAGTCTTAAGGCGACGTTAAATAAATGGTTTTTGTCTCTACACAGGGACGGGCCTAATGAAGTAGCTAGACCCCAATTAGTTTCCAAGTCGGCAAATTTAGCTTCGAGTTGGCAAATTTAGCTTTGAGTTAAAAAATTTCAAAATTTTGTTACGAAATTGTCCAGAAGTCCAGAGTGATGTGATGTGGCAGCTAGCAAAAACTGACGAGTTATAACAGTGGTGACTATTTTTTTAGTCATAAATTTTATTGCAGGAAAAAATATTTATGGTAGTTGGCAAAATTTTGACGATTTGGCAAATTATGAAAATGATGACCTTTTTTTAGTCATTATTTTTATTGCAGAAAGAAAATATTTGTGGTAGCAAAATTTAGACGAGTTGGCAAATTATGAAAATGGTGATCTTTTTTTTAATCATCAGTTTTATTGCAGGAAGAAAATATTTGTGGTAGCAGTTGGTAAAATTTAGACGAATTGGGAAATTATAAACAATAAAAAAAATCATTTCCGTCCATGTCTTTTGCTGGGTCTTCATGTTCTCTTTTAACCTTTTTTAAACGTTCACACACACACACACACAATATAATTAATATTCTGTCTTTTTTGTATTTATATAAATTTTTATTCATTTTCATATTTTTATATATATATATATATATATATATATATATATATATATATATATATATATATATTATGGATAACAGTCTCCTTAGTCTAAATGTTAGTAAAACGAAATTCATTACTTTTAGTTTAACAAACGCTGGACAGCCAGAAAATGAAAACTTTAAAATACACTCTGATAATTGCAACGTAAGTTGTGACTGTCCACAAATTGATAGAGTCGAATCAATAAGATATCTTGGTGTTTTAATAGATCAAAACTTAAAATGGAAAGCACATATTGAGCAACTGATATTTAGACTGAGAAGACTGTTACCGCAATTTTATATTTTAAGAGGTTTCCTTAACAGAAATAATCTTTTATTAATTTATGACGCTTTGGCTGAGTCCGTATTACGCTACTGCATATTGGTTTGGGGTAATGCGCTTGATAATACTCTTAAGGGTTTAGAAGTAACACAAAACTTTTTATTAAAAATTATCTTTTTGAAAAAATCCACATTTTCCACAGAACTCCTCTATACTCATCAACTTCAAATTAAGAAACTCTTTATTTTTCAATTATGCTTGTGGATGTTCAAGTGTATTAATAATTTTAACACTCCTAAACATCAATACTCTACACGACTGATGCAAAAAGACACTGTTAGTTTACCCATTTTTCGATCCACTGGTCTTCAAAAAAGTATGTTTTTTTATGGCCCTAAATGGTTTAACATAATACCAAAAAATATTAAAAATTTAAAAAATAATTCACGTAAATATGAACTTAAAAAATATATTATACGAACTGACATAAAAATATTTTACAATTTATTAGTTTAATGTGTTCCTAAGCCGTCCCTGTATTATAAATTCCCAGTCACAGTTTTCTTGTTTATTGCATTTGCTTAAAGTTTTTTTTCGCCGGTGTTATTGAACTTTGCGTATCGAAATTCTGTACTACATATATAAAATGTACATTTCTTTTTTACTTTAAATTTTTTATACTGTATTCACTTTTTTGTTGCTGTTATCTAAATCTTACATTGTCATCCTTTAAAAGAAATAATCTATGTATAATAATAAATTTTCCGCAGCACAAACCTTCTGGTTTAGGCGGATACACATTTATAAATAAATAAATGTTTAGTACATAAAATTACATTTTTCATATTCACAATACGGGCATTATGCCTAGAGTGAATAAATTAATAAGCTTATATTGTAAATAAATTAATAAGTTTATATTGGTGACTTTTTTTTTCAGTCATCAGTTTTATTTCAGGAAGAAAATATTTGTGGCAGTTGGTAAAATTTAGACGATTTGGCAAATTATGTAAATGGTGACATTTTTATTTAGTCTTCAGTTTTAATCCAGGAAGAAAATATTTGTGGAAGTTAGCATTTAGACGAGTTGGCAAATTATAAAAGTGTTGACATTTTTTTTAGTCATCATTGCAAGAAGAAAATATTTATGGCCGTTGGCAAAATTTAGACGATTTGGCAAATTATGTGACCTTTTTTTAGTTTTCAGTTTTAATGCAGGAAGAAAATATTTGTGGAAGTTGGCAAAATTTAGACGAGTTGGCAAATATATATAATAGTAAGTTTTGTTGCAGAAAGAAAATATTTGTGGCAGTTGGCTAAATTTAGACTAGTGTGCAAATTATAAAAGTGGTGACTTTTTTTAGTCTTCAGTTTTATGCAGAAAAAAAATATTTATGCCTTTGGCATTTAGATTATTTTGCAAATTATAAAAGTGGTAACCGTTTTAGTCATTAGTTTTATTGCAGGAAGAAAATATTTGTGGTAGTTGGCATTTTTTGACTTTTTTGACTTTTTTTAGGAGGTTTTGCAGTTTTGTAAACAAGCTGGCAAAATTTAAGTCTTGCCCCAATATTTTTTCTTCGACCCGTCCCTGTCTCTACATTTTATTAAGATATTATCCAAGTCATGTATTATTCATAGCTTTTACAGAATTTACTTTATTTTAAAACATTATACTAATTTGTCCCAAAAATATATCTTTAGTTTATTTTCTTTTTTTTTTATACAGTGTGAATCAGAATCAGAATCAGAATCCATTTATGATTTATTCATAAAATGATATTGGAAAAAAAAACTAAAAAAATCTATGTACATAGTCCTTAAAAATGCAAAAAACCGAGGCGTAAATCGCAGAGGAATTCAGGTGTACAAATTGGAGAAAATCTTTGAAGGTTACGAGGTAATCTGAAGAAAATCTTTAAAGATTTACTACTTTTCGGAGGAAATCTTAGAAACTGGAGATAATCTTAATCTTAATTTGATCTTTGGGGATAATCTGGAGGAAATCTTTGAAAATTTCCTCCTAAAGATGTACAAAATTTTGTCAGTAGTTTACCCCTCTTCAAAAATTATCAAAAAAAAAAAACTAAACAGGTATATATATTTTTTGGTAAAAAACTTTGTTTAAAACCTTGTACATAAACGTTGTTTAAAACGTTGTATATATTTCTAACTGAATCTGACATTAAGAGCACTCTCTGAAATTTAGGTCACATACCTAATACAAATAATATATTTAGTTCTATTCTTGATATGTCATGAAGTGCATAAATAATTAACTAGATTTAATTCTGAAAACACTAGTTTACAAGATTTTTATTCCCTGTGAATTTTACACAGTTTTGGAGGTAATTTGATTTGTAGTTTTAAAGTGAACTGCTGTGTTGTGGTTGTCAGTTGTTTCTATATAGGTATGTCGTCGTATGAAAACAACAAGGTTTCAACTGTATAAATTATAGATTTGAGTTATAATTAATCAAAACTTTAAAATCATGAAACTTACCTTAAATTTTATAATTGAGTGGTGTATTATGCTGTGATGGGCTTATATTAGGATAAATTAGTAATTATAATACACATTTTGTTGATATTTTAAATATTAGCTAATGTAAATAATCAGTTGGAACTTAGATAACCCAAAAACCTATGAAAAGTAGTAGTACAACTGAGTTTTGCATTAAATTTACATGTTTTTTAGCTGTTTGTTTTAATAATTTGTACATAAATGCAATATTTTGCATAAATTATTATTAATCATTATTAAAATTGAAAATTAATAGTTGTTTCGCACAAGTATTCCTCATCAACCTCCATAATTTTGGTAAAAATCACAGGCCAAACTTTAGTGCTTACATAAGTTAATTATCATTAACGGAGTACCTGATTTTTAAGTGAGAAATTCCAATTAAACTTTGTTTTCAGTTAGAACTTCGTTGCGCTAAAAAAATTACAAAAAATACAGATAGAACAAGGTTGTATTGTAAATAAAATGAGCATTGTGCACAATATTTTTATTTTTTAAGTACGGGCAAAAAGGTAGGAAAAAGCTCTATTCAAAAATGCAAAAAAGTGAAAACCTGAAAAAATGTTAGTTGAAACCTTGTCCTTCTAATACGATGATGTAAAAATTTTAGTATCGACCGTAGCTATGGTTGACAGTTGAAAACCATTAATAGTTAAGAATTAAATTTCTGAATTTCCCTTCCGTTTTCGTTACCTAACCATAAAAAAGGAATAAATACCATAGCAAAAAGAACAAGTACCTAACTGACTAACAGGGAGGGGACGGAATGGTACTAATGACGTTTCTACCAGAGTTATTATTAGGTTTTATTTGATACATACATGTATGTATATTTTGTTAATTGTCTTTTTTTTGCAGTTCTGGTTCGGAACGGGCTCAAATGATTTAATAGAGATATGAGCGATTAGTTAATATAATAAAGTAATCTTATTTTAAATTTGAAGAGATTACCTTATTTGTTAAAAAGTTAAATAAACGTGGACGCCCAGTACCCGGAACTACTAGTAACTGAGGGTCCATGTTTATTTACTGTAACTTTTGAACAAATAATCTCTTCAAAGTAATGAAAGTACCTTATATTAGCTAAAAGTTTTTCTATATTAAATAATTTACGAGTCATGTAGTTTTTGGAACTCTTTCCTTAAAAATCGCTCTACCGAACGGTCGCGACCTAGCGACTGGGCTATTATCTAACTGGTTAAATAGAATAATAAATACTGACCTGGGGCTTCTCCATCATATGACAAGTTGGGAATCAACAAAGTTTGAGCGTCCACAATGACAATTGGATCAGAATCGATACCATGTACTCCCTTGAGTGGATCAATTTTTTGGGGTCGAGGAAACTCAAAACCTCGGGGGATTTTGACGTCGCCGAAGTTGACCTGGAAAGAACGAAAATGGATTAAGTTTATTGTTAGACGGTACACACGCATAGAAATTTTTAAAAATATTATAACAAATTGTTAGAGTGTCGATATTAACGTATTAAATATTTTTTTTTATATATTACCTATTACACCGTAAAAAGTATTTCCTGCAATTTAATTATCAGTACCAGAGTTTTAAAAGAAATGGTAAAATTTTTCCGAATTTTATGTCAAATTTTAAAATAATAAATATTGTAATAAGTAATTTAAAAATTAGATTTTAGCATATTCCGTCATCATCGTAAATATAAAGGGCAAATTTAAATTTTAAAGTCACTTAAATTTCCTATAAAACAGTAAAGAAATCGGTTTAAATTATACAAATTTTATAAATTAATCTTAATATTACCCTCTAATTTTACCCCCAAATTTATTTTATACAGTATGTCCCCGGATTGAGTTACAAAGAGGATTTATTTGCTATTTTTGATATCTCAAAAAAAGTCACTCCTGAGAACTTACCTGCTTGTTTTCCAACTTCCAAAACACTCAGCACTTTTTGTATAACTCTTACGGTTTATGAGATAATGTTTTTTTTTTCAAAATGGCGACTTTAAAATTTATCATTATCTCATGAACCGTAAGAGATACAAAAAGTTAAAATTTATCAATATCTCATGAACCGTAAGAGTTATACAAAAAGTGCTTAGTGTTTTGGGAGTTTAAAAACAAGCAGGGCATGTTATCCAAACTGACTTTTTTTAAGATATTAAAAATAAAATAAAAAATCCTCTTTGTAACTCCATCCGGGGACATACTGTATACTATGCAGTTGTTTAACATACAACCATAAACTTGTAAACATACAATATTAATATTGTAATATATTATAAACCTAAAATCCATATTTTAAATACCAAATATTAGAAGTGGATTTAAGAAGTAGATATACTATTATATTGTACTGTACTGCACTGCACTGTACTGTATCTATCTATTGTATTTACTACATAACATAATACTCTAAACAAAGCCATGTTATCTTTTACCAGTGATATTTTTATTAAAACTTTCCAATAAAAATGAATGTTTTAGATTTTAAGCTTTCACGGCCATTAAGATATAAAGAACTTTCACTTTCGGGTTTAGACCGTGTTAATGTATTTTCACTTTCCGACGTTTCGTCTCTTACTACTAGAGACATCTTCACGGATTAATCTGAAACTGAAACTGTTTCAGATTAATCCCTGAAGATGTCTCTAGTAGTAAGAGACGAAACGTCGGAAAGTGAAAATCCATTAACACGGTCTAAACCCGAAAGTGAAAGTTCTTTAAAAATGAATGTTAAGACATTTAATTTTTTTCTAGATATGTATTAAAATGTAAATGATTTTTAACAGAAATATTTCGGATATTTTTATTTTTAATCATATTAATTAATAAAATAGTTATTTTCTTAACTAGTGTATTAAGTGGATAAAATCACTTAATACACGAGTTGAGAATTTAATTTTATCCAACACCTTTTATTTTTAAATAAAAATCTATAATTTTGCGAAAAAGTATGTCAAAAATATTAAGATTAAGTTTTCTTAATACTAAAATAATAGGTAGCCATGGCCTAAGTATGCCTATTAAAAATAAACAATTGCTAGTTTTACATTTCTTACAAACGTCAAAATGGACGCGGTGATGACAGAATTTTTAATAAAAACAGTACTTTATTCAAAAACTAAAGAATAATTTGGGGTTTTCTTTAATTTGTATGGTTTAGTTAACGTGCTTCTATTTATAGAATAGTTATAATAATCAATAGGGTATGTAACTAATTTTGGGTGAGATCAAAAGCTGTACGTAAAAGAGTGGGTGAAAAATTTTTTAGTCACTAGTGGAAAAAAACTTACTTTTGACAATTAAAATAGTGCTCAAAACAAGTGTTTCTGTGAAGCTGTTGGATAAAATACATTTTAATTTTTTTTTAAATATAATTTTCTCTTGAGACTAGTATTACTACCACATATGTACATAATATGTCACATATTATGTGGTTAATTAATTAATTTGTTTGAAGTTGTATTATAAATTACATTTTATGGCGTATTTTCTATGATATTAATTAACTAGGTAGGTACACTCTGGTTTTATCAGTGAAAAACATTTAAACATAATTGCCTATAAAAACGGTAAAAATTTAATGAATAAAAGGTATATTCACGTATTAAAAAAATAATTGATATGATGATTTCTACATAATTATTATTTTATGATCTGACTTTTATCATAATTTTCCTTTTATTTTTTGTAATTTATTGAAAAGTAAATAAGAGTTTTTTTATTCGATTGATTCTAAAAGAGACACTTTTTGTTCATGTTTTTTACAGGCGAAAAGTTGAACTTTGTGGCCCTAGGGCCAAAAAGTTCTTTTTGCCCGCTAACTAAAATTTGTTATTTTTAAGCTTTTTAAAAGAAGATGCTTTACCTTTACTGTAATATTTATACCTTTAGGTCACTTTTGGTTTGAACTAACTGTTCTTTTTGACCAGATACAGTTATTATAATCATTTCATACAAAATAAAAATTTCTTCTACAACATAACCTCAAAATGTAGTTCTGATTAATCTGTATTCATCCAATAAAATAAATTAAAAACACAAAATTTCAATTGGAAAAAAAAATTCAATATTTACAATATTTATAGAACGGTTCATAAGTATTACTATTTTCATAACAGACACATCACCAAGCTATAGGTTTTTAATTTGAAAATGAAACCGCACGCAAAAAAAACGATTCAATTGTTTTTATAGTGATTTGATTGGATAGCAATTTGTCATGGAAAACTAGATAAGTAATAAGACACTAAAAAGAAATACTTTTTGAAATTTAAAATTAAGTATATTTTAATAATTTATTATAATTAGTAACAATCGAATAAAAAATATTGTATAATACACGGGCAAAATGTTAAATTTCGATTTCGTAGGTTTATTAAAAGTCCAAACCTAAGTCAATCTGACAGTATATTTACCTAATTAGGTAATCCCATTTTGAAGGAAATTTTCAGAGTTTTTGATGTAGAATCACCCCTTAAAAGGAGCGTAGCTATTTTTAAATTACCGTGTTTAATTAGGGTTAGAAGTTGGTATTCCCAAAGAAATTTTCTAATTAAATTGCAAATAAAACAATACAAATTTCAAAACTTTGTATAAACTTCAAAAACTTGAGGTATACACTTTATGGTACCATAACCTAAATTATTTAAATAGGATTGAAATTGAGGTGACTAAATTTAATTAAAGGCCTTAATGAAAATAGAAATACCCCTTAACCCTTTTATTAGGCCTCTCAAGCGAAAGTAATTGACAATCTGACTTTAAACCGATTATATAGTAGGGTATTTCAAAAAATACCTTTTTTTAAAAGAGTTTAAAAGTTCGTCATAAAAATACCAAAACAAAATTCTGTGCCAAACTTAAATTAGGATCCGCGTTATTTAAAAATTGAAAAAGAAAATAAATAAAAATTATAATTTTTTTATAAGGAACGATTTGTAATCTTTCATATCGTATTGTGAAAAAAACATCAAATTTTTTTGTTTGTTTAACAAGTTAAGTGCAGGCGGTGCACCGCGGTGCACGCTTAACTTTGATTATTGCATCTGGATAAAATAAATATATTATCTGTGTGTCACGTGCACCTCCGGCAGTTAAACTATATAACTGCACAAATAACATATATAGATATATATATATAGATTAATTTATACCAGATCCTGTTATTATTTAAATATGTATTGGGACCTTATAAATATATATTGAATTTGTATACGGTACTCATGGTGTTAAATAATCTTATTTTTTTCTAAAACGTCGAGAAAATAAGCAAAGATAAAATGACGTCTGTCTGTCTGTCTGTCTGTCTATCTGTCTGTATCCACGATAACTTAAGAACGCTTTAAGCTAGAGGAGCAGGAGCACCTATTTCTATTTTGATTGATAAAGCCAAATATTGCACAAATTCTTTCAAAAACTAATAATTTTCTTTGAAAACGGGATCAGATTAGATCCCGAAATGTTAGAAGTTAACTTTTATTCAGTTTTTCGTTCTTTTTTTATTATTTTAACGATTTATCAAGAATTTTATTCAAAATTCTTTATTTAGGCAACATTTTTAAACTTTGGTAAGGTATTGACTAATAATATTTTTTAGGTAAAAAGATATAGCAAATAAGTATTATTTTAAACGCAATACCTTACCAGCGCATCTAGAAATAGGTGCGCCTGATAAGAACATTTTAATTTTATTTTCTGTTTTAGATTTTTTATTGATATATCATTGAGGCGAAATGACTCAAATTAATAATACTGTAAAAATTACTAAAATCTCCAAACTTATCTGCACATTTTCGAATGTGCGGTGGAACCGTAGAGTTGTTACTTTATTTATTAAAATGTTCTAAAATGATAAAACTTTTTGTAAGTTGTCGGGAGAATTTAAATTTAAACTAAAAAGATTCTTAAGGAAGTTCATGACAGTCTGAACCTATAATCCCTATGGTAATAGTAAACTTGTTTTTCAGAAAATTTCCATTTTAAATTTAAATCGTTCGAAGAATACTCACGAAAATGGAGCTTAGTTTTTCTAGAGGTTAACATGAATAATTACAGAGAAAAAAGTCTCTTTTGGAAATGAGTTATTGTTTCTACATACCCACTGATTATTTTATTTTTGTGATAGGGCGAAATGGGGGAATACCGATCAGTGAGTAATACCGCGCAATAATTTTTATAAATTTAACTTTATATTTACAAAGCTAGTAGTGCATTTGTGAGAGCTATTTCTATCTAATTTGTGTATTTGCTCAATATACGAGGGGAAATTTATTTTATTGATAAAATACAATGGTTTTAATGCCAAAGAGGCATAAGTTGGCTCACCATCAACATAAATTTTTAACGAGGTTTATCAAAAAGTATCTGTGTTTTTGCTATATCTTAGTCTCAATATACGAGGGGAATTTTATTTTCTTGATGGAATCTATTGGTTCAAAGTCCAAAAAGGATAATTTGACTCACCACCAACATTATTTTTTTTCCAAGGGTTATCAAAAATATATATATCTCTGTCTATGTATTTGCTATGTCTTAGCTTTAATATATAAGGGAAAAAGTATGTTTTGATGGAATCTAAGGTTTTAATGCCAAAAGGACATAATTTGGCTCACCACCGACATTAATTTTTTACGAGGGTTATCAAAAAGTCTAACTTGTTAATTTTGACAATAAATTTTTTTTAGATTCCATCAAAAAATAAATTGCTTTTTGTATAAATAGCAAATACACAAGTTAGACAGAAATGTATATTTTTTATAACCCTCTTAAAAAAATTGACGTTTATGATGAGCCAAATTATCTCTTTGTGCCACTAAAACTAAGACCTGGATATAGCGTCCCTAAGTTTAGCCCAATATATCTTTTTTGTTTTTGGGGGGATTTTTTTCCAAATTTTGTGCGATTGATCTTTTCAATAAAAGTGTTTTTTCCTGAAAAAATTAAGTTAATCGAACTTTTTCTTCTACTATTTTCGATTTTTTTAAGTTGCCCCGCATATCTTTTTAGTTTTGCAGGGATCCTTGTCAATTTCAATATGCTTTGGGCCCTGAGCAAGGGGACGATTCTATATCACAAAACATGAAAAACCAACACAGGAACATATGTCTAGAAATAAGCCCTAAGGGAGTTACGGCCCTTCGAAGATGGACATATTGAATAGGGAAGAAGAAAAGCATCAATAAAATTTGAATACAGCAGCAAAAAAGCATTCTTTATAAAAACACATAGATTTTATATTAAAGTCCTGAGCCTTTTAAAAAGTAACATTTTTGGTGGCACAGAATTTTACTTCTTCTTACTTAACTGCATTTTTGAAAACGGTTGCTCCTACATTGGACACTACATGATATTTTTTATGTATTTTTACTCAAGGAATCCATATTTTTTACAAAAAATTAAAAAAATACAAGTAAAATAGTTTGGGGCAAAAATGTGTTAAGCCTCCAGTTTGTCTGCCTAGGCACGGCTCTGGGCAGATTCAAAGAAATGAATTAACATAAACTTATTGCCATTATTAATACTAGTATACAAGCAAAACCTCGTCTCTCTAGCTCAAAGGATACCAGAGTTATTAATTAAAATCCTTATTTTTAGTACGATTTTAAAGGGTCGTAACTCTCTTACGGTTCGTTTCCGGATCTACAGGGTGTTCCAGAACTCGCGTAGAGAAATTTTAGAGGTGATTCTACATCTACATCTACATCTCTTTTACTCTATTAACCACAGTAACGAATTTTTGTACATGCCTTAACATTTTATGTAATTTTTATTTGGTAATTTTAACCAGGGACGTGCAAAATGGGGGGGGGCTATGTCACTTTTTTGCCCCAAACTTTTTATCTGTATTTTTTTTTACATTTTCTTAATAAAATATGATTTTTTAGTTAAAAATACATAAAAAAGGTAACCGTTTTCGAGAAAATTGCATTAAAGAGTTCTATTCTACATTAAAAAGTGTAAAAAAAAGTTCTCATACACAAATGATCACAAATGGATTTTAAGGAAGCTACGCCCACTTAGGAAGGGTTACTTGTAAGACCCGGTAGTACTCTTAAAACTGAATTTCAAACCTAGGTGTATAGGGACTTTTTTTATAATTTTTGATGTTGAATTATAAAATTTTTTATTGGCGCAATTTTTGGTTCCTATTTTTGATACTCAGAACGTGAAAAATCTCTTTAAATTTCTTTAACTGCAATTTTCTCGAAAACGGTAGGTTTTATGGTGTTACACTAAGAGTACCTTTTTTCATGTATTTTTAACTAAAGAATTATATTTTATTGAGAAAATGTCAAAAAAATCAGATAAAAAGTTTGGGGTAAAACAGTGACATAGCTCCCCCATTTTGCACGTCCCTGGTTAAAATTACCAAATAAAAATTATATAAAATAATAGCCTTTATCAATGCTAAAGCATGTGCAAAAAATCGTTACTGTGGTTAATAGGGTAAAAGACATATTAAATAAAAACTCTTTTTTAGGGGTACTCTCAGAAGGGCCGTAGCTCCCTTAGGGCTCGTTTTCGGACCAACCTTTATAGGGACTTTTTTTCATATTTTTGTATGTAGAATCACCTCTAATATTTCTCTACGCGAGTTTTGGAACACCCTGTATATTCCTATGCTGGTTTTTCATTTATTTACAAAAGAGTGAAACACCAGGGTGTAACGCACATTGGTGCAAAAATGTTTAATTCTGGATAACATTATTAATTTCTCGAGGTTTAAAGTGGACGTAAAATACTCCTCTGCTGTGAAGCTGTAAGGAGTATAATAAAGAAAGTAGGTTTTTAAATCTTCACTTTTAAATATCATTATCCTATAATTGGGGTATTGCAGAAATTATTGATTCTATGAATAGCATAGCAAAAAAATATTGAGAGAATATTATGTAAACAATTTATTATATAATAAAATTAATAATAATGCAAATTAATATTAAAACAAATAACTTAAACAAATTGATGTTTTTCAAATAAAAAAAATACTAAAAAAAGTTTAGTACATTTGGTAATTAAAATAAAATGCTAGTTTTTAAAGATAATCAAAATTATAAAAAATGTGAATTTCAAAGCATATAAATTTATGCAGACCCAAATATACAGGAAAGTCCAAAAGTCAGCCCCTCTTCTAAGTTTTGAACGAATTGAAATATTGACTTATATCGTTTAAAATTAGTTTAAAAGTATAATTAACGTTTTTAAATTGTCAAATTAATAAAAATAAATAAAATGTTTAATTTTCTTAAAAGAAATTTTGATGAAAATTTTCATTTTCAACGCCATTTTAAACTCTTAAAAAAGGCTTAAAAATAAAAAATAGAAGTATAGAAGAATTATAAAAGCTTAAAATATTGTATTACGCGACGCCCTTTCTATTTAAAAACATATCCATTAATTCTCTATGTCCTTATTTTTAAAGCGGAAATAACAAATATATGGAAAAAGACAATTAAAGGTCGATATACCAGCACCATCCAAGTGTCAAATAATTCCTACATTTATTTGGTCAAATTCTTAGTTAGTTTAGTGTTAATGACTGGGCAAACCATTCACGAGTTTTATTTACGTGTTTAAAATTTGAAGTCGATATCTCAACTTGTTCGTTCACTGTATATTTAAATATTATTTTTAATGATATATCAGCAGTACTCGGCTAATTTCCAGTACTCGCATAGGCGCCGCGTCGACTCTAGCGTTGACGCTAGGTTTTAAATATTTAAATTTTTATTTCTTTTTATCTTAATTTTTTTTAATGATTCCATTTAAACGAGTAAGGTGGGAAAAAAAGTTATCGATAAATAAAAATTAAAAACTTTCGTATTCTTAAAACATAAAAATCGAATATAGTTTTTTTCTTTGAAAAACCCCGATATATACAGTGCGTGCATTAAGTCTGGAATCACCCGAATAACTTTTTAGTTACAAGTAAAATACAACAATCCTCAGACAGGTCGATTTATATTTTTAATTCTGCAAATTTTGGTGTAAATAAAGTTATCAAAATTGGCACCCCCTTGCACCCTCACCCCCCAACTTTTTTTTTCAAATAGCAACCTACCCCTTGTGATACATCATTGGAAAGGTAATTTAATAAGCTTTCCAACAGTGTATAATAAAGCCTAATTTGTTAAAGGGTCTATGAAAAAACGCATGTTTTATTTAAACATTGTTTGTGTGAAATATTACGCATAATATGGTAATTGTTGCCCTATTTCCTACTTGGCACCTTCCTGAGAATCTAAATAAGGTTGTTTTAAACTTATTGTAATATTTTATACACTGTTGAAAAATGCAATTTTTTTTTTCTTTTTATTGACCAATTTTATGTTTACTATTTAATCGATTTTAATCCCATTTTTTTACTGTCCACTGTCAAAGAGCTGAAGGACATAAATTTGAACATTTATAGTGAACTAAAGTTATACTTTACATGTCTTTATAATAAACTAAATTGTGCATTTTATCATTACCCCTTTTCCAAATTAGGCTTTATTATACACCGTTGGAAAGCTTATTAAATTACCTTTCCAAAGAAGTGTCACAAGGGGTAGTTTGCTATTTGAAAAAAAAAAGTTGGGGGGTGAGGGTGCAAGGGGGTGCAAATTTTAATAATTTTTATTACACCATAATTTGCAAAATTAAAAATAAAAATCGACCTATCCGAGGGTTTTTGTGTTTTACTTGTAACTAAAAAGTTAATCGGGTGATTCCAGACTTAATGCACGCACTGTATATACAGAGCGGTCCAAAAGTCACCCCCCCCCCCCCTCTTAACTTTTGAACCAGTTTAGATATCGACTTCAAATTTGGAACTTTTAAATAAGACAACTTAAATTATCTTTTAGCATATATTTAATACTTTCAGCTCTTAAATGTGGGCACATTTTTTTAAATGGAAAGGGGGGTCGTGTAATACATCATTTTAAAGCTTATACAATTCTTCATTTAACTCCATATTTTTGAATTAAAAAAAAAATTGAGTTTAAAATAGGGTTGAAAATGGGTATTAATGTGAAAATTCCTCTAAAAAAAAAAACAAATAATTTTTTAAAAATGCCCAATTTCATTATAAAAAAATGTTAATTATACTTTTAAACTAATTTTAGTTGACATAAATAAAAATTTATAAAAAAAATCGAATGTTTTAGCACAAAAAATTGAAAAATCAAAACCTTAAAAAACATTTTTAAAAAATTTAAAAATGTTAGTTCAAATAGAGAATTTTATAATCTTTAAAATGATGTATAACACGACCCCCCTTTCCATTTAAAAATATGTCCCTCCATGCCCCCCTGCCCACATTTTAAGAGCTGAAAATATCAAATATATGCTAAAAGATAGTTTAAGTTGTCTTATTTAAGAGTTCTAAATTTGGTCGATATCTCAACTCGTTCAAAAGTTAAAAGGGGGGATTGACTTTTGGACCGCACTGTACATATCTATAGTTAATATGTTGTGTATAACAAATTAGTCGTCAAAGGTTTCGATTTAGTGACCTTTATAAAAATTTCCTTCATAATTCGGAAAAATTATTCCGTAAGCCTATGTTTCTGTGTTTATTTTCAACGTTGATGAGTCATAACTGAGTATACTTCAACTACTGTATATCAGTACTACGTATTGGATTCGCATATTTATTCAAAGTAGTAATAAAATTTACGATACAGGTATTAATATCTATAGTATATAAGTAGCAATTTAATTTATTTTCATCATAAATAAATACTTAAATTTAAAAATAAATTAAAGTAATATAAATATTTATAATTTTAGGTAAATTAAAAACAATATAAAATATTATTCATTAGAATAGAATTAAAATATTTTATTATTACAAATTAACAAGCTTTGGCGATTTATAATTTAAAGTACTTTATATTTTTTAATTGAATAAAATAAACTAAATGCTACCGCTATTCCAAAATTCTTTTTAGTTACCTATGTAAAAAAAAACTGCTAGGTACTGTCCTCTTTTACAAAGCATAATTTTATAATTTTTAGGTAAATCCACTAATCCCCACAAAGGGTGAGGTCATGAGGAGTCCTTTAGTTTCATCTTTTTATATTTTTTGCTCTGACACTCATGACTAGAAAAATTTAAAACTCTTAAGTCAAGTCTTGAATCTAAAACAACATTTTTGCATATATTTATGCAAAAATGTTGTTTTAGATTCAAGACTTGACTTAAGAGTTTTAAATTTTTCTAGTCATGAGTGTCAGAGCAAAAAATATAAAAAGATGAAACTAAAGGACTCCTCATGACCTCACCCTTTGTGGGGATTAGTGGATTTACCTAAAAATTATAAAATTAATTTAATATTTTCAGTTTTTTAATGTGGACAGGGGGCATGGGGGATTTTTTTTAATGGAATGTGTAATATATCATTTCAAAGCTTATAAAAATCTCTTTGACCATATATTTTAATTTTTTTTTAGCGTCTAAAAAAATAAAAAAATATACTTAAATGTACATTTTTTTGCAGGTTAAAATGAGAAGTTCGCATTAAAAACCAAATATATCCACTTCTATAAAACTTTCAGGAAATGAAAAAAAAAACGTTTCAAATCTTTATTTAAAAAAGTAATATTCCGTAAAATCAATTTTATTTAATTGGTTTAATTTAACAAGATAATGTATATATATATTTTTTAATTTAACATTATTATATTTGGTTTTAAACACAAATGAGTCACATTTTTCCAAAAATATGTTTTACTTTTGGAAAAATTATCAAACTGACTAGTCGAGATGAAACTTTTTTGTGTGACATACAAAAAAAAATGGAACTTCAACCAACTAGACTTATCAATACCTATGTATTTTGAGCCGCTGAATCCGAATCTGGGGTCGGAATTTAAAAATTAGCTCCTATTTTCAAGAAAACCTTAAAAAAAACTTTTTTGCAATTTTTCGTACAATAAAAGTATATTTTTTGAGGTTATGTGAGCTAAATTCCGACTTTGGATTCGGATTCAGCGGCTTAAAATATATAGGAATTGACTAGTCGAGTCTATAAAACACAAGTCGAGTCGCTCGGAGATTTTTGTTTTTTGTGGCTGTCATTAATCATATCCCAAGTGGATTAGTTACTGCTGAAGACTAAGGTTTTTCACGTTTTTTTGTTAACACGCACTGATAAAAATAATTTATTTGGATATGGCCAATTAAATAATTTAGTTGTGAGTAACAAATTTTATTCGAGTCAAATAAATATTTAGTTCATGTAAACAAATATTTTAATTTCAAAATGATTTATTAATGAGAACAAAATAGTTTATTTGACAAAAATAAAATTTATTTGTCACAACCAAATAATTTAATTGGCCATATCCAACCAAACATTTAGTTGATACAAATAAACTGTTTTATCAGTGCGGAAACTCAAAAATAACATATCCGATATATCTCAATTTTCAGGAAAAATCTAGTTGAAAACAAATCACATCAAAATTAAAAAAGAGGAAGAAAAGTCCGATAAACCAGGGATAAACTATAAACTTTTACTCAAAGTGATACAATTATTTGGGTATACACTTTAGAAAATTACGTTCCCAAACAAAATAGGGATAGGGGACGTTATTTATCAAAAAAAAAAAAACATTAAAAACTCCACAAAAAGTATAATAAACTTAAAATAAAAGTACTGTGATTAATAGCAATATTTATGTTACCGGAATGTAAAAAATCTGGCAATGTGCGAAATGACTAGATATTCCGCAAACTGACCAATATGCAAAATCACTACAACTTTGGGTGATCTGCGAATTTACTACGTTATTTTTGGTAAGCATAATGACTGGGGAATTGGTCAGTTTGTGAAATATTTAGTCATTCGTATATTGCCGGTAACATATATAAACAAATACTAGCTTAAAAAAAACTAACGAGAGAAACGTAATAATATTTTACTATCAACTGAAGATTATACCATGGAATGCGAAACAACACACATCTTCAAGGCTAGTTTATTCTTAAAAATCTGCAAGATAATAGTGCAAAAATATTTTTATTAATAGAGGCTATAGAAAGTTTTTTAATTTGTTGTAATTAAAAACTATTGAATTTAAATGATATCGTTGTGTAATGTGTAATTATAAATAATAAACTTATTTTTTTACCTGTTTTCTTTATAATTATTAACAATTTTATCTGTTATTATTATGCAAAATTCTAATTTGGTGGCGGGGAACAATAAATAGCATTGTTATTTTCCCGCTGAATTGGTGCTGCATAAATGATTTTTACTGACTATTCTACAAACTTATAATAGACCAATCAAATCTCTTAATTTTTTGACTTTTAACCAATCAGATTCAAATTACACTGATAATTTCACGTATGAAATTATCTAAACCACGGATATCTTAATCAATTTTAAAACATATCATTCAAAGTAAATGTAGGAAAAGCTTACCTTTTGCAACGACTTTGACAAAGTTTAAAACCATATTTTAACATTTTTGTTAGCTAATGCAAACAATTAATAAGCTTATTTTGCCACTTTTCACATTAAATATTAAATTTTAACAGTATTTTATATAAAATCAGCCACAAAACGCAACCTTTAATGCTGGCTCTTTTATTCCGTTTATGTCAAAACATGCAAAATTAAAATGTTAAACATAGCAATGTTGTCAGATTTGTTTTACAATTTATTAAGTTTTAATTAATTATAATAATAATTAAGCCACGGAGCAGTATATTTTTCAAGAACATAATGTAACTGTTTTTTCTGATTATTTATTTTCTTATGCCCAACGCAATATCTTGCAACGTCGGAGCACCACATAAACGTTCAAACAGTTGCTATAAGCGTGCGCTTTTCAAAAATTTAAAAATATTGCAATCCATGTCTTGGTACGGAAAACTAAATAATTTGAGGTAAGCTCTAGTTAAACCTAATTATATGCAATAAACATTTGAATAAAACCTACTTTTTTTTGATATTTAGTTTGTAAAATAGTGTAGCTAAATATCACTCGAGGTCTTGCGATTTTCAGAAAATTTTATTATGGTCTCATAAAATAATTTTCTCTAAAGTAATTTTTTTCGTTTATTTTTCGCTAAAAGCTCTCGAACTTCGGTCTCGAGCTTTTAATGACGAAAAATATACTCAAAAAATTACTGAGTAAAATTATGTTATGGGCCATAATAAGATTATCGAAAATTTCATTACCTTTTGTGATATTACTGTCGAAAATTTTGTATAGAACTGCATACAAACGTACACTCATAAAAATTATTATTTATATTTATTTGGATATTTGGCGTAGGCCAATTTAATTATTTGATTGTGAGTAATATATTTATTTTATAAAATAATTAAAAAAAGCTTATAATCGACTTCACGTTAATTTTATTGTTGAAAACAATTAGTGTGACCGCGGTTTCGCTATAATAGATATAGCATCTACGGACTTAAATACATATAATGGGACATCTTTAACATTCTGGTCATAAATAACACTAAGGACATTACAGAATTAATAAATTAGGTTACAAATTAAAAATATGCATTTTCAGTGACATGAATTAGGTTATGTTCTAATTTAATTATTTTATAATAAACCACTTCACTATAAGAAGTTCAGACGTTCAGAACCATGAATGAATTTTCAAACTGGATATTTATTTTAGTCAAAATATTTATTAATGGGAATAAAATAGTATACTATTACTCCCAACCAAATAATTTAATTGGCCAAATGCTACCAAATATTTTGTACGCGCAATACAAAATACAAATAAACTCTTTTATAGTGTATAAAATATGTATATAAAAATAAACAAAAAGTTTCACTGATTTTGTTTACCTTAAATAGTATTCAATTTTAGTCTGATTCCAAAAAAATCTACTTTCCAACACTCCAGCCATCGAAGACATTTTAAAGCGTCCCGACGCCTATCCCTTACCCTCCAGGGTGTCACAGTTGTGACTTTGCTTCTTTATTTTTTCTTTAAAGCAATATTAATCCAAAATACTTTTATAGACTTTCTATGTATGCAAACAAATATGCAAATTTAATTCAGTATAATACAGCTCTCAAAAAACTCTAAGGAAACAATAACTCGAGCAAAAACTAAAAAAAAATAGATTATTTTTTATTTTTGTTTCTTCTTTTTAGGCATAGCAAATATAAAAAACACAATTTAATCGAAAAATTATCATTAGTTTAGTCCCGGGAGGGTAAGGGCTATAGCATTGGACGTCTTTGGGACTGTTCAAGAATGACGTCACCTATTTTTGACTCCCCCTCCCCCCTTCGTCACATTTTGTCACTTTTGCCTAGACCCCCCTATAAAATACAAAAAAATGACGGCATCTTTTGGCAAACCCCCCCCTTCCCCACTGCGCCTATTTTTTTTAGATATGATCCCATTATAATAATAATACTTTTTTCTTTTATTTAAAAAAGCGTCTACGAACAAAAAAAACTAGGATCTCATTTAAGCAATTATATTTTCCATATACTAGGAACTAAAGATTAATGAACTATACTATTAAACTTTTTTATTTAAAATATATATAAAAATTATAAAAAATTAAATACGGGTTTAATATATTTTAAAACTTTTAAACCTATAGGTTAAAACAATAAATCAACAAATAAAGCAAAATCTTGGGTATAACTTAGCTTTGAACAGGCCCTTTAGGCCCAAAGCTCCTAGTGGTTAAATCTTATTTTAAGGAATAGGAAAAAAATAATTATAATTTTTTGTAGAGCGACACCTAAAGTAAAATATACTCCATTCTTTTATGTCGTAGTTTTTTTATAAAAAATCTAGGTACTATAAGTATTTTCACTAAAATTATTTAAAAATACGTACACAATTTTTTAAAGGTGATGTCACTTTTGGCCAGACACCCCTCCCCCCTTCATCACTTTTCGTCACCTTTTGACCAACCTCCCCTGCCCCCTATGGAGGTGAATTCTTGAACAGCCCCTTAGGGTCTAGTTATGACAAAATATATACAAAGAATATACCTATACCATGCTTTCTATAGATCTTAAATATCTCTTTTAGTTTTTGAGAAATTAGCCCTGGTAGTTTTAACTGAAACGCCCTGTGTATGATACATACCGCAAACTCCTCGCACCAGACATAAAAGATCTTAATATCCTTCAGAGTTTTGCCTTCTGGAAGAGATAGAGTTACACCCTCTTTACGGTATCTCCTTATAACGTCACCGCTGTTGTTTTCATCCCTGAGACGGAATCCTGCACTGTTTGGTGTCCTGCCAGTGCTGGCATAGAAATATGCGGCTGAAACAAAATGTATTTAATTAAAGAAAAACCTTGGCATAAAAAAAGTATTGAGTAACTTGAAAATCAGAAAAAAGGTATTCTCTCACTGGGATTTGAACTTCTGCCCTAAGATTCTTAATAAAAAAAAATAAAAGACAAATGGGCCCATGGGATCAATATTTTTTTAAAAATCTAAAGTTTTTCAAGTGAGTTACTCTAAACATACAATTTGTAAGATACGACTTAATTTTCAGGAAATCAAAAAAACGTTTTACCTTAAAAAAATGTAATATTCTGTAAAAGCATTTTCATTTAACTAGTTTAATTAAACAGGGTAACGTATAATTTTTAACAAATTGCAAAAAACATTGAATATATTTGGTTTTGAACACAATTTTTTTCAAAAATATTATTTATTTTTTAAAAAATGATCAAACTAATTCAAACAAAAATAACTTTTTTACTCAAAATTAAAAGAGTATTTTTTTCCTTAAAATTAACAAAATTTTAACTTTTGAAAAATGTATCAAGCGTTCTTCGCAAACTCATAGTTCTTTTTTGACTTCATGAGTTTCATTTGGGGTTTCATTTTCCTCCATGGTACCTTCGATGTTTGCTTCTGATCACAAAATTTGGATATAACTGGTTTTGCTCCAAAACCCCAAAGGACTACATATCGATACCCCGAAGCAACAAAGCCGTAACTCATATATTGTCATTTTTCATGACAGCTAAATTTCTAAAATATATTTTTTTTGTTATTTAAGAGTGGGAAATGATTGAAGTGGAAAAGGAAGTCATGTGATACATCATTTGAAAGCTTATAAAATTCTCTATTACACTGTATAAGTATTTATTGTTTATTTATTGTTTGTTTCTGATAATATTCAAGTTTAGAATTTCTTACTTTAGTGTTTTTAGGTAAACTTTTGGTTAAAATGACCTGTGGAGAAATCTGAGTAGTACCACCATGTGTGTCTTTTTTCAAGGGATTTACTTATGAGAATAACTCAAAATAGGTCTAACTTGAGTTACATCCTTGTTGCATGGGAGTGTCGATATATTTCTTATGGGAAATGGCCCCTTGTTAAATTTGTTGAAATTAAAATATGTTAGAGTTCTCAACTGACTGATTAAAAGTCTCCATGGGCACAAAGCTCTACATCTTATAGTTTTCAAGCTAGAGCTTAACAAAAATGGCATTTTGTGGGAACATCTTTTGATATAACTCCCGAACGAAACAAGATTTTCAGAACTGGAACTGAGTTACTTAGAATAATAACAACTTCATTTTAGTATACGAGTATGAAAATGCCATTTTTGTTAAGCTCTAGCACGAAAACTATAGGACAGAGCTTGATGCCCATGAAGACTTTTAATCAGTCAGTTGAGGACTCCAACATACTTAAATTTCAGAAAATTTAACCGGGGACCACTTTCTATAAGAATTGTACGTCGTCCTTTACCTAACGATTTTAATAGTTTTTAAAAATTTAAAAATTGCATTATGATCAAGAATGAGTACATAAATCGATAGGCCTCACAAAGAAGATTCGAAAACCGCCAAAACATGATTTGGTGTTAAAAGTGGAGATATAATTTATTTTGACGCGAACTCCTCATTTATAGTATACCTGTATACAAGTTCGCATTTAAGTATAATAAAATTTTATGTTAATTGTACAATCCTGCATTTGCTAATGGAACCTTATGCCTAAGTAACATTCATGTTTAGTTTTATCTTTAAGTATTAACATTAATATACCTGAAAAGATTCTTATCAAATGCGTTTCTCGATAATTAAAGTTTGCATTATCATTATTAAAAAAAAGCTCCCAACTCGGTTAAAAATTAGTATATTACATAACTAGAGTGGAAAGTGACATATGTGTGGGAAATACATTTTCCAACGAAGTATGTACACTATTTTTTCTACGATTCTGGAAAATTTTAAAGTTTCTTAATTTAATATTTTCTAATTTTTATTACTTACGCAAAGAATTTTTGAGAAAAGGAAAGCATACAAAGCAAAAAATAGCATACAAATTTATGTATGTAAAACAGAAAATATGATTTTCTTTTACTTTTAGTTTTCTTGGTTTTTAAATTTAATACAATATTATATTATTATCTAGTACCTAGCTGTTTAATGGGTTGCCTATAACCCAAGCAAGATCCCTATTTTCTTTGAAAGTAGTCCCCCAAAGACAAAAAAGTTATGGGGGGTTGAAAAAAACTATTTTCAAAAAAAAAAAAAAAACTCGTAAAAACAAATAAAAAAAAATTGTAAAATTTTTGTTGTTTCACTTTTCTTATGGTTTCTCAAAAAAAAAAAACGTTTTTTAAGAAAAGATTTTCTTTTGAGAAAAAAAAGTTTAATTTTTAATTGTTTTTTTTATTTTTTTTTAAGTATTCAAATACTTAAAAATGGAAATATGCAAATTGAAAAATGCAATACACCATTTAAATTTAACAATTCGTTTTTTAAGAAAAGATTTTCTTTTAAGAAAAAAAAGTTTAATTTTTTTACATTTTTTTTTTGTTTTTTTAAGTATTCAAATACTTAAAAATTCAAATGAGAAAATGCAATACACCGTTTACTGTAAATATTAAATATTGGTATGGGTAGCATTATATATCTTTACAGCTTGTTTAGGTATACCTATAGCTACAGCTTAACAAAAACCTTATCAGTTTGCGACTTTTTTGTCGAGAAGCAAATACTCGTAAATTCTAGTAAAAAATGGGTGTTGTTCCTAGGTAATTTATTCGTGAATTTTTTTTTCGAATCTAAATTTATTGAATATTATTGATCATTTAGTAACTGCCCTCATTAGTATTAGTATTAGTATTCCACGTCAACAGATGTCAATCATTGCACCATTATGGTGCATAAAAAAATTATTGGTGTGTATATATTAAAAAAATAAAAAACAGCACTCGAATATTAATGTTTAAAATCAAAAACTTAAACTCTAAAGTCAAAACATAAAACCCAAAACTCAAAAAAAAAGGAAAATAAACTCGAAACTCAAAAATATATTAAATCTAATGCAAAGTATATAAAGTAGTATACTAATATGGGCAGTTACTAAATGATAACTTAAGAACGCTTTAAGCTAGAGACTTGAAATTTTGGCATACAGGTATGTTACCGAAAATTATCGCTCGGGATTGTTTTTGATAAACATTGGGGTGGGGCAAGGGGGACAAGGGGGGCAAAAAGTCCAAACACAAAAGCCAAAACTCAAAAAAAAAAACGGAAAATAAAACTCGAAACTCAAAAATATGTCAAATCTAACGCTAAGTATATAAAGTAGTATACTAATATGGGCAGTTACTAAATGATCAATAATTTTCAATAAATTTAGATTAGAAAAAAATAAAAATTCGCGAATAAATTACCTTACAACACCGATTTTTTATTAGAATTTACGAGTATTTACTTCTCTTGAAAACAATCGCCAAAAAGGTTTTTGTTTAGATGAAGCTATACGTATACATAAACAAGCCGTGAAGATATATAATGCTACGCATACCATTATTTAATATTCACAGTAAATGTTTTTTTGCTTATTCCCAAAAAAAAATTAAAAAAAAAATTTAACTTTTTTCTTCAAAGAAAATCTTTTCTTAAAAAACGAAATTAAAAAAAAAAACAAAAAAATAAAAAAATATATCATTTTTTTAATTTGTTTTTACGAAAAACGAAAAAACAAATAACAATTTTTTTTTTTTGAAAATAATAGTTTTTTTTTTAATTTCTTTGAAATGGTTAACCCCCATAACTTTTTTGTTATTGGGAAATTACTTTTAAAGACAATAATTCATAGAACCTAATTTTTCCTAAAAATTTTGAGTCGATCGGATAATTCGTTTTTGAGTTATCGTGTAAACAAAAAACGTGACATCGGACGGACGGACATTTTCAAATTCAATGTTTTTTATTTTTTCAAGAATCACATTTGTATCCGAGAGTTTTTTGTTTAGCCTAAAAGAAGGTTTTTATTTTGAGTCTATTTATATTGACGTCAATCAGGACGAATAAGAAATCCCAAGGTATAACCAGCTCTCACGCAACTTATTTTCTAACGACCCGTACGTATTTATTTTAGTAGGCTTTAATTATTGTCCAATTTTCACTTTCTAATTGAAAACATCATTATTTTAAAATAAAGCATTAATAATAATAAGTATTTTAAATGAAATAATTATAATTTTAAGCTAAAATCTTTTTATTTTATGTAATAAATAATAATAATTATAAATTACACTGCTCGTCAATAAAATATATTTTTTCTTTAAGCGTACTAAAATGTTGATATTTTATAACTGAACACACTAGTTGGAAGTGATCTATTTTTTTACAGTAAAAAAATGAGTTCATTGTTGTACGCCGTAAAGAAAAGTTAGTTAGCAAAACCACCACTGGCGGCAGCACTCTTTGACTTTGATGACAGCCATACTTAAAACTTGTTTGTTTATTATGTAAACAGGTGGTTGACTCGAGATTCTGTGCAAAAACCTTGTGTGAAATTGATTAAAAATGATTGAAGAAGAATATGTGGTTTATACACCTACAAATCTCTCCGAAATTGCAAATGCTACATTACTACTACTACTACTACTACTACTACTACTACTACTACTACTACTACTACTACTACTACTACTACTACTACTACTACTACTACTACTACTACTACTACTACTACTACTACTACATTAATAATTTTTTTAGATTTTTTTTCTTCAAAATTGATGATATTTTCAGTATTTTTAAAAAAATTATTTTGGAAATTTTGCACCAAAAGTTCCAAATAGTTAATACATGGTGTATTATCATGTTAAGACTAATTATTTAACACTTTCATGTAAAATTTTTAATATTTACACACAAAATATTAAAAATATGAATAATTTTGAAGAAAAAAAATCTTCAAAAAAAAAAAATTAATAAATTAATAGTTACACAATTAAATAGATAATTATAAGCTCTTTAAAATAGTTTATCACGAGACCTAGGGTGCCATTTAAAATATTGTTCCCGATAGCCCCCCTAGCGCCACGTTACCGAATAAAAAATTGAAAAATATGACAAATGATAATTTTTATTGTGTGATTTACATATTCCAAATTTAAAGTTTATATCTATCTTATTTCGTTCAAAGTTACGGAGGGGTACCATTTAAAAAATTAACCCTGTATATAATAAAATACAGCCGGTAGTAAATAATGAAATGAAAATAGACAGCAGCTCTTAGACTAGTCGTACTTAAGCGCGCCGCTCCATCTCCATCGCACCAACACATTTGGAGGCAAGATTAGAACTGCCTTCGGTGCACCGAGCGCTTATCAATCAAAGAGGCGGGACAATTTTTTACTACTCCGGCACTTGGTTTTTTGTAGAAGTTATCAAAATCATAAAAGATCTAAATTTAATTAGTTTTATTAGAACGTGCGTGGGCGTAACTTCGTCAGTAAGTTTTGTTAAGATGTTAAGCTGGATACAGTATTATCCAGAACTGAATTTAACGGTGTATATTTACAGTGCACAATGTGTAAAAAAGAAAAAGCTTTATTCGTTTAAAGGTATTATAATCACCCGTTTAAACCGGAAAATTTGGAAAAACTTTTAATAATAATTTATTATTAATAAATTTCTTTTATACCATTCTTAATATTGATTTTGCAATAAAAAAAGTGTTGAAACACTGATAGTGAAAAAAAACATGGATCTTCTTCAGATGACACTTTTTTACAGCGCATGGATCCAAAACTGCAGTTAAATGTGAGTAGATATTTTTATTTAAAAATTTAGAAGTTTTTTTGCCGATTTCTCGTCCACTTACGGGCCTTAAGTATTTACTAATTAGTAATTACTAATAACACTAGGCAACAAATCTTAATTTTTTTTTGCCCCGATCGAAAAACAAATTTTTCTTACTAATTCGAGGGCGTAGAAACCGAATCTGACCTTAGAAAAATTTCAGCACCTAAAATTTTTGAGATATAAGTCCAGGAAATATGACGTTTTTTTTCAAAATCTTAAAAAAAGAGAAGGATTTTGAAAATTTAGGGAATATTAAAAAAGATACGATGAACTCAAAAATATATATGCCAAGGACCTACTGTCAGAGTAAGTATAAACTATCAAATCTGTATAAAAATTTTATAGGACTTAATTTGTAGAATATAAAATTCTCTAGAAAAATATTTATACAAATATTTTTTTTATTTTGCTTAGTTTGTTCGTAAAAAGTAAATAAATGAAAAAGAAACAAAAGTAAAGTACACAGTGTAAACATTTTTCCCGAGTCCAAAAAATATATTTTTCTTATCAATTTAAAGGCGCAGAATCCAAATGTGACGTTAAAAAAATTCAGAAGGTCTTATTTTTTAAATTTTAGTACAGGCAATTATGCCAATTTAAAAATAATTTATAAAACAAAATATTGTGTATTTTTTTTTTGTTTTTTTTTAATGGTTCTACATCATAAAAATGTTACTTTATTATATAAGAACCATATTACGTAACATTTTTTTAGTTCATTTTTGACCCCCTAGTAATGATTTTTGACAATTTTTAGCATGAGTACGTGGCGATAAGCTTGTCCCCTTATGCACCCTTCTTCTTACCCTCCACCCCTACTTAGTTTTGTCACATTATCAATTTTTTTTTTTAATATTTTTTTTTATAATATCATTATTTATTCTACCTATGAATTTCAAGTTTCCATGTTTTAAGTTGGGTATTTTTTAACTAATATTGAGTCGCCGAATCTAAATTTGTCCTTGGAATATTTTTATCTCTCATGATTTTAGAACAACAGAGGGATAAAATAATGATTTTTTTACGATTTTTATCTCATTTTTATCAGAAATAATTAATAGAAATATTCTGAGGCCAGATTCGGTTTCAGCGACCCAAAATTAGTTAAAATACATATGACTCTAATCGGGGCAAGAAACCGTGTTGCCTAGTGTAAGCATAGCCCAGGCAATTGAGAGCTATTAGTCATATTTTGTCATGTTTTTATCATACAGTGGCGTTGCTTTGTTTTAGAGGGGGGACAGCTGTCTTGTGGTGTACCGCGGCGGCTTTTAATCGCTCATGAACGAGAAACAGCTCGCTTACCCCCCCAAAAAATGCTGATAAGTTATACCCCGGCGAAAATCCAGTCATGAGTGTGTATGTTTCTGTATTTATTTTCAACATTTATGACTCATATGAGTTATATAACCATAAGTAAAGCGGTCGTTTTTTTTTTTTGAATTGCATGTAATTCACCTCACCTTAAAAAAGAACACGGTGTTTTTTCGCCTTTCTTTAAGTGTTATTTATTAGCTAGAGCTTGGATCGCGGTATTCATTCACCGGGCTCCCAAAAGTTAGAATGTTAAAAACTATTTTTTTTTTAAGTAAATAAACTATATTTTAATAACTGAACTATCATGTCGACGATCTTATTGCAAAGTGAGTCACTTAAAATACAAAAACAAAATAAAAAAATATATATTTTTTCTTTTTTTTTTGAAAAAACTATTTGTTTTATTTACATTAAAAATTAGGTTTTTAAAAATTTAATTTTAGATGAAGCTGAAGTTTACAACCTTTTTTTGCAACGAAAATTCAAATAGTATATTAAAGTACTAGTTTCATAACATACGTTTTTAGCACACGAGTACAAGTTAAGAAAACAAGGGCTTGCGGCGAGTTCTCTAAAGTACTAGTGCGCTAAAAACGTGTTATGGAATAAGTGCTTTAATATACTATTTGAATTTTCGATGCAAAAAAACGTTGCAAACTTCAGCTTCATAATTTTAGCGTGTCCCCGGTAAGTGAATAGTTGGATCCAACCAGTGTTTATTGCACATACAGTTTCACTTTCAGTTTATCGACATTTCAAAAATCAATTGGCATCAATCATTTTAAAATCCTCCCACGCTGCGAGTTTTTTTCACACTCCAAAATTGATGTTCACTTTCAATTAATAAATAATAATAAATCTGTTGCATAAATAATAAAAAAAGCTATTATGTAATAAACACTTAATAAACAATTAACAATACAGTTCATTTTTAGCGAGTTAATAAAAAGCAAAATATATACAGATTGGTTCATAACTGATGGAAAAAAATTAGGAGATGGAACCGGAAATGAGCCCTAAGGGAGCTACGGCCCTCCTAAGGGCGCGTTTAAAAAAGAGTTTTTATTTAATATCTTGTAAACCGCACACAGTTCGTCTGAAAGGCAAAATCATGAAAAAAATTGTCCACAAAAACTGACCTTGTGGCATGATTCCCTATCGTTTTCTGTTGAAAAAAATGTATATTACAAAAAAATCTATCGGTTAGTTTTTTTTAAATCTTTTTTTAATTTCATCTAAAAATGGGAAAATATTAAAAATTAAAAAAAAACCCATTTTACATAGAGGACGTTCTACGTTGCATCCTTGACTGTTAATAAAATTATTCTATGATTCGGCATTTTTGAAAAAATGAGGTCAAATTTGAGAAAGTTTTAGATTTTTTAAAAGTTTTGACTTTTTTTACTGCTTTATATCTTGGAAGCGACAGGCGGAATTAAAATTCTGAATTTATATTTGAATTCAGCATTAAGTAAAAACATTTTTAAAATAAAAAAATAAAATTTTAGAAATTTTTTGAAAAAAAAAATTCAAAATTTTTTGAAAAAAAAAATTTCAATTTATTTTTAATTTTTGTTTTTGGATAAAATTAACCTAGTCTTAAAGGTAAAAGTATTATTTTATTGAAAGAAATTTATTAAATATAAATTTTAGGAATAAAAAAGTTAAATTTTTTAGAAAAATTGTAAAATTAACGTTTGTTGTTTTGCTTGACAGTCGGGTAAATAATATCGATGCCGTAGGTTAAAAACTTTTTTTAGGGTAAAATTTAATGCTGTATCGGAATATGAATTCAGAATTTTAATTTCGCTTCTCACTTCCAACATATAAAGCAGTAAAAAAGGTCAACACTTACCAAAAACCCAAATCTTTATCAAATTTGACCTAATTTTTCTCAAAAATGCCGAGCTATAGAATAATTCTATTAACAGATTCGGATTGAACGTAGAATATTTTGTAAGAACAACTATTTAATTTCATTCTGAAAGTTATCTATGTAAAATGGGAATTTTTTTAATTTTCAATTTTTTTAATTTTTAGATTAAATTAAAAAAAATTATTTTTTTCTGATATACATTTTTTTTAATTGAAAACGATAAGGAATCATGCCACAGGGTCAGTTTTTTTTGGACAATTTTTTTCATCTTTTTGCGTTTCAGACAAACAGTGCGCAGTAAAGAATTTTTGCACATGCCCTAACCTTGATAAAGTCTATCATCCTACCTTATTTGGTAACTTTAAACAGGGGCTCGCGAAATAGGGGCGGTTGTCATGAAGTTTGCAACGTTTTTTGCAACGAAAATTCAAATAGTATATTAAAGTACTAGTTTCATAACATTCGTTTTTAGAGCACGAGTACAAGTTTAGAAAACAAGCCGCTTGCGGCGAGTTTTCTAAAGGACTAGTGCGCTAAAAACGTGTTATGAAATAAGTGCTTTAATATACTATTTGAATTTTTGATGCAAAAAAACGTTTCAAACTTCAGCTTCATGTGTTGTCACCTTTTTACCCCAAACTTTTTCGCCTCTAGTATTTTTAACATTTTGTCAACAGACTTGGTTAAATATACATAAATAAAGTTCTCTTCTTGTAACACCGTACAAATACAAAGTTTTTTTTAATGATTTCCATTATAAATTATTATTAGGAATTATAAGGGTCCTTTCGAATATATTTTTTATATATGTTATAAGTTATAACTTATAAGGACAGAAATTTTTAATTTTAAACAAAATTATAAAAATATTAATTTAGTCAGCGTGCAGAGTTGACTCTTGGTACTGAAGAGGGCCAGCAGCCCGAAACTGTCAGTCTACCAATATCACTCTGTACGATGATTAGAAAATAGATTGATGGAATAATAAATTATAACTTATAACTTATACATACTACATATTTCGCCTTTGCATATTACATTTTGAGCCGAAAATTCTCAGTTATAATTAAGGATTTTAAGATGATTTTTTATTGTATTGTTGCTTAAGTGAAAACTTTGTTTTTTTTTTGGAATCAAAAGGGGTTCGTTTGAAAAGTTTAATCCAAATGTGCACCCCTGTGCGATTTTTCTTTTGCACAGCTATGTGCAAAAACGCATTTGTCCAAACAAAACAAATGCGTTATTGCACATAACTGTGCAAAAAAAATAGAACAGGGGTGCAAATTTGGATTTAAGCTTTTCAAACGAATCCCTTTTAATTATAAAAATACAGAGACTGGGCTAATATTCGCCTCAAAAAAAGCCTTTCAAGTGCCTAGTTAGTAAAATATCGTGTATAGTTCCGATTTAATTTAAATTAATCTGTATAAAATTCTTTGGCGAGCCATTTAAGACAAGCAAACTATAATAGTTATTTATATACCAAGGGTACTAAGGGCGACGAGCTTACAAACTCGAGGGCCTCTGGCCCGAGGGTTTGTAAGTCGCCCGGGGATATACACATCCATTAATACCCGCAGTGTATACAAACTTTTATGTCATACTAGTTCCTTATTGCATCCACAATATAAATATTTTAAAACATCCGAAAATTCAATTCACTATCGTTGCTAGGGAAATGCTGTATTAATAAGTTAATTAAAAACTATTTTTTGTGTCTTTATGCCCGCGCGGGTCATAAAGTGCACTTTATAGTCCTTGGGCCCACGCCCAGTAGAATTTTTGTAATTAACTTATTGTTGAGACTTTGTATATGAGTTCTTTATGTCCAGTCGAACAACTTCTTACGTAAGAAAATTCTCGGTAGCGGGGGGACCAACCCTTAACTTAACTTAACTTAACCCTTAAACGAAAATTTTTGTCGGACAAGGTTACCACTTGATTTTAAATATTTTTATTAAACGATCTTGAAAAAATCAGCTGTTAGGTGCTAAGGTCCTAAGGTGCTAGGTACCCCTAACATGGTGAAGTTATGACATCATAAAATTTAGCACCTCACAGCTGATTTTTTCACGATCGTTTAATAATAGTTATTTATGGTACTAGTGGGTAAAGTAAGATATTGCCCATGAGAAAATTGACCTGCAAGGCGTCAGCTAAGCAGGTTAATTTTCGAGAGGGCAATATCGGTTTACCCATGAGTGCCATACAAGGTTTTATGCAATAAATAGATTAGAAATTCATATTTTTATTAAAAATTTTAATAACATTTACAAGAAAATAATTTGACAAGTAACAGTTGAGTGGGTAAAATAAATAATTATCCACTCAATAAAGTAAAAGCCACGCTGGGGTTATTATTGAGTTTATCTATTTAAAATAAAGCTGGTATTTGTCTCATTATCTGTATGTATTGGATAAAAATATTTAAAATCAAGTGGTAACCTTGTCTTATAAAACATTTCGGGCAATACCGTTAGGTTAAAAAAAAAGCGCCCCTCTATCTAGAATTTCCTTATGTGAGAAGTTGTTCGACTGGACATAAAGAACATATATACAAAGTCTCAACAGTAAGGTAATCACAAAAATTCTACTGGGCGTGGGCCCGAGGACTATTATGACCGCGCGGGTCATAAAATGCACTTTATGACCGCACGGGCACTATTAATTGGTAACTAAGCAATAAAAACACAATAATGAACTAAGATGACATAAAAACATTTATAATTCTTTAAGTTAGTTACTTGTTTCAAGTTATTTATTTTAAAATAAATTAATTTAAATGAAGCAAAAAGTGTTGCAGCAAGCGCAAAAAAAATATTTTCTTACCTGGACCTTGGCCATCGTATGTGTAGTCCTTAATGTGTAAAGTTCTTCCATCTACGGCGTAAACTTCACCGGAAACTCCATGGTGAAGTTCGGATAGTTTACCGATAAGTTTTCCTAGGTATTGAGCACTGTAGGATTGGCCTGAAAAAAAAAGAGAAAATTATTGGCAATACTCTCATTGCTCCGGTGAACTGACGCAGTTTCGAGAAAACAGTTTAGAACTGAGGTATACACTATCAAATTATGTGGTTATAAATGGACATAAAACAACAAATTTTGTCCGCCTATTTCTATTTACCATTTTATAACCGACATTTTCATTTGATAAAAGAGCAAACACACCACTTAAATATTGCAATAGACAAATAGAAAAAATAGTCAGGTTGACTTACAAATAATAGTGTATTAAAGAGAATTGGGAAAAGCGTTCTTATCAAAAGGGCAACTTAGAAAAAAGGAAAACATTGGGGGTAATTATGACCCACAACAGGGGCGGATTTATTTCACTTTTAGGGGGGGGGCATCCATAAGGACATAAAATGCGCTTTCGCCAAAAATATAATTTTGAAGGTATTTCTATGCTAATATATCTCGCTGGGGGGGGGGGCATGACCCCCATGGCCCCCTCCCTGAATCCGTCCATGACCCACAATATAATATAGGCATTTATACATTAGGCTAATTATAAAGGATGTGGGGTGTAAAATATTTAGGGAAATAAAAGAATTGGCTAAGTAATATACAGTGCGTGTCAAAATTCCTCACTCCTTTATTTTTTGAATGGCTAAAGATATAAACTTAAAATTTGGAATATGTAAATAACATAACCTAAATAATTTTTTGGTGTAAGGTAAATGTCCCAAATATCGGACACGACCCAAATATCGGACACTTTTTCACGTTTTTAAAAAAAACAAGATATTTAGGCAATAAAATCAAAAAAATATTTTTTATTTGAAATTATAAACATATTTGAATCAGAGCGTAAGTATCATTTGCCATTTATATCGTATTTTTTAAGCCCTTATAACAAATAAACAGTCATGTGTCAGCAGCCATGAAATATATATCCTTTTTCTAAGCAAAGTAAGTAAGCCAACGTTTAACTGTAAAATGATTTTTTTTAATATAAGTAATTGTTAAAATGTCTATCAAACTCTTTTTAATTCATAATATGGTAGTTTTATACCATTTTAAACCATTTTTGATGTTATTTTAAAGATATTTTTATATTAAATCGGTGTCCGATAAATGGGACAATAAAATATAGGCAGTTCCATATATCGGACGGGCGTCCGATATATAGTACAATGTAGATTTACTTTTAACTTCCAATATAAAATAAAGGAAATATATTTTTAAAACAAATATTATATAAAATGATTCTAAAGAGTATAAAGCTTTTTCTACCCATTTATCGGACTAGCACTTTCTTTCAAATAAGCCGTTTATTAGGCATTTTTATTAACTGTCCGATATTTAAGTCTACCCTATAATTTTGTAAGACCTAAATATCGGACACCATAAATTAATGCAAAGTCCATGGACTTGCAATATTATCTAGATGATAATTTAAGTATATCGCTAATGTTTTTTTTATAGATCTTAGCTATTAGCTAATTATAATCATGTAATTATTTATTTCTGTTCAGGGAATCGTTATTTTAATACTCCTATTAATTTTAAAAACACATATTAGTCAAGAAAAAGCCTAAATGGACTACCACCCATTATAATAATAATATAAAATTTTATAATATTTTGTCATAAAACCAGCAGCAAGTAAGTTTATAAAAAATAATGACAAATATACACATTTGCATTATATTAATAAATATATTTTTTTTAAATTTCTTTATTCATTATACATAGTCCGATAATTGGGACACGACTAGTCCGATATTTAGGACTTTTTTAGGTGTCCGCTATTTGGTACATTCGTGCTTTTTTTATATTTCATTTAATATAAAAAAACTATCAAAAATGAATGTATATTTAATTAGTTTTTTTTGATATATAAATAAATTTGAAAACTAAAAATATATATTTTATAGTTATTAAGGTTCATATGTAATTTTAACACAGCATCAAAGTCCGAAATTGCTCTAAAGTGTCCGATATATGGGACAGTTACCTTATATTTACCTTATATTTAATATATTAAGGGGCACAATAGGGAGACATGCAATTTTTTTAAATGGAAAAGCGGGTCGTGCAATATATTTTTTATTATTTTTTTATTTTTTCAACATTTTTAAATGGAAAAACGGGTCGTGCAATATATTTTTTATTATTTTTTTATTTTTTCAACATTTTTAAAGGGAATTTTATGTTTTATGTTTGTTTTTAACCTCGTACTATTCTACTTAATTAAGCATCCCCTAAGTCCAGGACTTGTGTGGGCTAGTAGTAGAGGGAACCACCGGCTTTAATTGACTTTCGAACCAATATATCTAGGGAGTACGCCTTCGCCAAATTTCAATTATTAATTAACTGAAAAAGGCAATCGGCGCCAGTGAGGTTTGAACTCACGATCATTAGATCAGTGTCAGGCTATATCGATGCCATTGACCACTGAGCTAAATCTCCCATTTAAAAAAGTGTTTGGGGGATATGGGAATTTTCGTCGAAATTTCTTAAAAAAAACAAATTTTTTTTACATGATACAGAAACTTAAATTATATTTTTAAACTAATTTTAAATGATATGAATAAACAAACACAATAAATATACACAGCTTGTCAAAAGCCTGCCCCCGCCCCTTCTAACTTTTGAACGGCTTAAGGTATAAACTTAAAATTTAAAATACCGTATCGTATCGTGTCGTGTCGTGTCGTGTCGTGTCGTGTCGTGTCGTGTCGTGTCGTGTCGTGTCGTGTCGTGTCGTGTCGTATCGTATCGTATCGTATCGTATCGTATCGTATCGTATCGTATCGTATCGTATCGTATCGTATCGTATCGTATCGTATCGTATCGTATCGTATCGTATCGTATCGTATCGTATTATATTATATACTATTTAGTCTTATGCAAAAAATCAGAAATTTTTCCCTGTTTTTTTTTACTGGCCCATTGTGCGGTTGTTCAAAACCCTTACCAAAATCAGCTGTCAGATTCAAACCAACTTTCAAAAGATGACAATTTTTTGGCCTGTGTTATTAATTACAACCAGCACTAGTTTATAACTAGAAAATAAAATAACTTTAAAATACGCGTACAGACAGTGTCTATAGAGCTACGAATATTTCTATGTATGTTTATAAATTAGCTACTCATTTACGCCTAATTAAATATTATTAACTTAGGTTTACTTTCTTTTAAAAGTAAGCCAATAATTAGCCACATGTGTGCATCGTTCATTATCAACATGCTGCAATGCAGCACTAAAGTCATAAAAATTAATTCCTGCAAAAGCGATAATAAATCAAATTGATGAACCTGCATTTCAATAATCAGTAGAAATCAAAGCTATTTAGCGTATAATATGCATATGTTTATTAGATTTTACCATAATAGCTAATATTGACAGATTACACTAGGCAACAAATCGCAACTTTTTTTTTGCCCCGATCGGAAAGTAAATTTTTCTTACTAAATCGAGGGCGTAGAATCCGAATCTGACCTTAGAAAAATTCCAGCACCTAAAATTTTTGAGATATAAGTTCAGCTAATAATGACGTTTTTTTTCAAAATCTTTAAAAAAAGAGTAGAATTTTAAAAACTTTAGTGTATATTAAAAAAAATCTATATGTCAAGAACCTACTGTCAGAGTAAGTACGCGAAAAAAAAATAAAAAGGTTAAAATGAAAGTGCAGAGTTTACTTAATTGATTAATAGAATCCGAATCTAACCTTAGAAAAATTCCAGCACCTAAAATTTTTGAGATATAAGTTCAGGTAATAATGACGTTTTTTTTCAAAATCTTTAAAAAAAAAGAGTAGAATTTAGAAAATTTTAGTGTATATTAAAAAAAATACGAGGAATTCAAAAATCTATATGTCAAGAACCTACTGTCACAGTAAGTACGTGAAAAAAGAAATAAAAAGGTTAAAATGAAAGTGCCGAGTTTACTTAATTGTTCATTTGTGGCAAAACTATCAAATTTTTTTAAAAACTTTATAGAACTTAATTTGTAGATTATAAAATTCTCTACAAAAATATTTATACAAATATTTTTTAATTTGCTTAGTTTGTTCCTAAAAAGTAAATAAATGAAAAAGATATAAAATCAAAGTAGACAGTGTAAACTTTTTTCCCGAGCCCAAAAAATATATTTTTCTTATCAATTTAAAGGCGCAGAATCCTTAAAAAAAATTCAGCACGTCTTATTTTTTAAATTTTAGTACATACAATTATGCCAATTTAAAAATAATTTATAAAACAAAATATTGTGAATTTTTTTTTGTTTTTTTAATGGTTCTACATCATAAAAATGTTACTTTATTACATAAGAACCATAATACGTAACATTTTTTTAGTTCATTTTTGACCCCCTAGTAATGATTTTTGAGAATTTTTAGCATGAGTACGGGCGATAAGCTTGTTCCCTTATGCACCCTTCTTCTTACCCTCCACCCCTACTTAGTTTTGTCACATTATCCATTTTTTTATATTTTTTTTTTCATAATATCCCTATTAATTCTACCTATGAATTTAAAATTTCTATGTTTCAAGTTGGGTATTTTTTAACTAATATTGAGTCGCCGAATCCAAATTTGTCCTTGGAATATTTTTGTCTCCCATGATTTTAGAACAAAAGAGGGATAAAATAATGATTTTTTAACATTTTTATCTAATTTGTCTCAGAAAACTTAGGTAATAGAAATATTCTGAGGCCAGATTCGGTTTCAGCGACCCGAAATTAGTTAAAAAACACATGTCCAATCGGGGCAAGAAACCGTGTTGCCTAGTGTTATTAATCAAAATTAGCAAGGGCACATCGAATTTTCAAAAAAATTAAAAATAGTCCTAGACAAAAAATTCTTTGATATAAATTTGTTTCATGAAAAAATAAGCAACTTTTTTTATTCAAATGTCCATCCGTCCGTCTGTCCGATGTCACGATTTTTGTAAACACGATAGCTCAAGAACAAATAATCCGATCGACTTGAAATTTTTGGGAAAAATCAAGTTCTACGGGGGGAAGATCCTTATTATTTTTGAAAGTAATTCTCCCAAAAACAAAAAAGTTATGGGGGGTTTTAAACTTCAAAAAAAATCGAGAAAAGCTGAAAGGACATTCCGATTGACGTAACTTTTTTAGGAAAAATTGCTTTTATTATAAGAATCAGTTCTACTAATTTTGAAAGTAATCCCCATAAACAACAAATAAGTTATAGGGCGTTAAACTTTTTTTTATTTTTTTTTGTTTTTCAAAAAAAGATCTAAATAAAAAAAATGATATTTTTTTTTGAAAACAATGTTTAAAAGTTTTTTTTATTTTTTTTTTTAGTTTTTTTAGAAAATGGAAAAATGTAATATAGGTAGGGACCATTTACTGTGAATAATATATGATAAAATGCTTAGCATTACATATCTTCACGGCTTGTTATATATTTTATTGTTATATTTTATTATTATGTTATTAGTATTTTTATTATTATTTTATTAGAATGTCTTCTCACCAAAATTTTGCAACAAAACAATTTTCTAGTAATCGCTCTTGGTTTTTTTTAGAAATTGGTTGGGGGATATCCCCTGATTATTTTAGAAGCAAGAGTTTATTTTTTAAGCAATGTTGTAGTATATATATTTTTTTATTTTCATTTGTTGCTAGGATATTTAAAATCAAAATTGATAAAAGTTATTTTTTAATCAAGTCTGTCATTGTAACCAGTTGAGATACTTAATTTTTTTTTCTATTTCGCGACTCTTATCACACGCATTTTGCGTTTTGGGTTGGCAACAGACCTGGCCTATCGCTTGACGTTTTCGTTTGGAGTTGAAGCTTGAACATTTGAAGCTGGATCTATATTATCTATCTAAATTTTATGTCTCACAACACTGTGGTGCAAAATACGTATTAGTGTATGTCACAAAATGAGTATAAATAAATAAAAATAAATAATATTATGCGCTTTAATATGCTATTAACATATCTGGTCGTGAAAGCTTCAAATTTAATGTTTCATGAAAATCTCGAACTTGGCAAAGAAATGAAAAGTAAACTGCATTTGTGCATGTTAAAATAGTATCAGATGGAGGATTCAGTGCATGGCATGCACTATTTAAAATGTTTGCAGAATTTATAGTCAAAGACCACCGATGCGAAAATATATATTTAATTATAGCTGCATATTAAACAATGTTTTCCCATTAACCCATTAAGGAGTGACCCATGAATTTATTTTATAATATTTGAAATATTTATCAATTCTTAGTCCAAACAAGGGGCTGTCCATATATTACGTAACGCAATTTGTCAAAAAAATTGACCCCCCCTCCCCCCTGTCACAAACTGTAACAATTTCTCTGACCCCCTCCCCCCCCTAGGCGCGTTACGTAATATATGGACAGCCCCTAAGTTGTTTTCACAAAAAAAACAACAAAAAATTTTTCATGATTTCGTTTGTTAAGCGAGATTATTAGTAAAATGCAAACAATTCACTCGCTAAAAATAAAAAAATAATTTTTGCATAAATAAATTGGAAACTACATGCATTTTAAAACACTCCTTACAAAAATCTGAATCTGTATGAATATTTAGACGGTAGTCCTTAATGTGTTAAGATTTACAAAAAATGTTCATTAGTACTAAGTACTTTTCATAATTTATATATTTTTCTATTTTGAGACTTATAAACTCATATATAAACGCATTTTTCGTGTTCCTATAGTAGTCTACTCAAATAGTCAATGTAAATTGCAATAAATGTACACGGGCTGATATTTTAAAGCGTAGTAGTGGATGGTAAAAGAACACTCCTGTTAGTTTTTCACCGGGTAATTTGCGTTAGGGGTGTCCGCTTAATTTTTAGGGGTGAGTTGCTTAATATGTATCTTACGATAAAAATGCATATAGCCTATTTTCTTAAGGAGGAAATTTCCAACAATTTTTCTTTGGATATTTTTTTTAATTTATTAATAACAATCGAGTTAATTTAAAAATAGCCATGTTGGAGGTGAAATTGTTTTTTTCTATTTTTCAGCCAAATTATTCATCGGACGATAAAAGTAGTTATGAGCAAACTTGTAGCTCTTAAAATTCTCTATAAGTTTCATATTTTTAAATTTTCGTAGGTACTTTGGTACGATTACAGAGGGCGCAACTCGACTTTCAGCGCCCACTGTAACCGTAAAAAAATTCTTATGAAAATGCGTAATTTATAAAACTTATAGAGAATTTTAAGTGCTACAAGTTGGCTCATAACAACTTTTACTCTCCGATGAATAATTTGGCTGAAAAATCGAAAAAACCAATTTCACCCCCAACATGGCCATTTTTGAATATTAACTCGATTTTATTTCAATATATTAAAAAAATGATCCAAACAAAAATTGTTGGAAACTTTTTCCTTAAAATTCGTTATATGAATTTTAATCTTAAAATGCATATTTAGCGAGATAACCGCACTCACCCCTAAAATGCAAGATAGCGGACACCCCTTATGCAAATCACCCGGTGAAAAACTAACATGAGTGTTCTGTTACTATCCACTACTACCCTATAAAATATCAGCCTGTGTACATTTATTGCAATTTAACATAGGAATTTTTCGTTATTTGACTGGACTATAGGCCCATAAGAGGTTAGTACTTGTTTTACTTTTGGATTGGCAACAGGACAAATGAATATCGTTTGACGTTTTCTGTGTAAATGGCAACATCGCTTTGGAGTTTTACAAGGTGTAAATTACATCCATCGATATATTCTAAATATACATAACTATATAATTAATTTTTTTTTAGGTTCATTTATACCGTGTTAAAATTGTGGCTTGGTTACTTGCAGTGGAAAATAGAAGAGCTGATTATCAAAGATATAATTTTTTCTTTGAATTTTAAACATCCCTATAAAAGTCATCAATTTAAATGTACTTTTTTTTAATATTAGAGCAAAATAGAAAAAATAGTGTAAAGCACTCGTTTCATAACACCTTTTTTGCGCACTGGTACTTTAAAAAACTCGCCGAAAGCGGCTTGTTTTATAAACTTGTACTCGTGCGCTAAAAACGGGTTATAAAACTAGTAGTTTAATATACTATATTAACATTAAGGGGTCTTATAAAAATAATCTTTTTTTTAACATATTTTTTATATAGAAAAAAAAAAGATAAAATTGTGAAATTTTGTAAGTATGTTTATTCATATACAAATAAAATTTCTTTAGATTTTTAAAGTGCCATTTATTGGCCATAATTTTTTTTTTAAGAAAAACATCAAATAACGGTGGTCGCCATGATCCCGGCCGTTTGGATCGATTGAAAAAAAAAAAAACAAAACGGGATATTATTCAGTATTGAAGTCGCTATAGCCCTATTTAAAGGAAAAAAAATTGGCCAAAAAATAACAGAATGACGGACGTTTTTGTTTAAAAATGTTGAAATTTTTTTAAAGACGCCCGCCATTGTGTTAGTTTTTGGCCAAAAAAATTTCTTCTAGATAGGGCTATAACGACTTCAGTACTGAATAATATCCCGTTTTGTTTTTTTTTTCAGTCGATCGAAATGGCCGGAATCATGGCAACCACCGTTTTTTGATGTTTTTTTCAAAAAAAAAAACAAAATATATGGCCAGAAAAAAATCTAAAGAAATTTTTTTTGAATATGAATAAACATACCTACAAAATTTCACAATGATATTTTTTTTCTTTCTATATAAAAAAAATGTTTAAAAAAAAAAAGATTATTTTTAAAATTTCTAAGGTAGAAAGACCTCTTAATAGGAAACATTTTTAGTAGTTTTGGCCTAATGAACTTCATGAGGTCATGTAATAAAATATCCCTATACCCAAGTAACACGATTTATTACTGCCAGCAACATAGAGGTTCTAAAACGCTTATTAAATATCTTTTATGTTACTTGCAGTCTCTTAACGGTTCTATTAGAGAGATAGTATTACTATAGATTTCGAAGGTGTTAAGAGTGTGTTATAAAACTAGTAGCGGGTCCAAAGTCCAAACTAAGCGAGTCTATAACGGTGCTATATCACGATATATCACCAAATTCGTATAACTACCAGTAATAGTCATTGGTAATGGAGAGTGATATACCACCGATATACCACCATTTTGTGTTACATGGGTAATTTATAAAAAACAACAAAAACACCCCACACTTGGCAAAATTAGGAGATAATATTAAGATTAAGTTGTTAAATTTATATGATTTAAACCAATTTTTTTACCATTTTATACGAAATAGAACTGAATCTTTAAATTAACTCTTTAAATGTATTAAGTTTGGAAACAATTCCAAGGAAGTTAAAAAATTGAGAAAGTTATCCTCCATTTATTTTTAATAATGAACTAAGTGGGTAAATGTTTTAATATGTATGTGTTAACCATTCATTTTACCACATAAAACTAAAATTATACATCATGAAACCCAATTAATCTTCACGTAACACGCTAGATTTATATTGGATATTTAAATCAATAAATTATTCAAAATCAAATCGCAACAAATCAAAGAAATGTTAAATATTCATTTTATGGGATCGCCATTGCCTGCCATAAGGGATCGTGCACAAATTACGCCAGACATTTCTAAGGATGGTTGAACCCCTTACCTCTCTTAGATTATTTAACATTTATTGCTCTTCAGAACCGTTTGTGGCAAAATTTTTATAGCATTTTTTTTTAATTTTTTTGAAAACAAAGTTTAAAAATATAACGTGAAAAAACCATACTTAATATAATAATAACTTATTTTTTTGCTCAAACTTGGTTCTCCCAAAAATTTTAAATATTACTCCCGGGTCTAAAAGGTTAAGAGCTAAACATCTTGAAGCATGTTCCCAGGATAATAAAGAAAATAGGAGAAAGAAGACTATTTTGTTTGGTTTTATTTAATAAAATTAAATATGGAAAAAGTTTTCAGAAAATTAGAACGTTTTCATATTAGTTTCCATTAGAGTCACACTACGACATAAACTATTTTCCACCCACTTGAAAACTTGTGGCGGCGTCTCAAAGTTTTGGGGTAAGTGAGAATTCTTAAGAAATGCTTTCGTACTAGCGATTCGTAAAACAGTCAACCTTACTTAAATAGTATATTAGAGTACTAGTTTTAAAACCCGCGTTTTTAGCATTAGTACAAGTTTAGAACGATTGCTTTATCCTATTATGCTCAAAAATAATAAAAAATACACTGCCCAGTAAAAGAGCTTTCCCATTTTCACCTCTGGGCGTGAAATTATTTTTTTATTATCAGATTCATATTCAGCAACCTTAAAAACCCAAATATACCAATTTTCACGAAAACTACCCCCACCCCTCAGGGGGTGGCTTAGGAAAAATTATTTTAAGATTTAGTTTTAGCGACTTCAAAAAGCCCAATATATCAATTTTCAAAAAAAAACTATCCCCCGCCCCTCAGGGGGGTAGAGTTAGAATTTTTTATTATCAGATTCACTTTCAAAAACCTGAAAAACCCCAATATAGGAATTTTTACGAAAACTACCCCGCCTCTCAGGCGGTGGAGTTAGATTTTGTTTATTATTATTATCAGCAACATTAAAACCCCAATTATTTAATTATTTTCCCAATTTCCGCTTAAAGCGTTCTTAAGTTATCGTGTTGACAAGATTTCCCGGAAAGACCGACCGAACGTCCGACCGATCGCGTGAAAATTTTTTTTTTCTTGAAATTAATTTATATCGACATAAAACGTCATAAAACGCAAAAATTAGCAAACAAATATTTTTTGAAATTTTTTGCATGAATACAAGGCTTTCCCAAAATTTTGAAAATTTAAAAAATGGGAAAGCAAAACTTACACGTACATTGATGATCGATTTAGGGATTTCTGTTTTGGGTTAGCATTACAATTTTTGCCAAATAACAAATGTAATTTTTATTTGATTGATTCTAAAAGTGACACTTTTTTGTCATGTTTTCGGGCGAAAAGTAAGAATTTGTGGCCCTATGGCTAAAAAATTCTTTTGGCCCGCTAACTAAAACTTGTTGTTTTTAAGCTTTTTTTTAATTGAGTGCTTTATTTTATTATATTGTTTTTAGTTTTAAAAAGTGTTTAGAACAAATAAAATTATCCAGTTCTTCTTTTTCTTCTTGGACTAAATGTTTTTTTGAAATTTAGAATTAAATATATTTTAATAATTTATTATAATTAGTAACAATCGAATAAGACGGTTCCCGTATGACAAGCACACAGACATACGGTGCAGGATTCGGACAGTGAGGGTACTGGAAAGCTTTTCGCTAGGACTGTACCCCACAGTCTTCCAAGCGGAGGTCTTCGCTATAAAGGAGGCGGCAAGGTGCAAGGCAGTACGTTTAAGCAAGGAGACAGATATATAAGTACTTCTGCTCGGATAGCCAGGCAGCTTTAAAAGCTCTTAACGCACTCGAATCAAAATCCGCTCTGGTACAGGAGTTCGCTGGCGAGCTGAAAGAATTCACCTTGTATGGGTTCCAGACCACTGCTGCATTCCAGGCAACGAGAATGCTGATGAACTCGCCAGACTTGGTGCCGGACAGCCCTGCCTGGGCCCTGAACCAATTTTTGGCATTACAAGGAAACAAGTGAAGACTGCCTTTAACGTTTGGGTGGAAACAGAACACTGGACCGAATTCAGCGGTTGCAGGTAGGGCAAGGAATTCTTGGCCAGTCCAAGCAAAGCTAGGTCAGTCTGGTTACTAGGCAGGGGTCAAGCAACCATATGCCTTCTAACAGGAGTCATCACGCGCCGCTGTGGGCTTATGGGACACGTAAGCCTCATTCGGACGGTAAAGGATGCGTTCTGGGTATGGGATGGACGATGAAACGTCCTACCACTTCATAGGAGAGTATGAGGTTCTAGGCAGGCTCAGACTATAAATCTTCGGAGTAGTCACACTAGCGAAGGAAGAGTTAAGCCTCCTAGCTTGGTCAGATGTCATGAACTTCATCCGAAGCTCTGGCAGATTCAGGGAGAAGGAGGATAGGCAGCAGGTTGGGTAAATTTTCTTGGGGAAGACAAAAAGGGCTATTGTGTCTACTTTTCAGGCGTTAGAGCCTACCCACCTTTTACTACTACTACTATTACTACAATCGAATAAAAAATACTGTAAAATACAAAAGGCGAAAAGTTAAATTTTGATACCGAATACTGCTTTATTGGTGGTTTCTAGGCAACCGAGGTCCTCCAGCAAACATAACAAGATGGGCCTTGCTTCCTTCTGTACCTCGGTCATATATTAATATCTAAACGGCCACATGTGCGCTGTTTGAGTTAAAATTTAGTTTTATAATTAAGTCATAGTTTTCCCAACTTGCTTTTAAGTTACCATTTACACGAAGAAAAATAAAACTGTACAGGGTGATTCAGTAATCAGAAAATTTAAAGGTTGGTCCGGAAATGAGCCCTAAAGCAGCTGCGACCCTCGTAAAGGTACACCTGAAAAGTAGTTTTTATTTAATATCTCTGGAACCATATGTTATTCAGTTAAGATTTTTTGCACATGTCTGAACATTGATAAAGGCTATCATTTAATGTAATTTGTATTTGGTAATTTTAACAAGGGACGTGCAAAATGGGAGGCAATGTCATATTTTTTCCAAAACTTTTTACCTGTGTTTTTTTTGACCTTTCATCGATAAAGTATGGTTCTTTAATTAAAATACATACTATTTATGTAACAACGTGGGGCAAACCATTCTTGAGAAAAATTCAATTAAAAAGGCAATAGTCCAGTCAAATAACGAGAAATTCCTATGTTAATTTGAAATAAATGTACACTGGCTGATATTTTAAAGGGTAGTAGTTGATAGTAACAGAACACTCCTGTTAGTTTTTCACCGGTTGATTTGCGTAAGGGGTGTCCTCTTGAATTTTAGGGGTGAGTACGGTTATCTCGATAAATATGCATCTTACGATAAAAATGCATATAACCAATTTTGTTAAGGAGACAATTTCCAATTTGTTTGGACTATTTTTTTAATATATTAATAACAATAGATTTATATAATATTCAAAAATTTCCATGTTGGGGATGAAATTTTTTTTTTTTCGATTTTTCAGCCAAAATATTCATCGGAAGATAAAAGTGGTTATTAACGAACTTGAAATTCTCTATAATTTATACATTATGCGTTTTCATAAGTATTTTTTTACGGTACAGTGGGCGCTAAAAGTCGAGTTGCACCCTCTGTAACCGTGCCAAAGTACCTGAAAATTTATAATATATGAAACTTATAGAGAATTTCAAGAGCTATAAGTTTGCTCATAGCCACTTTTATCATCCAATGAATAATTTGGCTAAGAAATGGAAAAAAGCAATTTCACCTCCAACATGGCTATTTTTGAATTAACTCGATTGTTATTAATATATTTGAAAAATGATCCAAACAAAAATTGTTGGAAATTTCTTCCTTAACAAAACTGGTCATATGCATTTTTATCGTAAGATGCATATTAAGCAACTCCCCTAAAATACCTAAAATTCAAGATAGCGAACAACCCTTACGCAAATCACCCGGTAAAAAACTAACAGGAGTGTGCTGCTACCATCCACTACTACCTTTTAAAATATTAGCCCTTGTACATTTATTGCAATTTACATTTATTATTTGACTGGACTACAATAGTTTCGAACATCCAAATGGAAAGGAGGGTATCGCATTTTGGGCTAAATCGCCTGCAACGATAAGACTTTACTTGCTTATAGATACATAAAAAATAAATACTAATACGATAAACCAAAGCATGTAGTTCCATAGAACAGTGTTACCCAAGACAAGTAATTTAATGTGGCTTTCAACATGTTAAATTAGTTTATTCCCATGATATGATTTAACTAGATTATGAAAAAGTTACACATATACTTTTAACTTTTAATATTAATTAAATATATTTGTTTAAAAATAAATATATTTATATAATATTGTACAGTGTTTTTATTATACATTCTACCTAAATGTATTTATGTTGGTTTTTAGATAAATAAAAAATATTGTTTTTTTCAATATTTCACATTTAGCGCAATAATAATGCGATGTTGTTTCATTTTGTCCTTTATTAACAAATAACACAGTTTTCTATCATTTCTTTTCATCATTTTGCAATTTTTTAAACAAAAACATATTTTTCTTATTTAGCCCAAAACTCCTATTTAAAACGATACCCTTCTTTGCCTGGTAAAATGCATGGCCAGTCCGACACTGTTAATAAATAATTATTTGTAGATGTTAAGTAGAATTATAATAAATTATTTAGCAAACTATATTTGTAAATTATAGTAGTTTAGTAGTTGGATGACATCTTTTAATATTTATTTCCTAGATAAAGGGTGCTTCAGAACTTACGGAACAGATTTTACATTTCAAAATATGAAAAAAAGTTCCTATAAAAGTTCGTCCGGAAACGACCCCTAAGGGAGGTACAGCCCTTCTAAGGTTATGTCTAAAAAAGAGTTTTTATTTAATATCTCTGGAATCTTTTGAACCACAGTAATTTTTGCATATGCCCTAACATTGATAAAGGCCATCATCCTATGTAATTTTAAATTGGTAACTTTAAACAGGTGCGTGCGAAATGAGGGGCGTTTTTACTTTTTTGCCCAAAAATTTTCGCCTCTATTTTTTTTAACATTTTATCAGCAGACCATGATTCCTTGGTAAAAAATACATATATAAGGTACTTTTAGTAGAACCAACCATTCTCAGGAAAATTACAGTTAAAGAGATTTTTTCATGTTCTGAGCATCAAAAATGGGCACTAAAAATCGCACCAATAAAAATTTTAATAATACAAGGCGATTCTGCATCAAAAACTATACACAAATGACCATAAATCGATTTTAAAGTAGCTACGCCCACTTAGGAAATGTTACTTTTAAGGACCCTGTGGTAATCATAAAACCGAATTTCGAACCTAGGTGTATAGCAACTTTTTTATAGTTTTTAATATTAACATTTTTATTGCCGTAATTTTTAGTTCCTATTTTGATGCTCAGGACGTGAAAAAATCCCTTTAACTGTAATTTTCTCGAAAATGGTAGTGTTACTATACTAAAAGTGCATTATTTATATATTTTTATAGTAAAATATAGGCGAATTCCCCCCCATTTAGCACGCCCCTGTTTAAAGTTACCAATAAAATTTCGCAATATTTCAGAGATATTAAATAAAATATCTTTTTTAAACGCACCCGTAGGTCCATAGGGCTCGTTTCTATAGGAACTTTTTTTCATATTTTTGTATGTAGAATCACCTATAATTTTTTACTGTGAGTTCTGAACCTCCCTGTATTTTCTACAGTCAGTGGAAATTTTCCTTTTTTTTTCAGATATTTTTTTCATTTTTTTTTTGTGGCTTATATTTTTTGTTAACTAGAATGATACCCCTATCATACTTTTTGTTAGTAGTCATCGACGCAAAATAAATAAAATAAAAAAGTACCCGCAGTTTTTAAATTATTTCGTAAGTGAAAGTATGTTAGACAGTGGTAATTTGATCTGAACTTTTAAAGTAGGTAAATATGTTTATATTTATGCGTTGGATGCTTATTATACTCTTCAGAGCTCTCGTTGTAGAATACTTAGTATAGGTTCCAAATTTTAAAAATCGATAAGTTATATACACTATTTTTCGTACGACCACAACAAAAATAAGAGTAAATTAGAAAATTTTATCTCTCTAAAAGTTGAATTTATTGTATTTTAATATATGCTATATTATAGCATATATAGCTACAATTTTTTCGACTTTTATAACAATAGGTCATTTTTAATTCGTTGAAAATGAAGAAGTCGAAGTTGAAATAGCGTAGGAAATTTTAACAGATGATTCTACATCATAAAATATGACAAAACGTTCCTATAAACATATGTCTAAAATTGCGTCATAAGGGAGCCACGCCCCTTTGAAACTGGCTAAAAAAATCGGTTTTTATTTAATAACTCAGGAACCCTTTGAGATATATCAACAAGGTTTTGCACGTCAACTAATCCTACCAAGGCCCGTTTTTATGTGTTATTTTCATGTACTTATTTCAACCAGGGGTGTGCGAAACGGGGGGGGGCTTATCAGTTTTATGTCCCAAACTTTTTTCTGTGTAACTTTTTTGCAATTTTGTTTTTGAAATATAATTCCTCAGGTCAAAATACATAAAAAAGGTACTCTTGTTGTAATACTGTAGGATTAACCGTTTTCGAGAAAAATTCATTTGAAGGTTCCACGGTTCGAGGACGAAAAATTAAATACAAAAATGTTGAAAACCAAAATTTTAATGATGCAGGGCGAATGTACATTAAAAACTAAAAAAAAAAACTCATATACAGGTACTTCCAAAAATCAATCCTAATGGAGCTATGGTCTCCTAAATATGCACCATTTTTAAAGGGCTATGGTAGCTTTAAAAGCGTTTTTTCGACCTACATGTATGGAAACTTTTTTTCTTAGTTCTTGTTGTAGAATAACATTGCATCATTAAAATTTTGGTTTTCGACATTTTAGTATTTAATTTTTCGTCCTCAAACCGTGAAATTTCACCTTCAAATGAACTTTTCTCGAAAACGGTTAATCCTACAGTATTACAACAAGAGTACCTTTTTTATGTATTTTGAGGAATCATATTTCAAAAATAAAATTGCAAAAAAGTTACACAGAAAAAAGTTTAGGACAAAAAACTGATAAGGCCCCCCCGTTTCGCACACCCCTGGTTTAAATAAGTACGTGAAAATGACATACAAAGATGGGCCTTATTAGGATTAATTCACGTGCAAAACCTCGTTAATATATCTCAAAGGGTTCCTGAGTTATTAAATAAGAACCGATTTTTTTAGCCAATTTCAAAGGGGCGTAGCTCCCGTATGCGCATTTTTAGACATATGTAGAATCAGCTGTTAAAATTTCCTAAGCTATTTCAAATACACCCTGTATGTATGTTTTTATTCGATGAATTCTAAAAGCGTCACTTTTTGTTCATGTTTTGCGGGCGAAACGTTGGACTTCGTGGCCAAAAATTTTTTTTTGGTCCACTAAAACTAAAACTTGCTATTTTTAAGCTTTTTTTTAATAAGATGCTTTACCTTTACTGTAATATTTATAACATGACCTTTTGGTCACTATTGGTCTTGAACCATATGTTCTTTTTGACCAGATACAAAAATTATAATCATTTCATATAAATAAACATTTCTTCTATAACACAACCTCAAAACATATGGTTTGGACTTATTTAAAGTATAATATTTAGCAATATTGCCACTTCGTAAAAAAATAGTTAGATGAAGGTACCAATAACAATTGAACTGTGTTCTTTGTTTCCAAATATGATAACTAAAATAAAATTACGTATAAAAGATTAAAAATAAAATTTTGACAGCCGTTTAAAAAAAAGTGTCCGATTCATGGGTATTTCCCCCTACATTCATTTTGCGCCCATGCACGTTATTATAGAGAACCTTTCATTATATTAATAGAGGAAAGTCACCTAATTTCGGATACCATTTACAATGTATTCAATATTTAATACTCGGTATTACTTTTTGATATTTTTTTTATATAACCAGATACAACTTATTATAGCGAACCATGATTTATTATAAAAGCAATTTTATTACAGTTTATTTTTTCCAAAAAACACGGTTAAAAAAAGTCAGCGCATTTTTGTGCATTTGAAAAAGGGCTCCTAATTTCGGACATATCCGAAAAAATTTTTTCAAGAGTAGATCTGGATCCCATTGCTTATGTTTCTTGTTATTCCTTCACATTTAAGACGTAATTTAATCATCAAGCGATTTTCTACGAAATACTATAGGAACTATAATTTTAGATTCCCAATTTCGAATATCTTAGTATCTTAGGTAATTTTCGTTTTTTAAAAATTTTTTATCTTAGTTTGTTGTATCATTATAAAAAAATAATTAATGGTTGGTTATCCTAAATAATAATTACCTTGCGGATATCCGAAATTGGGAATCAAATGCACAAAAATGGTCTATCCGAAATTAGGCAACTTTCTGCTTTTTAGATTAGAAATTTGTAGAATGTTTACGTTTTCAAATTGCTTAATTATAATTATGAATAGTGGATCAACTTAACTAACATCATAACTTACCCAAGACAGAGTCACGAACTTTTATAACGATTATTTATAAAATAAACAAGCATAATAATGCAACTGAGCACAAAACTGGCATTTGCAATATAAACGATTTGTGCTGCCATTTAAAGGGGAGAAGCTCTACCGTTATCATATTACAGGACGGATTTAGTTTGACTTTTGGCTTCACATAAAAGTAGGTTTCTGTTTACCTTTGCAGACAGTATCTTAAATACACTACTATCCGAAATTTGGAAACCATCCGAAATTAGGCTCATTTCCTCTACTTAAAATCTATAAACTTTATCTTAATTATTTAAAATAATAAAATTTATTTGACATAATAAATTTATTCAAGAAAGAATAAAACTTTAACCCGAGAACACTCCCACCTAAAATTTACGTTAGTGCTCGCACTCGGTCGTTTGGACCAATTATGGAAATTGTAATCCTCTGTACGATATAATTACTGCTTTTGTTCTGTTAATTTATTACAATAATATATAGTTGTAAAACAAAAACAAAAAGTATTTTTTCAACTATAATCATATACACACATAAACAATCGTTTTATTAAGTACTAACAAAAAGTTATTCTAATACAAACAATATGACTAGCGGCAAAACGACCGCGGCGCATGTGTTCTCGGGTTAAGGATCGATCCCATTTTGCCGAGGTTTTGATAAGATGCTTCTTATTTAGATTTTTCTTATTTTTTTTTTGTCAAATTTTTGAAACCCCTATATATTAGTTGTTAGTTACATGAAAACTTGCTGAGTGGGTGGCAGAGCCGTAACTAGGGCGTGGCGAAGGTGGTATTTGGCTTTATGCCAGGAATTTTCCAGTAATTACAAGACCAGAAAGTTTTATCAGAAAAGCGCCGTTAAATTGAAGCTTTTAATAATTTTACATGAAATTAATAAAAAAAAGTCGCCTGCGGCGCTTGACATTTCTTCGGTTTTGTGAAATTTTAAAACAGTTTTAAAATTTAAACAGTCCACCAAATTCCTTAAATTTTCGCCTGCAGTGCTGGGACTTTCTTTTATTATTTAGGAGTGTAAAACTTTAGCGTAAAATTCGTAAAAATTTCGCCTTTCTTGCATTTTGGCAAACTTGTAATTAAGCTGTTTTAAAGATCATAATTTGATACAAATATTATTTGTAAAAATTTTTGCTAGAGCTATTTTAGTTGTTGTTTTTTTTTTTTAATTTAAGGTTGTAAAACTGTAGCGTGAAATTAATAAAAAAATTCGCCTGTGGCGCTAGAGCTTTTTTGTATTTTTGTGAAATGTTTAATTTTAAACAGTTTTTAAATTTAGCGGCGCTTAAGCATACATAAAGCTTTTATAACCTTAATAAAATTTTAGCAAAATTCTAAAAAAAATTCGCTGGCGATGCTTACTTTTTGTCAGAAGGGACGCCACTTCGGCTTAAAATACGACATTTTTATTTTAGATACTTTTTTTTTCGTTTACTTAACCTAATAAAAAACTTTAAAAAAATCAGTTGTTTTATATTAGATAGGGGGCAAATTGATAACCTGCCACATGCGCAAACAGCTCTAGTTACGGCTGTGCGGTAGCCTGATAGTATTTGAAAGGTCTTTTTAGATACATTAGATTATACTAGCCATGTATTAAAAATAGATAAACTAACTATTATACATATATTTTTTTTATTTTTATTTTGTTATTTTAATTAATTTTTGGTAGTTTTATTATTGTTAATTATTATATGTATTATTTGTAAATACTGTAAATAATAATAATAATAACTATTATACTTACTTATAATTAATTTTTATCAAAAAGTATTTGCTAAATATTATAAATAAGCTAAAAAAATAATTCGCAGTTTTTCTCTGGGTATGGGGTTATTACTTCATTGGTGCAGCTGTTATTTTGGCTGTTTGATTTATTAATGTAGAAAATTTATTCATTTTTTTTTGTGTATAATTTAGATTAATTAATTAATTATAATTAATATAATTATAATTAATTATAATTAATAAATATCATAATAATTATTGTAAATATATATACAAAGACACAAAACAGGCGAAAGCATAGGTGTCGTTAAAATCAAATCTCTAAAACCTATTGTAAATAAACAAATAAATAAATAAATAAATAAAAAATATCCTGATGATGTTATAAAAAACCAAGCAAAACACCATTACACCCCTTTAAGTATTACTTAAAGGGGTTTAAAAAATTTAGATTTTCTCTTCTTGTCTGTATTTTTTATGCAATTATTTATGAGCATTTATTTATTTATTTAACATTTAAAATTTTATTAGGTGTACATTTATTTCTGGTTTAATTATCATAACTAGACCTCAGGAGAGTTCTTCATACGCTCATGAGCGTAGCATAAATTTAACACTGCTGAGAAGCGACCGAAGACTGCTGTCGGACAGCTGTCCCCATTCTATAACACCGCGCCCGCCAGTGTATCATGAAAAAGTTAAAAAAAGACGACAAAAGATGAGTCATAGCTCGCAAGTTCCCGGCCTGTGAAGATCATATTCTTGCTGCAGCAACATTTTAGTTTAACTCAGAATTAACGAAATTAATAGCAAATATCAAGGATCTCTAAGTATAATATGCGCCCACATCGATCCTTATATGTACCTAATGTTGTCTGTGTTTATTTTAATGTTTAATAATTTAACCTACTAATAGATAATTATAATAATTATTTATTATTATAAATAAAATTTACATTAGCAGTCATCGGCGAATTTCCAGTGCCCGCATAGGCGCCGCGTCGATTCTATCGTTGACGCGAGGTTTTAAATATTTACATTTTTATTTTCTTCGAAAAACACCGATATATTTACATATTTATAGTTAATATGTATATTCAATATTGTTGTGTGTAACAAATTAGTCGTCAAATCTTTCGATTTAGTGACCTTTATAAAAATTTCCCCTTATAATTCCGCAAAATTATTCCGTAAGCCTATGTTTCTGTGTTTATTTTCAACGTTGATGAGTCATAACTGAATTTATTCCGATTAATGTACATTAGGTATACCTATAATATTAAAATGCATTTATTTATGTTATGATTCAATTTTCAGTGTGCTTTTGATATATTTTTTTTTTTCGGCAAAAATGAATGGTTCATTAATTTATTTCATCTTCTGCTACCCTATACACTAGGGTATTTCAAAAATTTTAAGTCCTTCCTCAAGTATTGAAAAAATATAAGAATAAAATTCTGTGCCAAATTTCAAATCAAGAAAAGGAAATTAGGGTACGCTCTTAATTAAAAAAATGGTAAATAAAAATTTAAAATTGCGAATTTAATATGACGGCAAAATGGTGGATCACGTTTTTAACAATGATCTAGGCCTAAGTTACTGATTCGTTGCAAATTTTATTGCACAAGGCGATCACTAAATCCTCTAAACAAAAAAAATAGAGATAAAATAGACAATAACCGGTTTTCGGTTAACCGGTTGCGAAAATTACCTCAGACCGGTTTTTGGTTAAAACACGTTTTTTAGTTTTTTTTTTGAAAAAATAAAATAAAAAAAAATTGAAAAAAATTTTTAAGCTTTTTTTAATTCTTTTTCTTGAAAAAAAAATATTAAGTATTTGCGAAGTATTTGGGAAAATACAATATACCATTTACTATGATAAGTATATAATGGAATGCATTACATAACTTCACGGCTTGTTTAAATTTAAAAAATCAAAATAGCAGATCCAATATAGCGACAAAGTTTATAGAATTTTAATGGATTTCGATAAAAATTGAAATTTAATTTATTTTGAGAATACTGAAACTTCTTATTAAAAATAAAAACGAAAAAGATTTTTTTTTAATATTTACAGATAATCTGTCTAAAAGACATTTGGTTTAAAAAAAGTCCAAACAAAATGAAATTTTTTTGAGTACTGGGTCCCATGTCTCCCTGGACCTGTACTGCATATGAAACATGAAATGGATAATTTTTTCTTAGTAAAATAGAGGTTTTTTTCTCTGGTAATAACTTTACCTTATTTTAAAACATTTTTTTTTTCAAAAACATTTTTTTTTTATTTATTGAATAAAGAAAATGTTTTTTTGTTTTTTGTTTTGAACCTAGGCCTACAGAGAAAGTATTATTTTGTTGGCAGCAGTTTTTTTTATAAAGTTGACGTGTTAAATAAAACGAGTGGTAATTAACTATTAATTAATTTAAATTGTTTTCTAGATTTTTAAAGTGAATAGTCACGATATAAACTGTATACCTATAGGTATTATATGTATGTATATGGAAGATTGCAATAAATATATCTACATATTCAGTGAAAACATTATTTTTCTTTGTATAATTTTAAATAAAACATACTTTTTAATATTAAATAATAACACCGTGCGACAAAAAAATAAGCATAAGATCTGTGAACGTCAGTCGTTAATTTAGGATCACTATAGTTGAGTCCCCACGGGGTTTGGGTACTTTAGGTCATTTAAGCGTTTTTTTTTAATTTAAAGTTTTCAATGCACATGAAAAAAATTGCTTCGTAAGAGAGCTAGATCCCTTCAGTGACAGCACTAAAAATTAAATTTTTATTTAATATCTCGGGAACTGTTTAAGCTACAGAAACGAGTTTATGCATTTATTCTTACATCAATAAGGCCAACTACTATAACATATTTTTATGTAGTAACTTCAGCCAGGGGCGTGCCAACTGGGGAGGCTCATTTACTTTTTTGCCCATTTTTTTTCTTTGTAACTTTTTTGCTGCTTGTTAATTTGATTATGATTGTAAAAATGCATAAAAAACTTAATTATGTAACAGGGTCAAACTCACTATTTACGATAAAAATGCATTTAAAAATATTTTTTTAAATTAATCTTAAGGAAAAGTCGGATTGACCTTTTTTTTTTCGGAGAAAATTACTTTTATGATAAGGATTAATCCTACCAATTTTGAAAAAAATCCATTAAAAAATAAAAAAAGGTTTAGGGGATAACTTTTTAAAAAATTATAAAAAATAACAAAAGGAAACGCTCAGAAAAGACCACTTTAATAAATAGAAATATTATTACCAGTTTTGAAAAAAAAAATTTGCTCCAAAAACAAAATAGTTATAGCGAACGCCATTTTTTAATACAGTACAAATAATTATGTATGAACACGAGCAGTGCCGTGCCGTGATTTTTTTTAGGTGACGCAAGATCATAATTTTACGCCCTTGGTAAAGTGCCTAGTCAGTTGATGACAAGAAAGGCAACCAGCATTAACTTTACGCCATTATGTATTTATATTTCCAAGTTTAACTGTTGGCTAAAAAAAGGTCACCAACTAGACAAAAAAGGCAAATGAGCTTTGCGCTCTGAGGGAACGGCCTTGTTGCCTTACCCCACGGCACGGTGCTTTGCTCGACATCAAAGCAAATATATTTTTGGAAGTACCAGTATCAAGATAAAACGCAATATACTATTCAGTGTAAAGATTATACTATGAAATGCGAAGCATTACATATTTTTTCGGATTGTTTTTTATTTTTAGTCATTAAAGCCTAAGATATTACCTTTAATTGCATTTTTCTCATAAACTGTGAGTCTTACATCATTACATCATATTACCCTTTTTATGTATTTGTATGTATAATGATTTAGCTCAGTGGTCAATGGCATCGATATAGCCTAACACTGATCTAATGATCGTGAGTTCAAACCTCACTGGCGCCGATTGCCTTTTTCAGTTAATTAATAATTGAAATTTGGCGAAGGCGTACTCCCTAGATATATTGGTTCGAAAGTCAATTAAAGCCGGTGGTTCCCTCTACTACTAGCCCACACAAGTCCTGGACTTAGGGGATGCTTAATTAAGTAGAATAGTACGAGGTTAAAAACAAACATAAACATAATAAACATAATATCATATTTAAACTAAAAAACAGCAAAAAACTTACACTGAAAAAAGAATTGGCCAAAAATATGCTCTAGCCTTCCCGTTTGGCACGCACCTGGCTTAAGTTATTACATGAAAATATTATTAATAGGCCTTATTGTTACAAAAACACATGAATAAACTCGTTTCTGTAGATTTAAGGGTTCCTGAGATATTAAACAAAAGACTAATTTGCAGGGTTGTCATTGAAGGACCGTAGCTCCCTTACAAAGCATTTTTGGACAAGTTTATATGAACTTTTTTCATTTCTTTCAATGGGAAATCACCTCCCAAATTTTTAAAATGCTAACTTGAAAAATGGGTCTTGCATATTACCGCGAATTGAAAACTTTAAATTAAAAAAAAAAATGCTTAAATAAACTAAAGTAGCGAAACCCCTTGGGAACTTGACTATATTAAACATATATTTTCGAATGACGTTGACAGATTCTATCAAACTATTTTCTAATCATCGTACAGAGTGAGATTGGTAGACTAAACTTTCAGGCTACTGGCCCTCTTCAGTACCAAGAGTCAAAAATTAAAAATTTCTGTTTCTTAACATTTACGTCCTACCACACGTTTTAGTGGGTATTATGTGCTTGAGACATACAAGTTGTTTTCAACTTGCTACCATTTAAAGTCTCCAGTATTAGGAGAATAAATGAGTAGTTGTCTACATCTAGCAATAGATGGCGCGCAAGAGTACATCTATCTCATGACAGTATTTATTTAGTGAATAAAGTCGAAGAATGTTTTCTTAATCACCGTACAGGGTTGACTCTTGGTACTGAAGAGGGCCAGTAGCCTGGAACTGCAGTCTACCAGTATCGCTCTGTACGATGATTAGAAAATAGATTGATGGAATATTTAAATAATATTTTATAATTTTGTTTAAAATAAAAACTTTCTGTTCTTTAGCTATATATATTTTGTTTTTGAGATTACAAAATTAGTGTACTAGCTATTTTAAGAGGGACAATATCGACGGCCTAGCGTATAAATGTGCTAAGTACCCGATGGCCTAGCGTACAAATGTGCTAAGTACCGTAACCGTTACCGGTACTTAGCACATTTGTACACTAGGCCATCCGGTACTTAGCACATTTGTAATATATTTTAGTATTTAAAAAATAATGCTTTCTTTATATTTTTTGCTAAACCAATATAAAAATCCGTATTTGTTGCATTTCCGTTTTAAATGAATTTATTTATAAATAAACAATAAAACAAACGCAAAGTTAACACTTTCGCAATTTAACTACTTCACATGCGATTGATAAAAAGTTGTTACTGCTTATTTAGTTCCGTAAAAATTATTTATTTAACTTTCTGGAAAAACAGGTCAGAATAATAAATTTAAACTAGAACCCTGCAGGGGTGGTCCGCAATAAAATTAACGAATTTTAGCCAGGCTAGTTTAGAAATCGCTAAACATGGCTAATTAAGGGATGTCTCAGAATATCAGGGAAGTAAGAGAAAAATGAAATAATTTGATCGACCGAGGAAAAAATGAGGTAATCTATACTGGGTGTAACGAGACCACGGAATACCCCTTTTTCCTTTATGTTAAAAATTATAGATTTAAAATTTGAAGTGTCTCTTATTGGCATAAAATGTCGTATTTTAACATAAAAAGTACATTTCGATTTTTACAATAATACCGAAAAAGTTACTTTTTAAATGTCAATGTTTTCTTTTATTGCGTTTTAATTTTTTATCACATGGAGGCCATGATTATTTCAAATTGCTTAAAATGATCTGAGTAACCCTATAAAAATTAATTTACTCTGAAAACTTCATTTATAACTCAGTTACACCATTTTAAAGACTACGAAAATGGTGTTTGCTCAAAAACCCATTTTTATTTTTATTTTAATGGTACCATATTGGTGAAAAGGGTATCGAAAAATAGAAAAGAATGGAGAGAGTTGGTAGAAAAAATTGCAAAGATTTCAAGGGGCGATGAACAGGAGTAGCTAACCTATCATCAACATGCCATTTAGCCTTTGAAACACCATAAAATGGTGCCCTTTGCTCCACAAGGAGCTATTAGGACAATGATGATGATATTGGTGATATACAGGGTGTATTTGAAATAGCGTAGGAAATTTTAACAGGTGATTCTGCATGATAAAATATGACAAAAAGTTCCTATAAACATATGTCTAAAAATGCGTCATAAGGGAGCTACGCCCCTTTGAAATTGGCTAAAAAATCGGTTTTTATTTAATAACTCAGGAACCCTTTGAGATATGTTAACGAGGTTTTGCACGTGAATTAATCCTAATAAGGCCCATCTTTGTATGTCATTTTCACGTACTTATTTAAACCAGGGGTGTGCGAAACGGCGGGGCTTATCAGTTTTTTGTCCCAAACTTTTTTCTGTGTAACTTATTTGCAATTTTATTTTTGAAATATGATTCCTCAGGTCAAAATACATAAAAAAGGTCAAAATACTGTAGGATTAACCGTTTTCGAGAAAAGTTCATTTGAAGGTGAAATTTCACGGTTCGAGGACGAAAAATTAAATACTAAAATGTCGAAAACCAAAATTTTAATGATTCCGACGCTATTTCAAATACACCGTGTATATTGGTGTATTGGATCCATTAAAAAGTACCACTCTGGAATCTACCAATATACTTTATTGTTACGTACTCATATTTTTGTGATTTTAGCAACAAAGTTACCCCCTAGGATAAAATAATTGTAAAATTTGTAGGAAAATATTTTTTCCAAATACGCATTTTCATGATATAATCAGGGCCGTAAATAAAAGGAGGTTGACACATACCCAGAAAACGCAGTAAGAGGTGTCAAAACGAGCATTTTTTAAGGTATATATTGCGTTCAAGTGGACCATAGACCTTTAAATTCGTAAAAATTTCTTACATTTTTGTGAAATTTGGAATTGAGAAACTGTTTTAAAATTAAAGTATGTAAATAATACCTGCGGCACTAGGGCTTTCTTGCATTTTTGTGAAATTCTGAATAATAAAACTGCTCAAAGATTAAAATAGATGAGAATAGTTTGTAAAACTTTTTACTTTTTACTTTTTATTTTTATTATTTAAGATTGTAGAACTTAAGCGTGAAATTCTTAAAAAATTTCGCCTGCGGCGCTAGAGCTTTCTTGTATTTTTGTGAAATTCCGAATAATAAAACTGTTTAAAAATTAAAATAGACCATCAAGTTTGAAATGTTTCGCCTGTGGCTCTAGGGCTTTCTTACATTTTTTTTTATATAAGACTGTAGAACTTAAGCGTGCGGCGCAAGACCTTTGTTACATTTTTTTTTTAATTTCAGTAGTACGTTTTTGTAGAAATTAAGAAAGAAAATTTCGCCTGCGGCGCTACAGTTTCTTATATTTTTGTGAAATTTAATTGTTATATAAAAGACTGGTTTAAAATTAAAATAGACCATCGAATTTGTCAATATCTTCGCCTGCGGACCCCCCCCCCAGGTGCATTTCGTGGATCCGCCACTCATAAAAAACTTTAAATATTTCAGTTGTTTCTATATTGGATAGGGGCGCAAAGTGATAACCTGCCACAGGTGCAAACAGCTCTAGTTACGAGTCTGCTACTACTACTATTCTTTTAAGCAAATTCGTACTTAGAAAATAACATTTGAACCCCAAGGCCCCACATTAGTGGCGTTAATTATGCATTACTGGTAAATGCTATAAGTAATGTTATTTTCAAATTTTTCTTGATAATTCTAATGAATTCTATTTAAAACTAAATAACTTTCTGTAGCCTTGTGCAAGTTTCATTTAAACAATAAAAGATGACATTTAAAATAACCTATAAATAAAGATTAAAATATGATAGCAATTAATTTAATTTAAGTTAATTTACATTTCTATTATGTATATTATTTTTTATTATTTTCTATTATGTTTTATAATTTTTCATTATTTTACAAAAAACTTTGCTATGTTAAATCAGTATTTTTTTATTATTAATAATGGTAACTTACGCATACAATTAACTAAAAAATTAAAATGCATGCAATCAGTAAAAAAGTTTTTTTTTTCACACGATAATTCAGGAATACGTTCCTCAACTCACTGGCAAGTATGGATCTGTGCCAAAGCGAAAAGTACGAAGAAGAGGATCATTTTTTGAGCTCATCTGGCAACCACGATTTTCTTTTATTAATTGATTATATGGATCTTGTGGACAATTTCTGCAAAAAAATTAAAAAATTTATCTGTTGCTTTGTGGCAGAGACCACCTTAGGAAGGTGATAGGGCTAATAACTGGTCACTTCCACTTGAGGAAACACATGCACACCATTCGTGTGTATAGGGATGAGCCAATATGCAAACTGTGCAATGAAGAGGCGGAAACAGCTTCTCATGTTCTCTTTGACTGCGTGGCTCTACATGGCTGGAGACACCGGCAACCGGGAAACGGTAACCCAGAAGCTATGCTCTCCAATGTAAATCTAGTAAACAGCCTAGTAGGCCTGATAACGGAAACGAAGCTGTTTGACTAGCAAGAGATCCAAGAATAACACAATAGGCCCGCGTTGCCGCAGTGTTTGAGGTACGAATCCTCATCTTGTTTCTCTTCATCAATCAATCAATCAATCAATCTGTTGCTTCGTTTTTTTTTATAGAGAAAACATTAATTTATTTGGCATAATCTTAGTTCGTCTAAAAAATTTTAACCAAATTTTTCGTTTCCAACAATGATTTGTGTAAATTTACATTTAGTGATCAATTTTGAGTTAAACTATCCAAAAACAAAAATAATTCGGGGAAAGAATTTTAAGAAAATCGTTTTTTTTTTGTTTTTCCCGAACAAATGTTTGCTCTTATTAAGAGGCTGGCTTAGGGAAGCATTTTTCGAAAAAAAAAGTGTAATTAAGAAAGGTGTTCCATTTTAATTAAGCTTTATTTGGTTTTCAAATTATTTAAATCGCTTTTTAAATAAAAAAGTTGTATCTATTTAAATTTTAAAATATTTATTTTTGTTCGTTTTTTCGTAAACAAACATTTGTTTTTTTTTTAATTTTTTCATGAATATTATCTTTTTAAAAAGTTTTTTAACTAAACTTTCTGTATTCAAAACAAGCTTTTAACTGTTTTTAGAATCATCAAAGTATTTTTTTTTATTTTGTGTTTATTTTAAAATAAAAAAAAATGAAAAAATATTGTATTTTAACCATTTAACGCACTCGCCCGAGTTAACTCGTTGACAGTAGGTTGACTCTTATCCGCTTACCCGAGTTAACTCGGGCGGACTTATATTGTAGAAAATAAAGTTTTGTTTTAATTTTTTCAACATTACTTGTTATTGCCTTTCAGTTTAGTCTAAAAATTAAGAAAGAAAAAATTGGTAAAAAATTAACCACTTTTCTTAAAAAAAGTGGTGCGTTAAGGGGTTAAATAACCTTTCAATGGTTATATAAATCATCCAAATCGGTTGGTAAATAAAAAGATATACTGCCTTAAATTCATAAGAAATAAGTTTTTTTGCGGTGCAGTTTAATTACTCTTCTTATACATGATAAAATACGCTTTTTACATTTTTAGTGGTGGATTAAAATGGGGATATTGTGGATAAATCCTCTTCCTAAATATGCAAAATACCTACCCTAAAAGAGGGAAAATTGTAAAAAAAATATAACTTTTTCATTTAAAAAGGGATTTAAATGATTCAAAAACCAAATGAAAGTTTATTTAAAATGAAACCTCTTTGTTATTTACACTTTTTCAAAAAATGCTTCCTTAAGTCACAATCTTAATAAAAGCAAACACTCGTTCAAGAAAAACAAAAGAAAATCGATTTTCTCAAAATTCTCCCCCACGATTATTTTTGTTTTTGGATAGTTTTACTTAAAATTGATCACTAAATGTAAACTTACACGAACCTTTTTTGGAAACGAAAATTTTATTTACAATTTTTTTGACGAACTGTGATTGTGCCAATTAAATTAACATTTTTCCCTATAAAAAACGAAGCAAAAGATAGATTTTTTAATTTTTTTTTGCAGAAGTTGTTCACAAGACCCATACAATCAATTAATGAAAGAAAAACGTGGTTGCCACATGATTTAAAAAAATTACCCTAAAATTCCACCGTAAGGAAGTAGTAAAATAGGAGTATTAAAATAGAAACAAAAAAAGAAAAAGGAAAAGACTGTTTTTTAAAATAAAAAGAAAAACAAAAACAAAAAAGAGGGAGGGAGGGAGGGAGGGAGGGAGAGGAAGAGGGAGAGAAGCCACGTTTTTGAAATATATCGGAAGAGCGCTAAAATACAACTCGACTGCAACATTTCAAAACATAACTTGCCTTAGGTGTTTTTCCAGAATTGGATTCAAAATTGAATAAAAAAAAATAAATAAAAAAAAACATTGTTTTCTCTATAAAAATCATTGCCGAACGAAAGGGTGACTTTTTTTAGAGTAACCAACTTAGCTTAAAAAATGCTTAATAGACGTTTTTATTCTTTAAGTTTTGCTGTTTCCAAAAGTCCAAACTTTGGGAATGCAGCAAAAAAACTAAGTCTAAATTTTGGTTTTGGAAAGTTGTTAAAAATCAAGGAATAATTAATAGTTCTTTTATATATTTTAAATAAATGACTTGAGCTTTTTAAAAACCAGTTTGAATTCAACACAAAATATTTGTCATAAAAAAATTAAACCCATTCAAGCATTTTAAATAAAATGTATCCAATTGCTAAATAAAAAACTTAATCAGGAACACAACTAGATATAAACCGCAAAAAACAGTTTTGTATATTTTAATCAAATTTATTTTATATTATAATTAATATTAATACCCAGTTTTTTATTTTGAAATTAACAAAAATGATTTATTCTAAATGAAGTTTTTTTTAGAAAAACTTGTGATTTGATGTTATGTTATGAATGTAAAATTAGGACCTATAAGTGTAATCTTTAGTATCTCAGAATCACAGAGCAGTCTTTTTAAATATTGTGATTTTTTAAAGGAAGGCGCTTTTTAAGGAAAAGCACTAAGAGTCTCCAAAGCTACAAAACCTAAACTATTTTTAATAAAAAAGTTGCTTTCGCGAACAATTAGATAGCTAATATAATAAGATACTTTTATTTCAAATTTGAAGCGATTAACTTTATGTGTTAAAAATGTATGTAGTTTTTGGCACTTCTAGCACATTTCCATAAAAATTGCCCTCCTTTGAAGATTTATTGTAGGTACACGTGATCTTAGTTGAACCATTTTTTTAATAAATTCTAGATGATTAAGTATAAAAAAAGACTGTTTAATTATAATTTTTAATATTTTTTATAATCTTTAATCAAAAAATAGATAGGTAGAAATAATTTAAAAATTTTAGATTTAATAGTAATACATTAATATATCTATTAGTATAGAAACACCTATAGGTGTTTCATGTCCAGACAAAAAAAAATTATAATACATATTTTTTTTATTTTTTTTTTGCTTAAATTGTTTGACTCATTTATTTTTATTAAAAACATGTGGTAAAATACGTAAGATTTTGATTTCATGGGAAAAGAATAGAAATAGTTCGAAAATCGTGCATTTGTTACGTGTGCGAATAGAAAATTTAATTTTTAACAAAGAAAACTTTTTTTTCACATCAAAATGTGTTTGCGGTTTTTGATGAAGTTTGGACGATTTTATAAAATTGGAATAAGGTGTAATACGCCCAAATATGACTATAATGAGTATAATTATATTTGTACAAAATACAATATTTTATTTCGAAAAAGGATCACGTAACTTCCACAACTTTTGGCAATATGGCTTAAATTAAATTAAAATTACGTATTTGGTACTATTAAAAATTAAAAGTTTAATCTAAAAAGTAATGTAAAACAGATTCAAAATTTTTTTGAATTAAGGTAACTCGAAACTTCACAGTATTTTATTGCATTTGTACCGCTTTGCATAATTTAAATTTACACGGTGAGCCTGGGTGCTCGGTTCTTCCGGTTCTCGCTTTTCTAAAGGCTTTAGAGATTTTATATTCTGGCTAAACCCTCCAAATAGGGGGGGGTGTAGCCACAATATAAAATCTCTAAATCCTTTATAATAAAGCGAAACCGGGGTATAAAGTTATGACATTTCTCTCAAGTTGGGAACACTGGGATGAGTGGAGAGAAACGCACCAAACTCCAGAAGTGTATTATACAGATAAAAAAGTAAAAAAAAACACCTTGTTATCCGATTATATTTTAAGTTATAGCTTTATTACATCGTTTTTATGGAGGTCTAAACTAAGTTTTTATTTTACATTGGTAGTTACTGCAAGGATATTTTTTATTAGTTCGAAAATAAGCAAAAATTAGGACCATTTATTACAAGAAGGCTAGATCAATGCGTTTTGGTGACGGTATAACTTGAAAACAAATTAAAATCAGATAACAAGATATGATTTTTAAAAGTTATTGTCAGCCCTGGGCTAATACTGCCCTGTTAAAGGAAAGACCCTGATATAATATTTTGAAAACGCTGCTAGTGACCAATGCCACTCACTGCCCTTTATCAGGGCATTATAGGCCTTTACGCTCTATATATGATGTATATTGTGTACAATATACTCCTGGAGTTTGGTGCGTTCCTCCACACTCACCCTGTATATGTTTTTCTTTGCCTAAATATTATTGCTGATTAATCTTTTCGCACTGTCACTAATCACTCAAAATTAAAAAAAAAACCATGACCACTCACCAAAAATACAGTTGAGTATAACAAACGCCACAGCAGGCCCGATCCTGGCCATCGTGTATGCACAAACAGTTGAACCTCTCACTAAACACTGACCAGTCTACTACGATGTCTTTCACTTTAAATCTCCTGGTGTTCCTCTCTGATGGAAGTACAATACAAAGAGGTAACTTACCTCAGATAAGTAACATTTGCAACTTAAGTCTGCAAGAATAATTTTAAAGATTATGGTGATATGCCTAGGAAAGAGTAGGGCAGGGTTATTCCGGGGATAAATATTGTGTGCATTAATTCTTTAACAAATTCTTTTAATTCCCTAATAAATTGTTCTAATTTCCCAGTTAACTCTTCTAATTTTCCTAGGTCGTTTGGTCCATTAATCGTCAACTGATTGCCCTGACCAATTCCCCCAAAATACCCAGGCAGGTAATGGTAATGTTGATCATATATGGAGAGCCCCTCGCACAAGACTTAAAGCAGGGTCATTTGTAACGGCTTTCTTCATTTATCCAAAATCTTGGGACTTCCATAACAATTTGATATTCATTAAAAAATATATATATGTTCCATTCTTCCAGTTTTTTACAAATAATTTTTATAAAGATAAAATTTTAAAGTTTTGACATTGACTACATTAGATGTTTGTTTAGGGTGTTTTTCCTTCGCCGAGTTTTAGTTTTAAATTAACTGAAAAAGGCAATCGGCGCCAGTGAGAATCGAACTCACGCTAGCCGGCGTCCTAGGATTTGAATTTGAACTCGCTTGGCTATACTCCCAAAATAATAGTTTGTTTAATTTGTATTATAACAGGAAACTTATCAGTTAAGGTGAAAAAAGAAAAACTTTAATAATGGTTGGACAAAAATCTAGGCCTTACAAACAGTGGTTCGGAAGTCACTATAAGCCGGTGGATCACAGAAAGTAGTATGTATGGTATTTTACCTGACTGCAAGTGATATTATCATGTATTACTGTGGTATTATCTCCCTTTAATGCAACTACCAACTTTGCCCCCAAATCCCCAGTTTGGCTAGAAATATTCATCCTCCAATTAATTCCAACTAATTTCCTTCATTTCCTACATTCACCAATTAATTCCCCAAAAGTCCAAACATAATTACCTAAGCTGGTATAAAAAAAAAATCTCTTGTGCGCTATCTTGGTGTTTCTCTATGATGTAAGTACAATACCAAGAGGTAACTTACCTTAGATATGTAACATTTACAACTTCTGCAAGAATAATTTTGATTGTTGTGGTGGAATCGAAGGCGCACCCAGCATTTTTTTAGGTGGCTAAAACCGTACAAAAACAAAAATTTTAATTATGTTATTCATTTTTGTAAGCAAAATTGTTAAAATAAATGTAAAAAAAAAACAAAATTGGAGGGCTTTGAAGGAGAGGGCTACAGCCCGTCGGCACCCCAGGCCTGGGTGCGACACTGGTGGAATTACTAGCAAGGAGTTCTGCTAGGAAATCTCTAGTAGGAATATTTCATAGAAAAATATTGAGTGCAAAAATTCGTCAGTTAATTTGCCAACTATTTAAAATAGTGTAATTCTATTTAATTTTTGTGTAAAAATTAAATTACTCCCAGATATGTAGCTGTGTATTAATTCGTCACTAAGTACCTACTTACTTTTTCTATATATAATTAAGTGATTCTATAGAATTACTTAATTATATACTAATGCCCAATTAATATTTCAACTAATTTTTCAACTAATTCACCCAATCCTCTACTTAATTCCCCTATTTTCCTACTTTCTAGTTTCTACAACTTATACACTAAAATTGCCTTGCGGTCAGGGATGACAGGATAGCGGGGCAGGGGAAGCGCCACCCCCTAGCCACTTACGGTTTGGGAAACCCACTCTTCAATTGGAAAAGTTATAATTTATATAAGGTGGATGAGCCAATTATTGCCATGCTCCTAATATTGCCACCCCCTTTTAAACTCGTTAGTTGGTCCTGTATGTCATAGGTGGCAGTATATCTTTTATATCGAAAAATTGCTATTTCTAACTTGCCTAGTCATATTAAGATTAAGATATTTTCATAGTCAAATGAACTTTTTAAACTGTGTTTTACCATTACTCTAAATTTAATAATGGTAATGTAAATATATTTTTCGAATACCCTACTATCTTTTCGAGGCTTCTAACACCAAAAGAAACCCGATCCAGGACATTAATTTAATTTATTAAAGTTATCCATCACTGTACACGTTTTAAATGATTTAGTTGATGCAAAGATCAGATAAAAATTCTATAAATGCTTTTAAAAAAGCATCTTGGGTCGATTTTGGGTGTTAAATTGACCCCACAATTATTCAACTATTATGCAATTTTTTTTTTTTTTCGTATCCAATCTAGGCGATTGTCATCAGTTATTAAGTAAAATCGTGAGGAATATTTCTGCAAGTAACAAGGAAGTCTCATATTTCAAAATAGACGTATAATTACTATAATCCTGTGAATATAGATAACCTTTTATTTATAAATATATTATTGTTATGTATATTATCATTCTTGCAAGGATTTTCATGCAATACATTCTATTTAAATTAAATAATACAAACATTGTAATTAAAACTGCACTTTAAATCTAAGAGCTGGGGATCAATTCTGAACGTAGATGTGATGTGATAAGTTTCCGGTGAAATTATTTCGGTATTCACGAATTTGACGAATTTAGTTCGTTGCTAAGAGTTTTCGCTAATCACAAACCTGACAGTTGTTTTTATAAATGCATTTAAATTTAAATGGAACGAAAACGAGGAACGTTTATAATTTTTTTTATGAATTTTGCCTCAGTAAGTAAGGCTAATGAATTTGTCCATTGTCTTTTTTTCAAGTCCCACTTTCCATATGGAAAATTTTCCATATGGTTACAACTATTTTTGTTTACACTTATTATCTTTTATAATAAATGCCAACAAAAAGTCTTAAAACCATTTTCTAGTCAGTTATATTGAGATTGCATTTTACTTATTGATGATCTTATCTCAATAGTTAATCTGAATATTTTGAAGTCAACTTTCATAAATCTCATTGTTCAAAATTTAGGAAACAATAGTTTCATTGTATTCATTATTTCTTCTGTGGTGCATTACTACCTAATTAAGTGCCAACTTACATATTATGAACTGTTATCAATGCTTGTTTACCTTGACAACCAATAAAATTACTGATATTATTTCTTATTGACTGTTGTTAATCAATATTTATTGACAACGCCAATAAATCATTTTTAAATTATATTTTTAACTGTTTTTAGAGTTACTAGCTTTACGTAGTAGAAAAATAGTAGAAAAAGAGGCGTTGGTTTGGTTTGGTAGTTTATTGGTTTGGCGTTTTATTTAATGGAGGACGTTCGTTTATGTTAACGTTGGTTTACGTTGGTTTGGTGCCTGTTTGGTGTTTTTTTTTTATTTTAATGAAAACGTTGGTTTGTAATGATACAAATTTCCCAGGTGGTATCATAGACATTTTGAAAAAAAAATCAAGATTTCCCTGGTGGTATCATGGGCATTTTTGAAAGAAATAAGTCAAGGTCATAGGAAAAAAATGGCTAAATTCTGCACAAAATAAATAATACTATCGTATTCAGGAGCATAAAAATATCTAGTTAGTGTTTTATTTGCAGCGATACAGATTTCCCAAGCTTGATTTTACCTCCAAACAGCCCAACAAATCTTGGATCATAGAAAAAAAAACGGTACATTTCCGCAAAAAATCAAAGTCGTTTTTGAAATCAGGAAGGTCTAAAGGGCAAAAAAAAATATTTTTCTAACAGATTTCCTCTAATGAAACTTGCCTTGAAAAAGTATTTTATGCACCAGGTATGTAAAGTTTTTACTACTCTCGACTGATTTTTTGCCTCGACAGAAAAAAAACCTCAGTCGAACACTAAAGACTTAGTTCGCTTACTAGGTGCATAAATTATTTATTTACTTATGTATTAAATAATAATTTTATTTATTGTCGTTTTTAGACATTAGGGTGGACCTTGTTTTTTTTTATTATTTTAAAATTTTTATGCAGGTGTATCTAGAACATCCTAAAAATATGAGGGTAATCAAAGTTCTCTAAGGGTCCCAATTGAACCTAAAATCGTGAAATTACTCAAAAATCGTAAAAAATCGTAAAAAATCGTTGAAAATCCACTGTACTTTTTGCATCAGTGGAAAATTTAAAAGCCTTAAAATCTTAATTTGTTCCTTTTGAGCGTAAAAAGTTATGTGCCAAATTTGCCAAAACGATCAAAAGATACTATCAGGTGCCGAAAATCCGCCAAAGTTGCCCCTAAAACACTAAATTTGACGAATTTCCACTTTAAATGTGAGAAACGCTAAAAAAGCATTAAAAAACATGTCAATCTGGACAACTTAATTTTATTTAATGCATATTAATAATATAAAATAATGTGACAAAAACAAAACGAGCTAAATAAGAGGCCTTTTTGGTCTTGCTCTTATTTGGCGCTTAACTCATTTTGTTTAATTATTTTATATTGTTAATATGCATTAAATAAAATTAAGTTATGTCTAGATTTACATATTTTTTTAAATGCTTTTTTAGCTGATAAACGCATTTATGGTGGAAATTTGTCAAATTTAGTGTTTTAGGGGCAACTTTGGCGGATTTTCTGCACCTGATATTTTGATCATTTAAATTTCCATTGATATCAAATGTACAGCCCATTTTTAACGATTTTTCTCGATTTTTGCGTAATATCACGATTTTGGGGGTCCAAATGGGACCTGCACTTTAAGTTAACGACCAGTAAGAAAATTTGAAAATTTATTCCTGGACCAGAGGATTTTTTATAATGAAGAAGTCTTCAGGAAGCAAAACATTTTATTCCCACAGACTAGACCTACTAAACACTAAATTTAAAACCCATGTAGCTGCATCCCTATATCCTATGCTGCAAAGATTCACAGAGATCCTTTAGACGAATAAAGGCCTATTCAAAGCTTGCATAAGAACATAAAACATAAGAATGTGATGCCGTGATTGGCTTACAAGATACATAGCGGCACTTCAAGCCAATCACGGCATCGCATTCTTATGTATTACGTTCTTATGCGAGACTGTGGATATGCGAATCGTACCCGAATTAATATAGTCTAGGCTCTATACCACGCTCTCGCAAATGGGTCACTGCATGTTATGTTGGAACTATAGTGTCAGGTGCAAAAGGTACAATTTGTGGACTTTTTCCTCGTTTTCAAAGCATATGGAAAAGAGCTCGGAAAACTACGAAATGGCTATAGTATTTTATTTTAGTACATTTATTAAAAGGAACAAAAAAATACCACAATTGCACGAATGTGACCTAAATAATTTTTAAATAAAGGATAATTTATCTTTTCAAACATGATACAGCGAGTTTTCCGCATCACTTCTCGTTTTTATCACTGTTTCAATCTAAGCTATCATTATGTTTAAAGGGCATATCCATAATCAGTCATGCCGCTAGAATTTTTTTTAGGGAGTTGAGTTGAAATTTTCCCAACTTTTTAGTCGTCTGCGATTTTCCAAACTTTTTACTTAAGATTGAAAAATTCCAAATTTTTTACACGACGGAAAAAAAAATGGATTTTACAAACTCGGAAGTGGCTGGGGAGCGGGGCTAAAAATGAAAACTTTTTAGTGTTTTTTCTTTTACATTTATATTATTTAAAATAAGAATAAATGGTTAAATTAATAATTTCATGAGCTTCCATTAAAAAAAAAATCCCCCCAATGACCCATGACCACTTTTTAAAAGCTAAAAATATTATATATATATATATATATATATATATATATATATATATATATATATATATATATATATATAATCGTATTCAAAATTTGATGTCGATATCTCATGAAGCTGAAGTTTGCAACGGTTTTTTTGCATTGAAAATTCAAATAGTATATTAAAGCACTTATTCCATAAGACGTTTTTGGCGAGCTAGTACTTTAGAAAACTCTCCGCAAGCGGCTTGTTTTCTAAACTTGTGCTCGTGCGCTAAAAACGTATGTTATGAAACTAGTACTTTAATATACTATTTGAATTTTCGTTGCAAAAAAACGCTGCAAACTTCAGCTTCATGATATATCATGCCGAACAAGAATCTGTCATAAAAAAGGCAACTCATGCTACACTGAAAAACCGTCTCAAATGGTGAAAATCTCATCTGCAATTTCAGTGTAGCAAAAAAATAAGTCCATGAAGTGCCTTTTGACAGATTCGTGTTCCGCATCCCAAAATACATAAGACTAGGTGGGTCTCAACTCCAGCAGAGACAACTTCTTTTTTGTGGGCTGATGTTATAAATTTTCGTATGTAACTTTTCTCTATCAGTGGTTAGGTTTTCCTGGACGCACCCTTAAACAAACCTGAAAATTTTGCTTTTCTACCTAAAAGATAAACAGAAATTCAAAACGTTAATGCCACGCAGATAGATATCTTTTTATTTTAATTAAATCCTGTTTATATTTCAGAAGTTTAAACTTTTTTATTTGATTGCATCTAAAAACGCAAATTTTTGTATATTTAATTTGTATGAAAAGTTTGGTTATCCGCAATGGTGCGAAAATTAAAATAGTCGACGTTGATTTTTTGTTTAATATTAAAACTGATGACAGTTTAACTCAAACGTCAAATGTTTATTAAAAAAATACAAATTTATTTGTTAAGAAATTACAATCAAATAGAAAATAGTGTATGATACATGGATGAAAACTGTTTTCACGGCGATTTTGATTGCCAACCTCTCCTATCTGAGCTGAGGTATGTAGCAATTTTGAAATCGCCCTAAAAACAGTATATAATTATAATCAAGTAAAGTTTAAGAAGCAGAAATATTGGCAGCTGTTGAAAAGATACATGAAGAAACCGGAATTTTTTTCATTTTTTAAAATCAAAATTAATGGAGAGTCCCTAGAACAAGCATAGGCTTATTTGGGGCTCTCCATGACACAGTATGTATTGTACGCATAAATAAATAAATAAAATAATCGGATACAACCGGTCCGAAAGTTTTGTTTATTGTTTATATTCGTTCTGGAACCTTGTGTAATGTCTTAACTTTGAACGAGTGGAGATATCAACTTCAATATAAAACACGTAAATAACACAGCCCCACAACCATGGTTGAGCATCTGGCATCCGAAACTCAATTTTCCGACCTTTCTTGGGGGTAGTTTTTGGGCCCGGGAATGAATTCCAGGGGTGTAGAAATTTGTTGACCTCGAATTAGGATTCAGCGTCGAAAAATACCTAGGTATACCATGGTTGGGCATCTGGCATCTGAAACTCAATTTTCCACCCCTTTTTGGGTCCGGGGGTAAATTTCAGACGTCTAGGGTCTTTTCTGACCCCCGATTCAAATTCAGCGTCAAAAAAATAGGAATATCATGTTCTGTCTCACAGATCTCGACCTTGGAGCTGTGTAATAGAACTTGGTCTATCTTGGGCACATACATGTATTTTATGACTTTTAACTGTTTAAATTGATGAGCTAATAAAATTGTTTATTCGACCATATATTTTTATTTTTTTTAACTTTTTTTTGAGGACATTAAAATAGTTTTGAAAATGAGAATTTTTGACGACCTTTGACTTTGACGTCCCCCTGGCTTTAATTTGTAAGCTAAAAATATAGAACATACCTGCCAAAAAATGTGTAGTTTAATTTGTCTTATTTACGTGTTCCGAATTTGACTCTTATATTTCGTTTTCGTTTAGCCACCCATAACTTTCTTATTTTTTAAGTGATTTTTTTAATTTGGACTTTGTGTCCTTACCAACATTGATTTTTTCTAAATCTAACAAACGGACAGACGGACAGAGGGATGGACATATTAAGAAGTTCTTTAGAATTGTATATAACATACTTTGTTACAAAAAAATCGATTATGGACAAAAATTTTATTTTTCCAGCGTCCAAAGTAAACGTATAATACTCCTCTGCTGTTAAACTGCGCGCATGAGATGAGTTTAACAAGAGCAATAAATCTAGTACGTTTAGCTTGATCCCGAAAATAGTTTCAGAAAATTTCAGTTATCGATTTTAGTTTTTTGCTAGTAGGTATATAACATAAAACTGGTGTCAGCTGTTTTAAGGTTACAAAAGCTGAAAACGAAAGGTTGCTATACTCAGGGATGCCGGTTTTTTATCAAACACACTTTTTATCCTGTAACTTTTTGTTGTTCTTTTTTGGTTTATAAGTATCTACATTTTTACAGTATTTTTAATTAAAAATTACCTATTATATTATAAAGGGAAAAAAATAATCTTTTTAGTAATATTGACGAGCCATAGACGTTATTAAGCAAAAATTCGAGTAAAAGCAAAAATGTGTTTTTCCAAGTTTAGTTTTCGTGTAAAATTAAAAGTAAAAAGTTTTTTTAATAATTCGTTTTTTCTACTAATTTTTTATCCAAAATGAATAGATTAATTACTTTCCAGATAAAAAGATCTAAAACTAAATTTTATTTGCGAAAATGAGAAAGGCTGTCAAAATTTGAATTTAATAGAGAATCCAAATATGTAAAAATTTACAGGATGTTCTATTTAAAAATTCAAATGTTGGGGTTATGTGATATAACTCAAAATATTGTCTTATACTATAAGTTATAGACAACCTGTAAATTTAATTCTTTTACCTCCGGGGATAAAAAAGTTATAGGGGCGAGCTACGGTTGAAAACGCGCGGTATATATGTATATATACAGAATACACCAACAAAAACAAAGTAGAACCAATAACTCGATATTCGCACAAAATATCAAAAATATAAAAAGGAGGTCAATTTGATTAATCGAAGGGTAAACTTAACTATGATATCAGTAAAATTCCAAACATCACTCCCTTACCGTCAGCTACCTCAAATTCAAAATCTTAAACGGAAACCTCCTATGTGTTGGGGGTATTTGAGGCAGAAAGTATAAATTTCTAAACTCAAATCCAAAAAACTTTGCCTTTTGTGCAACAACCACATTAAAAGTTTTTTTTTTAATATATGAATTTGCCATCGCTTATTAAAGTACGAAATGATTTGACGTTTTTTAGTGTCACTAAAAAGCATTTTGTACCCTCTTTTAAATGGTCTATTAAAAATAGTGGGTTTGGACTGAAAATATGGCAACCCTAACTAGGGATTATGTCGTATTTTATATGATACTAAATATATTTTTGGCTTCCGATATTTGTAGGGAGCATTTTATTGATGTTTTTCTATTAAGAAACACAAATGACAATATAATAAAATATAAGGATGATATCTGACATGGGATAAACTGCCCTGTCAATCCTATAAATTTAGTTTTACCAAAATTACACTAAGCAAAGCATTTTATTTACACGGTTTTCACCGGGTAATTTGCGTAAAGGGATGTCCGCTATCTTAAATTTTAGGGTGAGTTGCTTAATATGCATCTTACGATAAAAATGCATATAACTAATTTTGTTAAGGAGGAAATTTCCAAAAAAAATTTTGTTGGACTGCTACGCAGCTCGGGATTTAAGAGTGCGAGGCTATAATAGTCTTCTCTACTGTAATTTATATATTAGTTTTTTCACTACTATCACTATTTAACTATTTTTATTCAATTAATAAAGTTAATTATAATTAATAATTATTAACAGAAATGATATTTCTTGAAATGTTCATAAAAATCAAGTAGCCTTGATCAATGACATTTTATCAAATAAATACTTTGAACTGACGTTTAAAAATTTAGTTTTTTTTTTGTTTTATTATTATTTTTTTTATAATGTTTAGCTAATTATTGATTGTATTAATTGGTAATAATTATAATTATTTATATTTAATAACTAAAAAGTTATTTCAAGCTATTTTCTTGGGTTTAATTAGTAAAAATTTCACAAAGAATTGAAACTTCTAAAGTGACAGAAATCAATTGTTTATAAAATTTACTCCTACTAGGAGAGAAAAAATTATTATTGCTATAAGTGAAGAAAATTGATTTCACAGTGTAAAAACATGATAAATACTGGTATGTTCTAAAGGTAGTACTGAAAAAAAGTTTACTATATTGTAGCCAGATGAAGGCTTAGGATAATTTCCCCCTCGCACCACTACCACGCTATACCATAATAATTATTATTCATGTGCCTTTTTTCAGTAAGCAGAATATAATTCAACTCATCTGAAAATTACACCCCACTCCCCAATAAAAGACAAAATTGTAAAGAAAAGGAATTCGTGCATATATGCAGAAAGTTTTTATTTTTTTCACATCCATTTTCCTAATTTTAGCAACGTTAATGATTTTGATATTTTTAAGAAGTTTGTGCAGCGACACCCTTCCCATTTACCTTTATGAATCCTCAAAAATATGTCTGGTAACAATTAAAACGTTTACGCATAAAAAATCATAACCAAAATATAATAAAGAAAAAGTAATACAATGGTTTGATTTTATGGACTTTTACATAAAGGTATCTCTATACAAATAAACAGAAACAAAAATCCTATGATTTTATGGACTTTTTTGAAAAAACTCAAAAAACAATTATTTTGTTTCTTTATTAATTTTGTATAAAATCTAAAAAAATATTGAATTGTTAACTATTGTTTATTTTGATTAATAATAAGAAATAAACTTGGTAAACAGTTTTTCATAATTTCTTCTCATCATTTTACATAAAAACATATTATTCTCATTTAGCCCAAAAGTCACCTTTAAAACGATATCCTTCTTTCACCATATTTGTGTATACTTGCTAGTAATGACCAGTCATCGGCGAATTTCCAGTGCTCGCATAGGCGCTGCTGATTTTTTTTATGATTCCGTAAGCCTATGTTTCTGTGTTTATTATCAACGTTGATGAGTCATAACTGAGTTTATGCCGATTACTGTAAATGACTGTATTTATTATTCTCATTAAAAATTAATTAACATTTTTTTAACAGAATTGCTTAATATGAATATACCTATTAAAAATAGGAAGGGCTTTTTGCACGTCCGACGTCCACGAAAGCTATTCCCACGTCCAGTATTTTATTTTGGCCGATTTTTAGGGTTTTCAAAGCTTTTAAGGTATATTTTTTCTTCAGAATTATATTCTCCTCGTTTAAATAGGGGGACTACGCCCCCCTCATTATTACCAAAAACAACAAACAAACGAAAAAACCAAAACACCAAATAATTAGGTCATGCGACGTTGGAAAATAGCGAGTACATATGTGGACCCTAGAACCTAAGGGGTCCAAGTGACAGTTTCGTCAAAATGGAGTTAAGTGCAGAAATGGATATTAAAAAATTATATCTGTCGACTGAAAAAGGGATTCAAGCTCATTTCTTGACAGGTGCTGCTACCTAGCGTGGTGCCCCTATACCAACTCAGGATAGTGGTTAGTCGTTTGGAGCGCTAGGGGTCCAAGTAGTCACTTGGATCCCTGCTCCACCAAAATAAATGAGCAAATTGTTTTGTTGTTGTTTGGTAACGAGCATTAGTGTCACGTGTTTTTTGTCAAATTAATGTATGTTATTAAAACTTAACAGGTGTTTTTTAAAGTACGTTTTGGTGTTTAGATTAAAACTAAGATTTCTTAAGATTCTCAATATTTTGAACCAATTTATTGTTTTTTAAACTGAAAAAGAAGAGTTTATAACCTCAAAACTTGAGTTCATTGCAATATGAGTGACCAAAGTGAAGATTCATCTGAGTCAGGTTAGTAATAGTTAGGTAAGCTAGCAACAGTTCTTTTATACTTTAGTGACGGAGATGAAGAAGATCAAGCTCTGGACAACATTTATGGAACTGACGAGGATGAATGAAAATGAAAATTTGTATTTTGTTTCACCTTTTAAATTGTATGTTTTATGATTATTAATCTTAAAAATAAAGATAAGTGCTTTTATACTTTTAAAATAGTTTCATTATTGACCTAAACTCAGAAGGCAAGGGGTCCAAGTGCAGGTGTACAAGAGATCCAAGTGCAGCGTGCAAAACATGGTAAACTTTTAGTATATAAAAATATGTATGTATATGATTAAAAAAATATTTTAATATGTTTTTATGATAAACTATATCATTGAGATACCTAGTAATGTAAAAAAAACTACCTAACTTCAAACATGACCTATTCATATTTTTTTGAACTTTAACTTCAATTATCTCGTAATAATGGTTTTTGTACTTGGACCCCTTGCCTTCTAGCGTCCACATATAGAACAGGGTATTTCCACGTCCGACGTCCACGAAGCTATTTCCACGTCTAGTTTTTTTTTTCCGATTTTTAGGGTTTTTAAAGCTTTTAAGGTCAATTTTTCGTCAAAATTATATTCTTCTTGTTTAAATGGAGGGGCTACGTCCTCCATTAGTATCAAAAAGACCAAACAAATAAAAAAACCAAAAACAAACTAAAGAATGTGACGTCGGACGTGAAAATAGCCACTTCGATAAAATTAATTATAAAAATTTCAAAACTTCTGAGTACCTTCCAATAACTGCTACTAAAAAAATGTTCTCATGGTAACATTTTTATAGAATCGTGTGTTAATTTTGTCATTAGTTAATTTTTGCTAGTATGTGATATTTGCAAACATATATTGCAATGTTTTTGTAAATATGTCAACGGTTATTACACTTTAATAAGTAAAATTTAACATTAATAACGGTAATGCTCAAATTATGTTACAAATAAATAATAACATAATTATATGGTAAGTCTGCAAGAAACGGAAACATCTATAAATCACTCTAAAAAATAAGCCGTGAAGATATGTAATGCTTCGTATTTCTTAGTATACAGTTCAGTGAACAGTGTTCACATGTGCACAGTGTACTGGGTGAGTTTTATTCATGTCCATCCCTGCAATTAAAATAAATCTTCATTCGAAAAAAACGAATTCGCATGCACGGAAAAAAGCTAAACTGGATTGAAGATTAATAATCTTGAATCAACGCTATGCTAGTTTACCCATTCCAAAACTCTAGTTATACGTCTTTTTAAGAAAATCTTATTCTTGTACACTGAGATATTTTGTTCAAGACTTAACTAAAGTTTATTTTTTTAAGGTATAGTTATTTTAAACCTTCCCGCTTGTAAACAATCTCGAAATTACCATAGCAACGTAAGATACGCATGCGTTGTAAGCGAAATGACTAGGCCCAATTTACACAACCGTAAAAAGTTGACATGTTGACATTAACGAGAACAAAACAATGGTTTATTTCTCTAAATTATTGGAATAAAAGCGATTTTATAAGCAAATTTTGTTGTACAGAATACAAAAGTATTTTTAGGAACAGCTTTATCAATTCTCTTTTTTTTACATCAAAACATCATAAAAATAAAGTAAGTAAATATACATTTTAAATACTGTCTAAAACTGAGTGTTTTTATGTATCCATTTTATAAGAAAGAAATTAATTTCCCTAATTTTTAAATATAATAAAGAATGTATTCGACTCTAAAGTCCAACACCAACGAACAGGACTTAAAAGGTACATAACATTATTAATTTTATAAAATAGTTACGTCAAAATATACAAATTATGCTTAAAATCGTCAAATTTTTGCGAAACGAATTGAGCGCAGCCTCCATAGGCCCGTCTTCCATATTTTTAATTGAATTTAAGCATCCAGTTACTTTGAAAAATAGGGATTATCAAGTCTACTAGGATAAATAAATAATTTTCTAATTACACTAGGCAACACGGTTTCTTGCCCCGATTGGACTCATGTATTTTTTAACTAATTTTGGGTCGCTGAAACCGAATCTGGCCTCAGAATATTTCTATTACCTAAGTTTACTGAGAAAAATAAGATAAAAATGTTAAAAAATCATTATTTTATCCCTCTTTTGTTCTAAAATCATGGGAGACAAAAATATTCCAAGGACAAATTTGGATTCGGCGACTCAATATTAGTTAAAAAATACCCAACTTGAAACATAGAAATTTTAAATTCATAGGTAGAATAAATAGGAATATTATGAAATAAAAAAATATGGATAATGTGACAAAACTAAGTAGGGGTGGAGGGTAAGAAGAAGGGTGCATAAGGGGACAGGCTTATCGCCACGTACTCGTGCTAAAAATTGTCAAAAATCATTACTAGGTGGTCAAAAATGAACAAAAAAAATGTTACGTATTATGGTTCTTATGTAATAAAGTAACATTTTTATGATGTAGAACCATTAAAAAAACAAAAAAAAATACACAATATTTTGTTTTATAAATTATTTTTAAATTGGCATAATTGCATGTACTAAAATTTAAAAAATAAGACGTGCTGATTTTTTTTAAGGTCAAATTTGGATTCTGCGCCTTTAAATTGATAAGAAAAATATATTTTTTGGGCTCGGGAAAACAGTTTACACTGTGTACTTTAATTTTATATCTTTTTTATTTATTTACTTTTTAGGAACAAACTAAGCAAAATAAAAAAATATTTGTATAAATATTTTTGTAGAGAATTTTATAATCTACAAATTAAGTTCTATAAAGTTTTTAAAAAAAATTGATAGTTTTGCCACAAATGAGCAATTAAGTAAACTCTGCACTTTCATTTTAACCATTTTATTTTTTTTTTTCGCGTACTTACTCTTGACATATAGATTTTTGAATTCCTCGTATTTTTTTTAATATACACTAAAATTTTCAAAATTCTACTCTTTTTTTCAAAGATTTTGAAAAAAAACGTCATTATTACCTGAAATTATATCTCAAAAGTTTTAGGTGCTGGAATTTTTCTAAGGTCAGATACGGATTTTACGCCCTCGAATTAGTAAGAAAAATTTACTTTCCATGCTTTTTATCATAAAAACCTACGAATTAACACAATTCTCATGAAAAATTGTAAAAATTATGTGAAATGAGAAGTATTTATTGGTTTGGTTCATATAAAATCATTTATAAAATAGAAAAGTTTTTCTTGGTTATGTTGACATTCAAAACAAGCCACATGCTTCAGTGTAAATCTGACTTTGTGGAATATTTAGCGGCAAATTTAAAATAACTATACTTTAAAAAATAAACTTTAGTATAGAAATCAATAATATAACTATACTTTAAACAATTCTAGATACAATCTTGTTCCGAGTATTGCTTTTACTTATTTGTAGATTAGAAATCTTGTTCCGAGTATTACTTATACTTATTTGTATATTAGCAAACTATTGCATAGTATAATTACTTTCTTCAAGTGTAATATCATCTCCTATGAAATACATCTTTTTATTGTTTGGAGGTTTCGTCGATTTGGTTTTATACCTATTTATTTTAATTCCGTTATCACTCATCAATCCCAAACGGTCATAGTTAAGTTTGTGGTCTCTGTGAATAATAAAAATAAAGGACCTCCTTTCGAAATGGAATATGGCCGATTTAATCGAAACAGTTTTGATTAAATCGGCCATATCCCATTTCGAAAGGAGGACCACCATTTTTATTATTCACCACAAACCTGATTATAACCGTTTGCGATAGATGATTCATAACGGAATTAAAATAAATAGGAATAAAAGCAAATCTTTTGAAGCCGGCGGTCGTAATCGCGGGCATTTTAGGTAAAACTTATAACGAGGTGCGGAGGGCGCGGGTGAAATGCAGACTGGTTGCTGCATGTTGTGTTAGATATTACATAATATACACGCCTTCTTAATATAACCTTGAGAATAGTAATTCTTGGAAATGTGGTGTTATTCTCACGCCGAGAATAATATACTTATTTAAAGTCTTAATACAGTGACGTATAAATGAACTAAAATTAAGAATATTTATAATTATATAAAAGTATTTATACTTGATTAAATAATAACTTCTTTTTCGCTAAAGAATTTATTTATTTTTTAAGAGTGTATCTTCTTCTTAAATGTGAGAATATTAATTCTTTTTTAAATACAAAATTACTTAAAGTGACTAGTCCTGTGACTGCACTGTGGTATTTAGATATGCTATTTAGTTAAAGAACCAGGCTCTGTATTTTTAACTGTATTTTTAACTGTTGTTAATGTGACTTGTCCTATATCATTTGTAATGATCTTTGGATAAATAAACTTCTTATTCTTATTCTTAGGTATAACTATGGAAAACAAGTATAAGAGTATATTGGCTTCAAATATTTGTTATACTCATAGAAAGAATATTATACTTAGAACAAGTGTAAAATTTTAAGTATATGATTATTCTTGAATATAGATTTGATTTTTTTCCGTGTAGTTGTTATAAAGCTACAAAGAAAAAAACAAAAGGAAATGGTCAAAAATACAGGAAAAATCAAGTCAATTTTATATCTTATTGTATAAACTTCCTTATTTTTCCACCCGTCTAGAAAAGGTACCCATTTCACATTTTGTAAATCTAAAAACAATCGTATAATACTTTTCCAGCACGTATTGCTGTGAAGAGTATAAAATGATTAAAAACTTTCTCATTTTTCAATCAATGACCGAGAACTTCTCGGTGGTCCTTTTGTAATTAGACAAAAAACGTACTTTAACTTTTTCTAAGCTTATTTTGTGATATTTTTTAACTTGAAAAATACGAAGAAAATTTCCCATCTCCTGAAAGGCTATTAAGTATATCCATGTTGAAATAGATCAAAGATATATCTTATTATTATAATACAGGCCTTGCGAATAAGATAGTTTTTCATACCTTTTAATATTTTTTTAGGAATAGGCTATTTATACGTCCGACGTATACAAAGCTAAGTGTATACGTCCTGTATTCTTATTGGCTTATTTGTAGGGTTTTTAAAGCTTTTTGAATCTTACCTTAAAAGGTAAATTATTCGTCATAATTGTTTTCTCCCGGTTTAAAATTGACTTCAAAACACCAAACCGGCGAAAAAGGCGACCTAAACCAAAGAGTTAGGTTATGTTATGTTGCACGTATAAATAGCCGTTTTCTTTTTTATCATATGAGATCAGGCCCGTAGTGGCCCACCGGGAACTGGGGAAAATCGCAAATAAATAAATTTTATAATATAATTTATATGCCAAATACATACTTCTTTTGATATTTTTGAACGTAGAATCCCTCTTAAAATGTTTACCCTATTTTTAAATCACCCTGTATACATTGATAAAAAAATACAGTTGTCTTTCCATCCCACCAAGCTGCTGAGGCCATATATGGCGTATATCAGTGTACATTATGCTGCCTTCCTAAGCTGAAAGGTCATATCTGTGTATGTTACAACCTATGTAGATAGGACCTTTCAGCTTAGCACGGCAGTATTTATAATGTACACTATACATGATGAAAAATATTGACCAGTCAACCATCAAAAATTGTGAAAATTTTAAAATTACACATTTTTACACAATTTAACACGAAACCAAAAGTCACTATAAAAACGACAATCGAAAAGTTAAATTTTTTTGGTATCTTATTTCCACAGCTTTTTGAACTTTTAGAACCTAAAGGAACCGGATCCAGATCCTAATAAGTTGGAAAAAGCCTACTTAAATGTACCTTAAGACACATATAAAATACAGCCAAGAGAAATAAAGGTGGTCACCGACTATAATCAGTATGGATAATTGTTGGTTATCCTCAGTGGCCATTACTCCTATAATGTCGATTTTATAAAATTCATTAATGATTTTTAATGTTCTAGTTTTTAAAGATATAAAAATATATCGTCGTGTTACCTTAACTACCTCGTATCTCCAAATTCACAGGTTTTCAGGGGACACAAAAAACCGGTTAACTTTAAAATTCTTATTTTTTTATTGTTATATGGACAAATATAAGTAGTTATTTCTTGTGGACCCTTAAAGCATAAAAGATTGCAACATTATTAGTTACGTGAGTCAAAAATTAGAATTATGGAGATAGGGAACGTTCAAGTATTACGTAACGCAAATTTTGATCATTTTGGACCCCTCCTGTAACGCTATTTTCCTATACCATTAACATGGGCGTAAAACTCCAAAATGACCCCCGCCGCCCCCCCCTAGGAGCGTAACGTAATTCTTGAACGTTCCCATACGAGTTAGTTACAGTAACTATTATTTCCAAGTCATAACCCTGTACTGGAGATACGAGGTTGCTCAATTAAAAACTGTGAAATATTTAAGCATGTAAAAAGCCCAAACGAATTGATATAAAAAAAAGAGGGGTGAAAAACCATTTTAGGGGTAATAATGACAAAGTATGTATGAAAACAATAATATATAAACGTATATATGTTCACTTATAAGTATTATATTCTCAGATTCATATTCAGTGGCATCTAAAACCCCCATATACCAATTTTCCCTCGTCCCTCAGGACTTGGAATTACATAATTTTTGTTCTTAAATTTAATATTAGCGTCCTTAAAAGCCTCTGTATACCAATTTTGATAAAATTATTGTGAAAATACACTGCCCAGTAAAAAAGCTTTCTTCTTTTTTTCTCCCCGGAAAATGAAGTGGAATCACAAAGCATGTCAAAAAATATTGTAAATAATTAAATATTATTACCTCCTGCCCCAAGGGGGTGAAGTTAGACAATTTTCACGAAAACTTAGTAAGATTTTTTTATTCTATGATTTAGTTTGAGCGACTTCAAAAACCCCTATATACCAATAATCACTAAAATATTACAAACATTTAAAAATAATCACCTCCACCTCCATTCGGGGGTGAAGTTAGAAAAATGTTATTATCAGATTCAGTTTAAGCTCCCTCGAAAACCCCCACATACAAATTTACACGAAAATATTGTAAATATTTAAAAAAAAAGTACACCCCGTAAGCCGGGGGTGGATATACGTTTTTTTTTATAAAGTTTAGCTTAAGCGACCCTAGAAGCCCCTAGATATAAATTTTATAAACATTTTAAGAAAAAAAACGATAAAAGGGATATTTTTTACCATTGGGGGTGAGATGGAGGGGTGGTAGGTCTTTTTTTACTTACCCAATATATTTTCCGCATCCAAATACATAAGTATGCAAAGTTTTATCTTCTTAGATATTTTCACCTACGGGAAATTCCTTATTTGCTAGGTCTAATATTGGAGATGCGAGGTAGTTATTTATTTTAAGTAGTAAAGGAGATACGAGGTAATTAGTTCCACATAACTTATAAAACAATTGAAATGTTTAATTAGGACTTTGTTTAGGTCATTACTAATCATGTACCGAGTCATGTACAGAATTGATTAGTGCAAAAAAACGAAAATCGAATTATTGGAGATACGAGGTAGTTAAGGTAACACGACGATATGTCGAATTCCAAAAAATGTAAGCCTGAAGCTTTAGTACGCTGCGTTTCGCTTTATGTGTGTTGTCAATTTACCGTTTATAATTTACCTACGTTTAGGATGAACTGGAAAGGTACATCGTGTTTATTATTCTTTTTTTAACAACTTTCATTTTCATATTAATTTTATTTGTATACATCTTGCTTTCAATGTCAAATAAATAAATCCACAGCAATATAACTAGCTGTGAAGATATATAATGCTATGCATTCCATTATATGCTCTTCGCAGTGGATGGTATATTGCAGTTTTCCAAATACTTAAACGCAAAAAGTTATTTAAAACAAAATATAAATATTATAGAGGGTGCTTCAGAAATAAGGTACACAATTTTAAGAGGTGATTCTAGGTCCAAATATATGACAAAAGTTCACATAAATGTTGGTCCGGAAATAAGTCCCAAGGGGGCTGCGGCCCTCCTAAGGGTACATCTGAAAAGTAGTTCTTTATTTAATATATCTGGAACAGTACCGATTTGTTGCACATGTCTTAACACTGATAAAGGATCTCCTTCTGTGTAATTTTTATTTGGTAATTTTAATGGTAATTTTAATGAGGGGGCGATATCACTTTTTACCTTTTCTTAATAAAATAGGATTCTTTAGTTAAAAATACAAAAAATATATATATTTATGTAACACCGTTTTCGAGAAAATTGCAATAAAAGAGGCAGTTTCGCATTCTGAACATTTAAAATAGGATCTAAAAATTGCAGCAATAAAGCATTAAATACTGCAGGGCGATTCTAAATTAAAACCGTGAAAAAAGTTCGTATACATCTATGTTCGAAAATCAGTTTTAACGGCATCTTGAAGGATAACACATTTTAAGGGACCATAGCTCCCTTAAAAGCGATTTGTGGATATTTGTGTATGGGCACTTTTTTTCATATTTTTTACGTAGAACTGCCCTGCAGTATTAAAATTTTTATATGCGCATTTTTTTATTCCTATTGGATTCTCAGAACATCAAATTTTCTCTTTTATTGCAATTTTCTCAAAACGGTTGGCGGTACGGTTTTACAAAAGGAGTACCTTTTTATGTATATTTAACTAATCATATTTTATTAAGAAAATGTCAAAAAATCTACAGATAAAAAAGTTTTGGACAAAAAAGTGATATCGCCCCGCTTATTTTGGAGGTCCCTGCTTAAAATTACCAAATAAAAATTGCACAGAAAGAGAGCCTTTATCAGGCATGTGCAAAAAATCTTTACTGTTCCAGAGATAAATAAAAATAAAAAACTTATTTTCAGATATACTCTTAGGAGGGTCGTAGCTCTCTTAGGGATCATTTCCGGACCAACCTTTATAAGAACTTTTTTTTATATTTTTTAACGTAGAATCACCTCTTAAATTTTTTTATTTCTAAATAACCCTGTACAAATAAATATTTTTTAAATTACATTATTATACTATTGTTGTAGCAATGAGGGTTTCCCCTAAATATATAAATAAAAAATAATAATAAATAAATAAAAATAAATAAAAAATAAATTCGAACTCTATACACCTTGGAGCCTTAGAATCCTGGTTTTAGAAATCCTGGTTTTACCTGGTAAGTAGTTGGTAAAATTTACCAACTACGCTATCAGCGACGTTAATTTCTTATTGTTTTTAGTACTTCATATAATATGGACCATATTATTTTCTCGTCAAGTTTTGCCCCTATATCTTTTTTAATTTTAATCGGATTTTTTTTTTTTACTTGGTAGAATTGATTTTAACAACTTCGGTAATTGAACTTTCTCTTCAGCTTTCTCCAAATTTTTTAAAAGTTTAAGCCAAATAACTTTTTTGTTTTTGGAGAATATTTTTTTCCTGAAAATTTAGAGTGAGTCAGATTAGTATATTTTATAACTAGTATGGAATAGACAATATTCCGCGCGAGCGGAAAGTTTGTTATACGAGTCGGTAGGTGAGTATGGCGGTCCCGCGAGCGAGGAATGACTATTCCATACGTGTTGTAGACTATACTTTTTCTTTGATTGAAATATGAAACACTGTATGGCTTTAAACTGCGGACAAGGTTAAAAACGATGTTTTTTGTGACTCGACATTGTAAATGCAACAAAACACATCACAGTGATCCCCGGATATGATTAGGTTTTAAAGAAAGGGCATCGGAAAAAAACAATGGATCTTGGTAGTACAAGGTATGGGCATCATAGATCCATTATGAGTTAAATCGCGTTTGCATATATTTGGAAGATATTGGTAAAAACTCCTCAGGAGGCATCACGGTCAACACCAACTACTTAAAAGAAAAACTAAAAATTGATTCTTATAGTATTTTTTGTGTAGATTCTAACAGCGTTTGGCAAATTTACCTATCGCTTTTAATTTTTGAGAAAAAAGCATTAAACTACGATTTTAGATTGTTGGACTGGTATAATACCTTTACTTTAGTAACTATTAAAACGTCACTAGACTAAAATAATAGCCAGAATATAGAAGTATAAAAGCATAATAGCAAATTTAATGAAATTTTATCCTATTTACTTTAAAGACAATATTTCTATATCAATTTTTAACACCTCAGGGTGCTTTAAGTTGACTAGTATATTATATGCTTCACATTTTGACTTTCTTGTCAATGCTTAGTTATACATGAATGAACTAGAGTGGTTCTAAAACAATTTTAGGATTGCTAAAGGGTAAGACACGATTTTATTGAAAATTATTTATTTAAATTCTTTTTTTTTGTTCTTTATCAAAACTATTATATTTTTTTAGTATTTACTATTGTAATTTTAATGTATTCTATATTTTATCATTTTATACTTGTTTTTATATTTAACTATTATTTTTTTTATTGCCCTGAAGAAGCCCCAACAATAAGGGCGAAAGGTTGGCCTTATAATTTTTGAGTATTTTTAATTGTGTTCTTAAAAGCAACCCTTCCAACTAATATTGTAAACTTGACTTTTTCAAACTAAAGACCTAAATATACTTTACTTCAAGCAAGGAATAAATTCATAACACCTTAAAAAAATTATTAAAGCATTTCTTACACAAGTTTAACATCTTGACTATCCCTAAAACCACAGTTTAAATTTATTTTATTTATAAACAGAAAAAAAATCTAGTTTAAAATTGTTTTGGAACTACTGCAATAAAAAGTTTAACTATGTTACATTGACAATTAAGTCAAAATTTGAAGTATATCATCACTCAAGATGCAAAAGGTCGTATTTTAAATTTTACTTTGTTAGTCTAAATTGTAAGAAACATGAATGAAATTACATTAAATTTCACACTTTACGCAGTGTAGAGCTTAATGTCCACTCTATTCAGAGACCTTATTGAATTATGGCGTTTTATTAAAATGCCACAACTGAGCGCCAAAATAAAATAAAGTAAAATTTAACATACGACCTTTTTTACTTTGAGTGAAGATATTATACACTGGCCACCTTAAAGTATCCCGTATCGTTAAAACATTTCTATAGAAAGACTTTCTTTCGGATCAGTAAGATTAAAATTCTTTATATTTGCTATTATATTTTTAAACTTAACTATTTTAGCTGTTATTTAAAACCAGTCACGTTTTAATATTCACTGAAATAGAGTTTTTATGCCAGTCGAAAAATTGTACTAAAATCATGGTTTATTGAGTTTTTGTTAAAATAGGCATAAGATAGGTAAATTTTTTAATCATTGTTAGAATATGCGCGAAAATTACTACTAGAATAAATTAAAATTTTTCTTTTAAGTAGTTGGTGTTGATCGGGATTCCTCCTGAAGAGTTTTCACCAATATCTTCCAAAGATATGCAAACGCGATTTAACTGTTAATGGATCCTTGGGGTCCATACACTGTGCTACCAAGATCCGTTGTTTGTTTCTGATGCCCTTTCTTTAAAACCTAATCATATCCGGCGATCACTGTGACATATTTTTAAATAAAGCAATTAACGTTATTTAATAATTTTATCAAATCAGTACTTAAAAATAGATTTTTATTTAATTTTAGCACTTATTTACAAATTATAATGCAAAAATTGAAGGTTATGTCAGATTGTTGTGACAGATATCAGGTTTAAATATTTAACAATAGATTGAGCAGTTTTAATTTTTTGAACTAAATTGATAAAAAACTGGTCAAATATTAAGAAAAACTAATAAACTTTATGTAATTTTAACGCAAAACTTTAAATTGCCTTAAATTATTCAATGTTTCATGGTAAAATATATATGTTTTTGATAATTTTGCTACAGTTTTCTTTACTTTTATAAACAAGAGATGGCACTACATGTGCTTATTCTAACACTTGATACGTATTATTCATACCGTATCTAGAGCTAGAATGGATTCATTCTGTGTTTGAAAAGTATGTGTATTTGCTTACATTCTAAAGCAGTCGTAAAAAAAGTTCTATCTTGAGTTATCATGAACACAAAAAAAAAAGTGACAGCAGAAAGACAGACAGAAAGACATTTTCAAAGTTTTTTATTTTTTCACGAAACACATTTGGATCCAAGAATTTTTCGTGTAGGACATTTTTTGGCGATTTTGGAAAATTAAAAACTATCGTATTATACTATTCTAGCTCTGAAGCGCTGTGAAGAGTATAGTAATAGGTTGTGTTTAATTTGTTTGATATTTAAAAATCAATTAATAAATGTACTCTTAATTAGGAGTTCATATTTGTAGAGCAATATATTTCAAGGTAAAAAATGTAGATTAAACTTTTACAAAAAGAATAATTTACACATTTTCTCACGATTAGTATAATTTATGTTTATATTTTGTAGATTTTACAAAATGTTTCTTATGGAATATTTTGTTTTAATTAAGATAAAAAGATTTAGTATTAAAATTTAAATAAATTAATATTAGTTATATCATATAGCCTTACTTTACTGCTTTTAGCTCACCACAAGCGCATTAAAAAAAAAAACATAAAAACTATTTTAAGAGTTTAATTTAATTTGTTTAAAATAAAAAAATTCTGTTCCTTAAATATTTTAAGAGTGCACTCGAAAATCTATTTTTATTGATTGCGCCCCCCTCCCCTTATTAGTTTTTAACCGATTTCCAAGAAGGTGGAGGTTATCAATTCGACGTGTGACTTTGTTTTTTTTATGTTTGTTCCTGCATAACTTTGGAACGAATGAACGGAATTTGATGAAACCTTTTGCTACTTAAATAGGATATTCATCAGGTAGTCCGGTTTTAATTTGATGCTCGGATAATGCCGAGTAAGCCGGATAATTAACATAAATCCATTTTTTTTAAGGCAATTTCACTTAATTTGGTTCTAATACCAACCAAATTTTTATAAAATGATCGGATAACTCGGATTAGCCGGATAACTTGATTAAGGGGTTACTCAAATATTGCGGCAGGCTAAAAATCTTTTAAATGCCGCTAAACTTGATTCTGTGTACCTGTAATATTAAAATACTAAGAAAAAATTATAAAATTTGTGATTATACCATAAGGCGTTATTTAATTATTACTTAACGCTTAAAGTTTAACAAGGTTTTTCTTTAGTATGACGTTACAAATCTACAAGTACTGTGTCTCTAAAAAGTAAAAAATAAAAACTTTTCGCAAAAAAATGAACCGACTTCTGCTCTAAAAAGTAAAAAATAAAAAATAAGTCGGTGCCAATTTCAAAAAGTACAATTTAACAACAAAAATAATTTTTAATGTTTAATTTAGGGAGTAGTGAAATTGGCACCGGCTTATATTTTATTTTTTACTTTTTAGAAGTCGGTTCATTTTTTTTTTTCGAAAAGTTTTAATTTTTTACTTTTTACATAGCTTGTAGATTTGTAACCTCATCTAAGCTAAATTATAGTTGTCTTTCCAACTCGGCAAGCTGCTAACAGATAAATTTCTAAAAAAATAAAGTAATATTTTTATTTCAGCGCCCAAGAGTCCAACCAACCTTATTTTAAACGAAATACTAAAAAAAAATCTGGTTAAACTTTAAGCGTTAAGTAATAATCAAATAACGCCTTATGGTAAAATCACAAAATTTTCTCTTGGTATTTTAATATTACAGGTCTAGAGAATCAAGTTTAGTGGCAATTGAAAGATTTTTAGTCTGCCGTAATATTTAAGTGATCCCTTAATCAAGTTATCCCGCTTATCCGAGTTATTCGATATTTCTATAAAAATTTGGTTGGTAACCAAATTAAGCCGTTTTTAAGTGAAATTGCGTTAAAATGATCAGATGATCAGATTTATTTTAATTATCCGGCTTACCCGGCTCCAAATTGAAATGGGACCACCTCATGAATGCCCTTTTGCAAAAAGTTTCATCGAATTCCGTTCATTCGTTCCAAAGTTATGCGGGAACAAACATAAAAAAGTTACACGTCGAATTGATAACCTCCTCCTTTTTGGTCGGTTAAAAGATATTGAAATTTGGCTCGATTTCACCCTAAAACAATAATTCATTAGAAAAAAATATACGACCTTTGGCGTTGGAGATACGGCTTTTTATAATGTAGTGACTATAATTAATAATTTTACTACTATATATAAAATATATATATATTTCTATTTACTGCTCTACAGGCACGTCCTATGAACATAGTACAATAAATTAGAAATGACATAAAAAAAAACGATTGATCAGGTCGATTTTTTATATTTGCCTAAATTGCTTCTTATGGTGTGTTTAATCAGTTTATGAAAAAAATCAGGAGTCGGAAACAAAAAGATAAAATTTCCAAAAAACCACCGTGAATACTCATTTAGCTGCTTCGTATTTCAATGTTTCATCAACCAAGAAAGTAAATTAAAAATAGCATAGTTAATATTTTTACAACAGGTTTGAATAGTATATGTTTGTGTATAGAATATAGTTATGTTTTATAAAATGAACTACGTAGTATATTCGCACATCCAATTTCGAATCTGTTTTGAAAGTATTCACTGTGCGATTTTTAATTTACTCTCTTGCTTGATGAAACAGACCATAAATTAATTTATATATTATCAAAATTATAGTGTAAAATATAGTGAATATATAACGAGGTGAATTTAACTGCTATAATCTCATGTAAATTTATGAATAGTTTTCTGATTGGCCGAAATTTTTCATCTCACTCTGACAGAACAGAAATACCAACTATTTGTAATATAGTCCGTAATGCTATAACTGCCTGGCTGTGCTGTAAGACTTTCAGCATGTCTATGTCTGATATTCAAACTTTTCTGTCTAAGGATCCAAATAATTGATGGAATTTTAATCCTCTAAATATTTAAGTAAAGTAAGTTTGATAAATTACCAGATGTTAGTCAGCAAAATATCCTTCTGGATCCAGGGACGGATCCTGATAAACATCTTTGGGGTAAAATTTTGAGTCACAAGGGGTGCAATTTAATGTGTTATTAAAATTTCTTTAATTAAATTTTGTTTTTTTTTTGAGCGTTTATCTTTTATCACCTATTGTTTATTGTTCTTTTTCTTAAGGACTTTAGTGCTCTTTATTAATAATTATTAATTAACAAAATAATTAACAAAAATATTAGGGCACCTTTGGAAGAAACAAAGTTGGGTTGGTCCTAAAGAAGTGACTCATAACCGGCTAGGTTTTGACAGAAAAATTAAAAGTGCCTTTGGTCCCATCTAAATGCTTTTTAATATTGTAGGGCATCCTGTTTTTACATAAGTTTTTAAATAAAAAATAGCTTTTGGTCTGCCTCACTGTAATTTATTTTATGGTTTGTTGTACGTTTTTAAGTCTCGAAGTGGAGGTAATTATGCCTTTTAGCATCCCCTTAGATCCGCCAATGTCTGAATCTTAACTATAAAGACAAATAACCTATAACCGGGAAATAAGTAACTTTTGGGAAGCGTTGCAACATGTAACTTAAATACAGAGCGTGTCAAAAGTCTGATCACGCAAATAACATAAACCAAATAATATTGTTCTATTAGTATGATTTTTGGCTTTATTTTAATTGGAACAACCTTCGAACATCTCTTGTCAGCCATGACCTGTACGGCTTCACAATATCTGTTGGTTCAAACAAAATGTAAAATTGTGTTAAATATAATGTTTATATAAAGTATTCAGTAATTAGTTCCATGGTATGTTCGGAAATAATGCCGATAATTAAAAAGGTAAGTTTTTAGGTTAGGTTCACCTAAGAAAAACTTGTCATATTTTTATATTTTATGCGTAATAACTCATCCCATTGTAATTTTTAGCTTTTGATAAAGGTCTAATATAGATTGAATCGTTAAGTACTGAAAAGTGACGATTAAAATTTGCCAAAAGTAACCTAAAACAGATGTTTTTATTTTTAATAAATTTGATTGGTAACGTATACTGCCCCATTAAACTAAAAAGCCGTAGCTCCAATTTTTGTGGATTTTTAATTAACCTTATTCTTAGTTGTGCATTTCCATGGGCTATTTATTGAACCAATCAAATTTGAGTAAATAGTTTTATTTATGCAGTTATAAACTTATGAAAATTGCAGTATCTACAAAATAAGGGACTGTTACTAAGCTAAAATGCAGTAACTCCAAATAAGTTTTTTATTATGAAAGAAAATATTGGTGCATTTTGCATTATATTTTGTATGACGCTAGGTTTTCCGGAAATAGCCAAAAAAAACTGCTGCCAACAAAATAATACTTTTCCCGTTAAGTCTATTAAAACAATTATTTTGGAAATCAAAAAAAAAAATCAAAAAATTATTTCTTGAAATTTTTTTTCGTTTAAAAAAAAATATCTTTTTCAAAAAAAGTTTTTTTTCGAAAACTAAAAATATATAAATGTTTTTGAAAAAACTTACCCTATTTTACTCACCCCACACTGAATTTTATCAAAAACAATCCCAGCCCAGAACTTTGGAAATCAATCCATGGCCCAAATTTGAAGTCTTTATCTCAAAGCGTTCTCGAGTTATCGTGGTATAAACTTTCCGGAGAGACGGACAGATAGACGGACAGACAGACCGAGACACAGAATTTTTTTTTACGGAAATCATCTTTTTTGGATATTAAACGTCGAGAAACGTGAAAAAAGCAATACATAGGTATTTTTCATTTTTTTTTACTAACTCGACTTTCCTTGCGGGAGTAAAATTTATTTTTAAAATTTAAAAATGTATTTTTGTATTTTTGGGTTGTTTTCTCTTTATCTTGTCTCATACTGCTTTTTAGTTTAGCATTCCTAAAAAGTTTGACTACGAGATACTAAACTAAAAAGCAGCAAGTGCCATTTTTTTATTTAAATAAATTATAATTGATTGCGTACTTGTGTTATAATAAAGGTACTTTAAACCCAAAGTTATACTCCCACTTTCTCGATCCTGCTATAATACAAGGGAGTGGCTAAGACGATTTACTGTTTTTCCCATCATCTCAATTTTATTAAATATGAAGTTACTGCTTTTTAGGGTAGTAGGGCAGTATAGTAGTAGTAATTTTGGTATAAATTTTATTTGATTAGGGGGCACAATGGTGGTAAGAGGGCAAGGGGGGATATTTTTTTATATAGAAAGGGGGCCCACATTTTTTTATTTTTTCGGAGCAATTAATTAATTAATTAATTAATTAATCAATTTTGGGGGTTTAAAATATGGTTATAAATGGGATTTTTTTTTAAATCAAACAATTTTTGAAAATGGTTTATTTCATGATGAAAATACGTCAGATATACTTTTAACACGTTTTAAATGACATAAATAAAATTTTACAAAAAAAATATTAATCGCATTTTTTAGCAAAAAAAAATTAAAAATGAAAACTTAAAAGAAATGTTTAAAAAATTTAAAAATATATTATATATATATATATAATATATAATATATTATGGTGAAATAGAGAATTTTATGAGCTTAAAAATAGTGTATCACAAGACCCCCTTTCCGTTTAAAAAATGTCCCCCCTTGTCCCCTGTCCCCATTGTGACCCTAGAATATCAACTACAACCAAAAAGTTATTTGTGGGTTATGCTATTTACGTGTTACAAATTTCAAGTTGATATCTTAAACTGTTCAAAAGTTAAAGGAGGGGGCGGACTTTTGACATGCTCTGTATAATCATTTATTATGTAGTTGTATAATAATTATAGTTAATAGGTTTTTAATATGTTAGATAATTAAACAAGCCATGAAGATATAAAATGCTTTCCATATCATATTTTTTTGTGCACCACCTCTTTTTATTTAAAAAACAAACCGTAAAGATATGTAAATTATATTACATTAAATAATGCTACATATTTCATTATATTTTATTCACAGTGGATGGTATATTGAATTTTTTTAAATAGGCAAGTTAAAATTATTTAAAACGCAATATAAAATATTTCTGCCAACAAATTTACACTTTCCATGTAGGCCTAATTTTAAAAATCAAGTTTATTTTTTATGCGAAAATCGAAAAATGAAAAAAAAAATATTTGTTTTTATTTCTTTTTTGATAAGGGAACGTTTAAGAATAACGTAACGCAATTGGTACCAAAATTAATACACTTCATACCCCGGTTCCCGCGTTGTTAAAGGCTGTAGAGATTTTATATTTTGGCTACCCCCCCCCTAACTACCCCCCATTTGGGGGGGTAGCCAAAACATGAAATCTCTACAGCCTTTAATAGCGCGACAAACTGGGTATGAAGTGTATGAGTTTTGGTACAATTTGCGTTACGTAATACTTGAACGTTTCCTAATCGAAAAAAATAAATAAATTAGAAAAAAAATCAAAAACCTTTTTTATAAATAATTTTTTCGAAAAACGACAAATTTTTGAATTTGTTTTCAAAGATAGCTTGTTCGATTTTAAAAAACCCCAATAACTTTTTTTGTTCTTGGGGAATTTATGTTCAAAGACAATAGCGATCTTTCTATCATAGAACTTGATTTTTTCTGAAAAAAGTCGATCGGGTAATTTGTTGTTGAGTTATCGTACAAACAAAAAACGTGATATCGGACGGACGGGCGGACGGATCAACAGACGGACAGAAGGACAGACAAGCGGACGGACAGACGACAGATAAACAGACGGACAAAAAAAATAGTCCGGGACGTTTTTTGGCGATTTTAGGAAATTATATACTACCATATTACCTATAACTATTCTAGCCCGGGGTCAATAGTATAATAAGATACTATAGGGAGAAATACCTATGAATGGGACAATATTTTTTTTTTCAAACAGATGCCAAAAATTTATTTTTAGTCTTTTTTACGTATTTTTTTCGTTATCATGTTTGGAAATAAAATAACACAGCCCAAGTGTTAAACCTGAAAAATATTAATTTTTACCAAAACTACAAGCATTTAAAAAAAAACAAAAAGTGTCCCATTCATGGGTATTTCCCCTTACTATTCTAATCTTACACACCGTCAATAGTATAATAAGAAATGTATGTTTTTTATCAGTTTTTTCTTGAATGTAAGTAACACGATGACCTTCCACTTTTTCAGAAATAACATTTTTTAACAAATATGGACCACTTTTGCAGAAAGTGATCACACAGCTGGTCATTAAACAACAGGTTTTAAGGGATGACCTCAAAGTTTCTAATTATTTTTATTTAAATTCTTTTTCACTTTTATTTAGGGCATAACTTTGATTTTGATAACATTAAAATTTTATTTTAGATTTTAAGCTTTCACGGCCATTAAGATATAAAGAACTTTCATTTTCGGGTTTAGACCGTGTTAATGGATTTTCACTTTCCGACGTTTCGTCTCTTACTACTAGAGACATCTTCAGGGATTAATCTGAAACTAAGTTTCGAATCAACTTGTGTCACTATTTATGACGAGTTATTCACCCGTGACGAGGTTTTTTCTATCAAAGACTTCCATATTGCAGGTAAGTGGTAACCAGTGTCCCGATTGATATTGTTAGGATGCTTGATGATTTCTATCGATTCCCGTATCTTCCTTGGCATTTTTCTGTTTTCTGTTAATATTTGTTTTGTTTCAGACAAATTGATTTTATGACCTGTTTCATGTACATGTTCGGCTACTGCCGATAAGGAAATTTGTTTCTTTCTTATATTGCGCTCATGCTCTTGAAGTCTTGTAGAAATTTATAATCTAACCCCCCGAGACTCCCGCGTACCAAAATTATATGGTTTACCTAAAATTCACAAGGACGGTGCCCCTCTTAGACCAATTGTCAGCACAATAGGTTCCCCTACGTATAAACTTGCCAAACACCTAGCCCAAATCTTAAATCATATAGTTGGAAAAACGAGGTCTTATGTAAAAAATTCCACACACTTTGTACAAACCTTATCGACAGTGACCCTGGACCCCTCGGACATAATGGTTAGTTTCGACGTAGAATCTCTATTTACTAACGTTCCCGTTCCCGATACAATAAATATTATACGAGACCTACTTACAACTGGAAATCTTGACCCTAAGTTATGTAAATTATTTGAAGCTTGTCTGACATCTACATATTTTCTGATACAGGGAGAGTTCTATGAACAAGTGTCAGGCGCCGCAATGGGATCCCCATTATCACCCCCTGCGGCCAATGCTTTCATGGAATACTTCGAGAATAAAGCTATTGAGTCATTTCCATTAAAACCTAAAATTTGGCGCAGATACGTAGACGATGTCTATGCTATTTGGCGCCATGGCATGGAAAGCCTTCAATATAATGTACCGTAATTAATACGTTCACTGCCAACGGCTAGTTTTGACAGCGGAGCAATGGGTATGGGCAAGGGAAAAATAGAAAGAATTGATTAATGTTGTTAGGGGCGCCAGTTACTTTAGCTTTTACTCCTTTAGGTAAGTAACAACCTAGTGTAAATACTTAAGCTTTTCAGTTTGAGAAAATATAACCCTTAAATAAAATAAGATAATTCATTTGAGAAATTTATTATAAATAAACTTAATGAAAGCACATCAAGTAATGTATTAATATATATAAAAAATATGTGTAATTATATTAAGATATAATTAAAGAAATCTTAATAAAAATTACTAAATTCAGAAATCATTCGACTTAAATGTATAAAGAAAACATGAAGTTCAGCAAGCACCAAGAAATGTATGTAAACAGCAATCATTTCTTGCAGTGTATACAAGTCATGCTTAAATTAGAAATCATTTAATCAAAAGTATGATATTTAATAATTAATAAATGAGATTAAATGTTTTAAAAAAAATAAGTACCTAAAAATGAACAAAAGCCAGAAGGGCATATAGTATTAAACAATACTATATCAGATCTGATAAAGTTTACAGTTATAAGAATATTGAAATAAAAGAATTTAAAAAATATGAAATATTGCTTTCAAAAGTTTTCAGAATGAGTACTTAGCTGGTTTCTGCAAAATCCATGAGGTATGAATTCCATCGTCTCCATCTGTACAAGTCTCCCCTATGCTGATGAATTTATTTCTCAAATGAAAGAAAAAAAATATAGGCTGTCCCATCTACTTTGGAAAAATCATCTTCCAGGATAAAATGTATTATTGAAAATGTTGTCCGGGATAAAATATACTTTTGAAAATTATGTCCAATATAAAATTGTCTGCTAGACGGTTACATAGAATTTATCTATGCCGAAAATTACAGAACCATGTTCCAAGAGAACATCACTCCACGCGGAGAACTTGTATATCAAATATACCAAAATAAACTTCAACTTAAATTAATGTAATTCCATATTAATGGTATAGAAATGGTGAGTAATTAATGGTAATTAATTAATGGTGCTAAAACAATAATTATATCTCAGAAATATTCTAAGAAACAGAAAAACGTAACTTACATGTCATACTAAGTCTTCGATGTCCATCGAAACGTTATAAATGCGTAATTGTAGAAAATAACAGTTACAATATCTTCCGCATTGTTTAAATATTCATTTTCACTAACTTTAAATAAAAATACATGAAGGATTACTTCGATGATTACAGAAAATAAACACTCGTCAAAATGACACCACCATTGTATTCGAGTTGCTTCAAGAAAGAGCGAAAATCGACCTTATTCACTAGTATGAACCCTTCAGGTAAATAAAATACTATTTCTGAACTATTAGCGACATCTATGTAAGTCATTATCAACTACAGTTTTACCGTATAGGATTCCTAATAAAGGTAACGAAAACTACACCAAAAATAATAACAAAAAGACTATTTCCTAATAAATCCGTATTAGTGATATCTAACCTCAAAATATTACTCTAAGAAACAAATATAAACAATACTTATTGTTTATCAGCAAAACTAATAAAAATACGAACAGAATACTAAGTGTCCTGTGAACTAAGTATAAACAAAATACTGAATCTAAGTGAGCAGTTCCAGCAAACTATTTTCAACAAATTCTAGATTATCCCGAAGGAATAATCATACGAAACTTTCCAGGAGAAACAAGCTACAGATGAAAGCCAGTGAAATCCAACCCTCAATAGACTCTGAAACATATAAAAACCAGGTAAGTCCATAGACAAATGTATTATAGAGAAATAAGTCATATGATTCTTTATTATTAAAAATCATATTCTAATTATGTTTTCTTTATGTTATTTTCAGGTAGAACTATGGAATAGAGACTTATATGGTTAGAATTCAGTTCCTGCTACTAAATAGTCCCAGATACAAAATAGTTCTGTACGTACGTAACTATTTATATACAAAATAAACATAAATTATAACGTAAGTAAACGAATAGTTTAATTAACCCTTGCTATATTACAAAGTGACGATTTATATCGTTACAATAAGAAAGAAACAAATTTCCTTATCGGCAGTAGCCGAACATGTACATGAAACAGGTCATAAAATCAATTTGTCTGAAACAAAACAAATATTAACAGAAAACAGAAAAATGCCAAGGAAGATACGGGAATCGATAGAAATCATCAAGCATCCTAACAATATCAATCGGGACACTGGTTACCACTTACCTGCAATATGGAAGTCCTTGATAGGAAAAACCTCATCACGGGTGAATAACCACAACTCGTCATAAATAGTGACACAAGTTGATTCGAAACTTAGTTTCAGATTAATCCCTGAAGATGTCTCTAGTAGTAAGAGACGAAACGTCGGAAAGTGAAAATCCATTAACACGGTCTAAACCCGAAAGTGAAAGTTCTTTATATTAAACTTTTAGATAGAGAAAATAATAAATTAAAGAGAAATATATCATAAATGGTTCATATTAAGATTAACGATAACACAATAAATTTCAGAACTGATACACAAAGTCTTAGCAATACATATCTAAACATAATTAAATGATGAGTGTGGATGTAAATATGCGTTTACATAGTGTTGTCCATATTTATAATTTAACCATTTTACACATCAAAATGCACAAAAATTCATTTATTTTTTATACACACCATATACATATATAATTTAATATTGTGACATTGACATCATGTCAGTGTCAGACATTTATGTTATTTACTTTAAATAATTATATGTCAAGTTTGTCATATTTATTTGAAGGGTGACAGTTTTTAAATTTTAATTTTGTCATTTTTGATTGACGTTGACATTCTGTCATATTTTTTTAAATATTTTTAATGTAAATTTAATTTATTAATATTTTTACCATGTACACTAGTTTTTATATTTATTTATTATATTGTTTTAATAAATTTGCCCTGAAGAGGCCCCAACAATAAGGGGCGAAACGTTGGCTTTATAGTTTTGAGTTTTTTTCACTGTGTTCTTTAAAGCAAGATTAAAATCATTATTTTTATTTATAATTTAGTAATACGAATAGAAAATATAAAATCATGTCTAAAACATATTTTATACCGCAATTTTAATAAAATAAAGTAATAAATTTTACACTTAAATTAAATTAATAAAATAATACTATTAATTTATTAAATAAGTTTTAAGCCATCGTAAATTTATGTTTTATTTTATGGTAGTTTTAGTGCCAATTTCTTGGTAGTAGTTATTAAAATGATTAGATCTTGAAATGCTTATGAGGAATAACCTCGTTCCAAAACTATATTATTATATATTTTACTTTTATCAGTTTGTATGTCTGTCTGTTATGCTCACTATTGATCTGAGACTAACTATAGTTAATAGAGCTTATACTTAACCTGTAAACTTACTAATTAATCTAATGTGTGCTTCAAGTAAGTAGCATGTCTGCAAAACTGTAATGCCGTGTTTCTATATTTCAACCAATAGAGTACAAATAACCCTTCAAAAAAAAAAAGTTATAAGGGGCGCAATATTTCCAAAAATTATAAAAAGTAGACGCCTCATAAACATGAAATTTGGCATTTTGGATCAATACCAATCGACCCAACTATCAAGTGACAGTTTAATGTCATATTTTGCGAAATTTTAAATCTCTCGACGTAGAAACATGGAATTTGGTATGGGTGCTACCTGCAACAAAACCAATTAACGTGCCCATCAAATTGGCATTTTAAGATCATTCTTTAAAGCCGTAATTCTAAATTTTAACTAGTAGAGTAAAAGATGAAGTCGTCGTTTCCCTTGAAAAGGGGTTTATCTTATTTTTGATAATATCCTTACAAAGGGGCTTATCTAAAAAATTGCCAAATTGATTTAATAATATTATTAATCAGGGTAGCTGCAGGTTACTGTTTTGATACCACCAAAGGGCCTAACTCAATTTAGCAATTTTTTGAGATAAGCCCCATTTTAAGGAAGGCGACGAAGTGTACAAAAATAATAAAGTTATAAGGGTCGCAACTTTTCAAAAAATAAAAAAAAATAGACGCCTCAACCCAGAAACATGAAATTTGGCTTGGGTGGCCTTTTCATCAATACCAATCGACCCATCTGTCAAAATGACAGTATAAAGTTATATTTTGCTAATCGAGCTGTCAAAATAACAGTTGAAGGTCATAAGATGGCAACTTTTCAAAAAGTAAAAAAAATAGACGCCTCAACCCAGAAATATGAAATTGGCATGGGTGGCCTTTGCATCAATACTAATCGACCCACCTGTCAAAATGACAGTATAAAGTTATATTTTGCTAAATTTTAAACGCCTGGATATAAAAACATAAAATAGGGATCCTTTAAAACAAAAACACTTGACGCCTAGTTGGGTGGCCTTTGGATCAAGACCAATCGAGCCAAAAATCAAAATAACAGTTCAAGGTCATAAGTTTACCAACTTTTAAACGCCTTGACCGTGGGATATGGAATAGAGAAAACGCAATATAATATCCATTGTAAGAAGTATACTATGGACTGCAAAGCATTACATATTTCCACGGCTTGTTTTTTAATATGGAAACAATGTGAATCAAAAATTAAAAGTGACATGTGATTCATATACATAATATGTGATACGGTACACCAAAAGCTTAAAAATCTATATAAAAAATGTAGCGTTCTTATTTTTTTGCTAAAGGTATCATTTTAAATTTGAATTCATAATATGTATAAATAGAATTATATTGTCTACCTGACATTTTAGTTCAAAGAAATATTCATTTATTGTAGCGTATTACTAGGTATATTTAGAAAATGAAATCATTAGAATATAAAAGGTCTTAAAATAGCAAATACAACTCTTTAGTTACTAAGTTATCATGTAATTTCTCGCCCATAAGTTATAAATACTCGGATAAATAATAACAAATGGTATTATATTTACGCATTATATTAATATAATAGGCGTAACGGAAAGACTGAAATTATCTAGGAGGAAATACCCATGAATGGGACACTTTTTTTTTAAACGGCTGCCAAACATTTGTTTTTAATCTTTTATATATATTTTTTTTTAGTTTGGAACTAAAAGAACACAATCCAAGTGTTAAACCTCAATAATATTTATTTTTACCAAAACTACGAGCATTTTAAGAAAACTAAATCAATATCAAACATTAGTTTGTTTTGAGTTCTAACTGTTTCAAATTGTTGTATTGGTAGTACCCCCAGACACTTTCTACCCTTTTAGAGTAATTTCTAAAAGAGATGGATAGGAATGGAATATGTTACTTGTCCCATTTAATAGTACTAACAATATTAAAAAAAATAGGCTAAAAATATTTACCTTTATCTATAATATTCGATTATTTGGTATTTGTTTTGTGTTATTCTAGACTATTACACAAACCAAATTCAAACAGTTAGGTTTTGCCTTTGGTCAATAAAACATAATTTAAAATTATTTAAAAAAGTTACTTTTGACTTGGTAAAACTGACTTATTAAATTTGTCAAAATTCCAGCTGCCTAAACTTAGCCATTTTTTATGATTTTTTAACTGCACATCTAGGGTGATCTAATCATGGTAACAAAAACCAAAAATTACGAAGCATAGCTCAGAAACAGGCACTGTCCCATTCAATAATATGTCCCATTCATACTACCACTACTACTACTACTATCTAAATAAACACATATTTGGACAATGTAACAAAATTAACAACACAAGCCAAAAGCTTATTTCGGACTCTCCATGGCTCTGTAATTTACTGCTAAATAAATAAATTGTAATAATAATAATAATAATAATAATAATAATAATAATAAACAATAGGTCTCTGGCCTGTACTGCAGCTCGTGGGCTACGGATAACATCTGGTTCACCTACTTATGTTAGATCAAGTATTAATCAAGTGAGAGTGAAGAATGCCCTCAGGACAAAGTATATACTTATATAGTATATAATTCGATTTCGTTTTATTGCTACGTCAAAATAATAATGATAATAATAAGAATATAATAAACAAGCCGTGAAGATATGTAATGCTGCGCATTTTATTATATTATTTACATGGTATATATTATTGCGTTTATTATTCCATCA